>OX382269.1:10639790-11889790 GCA_947507595.1 Pyralis farinalis | reverse complement strand
TTGATATCCTTTGTTAATTATTCTTAGAAAAAAAACGAGTGTGCTTTTGACCCCACGACTGAAGTAAAACTTACAGACAATAGGCCTGCACTGTGTCTTAGATATGAAACGTAACTGGCTATGAGAGAAAAAAAAATGTGTGCTCGCATCTCTCTCTCTTGCCCCTACAGTAATATACTAAACGTAACTTTCTTTCTATCTTCACTAACTTATATCTCCCTCTCAACTTCCGTTCGCCTCGCCCGATCACACTTTTCGTAACGCTTCGTCACGCATTCACCAGCTTACTCCCCAAGTCAAGCGTGAGTAAAGAAGTTTTACTTCAAAATGTAGTTGGTCAAAATAAATTGTTAAATAACATCTCGCCAATATTTGGTAACAAGCAGCGTGACTGGAGAAGTATCTCGAAATCCCAAGGAGGTTAATTCACGAATAAAATGAGTAATGTCAGCAAACTTGTCGGAATGAATGACTACGAATGAACGAACGAATAGCAACGTATGTAAACCGCTTTTCATCAGGCAAGTCGTATGCTCGTTGACTATTTGGCTTATAGTAGAAGAAAAAACTTAAATAATGGTTATAAGAATAACTACACGTAAATATTTTTGAACAGTTTTAATCAACAGCTTTATTGTTATCATACAATATAAGTTTTTAAACGCTAAATATATTGTTCGCATTTATATATTTATATACAATAGGCACTCTCAATATTCGTTGTATTCTATATCACATACCAACAACTATAATATAATTTTGTACAAATATATTAAATAGTATACACACATTAGTAGTTCATACAATACGATAGTATAGTACGTACATCCGGAGCGAACGAGACATTAGAACTTTACAATAGTTCCGGCACGTACGCACACAGGCGTAAAGCTAACTTACATCGTTCCCAGCGTTGTCTCGTTTCCTAATTCATTAGAATTGGTATGGTCGGCTACAATAGACTAAGGATTTGACAAAGATACTGATTTTGACAAGAGGCGATTGCCGTCAGAACTCCACAATTTAAAGATAAAACCAGAACTTGCTTAGGTTAAGTCGCACGTCTTTCAAAATATAATTTCTAATACGAACGGGTTTCCTCATAAACACAAATATTTACATTAATCTGAAAAACAAATTTACTGATACATGCCCGCAGCACGATTCTAACCAGGGACTGGACAGGGGAAACAGCCAATCCATTAACCAATTAGGTTAATAGATTGGTTGTTTATCCACTAAGCTATCAGAGTTCATTTACATTCCACACAGAAAAATAACTACATAGGTATTGACATGGTGGCGCATGTAGCGGAGTGTGCAGATTTTTAAGTACGGTGATCCTACACCGTATCTACATTTCCTAGTGACGCCATTATGTGCACGCGTACGTTTCGCATGTACAAAGCTTCACTGTCTCGTCCACTCCGGCTTTATACACTCTGGATTAATAGTAATTAATGGAAGCCTTTACTTTCCGACTATTACATGTAAAATATATCACGTACATATTTCTACTGTACGTGGACTGCTGTTGTATACTTTTACAATTTTACTCGATAATGTAACAATTATCGTTACACAGCAATAAAGCTTTCGGAATTGAAGGGTTAGCAATATTAGTTCTCGCAGTATAATACTCTATAAATACATCATTATATTTTTCTTATCTGATATACATTTACAAAATGGAAGCGCTTTCAGAGACATACTATTTACCAGCACCATTACAGTTGGCTGAAACAGGCTCCATACCTTGACTAAAACTTTGTAAGCGATAGGGATAAATGATGCTACATAGGGTTGTCAACATTAGTAGTTTACAGTACTTATTGCTATCAATTCATTCGAACTAGGGCCAGCCATCACACACCCACTACTACCACGGGAACAGAAACCGCATGCACCAGCCACCACCATACCACAGCGTGCATGCGGTTCCTGTTCCAGATAGCGGGCAATCGCGGGTACGACCGCAACAGCCGAGGTAGAGAAGACCGGAGCAGCCATGACAGCGAAGACATGCATCTACTGTATGAGGTAATTGGTGGCGCAAGCATACAAAGCAGGTTTGATCAAAATTGCATGTAAATTTGATTTTCGCAAAATAACTCCTCAATCTATTTACAACTTTATAATCAAAATTCATAAATAAATGTCCAAAAAATGTTGGCAACCCCCACATCATCATGTCATAGGCACATAAATGCAAAAATTGTTATCAGGAATTAATAGTCATAATTGTAATGTAGTGAAAATAGGGGTCAGAAGAACGTATATTGTATGTCTTGAGAACTAAAAGTAGTTATCATATGGTAATATGGCTATAAAACTTCCACTTAACTAATATGTACAGATGAGATCAACCTTAGGTCTACATATGAAGATCTTTATATATTTTGGCACTCTGGACCACGTCATTAATAACTAACAATATGATTTACAATAAAATATAAACACACATATTAAACAAAATATAGTTTTGTACATTAATGTATTTTTTATACGCATACAGATTTATGGCAAGCACTCAAATATATATCTAATTAATAGGAATCCGAATAATCATCTAATATGTATATACCTATCGTATATCTCTATGAGACTGTCAGAATTGCTGTTTGACTCTAATTGTCTTACTATTAGCAATTACTATCTATGCACGGTCTTTAGTTCATAGGCACAAGCCTCGCAGGTAGCTCGGCCCACAAAACTGAACAATTTTGCCAACGAGTAATCACCCATAATTAGAAAACAAATTTGACCTCACACACAAGCTGATTGAAAAAACTGATCAAATTGCGCGGAGAACATTTTCTTTCCACGACCCATAAATTTGAGCAAAGCTGTTTAGTTTTATGAACCAAACTGCATCCTATGATGTTTATACTTATGAACCAATGCTAATAAAAGAGGGGATATTGACAGTATCAAAAATGTGACATTTGGGGGACACACAACAGTGGGGGTGGGGTAGCAAAGGACGAGCGATACTTCTTAGCCCATGAAGGCTACAGTAATCGCTTCACAACAGCGATCGCAGGTTGCGAATCCGATGAAAATATTTTCGCAAAAATTTTTTTTTTGTTGTGATGTAACTACAAATTTACCGTATTCGAATGTTTTCCTTTACTTGTGCTACATGGACATTGCTTCTTAGCAAATTTCATGATTCTAGGTCAACGGACAGTACCCTATAGGTTTTGATTCCCTTTGCGTTGACTTAGTTTGATTTTTTCACTGTTTGAAGGGACTGCAGACCTGAGTATTTGATATTAATTTCAGCTTGATAGCTCCACGCATCCTTGAGAAAAAGGGTCTTGATAAACAGACGGACAACAAAGTGATCATATAGGAAATAATTACCATATGCTTCAATAACGAAACTTATCTCGATTACTGCTTTCTTTCAATAGCTACGAGTACAAATTCATGTCATGTCATATTGCTTTTAGAGTTGTATTAAATAGTAACTGAAAACGTCAAAATCCACCGTACAAATAGTACGAATAACACGGGCAACACACGCATAATAACACGAATGACATAAACGTTGTCAAAATACCTTTATATTTTTACAACTGTTGCCAAAATACCTTTATATTTTACAAAGTAAATCTAATTATCACTTTCAATAGATAGTCCAGCAACCACCTTTCATAGTTCTACGAGTTCTTCACAAGCTCGTGGGGAAGGTATAACCAATGTCCTAAATCTTTTCTTTTATCCAATGGAAGCAGAAGTCAAATTGAAGGAACAAAGTATTCTAGAGCCGTGTGCTGTATTTGTATCTCATTTTAATCAATTCAACTACTTATGAAAGAATGATTCGGCGGCATTTAAGCCATCCGTTTTTCAGCTACTGTCGCACCGGCAGCTTACTATAGAATGTATATAAATATATACACGTCCACATTGTGTTTATGACAGTTTTTGCCGTGAATAATAAGCAGTGTGATCGTACAGTTTACATACACCTGTACTATACAATCATTTTTGATGCGTCAGAAAACAGAATGGGTTGTGAAACCGCATTGTAATTATATTTTTTGGATCATAGAATAACTTATATATATCTTTTTGGACCTTCAATGTTGTAGTAGGCAGTGCGCTGTGCCGTCAGCGTTTCTCCTTTCAACAAGTTGCACCCAGTCCTCGATTCTGGGAGCGCAGACGAGGGAGTACCGGCCGAGTCTTCGGCGCGCCATGACGAGGAATTCGCCGGCGCCGGCGGCCGCGCCGCACACGGACGACACGTGAACGTGCGCGTGCAGACTCCGCCTCGTCCGCCGCCTGTGGTTCCTGTGCGTGGTGCGCTCGAGCGTATTGTCTACGTCGTACCTGTGATCAATCAAGGGCTGGTTAAGTGACTACCATAGCAGATTATCTAATACTTAGCAGATATTAATTTTGTGGGTTCAATAGAAAGTTTAAAACGGTACTCATATAAAAATATTCAGTTATTCGTGTGTCTATTGGTTCGTTGGGACCTTTTTTCGCCAAAATACATATATACTAAAATTATATCAATATTTAGGTCTATTGTGTTTTTGTTACAGGCAAGGAAGAATGTGATTAAAGTCATTTCAAGTCAAGACCAACTCGGTGACGCAGTAGTGAAACGCGTTGTTACGCTACTCTGTCACCAACGCTCGTCAGTTCGATTCTCACACAGGACAAACATTTGTGTGCATGAACATCTCTGTTTGTCTTGGTCTGGGCATTTTCTACGTAAATAAATATGTATTAAAAAAAAATGCATTTACGGGTCTTTATCAGTTGTCTAGTACTCATATAACAAGCTTCGCTTACTTTAGGGCACGATGGCGCTGTAAAATTTGTCCAACAATATTTATTTACCTATAATAATCGTCACCAGCTACTTCAGGAAGATCTTTAGCCTGTCCCTGAAGGCCAGTGGCGCGTATCAGCTTGGTCAGTCGAAGGGTCAACTGCGTTGTATCGAGATCCTCACGAGGCTCACTGCTCATGATTACACCTCTGGATACTGCAAAAAAAAACATCTTCATTGAATCTTCGCCTCCTTGAATTTTATTTAGGTAATTATTTACAAAATGAATTACCAAATACTATGAATAACGTGCCAATTTCAGACTATTTCAGGCAACATGACAATTATAGCGACGGTTAGACCGGTTACACTAACTCGATTTATGGTTTTATTATAATTGTTTTTTTTTTTTAAAGAGGTAGGGCGTATCAAAGCAGCCCGTCTGGGGAAGTGCTTCCATCTCACAGAAAACCGCAGTCAAATAACAACTCTCTAGAGGGTTGTTGTGTTCCTGCGTGTGAGCGAGGTCACCAGTAAGCTCCCAAGGAGTTGCTGTATAAGCAGCAGAGGAGTCATCGCGCGAGTGATACTTAATATATCGTAAGCGTTATATGCCTGCCTCCCGACGTAGTATAAAAAAAATGTATTGAATGGCAACGTGATAAATGTCTTAGCCACTTCATTATAGACATAGTATATCATTTATAAGCATGTTTAACATAATTATAGAAGATGGATGGCACAAGGCCAGGGGTATCATTCTCATTTACTTAAAAGGGGTGTTCAATTGAAACGAATGAATAAAAGCACTTCATTTCAATTTAGAAACTATAGGTAACCATATGCGATATTGTTGGAAGTGTAGGTCTTTACCGCTTTAGGCGGTAAGTATTGTTAACATTTCAACCAACACTGTTATGACTTCAGACGGTTTCGTTAGGTACGACTTTGAGTGCTAATTAAATAAAACCAAATGAGGGCGCACAAAGCTAAGTGACACCCTCATTTTGTATTTATTAGTAACGCTGAATTTCAATTCCAAAAAATGCTCAAAACAGGCACTGACTTATGTTTTTTTGAAACATATCTTGTATTTAGTATTGTCTTAGGTTTTCGCGATTGTTATACATTGAATTAAACATTTATATTATATTTTTCGTATATAATTAATCCATCCATGTCGGTAGATGTAATAATTGAATAACCAAGCCTGCGCTTTTGACGAGTGTCATTGTTGTTATACTTGATTTTTTTACAAGTCAGTATAAAATTAGTTTTATGTGACATTTTCGCTAGTGTTTTGTAACATAAGTGCTAGTGAAATTATGCAGTAATGAAAAAACTCAAATACTACGTGTATGCACTTTTTAAAAGACGTGCATAAGTTCATCAAGAAAACCTTGTAAAAGACACTATCGTTTTACGGGTATTTAAACTGGGTTGATTGGGTCTGGGTACCTGTACTGGGTATTCAATGAATAACCAATGTAAGACAAATTAATGTCACCTTAGTCTTCCTGCGACCACGGATGCTGCAAAGCATTCGAAACGTCAGGTTCAACAAAAATAAATAAAACGCGATACTTTCGTTAAAAATTGTGTAATCTAATATATAGCATTAGTATTGTATTTATTAACTATATACAAGTACCTAACCAAAATTTTTATTATTGCTTATTGTGGCCACTTATAGCAATAATAGAAATTATGACTAATTGTACATAAATAATAAGTACAGAATATGTCTAAAAAACATAAATATGGTTATTCAGAGCCAGTATATAGCGTTTTTTGGATAAGAATCAAATATGTACATAACTTATTTGTAATTATCACTAGCTTGGCGGTGAAAGAATACGTTGGGGGGAAACCCGCACGCCCAAGCAATTATATTTCTAAAGATGTGTGATCTAACATAAGAAAGATCTGGTTTTCTAGTTGGTCTGACGGTAGTCGCTCCATTTAAAAATCAGTATCTTCGCCAAATCTTCAGGTAATGTTCGGGCCCCGCCGATCCTTATGAATTGAGTATGAAGCTAAGAAGAAGATGAAGACTAAACAAAATAAGATCAAATACACCCGGAATATTAAATTAATAAATGCGTTAAATGAATAAGCATCATATAGCACTATTATTATTGTACCTACTGGTTTAATTGTCTTAGTTCTAGATGGTTCTAGTTTCGGTATACCTAATTTGTGAATAGTAACAAATAATAAACTTCTCGGCCCTTTCAATAATGAGTTTGTATTATTGCTACTTCTTTATAATTAAGTGGTTCTTGTCACGTCGTCATGATAAATGTGAATTGGTGAATAAATTTAAGTTGTTCATGTCGCAACTAGATTTTTGTCACAGTCTACTATTATTGTGTCATTGTAATAAATTCCTATCTAGTAAAAAATAAGATAATTAACATATAATAAGCCAATCCTTAAACTGAGGTTGACGTCACCGTGTCTTGGTCTTTTTTGCAGCTCACAAAAAAAACCAACGTTGTAGATATTGATTTGTTATAAGTATTAATCACTCTGTCGCCATTGTCCACGTCGCAACGGCTTTTTGCTATGCTTCGTGATGAGTAAGCGCAAATGTAGCCGAATTTTTTTCTTGGGCTTTTGTTTGAGCGAGATAAGTGAATAGACGTTAGTCTTTGGTAAACGGTCATCAACCCGGCTGTCCCAAGAGCCTATAATTATAGCGAGGGTTAGACGGGTTACACTAACTCGATCCATTATGGTTTTATTGTAAGAATTGTATTGAATGTCAACATGAAAAATGTAATTAAGAAACTATAGGTAACAAACGTCGATATTATTGGATATGTAGGTAATAGTTAGGGTAAATTAAATATCTTTGTCTTTGGATAAAATATTACTTACCTTCTAGGTAAATTTGTACCTACTTAATTAACCTTAAGTTACTTAATTAGTTAGGGTAAGGTTGGGATTATATAAACGAACTATTGGAATACAATTCTAGTATTTTTAAACCTAATCAAAGTAAGCAGGCAACTAATTCTTTTTGTTACATAATTCATGAAACAAATCATTCTTCAATCATATTTTGTTTGCCTCAAACCCGTGCCTTAATGTCGGCTCTGCCGTGATTATAAAAAATATCAATAATTATTATATGGCATGACAAACGAAAATTTCAATGATACGGCGGAGGCGGGTAATAACGGCGAGCAGGCCGCCCGGCGCGGCGGGGCGCAGGCACGCTGCAGTGACATAACTCTCGGCTATTATAATTTATCAAAAATAAACAGAATGTAGACATGGAGATCCCTGCTGCGTCGCGTGCCGCCATTCCTATCCAGTTTATCTAGTACTTGACAAGACTGCCCATGTTATTGCGTAAATTGGATCTAGTGTCTCCGTACTCTCCGTCATCTTACATAGTAAGTAAAAACTTCCGCGACTCGCAACCGGTACCAACAACGCAATGGCGCGCGGCGGTGGCGTGCATAATCTTTTCTAAGAAGTTATCTCGCGACCGCTCTGTGGCCAACCGACTCAAAGGCACGCCGAACAATACGGTTTTTTGGCAAGATAAAGGAGTGAAACTGTAGAATTCCGCCGAGTAATGAGTACTACGAATGATAAACTGTAGTCGATCACACAAATATTTTAGTCATTGTCACGAGAGAAATTAAATTTCGGTGCGCTTAATAAAAAACATATTTAATTTCATGCGCAGGGAATGTTGATTATGGCGACAAATTACCGTGCGGGCGGCGGCTGAGCGCGAGTTTATTAACATTCAACGGCTTCTGGTTTTCTGCTCGGCCATTACTGCGGTGGTGTAATGATCGCTAAAATATAAGGACGGGGGCACGACGACGATAACCGGCAATTTAGACTTGTCTTGGCACAGCTGCTGCGTTCTCTATGCCCTACCTAATAGTGAAATGAAGGTACTACTTTTATAATGATGAAGAAACAATTATCTCATATGCTTAGTTTAATGCACAAGAACACAATTATTCAGTGGGAGTGTTCTAACCTCAAACCATAGAAGTTGGCTTTGTTTTGGCTAACTGAGCTACAAAGGTATAGTATCAAATAATATCCAGATTAGAAGCACCACTTGGCCGCCAATCGCTTGTTTCACCTAAGTTACAAAATGTGAAACCGCTGAGAGAGCTAGAGCAAATAATAGCTACTTAGTTGGCTGCGTACTATTAGATGGCGATTTAATGCGAAAGAGTAAAATAGGAATAGGAAAATTTACCTCGGTTAGCTCTGATCAAAGTAGATGAAGGGGTCTCGTGTTTGAATCATGGGTAAGCGAGAGAGGTGATTCGTCATTTAAAATAATGGCAAAATGAAACTAAGAAACTAAAGATTTAATTGTATCGGTGTGCACGGCATTTTGTTTACCCTAATAGGAGACAGGCGGGATAACATCTAAATACATGTTAATATAAAATTTATAACTTTATATCGTTTTGAATAATAATGTTATATGAATACTTGTTGGAAATTTGTAACTCACCCAGATCGCTAGTACAGAAAGCGAGCTCTAGTTCGGCCTCTGAGCAGGGTCTGCAGTCGGCAGTGGCAGGGTCGTAATGCCTGCGTACTAGAGGACGAGCCTCGTAGCGGAAGACAGCGACTCGCCGCCAAGGACCGTCCTCAGGTTCAGCCTCCACGTAGAGCGCGGCGCGGCCATGCCTGCTGCGGAAACACCGCAGCTCCCGAGGGTCGTCGTCGTCGGGGGCGTATAAAGGCACGAGTTTCCTTGCACCTTCGACAAAAATGCGAGCTGGGAAGCGCTCAGCAGGTTCTGTAATTAAATAAAGACATAAGGGTTTATTACGTATATGAGAATATTTCGTTTCCTACAATAATCGTTATTACCCCCTACCATTACCTATATTAAGATAATGTCCTGTTTTATTTTAATTTTTTTATTTCCTAATGTTTCATGCTTTGCCAATTTCTAAATTCTAGGTCTAGGTTAGTATTACCAGAAAAATGCTACTGATTAAAATCGAGACAAGGACCAATTAATCCCTATTTGTTTTTTATTAAAGAAATATTGATTATTTAGTAATAGACACGTAAATAATTAAACAAAGAAATGTGTTTTAGAGCTAAACATCTTGAACTTGGGTACAGATCCGTAGCTTGAAGTTAGGATTTTTTGTATTCTCTAACTTGAAGATGGGGTGTGCAAATGTAGTAATAGTCTTCACAGATTCCAAATAGTAATTAGGTTTAAGTTAGAAACTTGGTGATCATGTGGTCAAGTTTACCGAAGATGCTCCGCGTCTTGCTTGTGTACATTAATTGAAGTTTTTGTTATCTACAAGATTTAACAATACATACCAGTATGATTAACCCGTAAAGTGTGGAAGAGGTCAGGCGGGTCCGGGCGCCTGAAGACACGCACGCAGACCTTGAAGTCGCGCTCGTCGGCCGGCAGCGGAGGACGAAACAGCAACCGCAGAGCGCCGCGAGGGTACACCCACGACACTCCGCCCTCGCGGCACCGCAGGTACACCGGCGTCACGCCGCGCTCCGCGTTCGAAGACAACCCGCTGGAACAAATAATAAATGATCTTTAAACATACTCCAGTCCTCTTATTCTCTTTGAATCTTACCCAAAATAGGGTTAAAAATGTTCAAAATTTACTACGAGTAAATTTACCAGCGAACACGGTTTTTTATATCACTAAGATGGCAAACAAGCATACGGTCTGTCTGTCCGTATACTCTGGACACTAGCAATACCAGGGTTTTCACAAGGATGTTATAAAAACCTAGCACCGTACTGTACCTATAGATCTTTATGGTTATTATACTCTATTTAAAAGTATTTAAGTGTATTATTGTAATTCGGTTATTTTATATTTATTACATTTTACCACCATTTAAAGAAAATTGAAATTAGATAAACGTGACGTAAAGGTAAAAATAGTAATATATTAACAGGGTTGCAATTTTAACCTTAAAAGGAGGAAATCTATGGCGTTGTTATCAGTCTAATCATACACGTCTGTTAAGGAACGACATGTCGCAGCCTGTCAGGGTACGGATTTATTTATCTCTTTTTTTTTGAGTTTCTACATGATTAGACATACGGAGGGCACGTCCCGAGTCAATCCCGATTGCTGTTAAGTTCAGTCAGTCGCGTTGAAACGGGTTCATATAATTGACCGCCGACAGTCTGCTGTTGAACAGCGGCGGCAGAGTGGTATATTTTAGACCCCTTCAGTTAAAGAGAGACTCATACTAGATTTCTTGCAGTTCGGTTCGAACGGAGTGAGTATATGGAAACCCGACAAGGATATGTGTGTGAAAACGTTTCAAGAAAGGTCATATTTTATAATACCTATCTTCAGCAGTTTATACCATTGTATTGCCAGTTACCAGAAACCTTCTCCAAGAAACAAACATTTCTCCTGCTTTAAGTATCTTAACCATAAACGGAATATGTAAATCGAAGACATAAGAGATATTCCCAAAATACATAAGTCATTATGTACCGTTATTCTCATTATTTTATTCCTACTTTAGGTTCCACTCCGTACACTGCAGTTACGAAAGGCCGTTTTAATCATATTTGGACACTTTGATTGGGAGACTGCGGCTACTGAACACATTAATCCAAAAAAACTTATTAAATATTCAGTCCGCAGAGCGACACTGCGAGTGAGCGGCGTCAGCCACTGTGTATTTCACTCAATAAATTATTTGGGAATATTTTCAAAATGCCACTGCTTTTTAATGAACATTCTCTACAGCCTCGCGGCGAGTGAACATACCGAACATGTTTCCACATAGACATACGTTTTTTAAGAGAGGAGACGCATCAAAGTAGTCCGTTTGGGGAAGTATCTTCACTTTAACAGCCGAATAACAACTTACTGGAGGGTTGTTGTGTTCCTGCGAGCGAGTAAGATTGCCAGTACGCTCCTGGGGCGTTGCTGTGTTAGCAGCAGAGGTGGCATCGCATGAGCGATACTCAATGTATTGCAAGGATTTATGTACTGCAAGGTGCAGTAACGTTGCATCAGGTGGACGGTATGCCTCCCGATGTTGTAAATATAAAAAAAATAGGTAAAGCATCACCGATAAACTAGTAATTCAATACTTGAGATACAATATCGCACTTATACCGATAGCTCCGTTAAAGGCGTACCTAGATATCAGAAAGCTTATTATAGACTTATGGAAAATCACAGATAACAACACTATGGCAACAATAGGTATGAAATCTAGATCGAAAGTAGCTGCAAGGCGCGGCGAGATTACGGCACGCGAGTGTCATTTCGCGTTGATATCTAGAAGTGGTCCCATAAACAAGCCGCGAGCGGACAATGGTATCTGCGATCGCCGGCACGTGGGCTGCGATTCTGGAGTAGCACCCACGCCCAGCCCACGGGCTCAGACCCACGAGCACACGCCATAAAACTAAAATATACGACACAACACTATAAAAGATGCCACGTTAAGATTCTACATAGCTTGATGCCACACCAATAAAAGCACGACAGCGCTTTTATGTAAAATGCATTGTCCGTGTGGCCCGCGTTCTGTGCCGTCTGTGGGCATATAAACTTGTTCAACGTCTACAAAAGCCACTTTTTATCACGGAATTATGGTATTTATTAACTAGTCAATAAACAGTCGTTAATATGTATTAATTAGGTGTTAATTTGTTTCCGAATGTAAATTGGAGGTAATCGAGTTACGACAGTTTTGCAAAGTTGTCTAATATCCGGAAACTCAGATTGTTTATAATCTGGGTCCGGAACATGATTATCATTAGAACCAGTGAAATAATAATGTATTTTTTTTAAACAAAGACTTTAAATAGATATATATATATATAACCTTTAAGCTACTCGTTGTGTAACTACGACTTAGATTGTTGAAGTAGGTTTTGACGTTAAACGTTATGAAATATTTTGAGGTCTCTTTCTTAAATTATTAAATGCCTCGTACCTCGTAAAACAAGAGAAAAATTAATAATAATAAATGAATAATTGTGAAAAATTATTGCCCTCTTGTAGTCCCGCAAACTGAAAACTAATTTTATTAAATAGTATTTTTCGCAAAAAAAGTAAGATTACTAAGGGAGATTAGTTGTTAAGAGAGGCAGAGAGTATTTTAACCAGCCCGACTGGGTAGTACACACCTCACAAAAAATCGTTACCTAATAACAACTCCCTAGAGAGTTGTTGTGTTCCTGTGAGTAGGTGAGACTGGTTCTAAGGTGTTACGGCGCCAGCAGTGGGAGCGCGTAAGCGTTCATAGGTCGTATGCCTCTTGACGTTGTAGAAAAACCATCATTTTTATCCTTATTAGCAAAACATATTTGTTTTATGCGAAACACAGCGAAAGTTCTAAAACCCCGTTTTTAGCACTGCTTTATACTATCGGTTAAACTTAAATAGGATAAATTGAATGAAATTTATTCAATTTAACCGTATCCATCTACTCATAATGATCTCATATATACGCTTATTCAACGAAACAGTTTATCAGTTGCGCTAACAAACAACACTAACTACTTCGTAACGCTAGCCGCTATCAATATCAATCATGTGAAACAATAACCCAAAAGTCAATATACCAAAAGAACACGACGCATTACGATGGCACATTAGTCACTGTAAAAGAAACTATATATCAACTGATATATTACTGCAGATGTATTTTGAAATGTCATATCCTACTTTCACGTCATCGAGACTTCCTTAATCCACCCTAATGGCTTAAAATGTTGAAATATGTTGTAAATTACGAACTAATAGGAACAAGTGTGGATCATGTGGCGTGGTGGTGGCTATTCGAGTCGGCGACGCACTCGAGACAGCCACCCCTGGCGGCAGGGGTGAACAAACTTGTTTTTTACAGTCTCTACCACTCGCCTCGGTCTCTACCTGAGCCGTATACGTTTATTTCTTTATGGTATCATTTGTCTTTATTAATAGTTGTAAATTATAATTATTATACGATAATTCTGTAGTTTTTATATTATTTGGATTTAAGCATGTCTAATCGTTGATTGACTATATAATTGTGTTGCTTTGGTGTTTTACTATCATAGGAAGAGGTGTGTGGGTCGGGATGTAAATAAAATTGAGATTCTAATTTAAAAATGACGCAAAGCGCATTCGTTTTGGGTCACTAGACGAAAAACAAAACATACGTAGCCGCACGATAATATGCAATTTTCATAGCCTTTAATTAATTACATATTATATTTTTATAATAATGTGCATACAACATGATTTTCCCTCCACCTTTACCTGCTGTCAAATCACACATTTCAGACACACATTTCGTGGGCTTTTCTCTGCCCCTATCACCAACCATCTTCATGCTCTTTACTTTTCTGGCCACGTGATTTTCAATAAAAATAATATTTATATTTTAATTGTAAGTTCATGTTTTTTTCAGAAAAGACACCAATAGAGATAAACTTTAAAAGAATAACCTTATCTAATAGTAAGAAATATATTTATATTCTTATATATACAAAAACGGTTTGTTTAAAGTAATAAGAAACCACGCTAACCTCTAATCTTTTTTGTCGGTGTCACTTTCTAGCTTCCCCTTGTAAACTAGTACCTAATCTTGACCATTCTAGACTTACACGTTCATCTTAACATTCGCATCTCTGCTACATGCTCTCTCCTCGTTTGTATAACATTCTAATCTATACATCAACAGGTCTTATGGCAGTCTTATAAATTTTCCCGCTTTATTCTTCGCTTCAAGGTCATTAGTCGGACAACTGCAGTAAATAAGCATAGTATTTTGTTGATCGAAGATCGTTAAATGAAGTTTTCAATTTTGTGAGATATTTCATTTGTAAAGCTAACTCACAAATCTATCCTAAAAGCAGCA
Organism: Pyralis farinalis; assembly: GCA_947507595.1. Classification (NCBI taxonomy): domain Eukaryota; kingdom Metazoa; phylum Arthropoda; class Insecta; order Lepidoptera; family Pyralidae; genus Pyralis; species Pyralis farinalis. The sequence continues at coordinate 11,875,128 of OX382269.1, read as the reverse complement.
ACCCTGTCTCTCCTTTATAGGCGCGCGCTAAAATAAACACAAAAACAATAAAGACTGCATAAAAACTACATAAGGTTGCTTTTTTGTTTCCAAACATACACACAAAAAAAATCTGTGCAGTGGGGTGTTAACCATAACGTGTCGGACGGTTCCGCGTTCGATTATCGCGTTCAATGGTTTACTTGTCTACTCGCTAATGGAAAGACTGGAAACATTTTTTTATAAACTTGTACATTACATTATATTTTTAAGAACTTTGTTTTTCCTTCTTTATATATACAACGTTGAGAGGCATACATGCACGTACTTACTACTACCTGATGTAAAGTGATTATTATTAGCCTTTGGACTTAAATACAGGAATTATCGCGTGCGTGTTGCCACTCCTGCAGCTCACTCAGCAACTCCTATTAACTTACTGAGCGTGCCAGTAGTGTCACTCACTCCCAGAAACACAACAAGCCTCCAGGGAGTTATCATTTGTATGCAGTTTTCTGTGAGATACACGTAATATACTTTCGCAGTCAGGCTGCTTTAATGCCCTCTACCTCGCTTACAAGTAGATAGTATCTCTAATAAGCTGTACTTAGCAACAGATTCTTGTAGCATATTCTTATAGGATATGCAACTCAATGTACTGAACATGATGTTTTTAATCCTTCTTATTTTAATAGCATGTGCATATTTTTAATTAACTAAATAAAATATTTGTTCTTCATGACAAATATATTTTTTTTCATTATTTAGATTTAGTGCCCCGTCCGCCCACGATGATGAGGTGAAACAGTGACCGAGTTTGATTATCAATTATCTAAACAAGTAACGAATGTTAGGCCGGTTTAGGTACTACTGTGACGCTGTGGTTGACATCGCGGTGTGTAAAACGTATGAGTCACTGATAGAGATTAAAAATAACTTATGATAAGTGAGTAGGAGGGCCACAAGTGACTCGCAATCACGTTAAAAGGGTCAAAGGCAACCTCACACCCAGCCGATTAGCAACGAGGTTTTGGCGTAAAAGCAAAGCGAAAGTTTAAATATGGAGCAACTTGGAGGGTTGTTGTTTTCGCTGGGCGAGTAAAGTCACCTTAGAGTGACAACACTGTCACTCATAGTGCTGCAAGCCTAATTTGATATGTTACCGTAATCTACGTCGCTAGCGTAGGTAGCGGACCCCACCAACCCTACTGGATTAGGAAACGGGATAACGCTAAGCAGAAGAAGAAGATCGTATATACATACAGACCGTATATACACAATCTACGTTGATGGTGACCGCTTGAAACCAGTGGATTGTTAGCGTATGTGTCCAAAGACGTAGTAAACAAAATATGACACAATACATACAACAATTGTGTTGTTGCGTAGGCAGTGGTGTAGTTATCGTGATCCATTAGCGTTACAAAATGTACAAAACGAAGATTTTATCATCAGCAGATTCAAATGGAGGCAATCGCCGGCTATTACGAGGCAAATGACGCGGCGCCGCGCCCGCCGCTGTCCCGCCTAAAAGCTGCTAATGTACCTCACCGTCACCCTTCGAAACAACCTCTCCTCCTCACGCATATTACAAATGGATACGTTTATCTCTTACTGATAGGGGTCAAGAAAATACTCAAGAATCACGACGAAATGGAGTCACGCGCGCAACAAAATAAGAGGTTATGGAATAAATCCAAAAAATTAATTGTGCAATTCAAAGAAACTATAAATTCTGACTCCCGAAATAAGATGTTCACACATGTTTTATAACATTTTACAATCTGCGGTAAAGCCCGTAAAACGCTATTGAATGTTTTATCTTAAAGGCTTTATTACATTATCATAAAATTATAAACTTTTAACATATTTGTGTTAATATGCTATATCGACTACAAAAGAGACGTAAGGAATTAACATTCCATTAAAATCCTTCTAAAAATACGAACAGGTATACCTGCCTACACTCGAGTAACGATCTACCTATGACTGGATATGTAAATAAAGGTTTATGAGTAGTATTAATTTTCGTCGAACAAGCTTTTGTTAAATGTCAAGCCAAGAAATGAAATGTATTCCAAACGGTACCGATCAAGAACAAAGTAAAACAATAAATCAATAAAAAAATGCAAGTTCATAACATAACGCAAACGCAATTTTATACACCCAAATTAGGCGAGGCAGGATTAACAGAGAAATTGTACATGTAGATGTTTTTCACTTCTCGTAAATCTTTTAATATTTAATGAAATCTTCGTCTATAAAAATAATTGCCTTCATTGAAAACGTCTCTACAATACACATATACATGTCTAAGTAATAGCTAAAGTAAAATATATCAAAGGTTAAGATCCTGTTCACGTCGATACGATGGCTCGTAAAGATATCAATAATAAAGGATAATAATTTTAAAATTTTAGCGACTCTGTTGTTTGTCCTCCTAAGTTGAATACGGGTGTTGTCATCGTAGATATATTATAATTCGTGTTTTATGGCCGTCGAAAGAGCAGGGAACTTGTATTCTGTATATTATGTAGAAAGTTCGTTAGTGCAAGATAACAGGTCCCATAAAGCTTTATCGCGAGGTACAACGCACCGACAGAATAATAAAATAAATGAGTGTGTTTTCTACGAAGAGTTTTATTTATTCTCGCCCAAATCTGGCACGAGATAACAATGTCGCATACGTTCAGCTTCAACAGACATCGCTTGTAGGGCTGATACGCTAACATTTCTTTTTGTAGAACGAAAGGGGTCGTTCCATACCTACTAATAGTTTGAGCTTCTAGAAAAAGTTACTTATCACAAGGTCTGAGCTGTAAAAACATCTTACAGGTTAAGGTAGGCATATTAGAAAATTTGGCATGAAAATATAGGATAGTTGGATACATAACCACATATTTGTAAACTATAGGAGGCAAAAAAAAATGTAATTTGGTTTAAGTAAGTATATATACTATGTACTATGTATGACTATAACCTAAATTAAGTAAAAAACTCGAGAATCTGAAGAAAATAATAAACTTAATTAAAACATGCTCATTTAACATGAGTTAAGTACAAAAGTCAACCATTGCGAATTTAAAGACAAAAAGTATGCTGCAACTGCCATTTTGCCAGTTTAGCGGAGACGCTTAAGACCTTATTCCCGATCCAACATGGACGATAGACCGCTTTGATCATATATTTAGATAGACCGGAACAAATTACGTTTGAGATCGAGCATACTCTAACCAGAGTATACAATTGGAGGCGATTAAACATGACTTCTAACTCAACACCACCAAGATACAAGTTTACAATTACTGCTAAAAACTGCTTACTGTGGTACCACAATTCCTGGACACGCTACTTCTCTACTAAAGTCACCTAAAAAGCTCTCTATCGAACAATAATGCTGCGTTCGACACAGCGGTAGAGTAAAAATTCCTATTATACAATAGTCACACAAAATTATAAAAAAATACAGCAATTATCTTCTGAATAAATAATCAATAGTCCCTCGCCACACTTAACGTTGCTAAACTATCATCACAATATTCAATAAGGGCTAATGTTTCAAAATCACCGGAAGAAACTAAGAATAGTTGTAGAGGTTGTATTGGTAGCCCTGAGAATAAGTATAAGCAGAGCACGCGAACACAAAACAGAGAGAAGTTGTGCAGCGGAACCTGTCCGCAGTGCCCACGCGCCGCGCCACGTATTGTAGATACCAGGCTTATGACGGTTTTACAGCTCTATTTTTGAGGATCTTTAATCTGTATTCTGATAACGATAAATAACAGTAAATCTACATTAAATATTATACATAATTCTTATTTTAGTAACAGGTTATTTCACAGACTGAATTTAATCATAACTATTAGTCAAATATATTTTACCAACTTTTATTAACTTAAACCATAGAATAAGTAATACGAATAGTACTAAGAAATATAAAATCAACTAATTTTGTTTAAAGAAGAAGATCCCTTTTGTTATATTATGATAATTAAAGGACTTCAATTATGAAGTAACTAGGAATCATTTGTACCTACAAACTACAATTCTGAAATTGCTTGTCTGCTAAACAAATTCAACTTATTGCAATTGTATTTCAAAATACGCATTATATCCGTTGTAGGCCGAGTTGGCCTATGAGTAATAAATACTAAACTTGCTTCTTAATCAAGAAAGGTACTGTCTTTTACAATGATGACCACAGCGAATCGCAATAAAAAATATGCGAATTCATACTAAATGTTTATCTACATAATCTATACTAAGTAATACGTAAAGCGGAAGAGTTTCTTTGTTCGTTTGAACGCGGTAATCTCTGTAACTATTAGGCGGATTTGAAAAATACTTCTTGCATATCATAGCCCAATTCTTGAGAAAATATACGAGAAACGATACGATCCTTAGAAGCCAAAAAAGCACGAACGAAGTCGCGGGGTGCGGTTAGTAATATAATAAGTAAACATTTTTAACTTTACTGCTTATATTACTTATTGTTATTTTTCCTACATATAGCGTACGAAATAGAATTCATCTCATGAAATGTCGAAATAAAAACTTTGATTCAACACAGGCTCAGGCGCAAACGCGGAAATAGATTTTGCAGTTCTGCTATTGTTTCCATTGCTGACGGTAACTGACTACTTAAGGTAAACCCTTCTATAAAAGAAGTCTTTGACTTATGGTAATACGTGTTCGGGTATTGTATCGCTATCACCAGTGCTGTCGCCGCGTCAACTCACACACATACACATGCATAACCAGTTACCACCTTTTGCTGTATCAGCACAGCAAGATTTATTATAATCGTACTACATTCATCCTCACGCGCACACAGCCAAGGAACGACATCTTGTAACAATAGACGCACGATTGTACTTGTAGTATGCATAGCGCTCGGGTCGTGCTATGTTTTTTCGTTTCTAGGTCAGAGCTCGAGATACAATCCCAGAGATTGCGGAACACTAAGCAAAACAGTTCCGTGAACTGCTCTAGTTCGAATAAGTATTTGAGTCTAAAATCAGGTAATACTTGGATTGCTAGCAATCAATATCGCTACCTATAAACAATAGCCGCAGATAAATGCTCTCTAATGTTGTGGTGCGAAGATAACTTTTAACGGAACCTTAAAAACGTAACAGAAGTTGAATTCAACATAGCATAGCAACTGGTCAGCGTTGATAGAAGAGTAATAAATACTCAACTTGCTCCTAAATTAAAAAAAGTAAAGTAGATCACAGGGAATCGCGATAAAAAAGTTATAATTCATACAAAACGTTCTACTGGACTAAATAGTATCAAAAGGCTATGGATACGGTTTGTCAGTGGTTCGTCTAGGTACTACAATCGGGTCTCACAGTGGGTTCAAAACCTGTATTTCTTGTCTGTGGTCTTCATTTTTTTTACTTCTCCTATTGTTGTGAATTTAACTTTTCTTATTCTGAAATGTGTCATTAACAAATAGGTATTTTTGTCGAAATTCTAGTTTATTCTGGTTAAACGTGAAGTCAGTGAGATCGAAATATTTACCTACAAAAAGCCTGCCCGATGACATTAAATAATTAATAAATGAAACTTTATATCACGCTATAATTTATCAATATCTTACGTAATGTGGCTGAAAATGCGGCGTTGTTTAAATATAACGAATTACTTCTACCTATCTACCGTTACAAGTTATTGATAACAAGGCACAAATATGTTGCAACTTACGTATTACCTAATCAGTAATTTCCAAAATAAACCTTATTATTTTCGTTGAATGACACAATACTCTCTTCACTCCATATAGGTACTCCAATAACGATTGGTTCGTCAATAAGTCCAAGCAAAATAGTTATTTTCTCAATGAATCTTTGCTAGAGGAGAGTAATCTTGGAGAAAGTGCTAACGTAGCTAGCACTCAGTATAAAAAATATACCTATAGTAAAGTGAGTATAATCATCCTGATCCAATGACATTTTTACCGTGGCGTGGGTGATGTACCTAGATATGTTGTCGCCCTCGCCGTAAAAATAATAGTTTCAAGCCTTATAATTCAATATATTATTACACGTCCTATTATCAGAAATACTTTAGGTAGCGATAGTGTTTAATGTAAGTGTCAAACCATGTAGGTACAGAGGATTTCCGTGAAACAATGGTCCGTTTGTACAATGGCAGCGCAGGCGAAGGCGGCGCGGCGGCGACGGGCGCGGCGCACGTGCGTACCATTGTATTCATATGTGCATGTAAACCGGCTCGTACAATGGCTTTTCTTGAGCAGGCTTCGACGGCCGATGCCTCTACAGTCTCCGCACAAACAACAGTACAGAAAGCCTGATCCCAACAGCCTAACACTCGATTTAACCAAACATCACCCAGACCATTTATGTAACCTCAATGTAATATGGCTTTTCACAGGCGTACTTGGCCTCAAGTCACAGAAGCAGTACCTACATTGGTAAAACTGGATTAGAAATTACGTAGTCGTCTACAACGCAACAAATTCGAGACGTTTTTACTATTCAAAACCTATGTACTTGCTGTATAGAAATCTACAGATTTACAACCAAGATAAATCAGTTACATAACAGTCAGTAAGGCGGCTGCCTGGAAAACTAACATTTATTGTAATGACCAGACTAGCGGGTCCATTTCGTTTTGATCAACAAAAATGATAAGACACAATATTATAAAACTCGAATAGTATTTTGTTAAAACTTTTGTTTGAGATAGCTGTACACGACACCACGCCACGCTGAATAACGTGGGCGTCTGGCATCTTTATAATAACAATACGTTCCGTTAAATGCCTTTAACAGAAATAATAGGAGCAAACCTAATTTTAAATATGTAAGTATGTATGTAAATGTGTGGGATGGGTATTAGAAATTACACATATGAAAATTGTCAGATGCGTCCTACCCTTGACCAAATCGCTTATCGCGTTAGCTGTTACGTGCTGTAACTAAAAATGTTCGATATAGAAGGTCGGTCATGTAAGAAATTACATTTTACGGTTCTTACCAATCTCGACTTGGTTAGTCAGTAATGCGAGCAACCGTATATTGCAATTGTATCTGAGCGGGGTGTGCTAGCATGTGCTGATTCTCCTGATTGTATAATAGACGCAACTCGCCCGATGGCGCGTGGGCGGCCCTCTGTCACCGGCTAAGAAATACGTAATTACTAGTCCGTACCTCATAATAAAAGTAAATGGAATGATTTCAACTCAATTGAGTGTCTGAAAAGTTATTTGGTAGCGTCAATTTCCATCCGATAAATCTATGGCAGTTGATCTTTTTACCTGACTGTTGCAACCGAAACGATGGCATTCAATTTTTCACCATTTAGTTTAGATGGTAATTTATTATAATTTTTAAATAAAATGATGATCATAAAGTGTTGTATATAATAATAAGTATTATTATGTACATCGTGTTCATAACAAATACTATAGTTTTTGATTTTTTGTAACGTTTTTCATGGTTAAATTAATTTTGATTAAATTTGGTACGGATTATTATTATATTATTTTCATTTTTACCAGATTGTCTGGTTTATCCCAAATCCCGGTATACGGCTAAAATAAGTATTATATATTATTATTGATGCAATAACATTTTTACCTTGGGTAATGACATATTGCCGCCCTCGCCGCAATATGCCATTACCCAATAATAATATAATAGTTTGCCGCCATGTAATATATTACTGTATATGTTTTTGGTAAGTATTAAATCATCGGTCTGGGATGTTTGGTTAAATGCGATAGTTATTGTTTTTTTAACGTTTATTCATTTTGATTAAATTTCCTATGGTGACTATGAACCCTTAAATAGACAAGTTTACCGACCATAAGAGCGAAATCCAAGCAAAATAGTTAAAGTAAAGTCACTAGAAAGGCGTGAGGCGTTGCTGTATTCGCCGTGATAACGCGTGAGCTCACTTTTCTTGCGTTGCAAGCGAGAACGAGTAGGGTAACCACTACACATAAGGCTGTCCATATTCTTGTTTACTACTCAAGTAAATATAAACAATGTACAAATATTAAGGAAACAGCGCAATGTAAAGCAACGTCGGAAGAAACTCTGTTTATTTTTATCAAATCCCGACTAGTATTAACTTAGACCAATAAGAATAATGTCATATAGAAGACAAAATAAATGCAAATATGCTTAGTAACATTACTGGTAAAGCTCCTATTTACACTTAACGCTCTTCTTCATTGTAGTAGGCGTAAGTACATCATCCAGGCCAATCAGGGCCGGTGCTCCAAGCCGGGTCTAGCATAGGGTTGTCATCATAGTCTCACGACTGACTATTTGGGAGACAACTTGAGAGTATCCCAGTAAAAAAATATAAATATTCTTGGTTGTCATTTAAAAACCATTTCCTTAACGTGTTTGTACCAAAGTACTACAAAAAGAAATTACATGAAATATTTTTTGTGTATTATTTAAATTTTTACTAGCTTGTCCGTTCCTTGTTCGAATCCACTTGATTTAAATTTGGGGTAACCCAAATCAAGTGGTTTCGAACGTAATTTACTACGTTGCTCCACTGTAAGTTGGCATAGGTTTACCAGCAGTGGCCTGCACTCCATATAGGCAAAAAGACATTGCCTACCCTATCAATTTGATAAATACCATCCGATGTTTCATTCTTAAACATAGTTTTTAACTAAGATTTCGTATCAAAAACAAAAAAATAAAAACAGCTCCATCTACCGATAGATTATGACTAGCGATGATTTTAATAACTTTATTAAAATCATCGCTAATCATATTCAAATCGCAGCTAGACGCTACACTACACTAGCGCCGCATTGGCAGCTTTTAACGGCAGAGACACTAACTATTTCTGTCTAAATTTACGTATGTGTGCCGTGTTGTTAATACAAATACTGTAGTGTGCATTCCTATAATTACATTGCCCACAATAACACAAATAACGCACACAATCGCATAGTATAGACAATGTCTTTTCAGCTGAACTATAAACGTAAATTACCGAAGTGTCGAGAGCATTGCTACGTAACTATTTTAAAAAGTAATTTGCTGCATATAATTATAGTGAAAGATATTGCCATTTCTTTTTTTCGTATAAAATTGATGTTAAATTTTATTTTGATTATAAAACGGTCGCCATTGTTTTTGTTTTGAATCGATTGACTGGTAGCAGACGAAATAAGATTTTAAAGTTTTAAAGTTGATAAATATGGATGATATTCACTGCGAAAGTTGTTCATGTGGTGTGTGTAGGGAAAATAAAAAATGATGCGTTTTCAAAACTATCTTTCGGTGAAAAAAAACAAGTGATACATCATTATTTCCACAAGCCTGGGTAACCAAAATCAACATTCTGTATTTTTTGGTAAGTTAATAGCTTTAAAAATATTCTGCCTACCCTGTCAAAAATCTCTGTGCACGCCACTGTTTACCAGTGACTATATCGACACAATTGAAATAAATAAACCTCAAAGGCCGAATATTGTTATATGATTTGGGATAGAAATTATAAACGGATGACACTCAAACCGGTATATTGGGACGGATGGCAACCCTACTCTAGTAAAAAGCATGACACGATCACTCACGCGCACATACCATGCACCGTGACTAAGCCACTCATTAGTACATACTACTGCTAATTTATGCCATTAGCTACTACTAGCTTTGGACATAACTTTGGTGACGTACACGACTATGTACTCGGTACTGTGGTCAACCATGTGTAGGTAGCGACTGTCTGTAGTAAATATGAGTATGTGTAAGTAGGGCTGACTCAGTCTCCAACGAACGTTTTTAAACGAATTTTTTAGTATCCTAAACTAAAAAATGCACGAACGTTTCTAAACGAATCTATTGAGTTATCTATTGATTGACTAACATGAGTTACTATGGTGAAAAATTGATGATTCGAATAATATAATTTAAAAACTTATACATATAGAATTGATTTCAAACGACTCCTGAAAACATATAAACAAAATTTTAATTGAATAAATTGAAAATAAAAATAGATTGTTCATATAAGTTTTTCATTTGACTTTTCTGTACGTTGTACTGATAATTTTACCGCAGTATAAGCATTTGGTTGCGGGAGCATATACATTAGAAAATAATCTACAGCAATATCTGATATATAAAAAACCGAAGAACTTCATTTTTTAAAGTCGAGTAAGAATATTTATGTGCTCTTCAATTCTTAAATTATTATAAAGTGTAGTCATGGTAGACCATAAAGCTTCGACAGTCTGTAAACTTTCTATATCAAAGTACAAGTACATATTTTACATTTGGAGTCGAAGCATCGTTTTAATTCTCCGAGACAAAGAGTTTGTGCAGGCCATATATCATGTCCAGTCTAGTCAACGACTATAATTTGTGTGTTCCCTTTGGCTATATAACGCGATAACAGCGGTCGCCAAATAAATCTTGATGAAGAATAATTAAGTTTCATACCCGTCGCGATGGGGACAAAAATTAGGCTGAATACGCATGTGCGACGGGCGCGGCGCCTGCGCATGGACGACACGTCACCGTGGACGGCGGACATGTGGCCAATAATATCAACAATATATTTTCCGAAATGTGTTGTTTATTCCACGTCGGGTGCAAGCCGCCTTAAAAAGCGTTAGCCCAGTGGATAAGAAACCAGCCCACTGACCTACCGGTTCGAATCTAGGCGTGTACCATTAAATTCGTGTTTTCGGATTTATGTAGTGCACATTTGTAATTATCACTTGTTCAGCGGTGAAGGAAAACCTCGTGAAGAAACTCGCACATACAAGAAATTATATTCCGTCCCTTCCTGATAAAATAAGTATCTTCCTCAAATCCTTAGACTTAGGTAGCGAACCCCGCCTATCCTATAAAGGAAACGGGATAACGCTAAGAAGAAGAAGAGTAAAAAAACCCGCCTTAAACGGTTAGGCGGTTGTAAATTGAACCGCCTTGACTTACCTACCGTAATTGGACGTTTGTAAATTGTTTTTAACAATATGAACCTATCACGCGTTGTCATCTCTGCTGTTAATGAAACAACTGACCTGACTAGCTTTCTGGTGTTCTCACTCCCTCGCAGAAATACATCAACCCAGCAGTGAACTGTCGGGCTGCTTCGTAATAAATGAAGCTGTGCCCCATCGCCCCCATCTCTCCTTCGCTAGACAAGCTACTCAACATGCAGATAATGTGAGCTTTGGCTCGAAGTATGATGATGAGCGCTACTACAATAACTATGATGATAATGACAATGAGTTGTAGAGTTAACTAAATTAGTAATACTTCTTATTAACTTAACCGTTATGTACCTTTATACGATAATGAAATGCGCACGTAAGGATAACTGTGTTGTCGTAACAGGTCACGTACACCACGTGCAGAATAGCTTGGATCTAAATACGAGTTCTAATGATAATGATAAGCCCTACTAATTATAACTATTTCTGTAACTCAATCATATTTAATACATACGAAAGATAAAATTGCTGTTGTACTAAATCGCTGGGTGCACCTCATGCAGATGGGCTTTAAACATGACGGTAAAAACTAAGCTGTATAATTTGTAACATCATTTGTGGTATTAAATACACGTATATGCAACCAATTACGAATCTTAAATCATTAAAAAGTAAACAAAGGAGATGTAAATATAAAAGAAACGTGAAACTGAAAGTTGTGACATTTGTTCGACAAAACATGCACGAGACAATGTTGCATCGCATCGCATCGCGTCGCGCCGTCGTAAAACTCTACTTCAATTACGTGCAATTTTCGTGTAATTACCCCGAGGTCTAATAGGCCACATTGCTTGCCCTGTTCTTTGTTGGAGATGCCTTTGTAATCTAAATATTTATATTTTCTACATGTAGTGTTTACCGAGTGGAACAAATAAGTAGGTACTTATACATATGAAATATTGTGTTTTAAAATGAACTGCATATCATAATTATTATTCGTAATAAGAGCGTTTAATACTGAAAAATATAACCAACATTAAATCGATAAAACCGGAAAAGTCAGATTTAGACATGTATACTGAGGTTTCGTATAATATATATAGTTCGGTTCATTTGAACAATAAAAACTTGTTAAAAGGAAGTTAAACAAAATAGGACATTGTCCTATACAATGGTTAAAATTGATAGCGAAAACTGGACTCACGCTTAACCAAGTGTTATTATTTGGGTTTTAGTTTATTTATGTGTTGATTACATAAATTAAATTGTAGTTTAGTAAGATAAAGGTTTACAGTATGATCCGGATTACAATTCAAATAAAGTGTTACACAACTATGTATATTTCTGAAGAAAAACATAGAGTACATAGAGTTGAATAATGTAGCAAACATGACAAAGGAATATATATTAGAAGCCTGTGCTGTAGAAATTCCAAAACATAATTTGGTATTGATAACCATATATCGGCCGAATAAAAATAGAATGCCGGATATATTTTTCACCTCCCTAAACAAATTACTTCAATTATTGACTAAGAAATACAATAAACGTAATATACTTATTGGCGGGGATTTTAATGTAGATATTTTGCAAAGTTCTAGTACTTTTAAACGAGTTCAAGAGCTTAAATTTTTATCAACACGTGGCTGAACCCACGAGAATAACTACATCCAGTGCTACTTGTTTGGATTTGGTATTTTCAAATTTTAAAAACATATTATCCGTTAGCGCCAGGACATATGAATATGGGTTTTCAGACCATGTCGGTATCTTGACACAAATCCAAACAAAGGAACACGTTAGACGGGACACGTGGTATATCGAAAAGAGGCTTTTCAGGGATGAAAATATCCAGCATTTTAAGACAGAATTAAGAAAGACAAATTGGACTGAGATTATCATTGGTGAATGGACTGTGAACGATAATTACAACGCATTTAGCAATCATATAAATAAAATTTAAGAAAAATGTTTAAAAAAATCTGAGATTAAAGTCAAGATTAATAACCATAAGAAATTTTGGTTAACGCGTGGACTTAAAATATCTTGTAAAAATAAACGACTTTTAAAAATCTTTGTTTCACAAACAGACAGTAAAATTTTACATGACAATTATAAGAAATATGAAAAGCTACTTAAGAAAGCCGTAATATGTTCTAAAATATATTAAAAAAGTAAAAAATTCTCAAAATGTTCTTAAAACCATGTGGCAAATAAACAGAAAACAAATAAAATTACAAATAAAAATAAAGAAAACTTACAACTAGAAATCGATAATATTAAAATAGATGACCCACAACAAATTGCCAACGCGTTCAATAATTATTTTATTAACATTGGCATACATCATATAAAAAATGACACCCCCAACCGACCCATTGGTAGGCGCTTAGCTAACGAAAAGTCTATGTTTTTGACCCCAACTAGTCCTCATGAAATATATAAAATTATACGTAGTATGAAAAATAAGAGAAGCTTTGGGTTTGACGAAATTCCACCATTTCTAATAAAACAATGTGCACAGGAACTAGCAATACCTTTATCCATTTCGGTTAACCAATCATTCACTGAAGGACATGTACCTAATCTTCAACTGCACACTGCAACTTTGTTAAAAAGTACATGCATAAGTTCCCAGTTTATAGTCGGCCCCAACATCTTAGACCAAAAGATCGATTGGCTCTACCGCCCGCTAAGCTGCATTTATTCCAATCTGGACCTTATTCGATGTGTGTAAAAATTTTCAACAAGTTACCTGGCGACATAAAATCGGAAGAAAATTCTCTAAAAGTCAAACAATTATTGAAAAAGCTATTGATTGCAAAATGTTATTATTCACTAAATGAGTTCTTTAATGATAGTCGAAACAAATGAATCTGATATGTACAAAAAATATAATAATATTACTTACTTTAATATTGACATAATAAAGGGTATTGATTTGTATTTAACATAGTAGTATTGACTAAACTTTATGTATGTACAGCATTTTATCCTAAGTTGACATTGTATAATTATATAATATAAAATTGACATTAAATTAATTATTTGCAATTGTATGACAAGATAAATTGACATTCACTATTATTGATATTGTATAACAGAATTTAATTTAATTTATTTCCAAAAATACATTTTATTATTAATGTTAGCGTTTGCTGTGTCCTATACATTATAATGCATTGAAAGACTTTTGAATTGAAAAATGTTAAGTGGAAATAGTACATAATTGTGGTGACAAATTATTGCGATGCCCTTACAGGGTTCATGTTACGGCTGCTATCTAGTTTTAAGACCTAATGTACCACATGAAAGCAATAAACAAATGAATAAATGAATTACATATAACCCTAATTAAACATAAAGAGACAAAATTTACAATCCATGATTCAACGTATCCTATACCTATACAGTACTTTATAGTTACACCCGCTCCACTATTTACACTATGACTGTTACTGTTTTTTATTTTTATTTTACACCAGACTACATACATCCCTATGTACCCTTTTGTATTTTATTTTTGATATTGTTCTTATTTGCCAAGAATCCCAACATTGTAACACCTTCTGTGAAAATTTTAATCCGCTACGCGGACGGACGGAACGGGAGTTCTAAAATGTGCGATTTTTAATAAACATAAATAGTTACCATTAGTAAACATACGATAATAACATCGCATAATACATACGATAATGCTATCGCAGTTAGAGTACACACTATAATCAGGTAAACAACGTTAAATGGTTTTTACGCAAATAAAACGAAGCATAAAAAAGTTGCATAAAACGATTCTTATGGGAAAAAGGTATTGATAAGATAGATTTGATCATGCGATCACATACTTTCACGTGAGCGAGCATGGTCCCCGGGCCCCGTGGGAATTTAATAGTGATCTACATAATTTTTGCGATCCCATCGTAAATTGTCATAAATCGATGTCGATAAGGATTAAATACAGATAGCTCTGCGTACATCACTCTACATGATGGAGTCATGTAGAGTGATGTAGGTACGCAAAGCTTCAACGCTGTACAAGCAACAGCGGGCGCAAATAAGACTTACTCTTATTCATACTTTAATGTTTTTCAATTACGTTGAGTATTAATAAGTTTATATACCTAGTACCAGTAACCTTTTATATATTCTATTCTATCAATTTATATGTAATAAAATCTCTAAAACAGTTTTTTTTAATATTTTGTCATAGGTCTTCCCGTGGTCTGTACGTGCAGCGTAAACACAAACTACTCGTAGTAATCGAATTTTAACTTTTAACACGAAGACAGCTTATATTTTGAGCCAAAATTTAGTCTATATTTTTTCTTTCGAGCTCGAAAAATCATAACTTCACAAAGATGGGAGTCATGGGCAGTAGCTAGAACCCACATGATCTATAACTACCGACCTTTTTTGTTTTGTATAGTAGCTATGCACGAGCTTCGATGTAATTAACAATTATTTATTATATAAACTAAAGAGTCAGAAACATACAACTTTAAATATATGTGTTTTCCTCAAAAAGACTAATTTAGGTCGGAGAATACCTGTCATCGAAAAGGTTAAAATTGCATTTTTACCATGTTTAAACGATCATCGCAAGAAAATGACTGAGTCGTTATCATTGTAAACAGAGATAGTTGGCACGACATGATGTGCTGACTAGAAAGGAACTCGCATTTAGAAAGAAACTATATTTCATGAAGTGTTTAAACAAAATGCAAACATTCTTTAGTACTTCACTCATAGTGATAATGTGAAATATTAAGATTGACACTATTGACATGTTGACCCACGTCCAAAGTGACAAGTGACAGTCGGCAGATAAGCGTGTGAACACCGCTTATCATGTATCTGGTATCTACCTGTATCTGACTGGACAGATTGGGATGTTTGGGAACGTTGTGGGAATCACGAAACAGTACTTTGAACATGTTTTAAGTCTGAGTGATGGGAACTACATCAACTAGTTCTATATTCCTAGTAATGCTCATGTGTTTGTTTAACAGTCACATTGATTTGATTATAAGAATATTTTTATCGATAACAATTATATCACAGCTTACTCTAATCAGTTTTCATTCTAATCTACAAATATGTCTATGTCTATCTATATCAGTTATGTCTTGAATCATTTCTAATGTCACAAATTGGGAAGTTCGTAAAGGAATTTACAGGGGTATATAGTTAACGTTATATGTAATATTGAATCACTCTTATTAAAAATACTCGTACGTTCTATGCGAAAAACTAAGGTTTATCCATTTTCTCTCAAAAAGTTGGCATTGTATTGCCAACGTAATTAACATTTAAAATGTTGGCAAGCAAAATGTGGCGTAAAACCGCCACGAGTTGGTTGCGTAAGATCTCTTGTGGAGATAAACTCACATTTGTCTACACAAAATGTTATTACGTGTATTAAAATATTTTGTGTATAATAACTTAATAAAATACTTTATATACAATTTATAAACAAAACTTTATAAACAATTTTATAAAAGATGTTATTATCTTTGTGGTAAGGGTACCTTTAGTAAAATTTTCATTTATAAGTTGTTTTTATTCCCAATATGCGCATTATCTCTAAACTGGTAGAGCCACGACTGTAGCTAACTAATTGTAAATCGAGTGATCTAGAAACCACTATGTTTAACATTTTGTTATATAAAATGAAAGTCCATTTTATAGCTCAGTAGTTAGTAGACACTGAAATATGTAGTAGCCAGGAACTGGTTTACATTCTAAACAGTCTCGAGTATGATCACAAATATTGCGACTACAGACCTTGTAAATCATACATTTGTTAAACGTGTCTACAACTCATAAAGATTTATGGCCGCTTATTAAACAGTCAGATGTACAATCAAACAGATATGGAACAACAGAGATCTTAGGATGGAGATGGCTGCAGATACATAGCCGCACCATACATTGAGTGTTCGCACTAGTTTGCAATAGTTAATCGCATTTCTACACGCAATGAATGATAACTTCAGTAAGATTTCTAAATAGATTAGGGTGTTTGCAGACCCGCATAAGACCGTAGTTCTCACGCGCGGGCGCTGACGGAATACGCAAAGAGCCGTGAGAAAGAGCCGTGTGGTTTGCTAAGAGAATACTAAAGCCAACACTTGCATTTTCATTGTCCCATATTTCGGTTTATTGCGCTATTAGCTGTTACCCGCGGCTTCGCCCACGTCGTCAAAGGGAAATAAAGCGGGAAGTGAGATATTTTGCCACGGTAAAAGTAGCTTTTGTCACTGTCAGGCCCCCCATACAAAATAAATCTCCATACAAAAAAAAACACATCAATTCGTCGCTCCGTTTTGATTTGAAAAAAGGGCAAACCGACAAATAAATACACTTTTACGGTCATAATAGTACGAACCCCTCTAAGACATTGCAGTTGATGTAGTATATAATGCAACGTTAATGAGAATTAATATATTTCTTACAGGATAACGCAACCATAGCGCGATGCACAAAAACAATAACGTATTGTATTAACAATTTGCAGTTAACAACTTCAAATCACCTGTTCCTGTGGGAGTGTGGGATAGTAGTAGATGAAAAGCCGCTGATGTGTGAAAGCGAAACTATCCCACAGGGACACATCGTCATGATCAATACGCACATACAAAAATCTAAACTTCCAAACTATCCCACAGGAACATGTTACCGGGATTAAAGTAGCCTGTGTGTTAATCCAGTACCACATCTATCTATCTACCAAATTTCATCCAAATCCGTTCGTAGAGGCGTGAAAACGGAACAAACATCCATACTTTCACATTTATAATATTAGTAGGATATACGTGCTAGGTTGTGATCGTAAATTTTAATAAAATATTAATCTTTATGATAGCCAAGCACCCTTAACGTTGAATTTCAAGGCATTTTATTGCTCGAACTGTATTATCGTTCGTACATGCTTCAAATGACCAAGTCGAACAAGCATTAGGTTATGTACCCTGGAATCTAGTGAGCTTTGTTTCAGTGAAGTATATTACTTATTCAGTCCTGGAGTACTCTAATGTGCTAATTTCACTGTAATTACTCGAAGTATTCGGTTTACCACAAATAACTTCAGTCCTCCCACCGGGAAGGTATTATCTTGATGCGGACGGCCATTTTAAGGTTTCTTATCTTAAAAGGGAGTTTTAAGTTGGTGCATAGTTAATTAATATTCATATCAATTGAAAAAAATGGCCACCTACCATACGAACTAAATCATAGGCTCACAAACTGAAATCAGAATTACTCTAGAATATAGAAAAAATATAGAAAATTTTCCTCCCTTTGTGTATTCTACCGATTGTAGAACACACAAAGAGAGGTTGTGTTGTGAAGTTGTTCGATATGATACCGACCTCTATTTTTTACAACCTCACACTGGAATCACAATTATTGCGTAGGTACTGTGCGGTTCCAGAAATGTTATCTTCCGTGAACTCTTAAGTTGAGAAATGAACTCGTAGCTGAGATTTTTTTCAAGGGACTACACAGCATGGGGTTCTTCAAGAAAATCGAGAAGAGGTTTTTTCAGGGTCAGGCAATGCAAGAGCGACAGCGCCGGTGTTGCAAACGTCCATATACTACGGTAACTGCTTACCATCAGGCAGACTGGCAGACTGTACACTTGTTTTCCAAGTGGTATAAAAAATATTATCTAACAGAAGTTTAATAATTCTTAGGGATAATGTTTATAAAAGAATAACGCGGGTGGACGCCCGAGGTCTCAAAAAAAAACAAAATTGTTTTAACTTATTTAATAAAATAATTAAAATTACAACTTATATTAAAAGTATAAAATTATGTGAGACCGAACCGAAGTTGGGAAACGGAATGAAATAAATTGTCGCACGGCGATCACAATGAAAATGCTGCATCGGCGTTTCATCATTCAATGCAGCTGCAGGGTGTCGTAACTCGGCGAAGTAGCCGGAACGGTCGTGGCCTTGTCAGCAACTTCCATGTATTAGGGATGCGTAACACCTCCCCCCGTAGAACAGCGACTATTGAAGACTTTCGTCAAAAATGGAGCTGGATGCTGCTCAGGATCTATTCTGGTAGTCGTTGCAATAGTATCCATCTCGTGCATTTCTGGTTGGTTCGAGTCAACCATTGTCTTCGCTTTATTCGAGCGATATTTTCGATACATCAGGGCAACAGTGAGGGCAGTTGCACTGAATAGTACGGTGTAAGTTGGTATCGTCGTATGGTATAGACTGTAGTCAGTATTCGTCTTGATGTCTATAGGATGTTGCATAGAGACTTTCGTGCTGACTGCATATAGCTCGTCAAGGTTTATGGAGTTTAACTTGAATAAAGAAGGTGGTTGTACGGTAGGTATGATGTCTTTAGGGATGTCGATAATCTTCAGAACTTGTCCCTTCATGTGGTTGTTAGAGTTAAGAATTGTGAACTCTGGAGTTGCGAGGTAACAGTTATGCGGGATAACGGCGAGATAACTGCCATGAAGTTCCTTATATAGATCTTGTCCACAAGATAAGTGAACTTTGGTTGGATATGGAAGGCTGATGGTAAAATGCCTATCGTCTAGTTCTTCAAAAGCTGGCTTTTGTAGTGAGATCTTGACTGGTTTGCAGACCTCTGTCCTCTTCTGAGTGGTGATGAGTTGCTGGATGCAATCTGGTGATGACTGGCTGTGCACGCTGGAGATCTCGTCACAGAGATACCATTTTTGGGTCTTCGGGCATTCAGCCTCTATGTACCTGAAGTCTTTCTCGTATATTGCTAGGAATGGGGAAGGCGGCGTTAGGATTTCAGAGTTATTATTGGGGATTATAGATAATTTATATAAATCATATATTTGGGTAAGGACAACTGGAAATTTATATACTATCATAATTTCATTATTAGAATAATATGAACCTACTTTAATTATATTATAATATTCTCTTAAATCTACGTTTATTATTCTATCAATGCCATATAAGTTCTGTAATTTAGTTATGAGTGTACGTAATGAATTTAGATTTAGAATAGAATGATGCATTGTTTTCGCTCTTATAAAAGCTAGAATGTTCTGTAATCTATCTAACTCTTGGGAAATATAATCGACGTTATCTCCTAAGATAAGAAACGTTTGAGCTAGGTGAGCATATTTAATTAAATCTGTCTCTCTATTGGGATCTGACTGATTAATCCTAGATAATAGTTCTCCTATTCTATTCTGGTTATCTACTACCTTATCTATTATTTTTGCATAACGAGCCATCCACTCTTTAGTTAGACTGATATGACTGTTATATTCTGTAGCTATTTTATTCTCGTTCTCCTGTAATGACTTAATAGCCTGATCATAACGTAGGGCATCGGTGTAGTCCAGATTGCCAGTTATACTTTTCACTACGGATCCTAGTCCATCAATGAGTCCTCTTTTAACGCGATTCGTTTCAAATGACTCTAACTGTTCAGACACACTTTGAAGCTTACTTCTCAGATAGTTAATATGGGGTCCAAATAGTGAAGAAGTCTTATTGTTAAGTTCTGGGCTTATGCTAGCTAGTTGATTGTTAACTGAATAAACTTTATCTTGCAATTCTTGAAGATTAATACTCTGAATGAAGGAGTGATAATGGGATATTAACTTAGTAGGACCTAATTTAAAGGGGAGTATACCAGGGCCGTCTCCGAGATTCTCAAGGGTTATCTCCTGCATGAGGGCCGTCTGCAGGAGGAATTGGAGCATCAGGAGGTTCCTGTAACAAATTTGCACTCTTTGGTACCTTCTTCAGCCTAGATTTTGCTATGGGACCGGATTTTTTCCGTGTATAAATATGGATAGGAAGGTTAGCCATAACTTTGTCATGAGTGTAACGTGGTGCTAATTTCTGTCGAGAGGCTAAGGGGTTCTTTATAAAAATTTGCTGCTCCGGGGAATACTCAGATTCTTTCTCACGGTGCTTATTTAGTCTATTAGTTAATTCAGTACGAGATGAGACACCAGCATCGTGTATAAGGTTATATACTATGTTCATCCTATTTTTATGTTCTGTAATGTACTGCTGTAGCAAGTGAGCCGTCAAATCTATATTAATGGGATCACGAGGGTCATAGTGCCCTGTGATTACATCTAGGGGCTTACATTTTGTGAAGCTGTGTATGGAATGGTTGTAAGCCAGAAGGGCATATGGTATTAGATTAATAGTTGACTCAGTCTTATGTTGAAGTTTCAGAATACGGAGGTGCTCTAGGATGGTTGAATGGAACTGTTCAACAATTCTATTTTCGTTAGGGGCATGGGGTGCAATCCTATGATGTTGAATATTGTGAAGTTTCACAAATTCTGACATTAGTAGGTTTGTGAACTCTGGCCCATTATCGGAAACTAAGGTTGTAGGTAAACCGTGGTGAGTAGAATATATGAGTAATGCTTGAACAACGCTTACTGCAGTGCCATCTCGCAAGTAATAGGCTTGAGCATATTTAGAAAATGCGTCTACTATGGTCAAGAATTTTTCGCCTTGAATAGTCAAAAGATCTATATGAACTAGTTCAAAAGGCTTACTGGCAGGCGGAACTACGCAAAACTGCTGTTTCACAGGGTTGCGGTCGTACTTCGCCTGTCCGCATATTGTGCAATCATTTATGAATTTGGTAATGTGTTCACGCATTTTAGGCCAATAGTACTTGTGAGATAACGCTAGATAGCATTCGTTTATACCTCGATGATTGGTCTTACCATCATGATATTTACTAATGATATCTTGCTGTTTAAGGTATTCTCGCACATTTTCTGACTCCCTTTTAACTAATATAAGACTCATGGCTGAATTTTTGAAGGTACGCTGAATAATTGGTATTATTGAGTACATAGCTGTAGGCGGGTTAATTAATAGACCAGTCTTAATTTTAGGGTGCACGTATTCACGTATCGCGTTAACAACGTCGTCCTGAAGGCTAGATTGTGAAACTTGGATTGAAAATCTCGAATGGGTATCGAATGGTTTCGTAGCGACTGTCCTGCCTTTAATATCGCCGACAACGGTCAAGACTATTTGTCTAGCAAACTTATTTAAGGGGTCATCTGTAATCGGGACCTCCAAGATGGGATCTTCGGCGTCTGTATGAGCCGTGATGGTTCCAGAATCATCTGCACCTTCCGGTACTGTTAAGGTTCTAGAATCATCAAGAGGGTCTTTCTCGGATATATTTACTGCGATTGAATCGGCTATCTCGTTATTAATCTCCACGCGGGATAAAGCGTCTGCATTTGTATTATTTTTTCCTTGCTTATATATGACGGTATAGTCGTATTCGCTCAATTTTAAGCGCCATCTTGTGAGTCTCGAATTAGGCTCTTTTAAATTCATTACCCATTGTAAGGGTTTATGGTCCGTTATAATTTTGAATTTTCGGCCAAACAAATAAGGTCTGAAATACTTTGTCGCCCAAACGATAGCCAGTAATTCTTTTTCAATAGTGCTATAATTAAGTTCGCTAGAGTTCAGAGTTCTTGATGCGTATGCAATTGGTTTGTCGGAACCAACTGGACCTTGGGATAAAATAGCACCTATTGCGACATTTGAGGCATCAGTAGTCAGCAAAAACTCTTTATTAAAGTCAGGGTACTGTAGGATAGGGTCATTAATTAAAAGAGTCTTACAATGTTCGAAACAATTAATATAGTTTTGGTTTAGTGTAATTTTACTACCCTTCTTAAGACACTGAGTTAGGGGCTTAGTCAAGCGCGCAAAATCAGGGATGAACTTCCTGTAATACCCTAGTAATCCGAGAAAACGTTTGATTTCAGTGGGGGTCTTAGGTATAGGATATTTAGAAATAGCTTTAATCTTCTCAGGGTTAGGTTTTACACCTTCAGCACTAATCACATGCCCAAGGAAGTCGGTTTCCAGCTTCAGAAATTCAGATTTGTCTAGCTGAATTTTGAAGTTAGAATCTCGAAGTCTTTTAAATACTCTTTCTAAATTTACCATGTGTTCCTGAAGGGATGTGCTATACACTATTATATCGTCCAGATATACCAGGCAAACATCATTTTGAAGGTCTTTAAGTACGTTATCCATAACCCTTTGAAAAGTTGATGGAGAATTCTTTAAACCCATGGGCATCCTTAAAAACTCATAATGCCCATTTTCCACATTAAATGCGGTTTTATGTATATCCTGGGGGTTCATCTCTACCTGATAAAATCCACTCGCTAAATCTAGCGTAGTGAAGTACTGGCACTTGCCTAACTTGTCTAGTACATCTGTGATGTTAGGGATAGGATATTTGTCATCAATCGTTTTCTCGTTAACCTTTCTGAAGTCAATTACTAAGCGCCATTTGGTTTTGCCTGAAGCGTCGGCTTTTTTGGGGACAACCCAAATAGGAGAGCTCCATGCAGAATCAGATGGACGTATAATATTCTGTTCTAGCATTTTACCAATCTGATCTTTAACTTCCTGTCTATGCACATACGGGTATCTGTAGCTTTTAGTATACACAGGAGCTTCATCCGTAGTCTTAATGCTGTGTTTTATCTTGTTGGTAAAGGTTAAAGCTTCACCTTCAATATAGAACACATCTGCGTAACGCTCACATAACGTTCTTAAATTAGCTAGCTCTTCTGGGTTTAAATGTTCAGTACGGAGTTTAGGTAAAATTTGTCTAGCGCGGTCTGACAAATCAGTGCAATAACTACGTTCAAACTCGATATTGAACATTTGCGCGGATACAGGGTGGTCCATGGAGAATATTAAGTCATTAGGTGTAGGGTTAGTAACTTCGACCCATCCGCGATTATCCTTTACTTCCGTCAAGCAGTCAGAAATATGGCAGCCACACATCATTTGGTTAGGTACTAAAACTTCACCATCTGTAGTGTTAATAGGTAGCCTAACTAACTTTGAAGATTGTGCCGGGATAATATCCTCATAGAGGTTGACATTACATGAGTCGTGCATTTTAATAGGAACAGATGAGTTTCTTGTAATCAGAATATTATTTTTTAGATCAATGTTAGACTCCCAACTATTTAACAAATCGAGCCCTATGAGGCCATCGAAGAAGTTATGAAACTTGTAAACGAATAGCGTAATGTCACCTTCTTCGTTAAATTCTGAAAAACATGGCAGTGTGATAGAAAAATAATTTTTACTTGTTGCATGAACGTTGGTTACCTCGAAGGGGTCATATTTCAGTGGGATATGGCGGAAGTATTTTTCTACTGCTTGTGGGCTTATGAAAGATTGGTTGGCACCGGTATCAACGAGGAATTTAAGCGGGGGATTATTAATCTGAACATATACAAGTCGCCTTTGCGTCTGTAGATTTAATTCTATTTTGGCCTTTCGGACTTGGGGTCCTTCTGAAAATTTTCATTATTTTCAGGGATTGGAACTTGGCCGATTTCTTCTACTATAACACTTTCAGTATGATTATGGGGTTCATAATTACTAGGGAGGTAATACTCGGGCTGATATTCATAATCACAGTACACATGGTCATAATAGTCATTATCATAGTCATAATCATAATAAGTATCATATCCCTGGTCAAACTCATTAAAATTCATCTCACGGGTCTTAAAGTAATTTGAAGGCGGCGGATTTCCGAATTTACGCCAGTCATGTCCTGATGGTGGTAAAGGCTTGGTAACAAAATGACTGACGCCACTCATAGGTGTAGGACGCGAGAACCTATTAAAATTGGGCGGCTGTTGTTGCGGTTTTGCATTTAATCGGAACGCGTTACTCTGTGGGCTATAGTTCGGTGGTGGAGCGCGGAACATTTGTTGGGTACGGCTAGGGCCAATAAATTGGGGTGCTGGATTAGGCTTCCAACCTTGAGAGGGTTGAGGGGGTAGAAACTGACGTGACGTACCGGGTACGTTAAATAAATTATTCTGTTGCCTCGGTATCTGAAAACCTTGACTGCCGATAGGCTTGGGCATAGAAAAATTATTTAGTGGTAAGTTAAATGGTCTAGGTTGTTGGGGTTGCCAATCACTCTTACTAGGGCCGCTTATATTGCGTTGCTGCAA
This sequence comes from Pyralis farinalis, assembly GCA_947507595.1. Taxonomy (NCBI): domain Eukaryota; kingdom Metazoa; phylum Arthropoda; class Insecta; order Lepidoptera; family Pyralidae; genus Pyralis; species Pyralis farinalis. Next base: position 11,850,190 of record OX382269.1, on the reverse strand, counting down.
ATAAAGGGTATTAAGTTCATCCTGTACAAACTCTAACGCTTTTTCCATGCTTTCGGGTCGCATGCAACGAATCCTAGATCCTAATGGGTCCTTAAGGCCACGTAAATAACATTGCAAAGTAAGCTTCTGATATAACTTTCGCTTAGCTTCAACGGTGGTCTCAACAGTTTCGTGTAAATTAACATAAGTCATAATTGTGCTAAATAAACTTTGACAACGCTCGTAAAATTCTTGGGGGCTGCTAGAGCCTTGACTCTGTAGTGATAAATCATTATAGAGGGCTGTTTCGTCACGATGATCCGCGAAGTTATTAATTAGGGCGGTGCGTATGCTACTCCAATTTTCGGGTATGCCACTAGAGTTAATAAGCCTAGCTGCTGGTCCTGTAACTTTATTTAATATGCCGTTGATGAGTGCTAAGTTCGCTAACTCATGTCCGGGCGCTGTATTAAAATGCGTAACTACTAATCGGTCGCACAGGTTGAGAAACCGTGTCAGAATATATGGGTTTCCATCAAACTCGGGCAATAATCTAAGTGATTTATAAATAGTATCAATTTCACTGTCAGACATTATACCGCTAATATCTCTACGCTCGTCTAACTTATTTTCACTTTTCCTATCACGACTACTACTTCTAGATTCGCGAGGATGAAAAATTTTAGAACCGGGCATTTGACATACACACTAAAAAATATTATAGCGACACTGTAATTTTTATAATTTTATAACTACACATATATAAAATTATATAGAAAGGAAATATGTTAAGGATAATCCTAATAGAAATAGGGGTTAGCAAATACTTGAAAGATTCAAGGTACTTACAGCATAATTTTGGTATTTTTGACAATCGAAGTCTGGATCACCTCGGCTTCCTCCCGTCACTTTCACGTAAGTTCGATAACGTCACACAGCGGCTATGCGGAGCCGACAGGATTCGATGCGTGAGTCCTTTCGCGCCGCGTACTGCTATGACTATCCTTTAAGACTGCGCCAATAACGCGGGTGGACGCCCGAGGTCTCAAAAAAAAACAAAATTGTTTTAACTTATTTAATAAAATAATTAAAATTACAACTTATATTAAAAGTATAAAATTATGTGAGACCGAACCGAAGTTGGGAAACGGAATGAAATAAATTGTCGCACGGCGATCACAATGAAAATGCTGCATCGGCGTTTCATCATTCAATGCAGCTGCAGGGTGTCGTAACTCGGCGAAGTAGCCGGAACGGTCGTGGCCTTGTCAGCAACTTCCATGTATTAGGGATGCGTAACAAAAGAGGTAGAAAGCATCAAAACAGCCCGACTGGAAAAGTTCCTCACAGAAAAAGTAAAAACTCCCTAGGAGCGTCGTTCTCGTTGTTTTTCGGCGAGTTGGGTTACCAGTAAGCTTCTAAATCTAAAGGTTACTGTGTTAGCAGCAGGGGTGGTAACGCGCGATATTTTCTGTATTGCAAGCGTCCATAAGCTACCGTAACCACTTTGCACCATGTGAGCTGTACGCTTGTATGGAATATATCCTAAGTCTGTAAGCGTATAATTAGTGTTAAAAATGTGTTTTTGAACGCTAATTATACGCATAAATCACGCAAACTTTCAACTTTCTTCATTACAAAAACGTGGGCCGTGTCCCAAGTGTTACGGAATCAATAAACGTCTATACACGGCCGCAAGCGGACCGTGGTCACCACAATAGTCTGGAATGCACGGCGAGCGCAACCGAATCGAATACTGGACCGCCCCGCGCGGGCAGTCTCCGGGCTTCCTTATAAAATATACAACAAGAAATGCTCTACTCATTGATCTAAATAAGGCTTCTTGAAATTCAATTGGCCTATTGAATTCCGCAAGTCTCGTAACGTCTAAATCATTTTAATCGAGTAAATAAGATGTTAGGTACATTTTCAATACTCGCCGTTTCATTATAATTATTTTTTATGTAGTGATATTAAATATTAGCAGCACGCTTAATCTATGGAATTTGGTCCCTGTCGAGGTTCTCCGAAGTGGTCATTAGGATTGGCGGGGTCCGCTACCTAAGCCTGAGGATGTAGCGAAGGCGATTTTTACATGGAGCGATTGCCTTCAGACCCCTGGACGGGAAACCAGTCCTTTCTTAGGTTACGTCACACGTCTTTCGAAATATAACTTCTTGCGCGCGCGGGTTTCCTTGCGATGTTTTCCTTCACCGCGGAGCGAGTGATAATTACAAATATGTATATAAATTCGAAAACACAAATTTAGTGGTAAATGCCAGGATTTGAACTGGGAACCATTCACTCAATAGTTCTTTATCCACTGAGTTATCACTTCTCTCGCAAGGAATCTGTGCTGTCACTTGGTATTAACTAAAAAAAAGGAAAAAAAAATATTTAAAGAGGTTTTTTGTACAGGGCACAGTAACTGCTGATCATCAGGCAGATTTTATGGTTAATTTCTATCTTAGTATTACGATATAAAGCATATCGTAGTCTTTGCCTAACGCCTAAGAGGTTAAGAACATTTATTTATCATTTTACATTAACTAGTGAGAGTAGTCAAAATTCGACCGTTGGTTCCCCACCAACGGTCGAATTTTGACTATAATTGATTAATTAAAATTTGAGAAAAACAAAGAACTACTTTTGAATTTGTTTCTAAGATTTTTTTATTGATAATACTAAAGCTCATCAGTAACTAAGTACACTAAGCAGTAAAAAATTCTGTATCCTTGTGTATGTACTTATATAATTTTTACACTTTTCTTATAAGAAACAAGTTGGAGTTTACCGTGACGACACCCTTTATAAATCTATCTAATTATTCAATAAAACAAAATTGAAATTTTTCATTCTGCATTGCGTCGCAAACAAACACACGGCCCCAATTTAAAGCAATTCAATAACTCCATTAAGATGTACCACGACATTTTGTCTATAGATACAACTAAAACAAGGAACTATGAAGTACTAGGGTGAGACAGATAAATGTGACGCCATTGAACCTCTCTTGCGCCAGAATTTCGTTTGTTAAAATGACATCAGCTGATGACGAGCCACTTACAGCTTGATTAGATTGTAAGAGAGGTAGGACGCATATAATTAGCCCGACTAGGTAAGTGCCTTTACCTCCCAGAACAACCTAGTCAAATAACAACTCCTAGGAAGACATTTCCTACGAGTGAGTTGAGATGGTCATACATATAATGTGATTATCATAAGAATTGTAATAACAACATCATGAAATTACTGGGTGACGAAACAGGCTTAGGTCACAAGATTAGCAGCGCGCGAGTAACATCCCCGTGGTGTTGCGAGCGTCAATAGGCTGCGGTGACCGCTTACCATCTAATGCGGGCCGCATGCTTGCGTGCCGATCTAGTTGTATAAAAAAAATTAGAAATGAAGTAGTTTAAAAGTCTTAAAACCTAAATGAATTATGTCCCTTCGTTCACAACCCCTAGATGTCTATGTTCATCATAATGTCAGTAATGATTCCTGCCTTACATATCTGATTGAATTGATAATCAGGGAACATGAAACAGTTCAAGATACACAAGAAGTTAATTACATATTTTTTCCAAGTTCACCGTACAGCCGTACAAGTCGTGCACGCAGTTTTTACTGTGGACCGAGAGTTGATACTCAGTTAATACCTGGTTCCTGTACGTACGAGTATAGAACACAAAGGCACAATGCTAGGCTTAACGTAGCCAGCGGCTGCAAAACCCGCCCTAGCTATATTCGAGAAGTGGGCACCACCATAATATTTTCCGCATTGAGATTGCGTGCCGCGTGCCCGCCGGCAGCGGACAATTTATGGCTCAGTGGAACCACGGAGTGGTACATGCTTGTTATTATTTAACGGTGGACGTGGACTGCAGCGCAGCCCCGGCTGGACCAGCTAACGCGCCCCCGGCTATAGCCAATGTAGCCCACTAAATGCGTATATTACTTTATTGCTAGTCGACTACGACACATTAAATGCTGGGTCTTGCATCGTCTCTGTCACAAAAATTTAATCACATTTAAATATGGCAACCTGTAATGAGATAAATATAGGGAGATATGCGAGATGGCCTTATCACTATTAAAACGTATTCTCTATTTGGCGAAGATTCTTTTTTGGTCCGACCGATTTGAATAAAGTCTTAGCGGTGTCCTATGTCGGATCGGATGCAACGCCTTACAAAGCCACGTGCGTCAATTTACAAGATAGCAATGTAGCAATCACGCCGGCGATGCAATGACGAATACGTGCCTACCAAACGGGTCAGAACTCCATTAAAGCATATCATAATACTCGACACTCCTTATGCGGCGCAAGGGTCTGCCTAGTGCGAGCGAGAAACACACCCAGGATACCTGACTCCTTCAGTTGACCGGCCTTGCGGCACGCGCCGACTCTCGTATTATTCCGGTTGATTTACCGAGTTCATTATAATTTTCCTCTACTAAGTACACCAATCATAAATCAAAACCTAAAGAAATATATTATGCACGTTTCTGACTCAGTCATATAATATTTTACATGCTGTACGAATTATTGAACAACAAATTTCGTAAGGGACAATGTCGCAATGTAGTCCGAGTTTGTTTATTAACTTGATCTAGATTTGTTGCAATAGCCATTCAATGTTACAAAACATGAATATAAAATCATCCGTTAAATATTTTTGGTTAGCGTTTATTAGATCATACATTTCGTATGAGCGTTGTGGCTACCTACTCGTACGTTGCGTACACTACGGTGATAGACCTTCAGTACCATATATTTCTTCGGATGAAACTGTAATTAACATGAATGATAGCACTAGACGCGTATGTTAATTGCTGGCCATAAACAAAATCGTAATTTGAATACATCTAAGAAATGACGTTAATTGCTCAATGTTTACTTTTGAAGAGAATAATTTGTATATTTATAAAATAAAACTTAATATCGGCACCCGAGACATCTCTCTAAGCTAGCACACGACACGAAAACCCGATATACATACGATAGCAATAAAATTAATGCTCCCAAGAAAGAATCATTGCCGAACATTCAGTCGTATTCAAATCTTTGACCGTCGAAGCATAAAATAAATAATATACGATCCCGAAGCTTTGTGTTCGGGCGGCTTATGGTCGTATTCGATATTTTATTCAAATGAGCGCCGTTTGAGTTATGGACTAGAGGCAGAGAGGACCCAATTAGTGTGCTGAGGTCGGTAGAGACGATAAATTACGAAATGACAGTGGCCAGCGACGTAAACCCAAACTACCAAAATATTGCGGTTCGTCGCACAATAGACCATTAATTCGCAGATTCATGGTAACAAGCTAAAAGAATTCGAGACGAAATACTTGTCAACAATTTTTATAATCATACTTCGTGTATATTTTTTTCAAACTCTAACGTTAATTCGGTTTATTAAAACTGGTTTGTTATCATACAGCGGGTACAGTTACTAAAGGTCACAAATCTTTGGCTTTGTAAAGATGGTTATATATTAGACGCCATCTTTTGTTGTCAGGTATTTTAGTATCACACGCCTACGTTTTTTCTTAAAGCATCTTATGCTTATGATTGGGTGCTGGTTGGAAAAATATGCTGTTGTCATAACGTTTAATGGCACGCAGAGGCACAGCCGCGGTCGAGTGTTCTGCAAACAATATCATATTTCATGTCGCCTTCTATCTGACTTCGTCCAAGCTGCGTTAAGTTTAACGAACTCGTACTAATGTTACAAGTTCGTGATCATTTCTTTCTAAGACTTTGTTAGAACATAACATTTACCTACATTACATTTGGCAGTCGTCATACATTCTGTTTTATGACTGACATCAATTAAAATGCCTTAATAATATCACCACATCTTTCATATTTTATAATTACGCAGTTTGATGTTTCTTTTAACTAAAACAAAATACGTTTCGAGTTTGATCACAGCAATTATTGTTGTGTCGGTAAATTTTGATTAGATTTTATTGCCTAGAAGTTATTATCAAATCTAACCTCAATTAACTCCATATTATCGTTGAGGCTTGATTTTTCACTTAATATACGTATATTATTTTAATATTCGCTTATAATCTGATCCTGACCGACGTACTAATACCCTATAAAATCTATAGGGTACTTCCCGTAGACCGAGAATCATGAAATTTGGCATGAAACAATGTCAAGTAGCACAAGTAAAGGAAAAAATTCGAAAACTGCAAATTTGTAGTTCCACCACAAAAAAAAACTTTTTTTGCGAGAATAATTTGCGAAAATATCTTTTTACGGTACCCTCAGAGCGCCTGTCGAACTCGCACTTGACGGCTTTTTTTCTCAGTCTGTCCATTGCGCATGTACTATAAATTACAGGTTTCATAGTGATGACATTACTCATGATGATAGCTTATATCCTGATCTGAATTTTGAATTCCAGAATTATTTGTGTATACTTGGAATTGTTCTTAGCATTTTAACTGGACTGCATTTGAAAGAAAATCCTATTGATATTCAGGTAGTACTGTATTGAGATATAAAAATCGATCAGTTAAAACGCTGCAGAATATTCTTATACTAATAATGCACACCATAAACTGCTGCTAATATATGAACCAGAAAATTAGTACGGAAGTTCCATAAAGAGCGTTAATACATTTTCATATTTTACGGGTATTGTTTATATATTTTTAAATATAAGGGTCGAAATGATTTACTGCCAGAAACAACAGGAGTTTAAATAAATAAATGAAATTGTAATGTGGAAGTTTCTATCTTTTCCTTTTAATGTAAAAAATACATGTTGACTGCGAAGGCCTTTTCAGGCACGTGCACACACTAACTTGCGTAAAAACTACGAATCGTAAAAACTGCTAAAAGCGAATACAATATTGAACACAGACGGCCCTTTGTCCTTTTACCCGAAGGACGAATGCAAATATAATATTTTGATCTTATGCCAAACACTATAGTCCAATACAAACATAACAAGTTATAAATGTATTGAAGGATTTTTATTTTCAATATCTCTCTCATTTTTTTTTATTATTATTATTTTTAATTATTGGTTAAAATGTCTCTTTCTGGCGAGATAGCGCGGGTGTTGCAGTTCTATGTTTCTACAACGGTGCCTGCAACACCGGCGTCCGGCGTTGATGTGCCCAACCAAAACATTTGTAAGTGTAAATGCTAGGTAGGTATAAATAAACTAATGTTAAGAGCGCATACCCTGCCAACAAACTGTTTTACAGTCTGGCATAATATAGTATTATGAAAACATGTTCCTATCATAAGTAATAAATGAAAAAAAAAATCTAGCACATTATTTTCGATTATTGTATAATGTCATATTTTTTTATAGATTCAGGTCCAGACAACTTGATCTATACGCTTACTTTAATCTTATGCTAATCTATACTACTACTTCTGCTTTGTGTGCTTCCGTCATCAGTTAATGCACACGAAATAGCGTCGGCCGGCACCCACACACTACCGTTAGCAGTTGCATGCCGCCACTGTCATGGCTGTTCTAGTCGACTCTGCGATTGCTTGCCATGTGTGAATAACGACGCTTGCAACCATCACTAGCGGTAATGTATGAGTGCCGGCAAGCGCTAGTTACATGAAATGACTGGTGGCGGAAGCATACAAACTAATATAGATTCAATTGCCAGTAAAATGGCATCTTCTTCGTAGCGTTATCCCGTTTCTTAATCAATTAGGATTGGTCGGGTCCACTACCTAAGCTACCTAACCTAAGAGTTTGGCGAAGATACTGATTTTGACATGAGTGACTGCCATCAGACCTCCGAAAATCAGGACGTTTCTTAGGTTAGGTCACGCGTCTTTTGAAATATAATTTCTTGGGCCTGCGGGTTCCCTCAAGATGTTTTCTTTCAACGCCGAGCTGAAATTACAAATATGTACATAAATCCGAAAAGACGAATTTAGTAGTAACTAGGGGTGTAGGTACACAGAATGGTTCTTTATTCTCTGACCTATCATTGCTCATTTAAATTTACCAGTAAAAGGCATAATCATCGGTAAAAAGATTACAATGTACGGATAGCCGGTGCAAATAATTTATAATCGAAAGGGCATTGCAAAACTAGACCTACCGAAACTCAGAGGACATTTTGATTGGCGTAGAATAATTTAATACCTTGATCGGTTAATTTGCATTTGCGCTACATTCATGACTTCTCAGGTGTAAATGTCTTAAGAAAAAATACTTACCCTGCGAGAAAGATATTATATTACTATTAAATTGAATTATTTAAAATTACATACAATGTCAATCAAATTATTTCAAATAACTATTACAATGTCAACTCAACTATTCCAATTATTTTAATTTATTGTATAATGTCATTAAACTAATCATTATCTCAATGTGCCCAAATGTCACTTCAATTATTCCAATTTACAAATATAATGTTAATAAAATTCATAGCTTATTATTATTAAATTAATAAGTACTCATATTGCACGAGATTCTTAAATAATTAATCAATAATTGTAGTCTATTTTAGTTAATTCTAGTCTTATTATTATGTTTATAATACCGCAATACAAATGATACAAGAATGTAAAGATTCCCACAGGACAGGCATAATTATTGTGGTAAACAATATTTATTATTTAATAAATAAATTTATTTATTATTTATTAAATAATAAATTGACAGTTAACTATTCTGACCACATCTAAAGCCTTATTGCCTGCTATTGTCGCGATCAGGCAGTATATTTAGACATCTTCAATTCTCCATTCAATTGAGTTAAATACAGGAACAGATACCAGTATAATGGCCCTTAGCTCTTTAATATATGACGCCGAGCCCTACAATAATTGGACTTACATAACAACGAGTTGAGACGGCTACAGCACCTTTCCCTCATTAGTGCTGAATAATAGTCAGGTCAGGAGCATCCCAATGCTGAAGTCTTGACACCTTAAGGTACACAACTCTTTATTGTGGTTGTCTGGCTACTCGGAATGTGTATTCTAAATCGGCTTGTGCCGAGCATATACCTCGGCCGGTAGTGGTCAACGGTGCCGTGTTTACATAACTAGTTAGAGACCGTAGCTGTGCCCGCGACGCCTACGCCTCCCTCCGCTATTGGATATGACCAACTAAATAATAATGTCAACACTCAATAATGTTTCATTGTATCGGCACGCAGCGCAGGTGCAACTGATCTCTGGGATTAATCATAATATTGATTTTTGCTTAACCACGTCTCATGTGGATTTAATATGTTTTTATGGTGAGTCTTGAGTTATGATCGAGCTCCAATAATGAGCCATCAATCACGGAGCGGGTAACGCGAGTGATAGGTACGTGTGGCATGTCAAACGACGCGAGTTTTTCCTACAACGGGTACCGGGCGGCCTCAAGAGACGCCGCCGGACGATACGCGTAATGCAATTTTGATTAACTCCCAACGAAAGTAAAAGCACATTTCTGACAATAATGTAGACATTAATTATCGCGAGCGAACGATTAAATATTACTTTGTATCTCAATTTAATAATTTATTTTCGTCACGTATTCTGGAACTTATTTTCGTAACGTCATTTGTACTTTCAATGTACGTTTTGGAAATATAATACGACATTACACATACTGTTCTTAACGTATTTCAGACCATACATTTGTTTGTCTTATTGGTTTCTTTACGGTTTAAATAAAAGTCTACCACTTCGGAAAACATATGTGGGCGCTGTTTTTAGCATATAAATAGGATTGTAATCCAATTAAAGGATATTTTTTATGAGAACGTATGTAGGTAAATAACACTTACCATTAATTTAAAAGTTTAAAAATTGTATCGCTTCTACCCTCTCCAATTTCTCCCTTCCAATTGTGACCCCAACACTCTCTCCAATTTTCCTATTCTGTCCCATATTAAATCTAAAATAATATCTATATAAAATTATCTTCGATTATTTCATACCTACCTCTATATATAGCTAGAGTATTCGAAGTAAGTTTCTCTTCGTTTACTTAATTTTCTCTAGAACACGTTTTAATCTCTACTTGACCTCTTTAATCGTGATTTTTAAACTGCATTGTTTATCGTCCACCATACCTACGAGTACGTCGCAAAACATCATGTAACTTAGCAGTTTTATCTTGATGGCGATCAATCGGTCATGAGTTGTGTTTTATTTGTTTTTATGATATGTACAGCAGAGACTACGATGAGAGTCCGTCTTATAAATCATAAAGTTCTCATCATTATCATTAACCCTGCGCAATGAAAACAAATATTATAATCACATTGCTATCGTTGTGTGTAACGAGGTTTTCGTAGCACGCAAAACGCTCGTAACGTCAACTTTCACTCGAACAATGGTCTCGGGTTGACTCACGAGTACTTAGCACGACCTCCAGTCACCAGTCACGCACGCAGCAGTGTAGGCCCCACATTAGTCTCAGTTCTTGTTCTGTGATACATTGAATCTGATTGATGGCATGATACTTTCATGTGTGCAAGCCTTTATGTGATTGTATTGTAGTGACGTTCAATGCATGCAACCGCTATTTGATTCAAACAGTCTCAAAGAAAGATAGGATCCCCGTGACTCAAAGTAAAGGACCAGCACAGTACCTACCTTATGTTGAATAACTTATATCTGATAGACATCCCTGTCAAAACACACTTGACCAACACACTGTGTTGACATAAGAAATGCTCGTATGTAATGGAGAGGTGATATGTAATGGTGAGGCGCGAACTTAGGGGTAGACACACACGAGGCGTGAACGCTAACGCGGGGCTCAAACACGGAGGTGTGAAAAGCCGGAGCCAGCCGTGCTCTTATTGCAGAGCTAAGCCGCTTACCGAACCTGTCCCATAAATACCGAGACCCGACCCTTCGGTCCTTGCGTTCACTAATGTATTTTCATCTTTGTGCTACCAACGAGCTCGATTTTATAAGCCTACCTTGGCCTTTACTGTGATAGCTGAAAGGTACCGGAAGTATACTGGGCGAGATTGCATCTGTATTGAACGTAACTATAACATGAATAATGTGATGAACAGATGATTGTGTGACAAAAAACATTTCACAACCTTCAAATATGAAGTTGACAAAATGTTGCAACGCAATCTATTTATAAAACATCAGTTTTACGTCAAATGCATTTCCATCGTCCCGTGCATTGGATCGGATGTCACTTTGCGTGTTATAATATTGTGTTACACATACTTATGCAGCGTAGCTTAAACGCAATTCAAGCGGAATTAAGCAATTTACCGTGAAATCGTGAAGGAAGTTGAGATTATGATTCTTGCGGTATCAGGGTGAAACCCTAAACTGATTAATAAAAAGAATATATGTTTAATTACGCTTACATTCGTATAATTTTCTTTATCCATATATAATATATCAAAAAACCAAGGGTTACGTCACGGTTAGTATCTGAGACATGGTTAAAAAAAACTTGTAGGTATTTCCAATTACACCTTCAAATCGATATTCCAATAATCTACAAAATTTTGTCAATTTCCGCGGTAGAAGAAGTAGTAAGTATCACAATAATAGTGTGCCGGAGCCAATTTAGTCTTTATCGAGTAAAATCTCTAACGAACACTGAGTTGAAACAGCCATTGTTGTGTCGCGTTGGTTATGGACCTCGCTGGCGTGTATACAACACGAGATATAATATGAGACACGGGACACTGTTTTATAGCATTCTTGTCTCTGCTTAAAGTGTCGTAATTCTAAAGTGCCCGCGTGGGCAACGGGCAACATATCAGAACTTATAAATATGTACGACTCATCTATAGTAACGCTGCTGTTTCATTAGTATTTACGTACAATGGTGTGTAAGTGGTTAACCATCATCTTTAGAGCCAAACCTAACCTCAACTGTATTTGGTATGTAGGTACCCTGGTGATTAAAAAACGAGGCCACAAGGGCAGGGTTGTCATAATTTATAAGAAGCAACCCAATTAAAGCAGAATTGTCACCTCACAAAAGCGATAAAACGAATTTATTTAAGGTTGTTTTCTTGGTTGTTGAGTCTTTCAACTGAATAAGATCGACATGAAGCTGATTAACTGTTGTTGCACTAGCAACGACATGGACGAACATTCTCGCGGGTGACATCGCGCGAACTGAACTATCAATCCCTAAAGAGACTACGGTAACTGTATTCTACCGTCACGTCACTATCATCAAGAATCGTATCTTTGTATTTTACGTAGTTTAAAAAATGTAAACCAAATATTATGCAACAAAAAACATACCTACTAATGAGATACCCGATCGCCGATCGGCGCCCTTTAACAGAATTTAAAATGCCGCTAAAAACGCAGAAATAATCGCATGGTACGCGGAGGCATTTGGGAGACAAGACCGCGGCTCGCGCCCAATTTTTTGTTACTTACCTTCGCAGCTCATCTCTCTTTCCTTCATTTGTAAACTGAAAGCAAACGATAGATAAGGAAGAAAATCGCTGCATGCTGATTTTTTAGCCGCCGAGATTGCAAAGCGCTATAAACGGCCAACGCCTGCGGCAGTTGCCATTTGCGATCGGTTATGGAACGACCGCGAACCTCTTTTTACATTATAATCGCTACGTCCCCGCTCACTTATTTTTTTGTTCTGCTGCACGAGCGGTGACCGTCCTACATGGCCACGAATGCAAAAATGTAATGAATCACATAAACCCGATGACGAACATTTCAGTCTAAAAACGGTAGGTTCATTTATATAAAATGCTTTCTTTACCGCTGTAACTCGCGTAATGTAAATAGGATTTATTTTGCATAAACATGCAGCAGATAATTAAAAGTATCGAAGTGAAGACACAATTATGAATCAATGAATGATCTGACAAATTAATAGTCACAGAAGAAATTGTTGCGCATATTTTATGGACTAACGTAGGTGCTTTTAACTAACCCGTCCATCGTCAGTGTAAAATATACGATAAATTTATTATGACGCTGGTATATTATGTTCATAGTGTGCACGTGTGGTGTCAAATTACAGTTGTTGCAGCCCGTGCTGCCCGATTAGCACCGCAATGTCATGCAATATCACATGCATCGTGCATGATCAAATTGCCGAAAATTAGGCGAAATATCGAAATATTTATAAAGTAACGTTATACAGTTTGTAGCCTGGTCGCGCGCGTAACGCTCGTTAGCGTTGGTACGACTTGAATATTTTATATGTTTAACAGATTTCCAACAAAAGTAGTTATGTAAAGGTATAATTCAAATTTATTAGGTAACTAATTCGAAATCAAAAACACTACAATATAACACTACGATACAACCTTTAATGTTACATTAAGCTAAAACTTTACACGATGATTTTGTTCGTTATTTCAGAAATTGGAGGGGAATAACATACGTGTAGGTACGAGTATATCTAGGTTCTTCCACGTCAATTGGTTTGTGACAGAGATGAACTGACACCGGAGTGACACTTAGGAGGTAATAAAACAGGACAATTATGAGTACGAGTATTTGGTGCACGTAATTTTACATTACAATTACTAATTTTAAATACAATTTAAGGCAAATGTAAAATTGTCCCCCAAAGTCACATTTTAATTCAATTGAAATTGATTTGACTGGGATTTATACAAGAATAGATCCCGATTACACTGTTTACCCTTGTCGTATATTTATGTCCTTCAAAAATAAAGAAATGGGAGACCGTCAAAGTTGACTGTTTTCCATATTTTTTGCTACGAAGTTGTTAATGTTAACAATCTGCTATATATCATAGAGCATGTACTGTACTTAAACAACAAATATTGAAAACGCTGATTTAAAATGAAGTTTGTAAGATGTGTTCACAGGTTTCGGCTCACACTTGCCTACTGAAACAGCTTCAACTTCTACATAATGGATTGATATGGCCGTGCTGAGGCCAAATGTCCTATTATTGATTCGATGTAATAGTAGGATGATACTTGAATCTATTTCGGAAAACCATTCAAATGAATATTGAATATATATGAAAATATTGTAATGTGACAGCGAGCCGCCGGATTGCGCTGCATTAATATGCAGCTCGTGCGGCGCGACGCAGCGCCTGTGCATCCTCACTAATAACGCCCAGACATCTAATGCATTATTCAACGACAGACGCTGATCTAAAATTCCATTATTTTAAGATTTTTCGGCAAAAGGATCTCCAGATTTGATGTTATCTTCCAAAAAGTGTATATTTTCATTCACTCTTGTTATATATTTTGTAAACTATTTGCCTATTTAATAATTCCGTTGCAGTATATATTAATCACTCATGATGTAGGAACTAGTAAAATACAATCAAGGTTTTGAAAATTGTTTCTCTTAATACACAAGTAAGCAATATTATAAACTGGAACACTAAAATGACAAAAAAGTGAACACAAAGTTAACAACACCTAAATAATAAAGAATCAGGATAACGGATAAGAAGAAGGATCGGATGCTAATTCCATTTCACTTCCAATACATGTTCAGTCATATAAACCGACTTTACAGACAACCAATTTTATTTATACAACGTCGGGAGTGTGAACAAGCATACGGCCCACCTGAAGCTTGTATGACATCTTCTCTTCTATCCGTTATAGTATTGGTCATTCCCCTGGGTATCGTAAGAGGCGACTAAGGGATTTCCCGAGGTCTCGTATATTGAAGAACATGTAAAGTCTTCGATGATAAATATATGATCGAAGTGTAAAATGTATACATGTAAATGTACGAAATGAATGACGGTACACGGAAGGTGCGAGATTCGGTACACAAATTAGGTATGACTAGAAACAATGGAGGTATGCCAGAACACGCTTGCACAAACAGTTACCACAGCGGAGGCAATTAGTGCGAGGCTCCAGGAACGAAAAACTAAACAATCACGACACAAAGAAAGCCTTCATCTGAGGCACACAATGCCGACCCACAATTCGCTGTTAATTAGATTCGTTACATTCAAAGAAGGCCGTGTTCAACAAACGAGTAACAATTTGTTTCCCAAGTACTGGCGGTATTGTGGGTATTATCGTCTCGAATTTTATAAGAATTGTAAACAACTACGCTCTTATTAGAATATTAGTCTATAGCTAGAAAATAAGTAGTCTATGTTCTAGGAAACGACATAGGTCCAAAGTTGATGCTACCAGAGTCAAAGTTATCTCTGCATCTAATTTCATCACATTCGTTTCAGAGCTTAGCTGGTTGTATTTCTAATAGAGTCATTTATTATATTGGACTGTGGCTTCTATTTCGTTGACATAATCGTCTCGGATTGTAAACCTTCCTCTGATGATAGTAGAAAACCTAGTGACTTCATTCGGGCGAAAAGATTTCTGATATCAATGTTACCCAACGCCGTCTAATCTTTTGCCATCCACATTTCATATTTCATGACTAGCCTATCTCTTCCCTACTTTCTCTGCTATCTCTCCTGCTTTCTTCCTTTGGGCGAAAATATGGCAATATTCTGAAAGTGGTGTTTACATATTTGATTTGTGAAATATTTCAAGTTTCGTTTTCTTTTGTTTTTAATCGAATTTATATCGCGGACTATAAGGCAAATGGACGGACTTAACAAGAGACATTAAAACTTCGTAACATCTTTTGATAAAACTACATTTTTGTTTATTTGTGGCTTTGGCCTGAAGTCCGCGATATAATATTTTAGTTCACATTTTGCAGTCGCCATTACGTCATCAGGTTGAACATGAAAAGTTTTATTTAATCAAATCTAAGACTATTTCAAATTTAAGATTAAAACTTTAATATTTCGTCGGTCACCCTAACACACCCGGTGTATCATTAATTAAATTTAATACAATCGTAACACAAAATAACAGTTTCTAATTAATAGGTTCTATGCAATCAAATAATTAAGTGTTAACAACTTAAAACTTTTCTCTCGTAATACTATACGAAGCCCGACGGCGGTCATAGCCACAGAGTCGTTTTGATCTAGGCCACAATCATTATTACAATCAACTGTAAAAAAACTTGAGAACGATTCTATTACACTTGTAGTATGTATGGTACAGCTACATACTTATTCAGTGTGTATAAAAGATAACACGGGTAGCTAAGTGGACACATGGCAACGGGTTGGATTACCCTACAGTAATATAATGAGTCTACGAACAGACACATTTATCTGTTGCTATTGGAGCTGGAGACGTCATAAAAATATTTCTAATAACAGCGGCGCTAGTTACGACATGTTGGTATGGTGACTGTATGAGAAAGAACGGTTAAGTGTCTTGAGGATCACATATTTTATTGTAATTAACTTACATTAACCACGTGATTTACGTAGTATTACAGGTATGCTTACTTTTAAAGGGCATGCTATGCCAAAACCTAAGAAAATAACAATTACATGACTAAAAGTATAAGGAAAAATTATTTTTTCGAAAAGTTATTCTTTAGGTAAAATGATACCTGTTTACAAAAGTACTATTATAAATTCGTTTCTAATTATTATTATCTTTCCGCAATATGTATGAGAACTGGTCAAGTTTGATTCAAAATGGTGTGTGAGTAGTTACTATGGATATTTCGTAATATAAAACGAAACAGTGATTGTTAGAGCAGCATCAATCAACGAGCTCAATAGAGGTCTAACGTAAGGCGAGCGTCTCGGACGGAACACGTGTCGTTGATTGCCCCCAATTGGCGAGCGAATAAAAACAATCATCGCTTAAAAATAACCGTGATTTCATCCTCAACATGTGACGGTTGTTTTCTCTTAGTGTAACGAAGTGTGATGTTCGAGCTCCCCAGTTCCCACCATCGCCTCCCATGTGAAATGTCCTGCCGGCGCGGTCCCATACGCTGCCGAATTAGGCCTGAATCACTAATGATATTAATGAACTGCGTATGTAAAATACGGAATGGTGGCCTCTTCCTGGAAGAACAAATCGCACATACTGGACTCGCCATATGGCATGTGAAGCACCGAGGTCGTGTGCAATCCGCCATCTGAGTCTTATCGCCGGTAAACACCGAATACGATATAGCTACTGACATCCGCGCTGGGCGGTTATGTTGCTAATATAGGTCAAATTCAG
Organism: Pyralis farinalis; assembly: GCA_947507595.1. Lineage (NCBI taxonomy): Eukaryota > Metazoa > Arthropoda > Insecta > Lepidoptera > Pyralidae > Pyralis > Pyralis farinalis. The sequence goes on along the minus strand of OX382269.1, from coordinate 11,833,168 downwards.
GAAGTACAAAACCGCAAACTATTTTCCCATAGGCTTCCTACGTACCTAACAAAAAAGATTACGTACCTACTCCCACGCGTGTGTTATCATATCATACATATCATTATAATGTTAGAAAAAACCGGACAAATGGCAGTAGATTCGCCTCACGGTTCCGTACCATCTTATCTCATCTGAAGCTAGAAACATAAAATATGGAAGATTAGTGGTTCCCTTTACGATAGACGCACACTAAAACGGAATTTTACACAATTTAACGTGACTTGAAATACGAGCCACGTAAATGAAATGGCGGGCAACGGCTTGCTACATTATTAAGTATCATTATCATCATCATATCAGCCGATAGACGTCCACTGCTGAACATAGACCGCCCCCTTATTATATTTAATTGATTATAAAGTATAGGACAAATTAAAATTTTCCAATTTTTTCCTTTAGGTACTTGAATAATCTTGCTTTGTACCAAATTCCGAAATTCCCAAAACAACCGGAGGTAAGTACAGTCAAAGTCCCAGTACCAAAAATTAATGAAAATGGTAAATTTATATAGACTGAGTTAGTTCATTTAATGCCATACTTTTAAATTTGTTTTGTATTTACCTTCGAGATACGGAAGTCTAAAATCTAAGATCATCAGAGAATCAAATTCTGAACCATCATATTGCATCTCGACGCATTACAATTACATCCGAGGGGTGGACGACGTCATCTGCACAACACAACTTCCGCTTTTAGGTCCATCGGGTGTCTTAATTGCATGCTCTCACACGCCTTCAGCTCCTATTGCTCGCTTTGCCGTTTCACCGCATGTCGACTGTTCGCCGAACATGCTCGCAACGTGGTAAAACCACAAAATAATGACACAGGGCCCGTTATAGCAATTTGCTCATATAAAATTGATTCATATCTCATCAATTAAAACTGCCCGGTACTATAGAGTTCTTAATTACGACGAATCAATTAAGACTATATAACTAGTGGAAGGAGACCGTATTCCAAGCAATATAAATTAATTGAAATTGTTTAGAAAGTATAAATAACTTTACTTTTATTAATCAATAGATTAATATTACACTAGACTCATGGAAAGAGACTACAACATGTGGTTAATACCCTCTTTTTTAATAAATATCATTGGTTAAAACTTATGAAAAGCGTGTATGAAAGGTTTAAAACTGAGTCACCCGGTTGGTTCCAGTTATTATTTTGGTATTGCAAGTGTCCATAGGCTGCGTTGAGTGATTATCTTCAAGAAGATGGCACCGTAGTATAAAATATGTGTCATGTAATTGTATAGACATTATTAGAGATATATGTATTTAGGAGCTTACTGCCTAATTTACTCAAGACTTCAGAGTTCATTCGACAATGACTCGCGAGAAGAGTATAACCCTCTAAGGAGTAGTAGCAACTACGGTATTCTGAAAGGTGGCAGTATCGCTGTGCCTTACCTTTCTTTCGGCAGGCCTAGCCACACGCAGCTGAGGGAACACTTAGCCCTCAAGATGATTGGGAGCCATTTTCACCCTAAATTGTGTGTAAGTGTAAGATACATAATATATATGTAGAGATAACTTTTTATATATGTATATCACCAGCTTCTGTCCGAAGCTCCACCTACGTCTGTTTCCGTTGTAGCGGTAAAACCCCATAACCCAGTCCAAGTACATATCAGGCTATGTGTATACCAAATTTCGTTATAAACAGGCAATGGTTTAGATTAGTTTAGAACGTGAAAAGGTAAAATACCTATACACAAAGAGAGACAAGGTTATTTTTGCATTTACATATTTAGTGTGCAATCATTTTATATCATTACACGACTACCCTAAAAATGGAGCGTAATATTTTCAGGGTTTCTACTAAATGCCTTAACCGACTTAGATGTGAGGTGTCCCGGGTAACATAGGTTATGTGACGTCATAATAAATACAATATGGCGAATTATAAACAAGTATGTAAGGATCGTAGCAAGTGGAAAGAAGTGGTATCTGCCTAACGCTATGGAAAAGAGGCGTGATTATATGTATGTATGTATAAACTCAATATTGTGCAGGCTGAAGAAAAAAAAATCTATCGAGTGAGTATCAAAATAAAGGATTTTGAAAGGTGATCTTTAAAATATATGTAATCATTTAGTTATTAAAATAGAAAATAATCAATTAACTTTACACATATTTATATTTTAATAATTAATCCAGTATACTTATTAGTTTAAACTTGTTTTTATTAGAAATAATAGTAGGCGTGTTTTTTAATTCCTTGATAAAAAATTTACGTATTTTCTACCTACTTAGAAATAAGTCATCCCGACGTCAATTTCTCAATGTTTAGAATTATCCGGAAAACTGAAACCGTCGCTGAACAGCGCGACACAAGTTTCGTCACTTTGTACAAACTACGAGTACTACGAACACAATGTACTAAAGAAACGCATCTCAAGTCTGTCATCACAAATGATGGTTATGGTAATCGTCTACCGAAGTTGTTAGTCACCATACCACCACATAACTACTCACATTTTTTTTACACTGAACATTGTCTTCTACATTATCTGTTAAGTGACAGGGCCTATTGTTAAGTCAAAAAGCCATTGTTACCGACATGGCGCCAAAAACCATAGTTATGTGCACAAAACTTTACAAAAATATGGTAAGTCAAAAGGTGATAACTTGTTAATCCATTACTTACATTGTAAAATGTTGGTAAAATAATATTATGAATATCCGGGGCACGGCGTTGCAAAATTAAGGCACAGGATAACTAAAACTATAAGGATTAATTCTTACTTACTAAAAACCTATTGCGTAGTTAATTTACTGCTGTGAGTTTTCGAAAGATATTTAATAAGATATTAGCAATAAAAATTGATAATTGGGTGTAAATCCCGTCCCCGCCATCTATAGAGCCGATAGCAGTACAGCAAACCTAGGGAACACCCCAACCGAAATCATTAACCACCTCACAGAAGACCGCTGCCAAATAACAAATGTTTTATTTATTCGACTTAATGAGATCACTATGAACCCTATGAGTAGTTCCTGCGAGAGCAGTTGCAAGCGTCCTTAGTTTAGACATAAAAACTAACCATCAGGTAAATAGTATGAAACAGTTGTAGTTAAAAAAAAATCCACGTTATCTAAAATTTAACTAAAAAGCAAATACTGAGAAGGACATTGATTCCTGATTTTATACAGGTAAAACTACCCCATAGTCTAAAGCCCCAACATAGCCTGTTACTCGCAGTGATATAAAAATTCGGTAGAAATTTACATGTTATTGTGGAGTAATAACAGATACATAAATAAACACATTAGTCTCCTTTTTAAGGCACTCGTGTAATGGTAATCGGTCAGCGCCAAACGTGACAATCTTCCGCGTGGGAAACATCGTAAAATAAACATTGCAATTAATATTACAGTAAATGTTGTATAATACTTTTTACGATACGCGACATGTCATTACGCACTTCCGTCGCATCTTACCCGGTCGCGTGGGGCAATCTAATTAGACTTTCCATTCAATTTGACGTCAACACTGCAATTGAAACAGATTGTCTTTTAAAACTGCAATTGTGACGTCCTTGGAGCCTGATTTTATGAGATATCACATGACGCATTTATTTAACGAATTGAGCTAACGCTAAGAAGAAGAAGAATTGAAGTTACACAACAAAATTGTTGACAAATTCATAAGAGAAGCAGCAAAATCAAAAACACATGTTCATGGTAAAATAATACTTATGATTACATATGGGACTGTACTCTATCTGTCTGTCTCGTTGTAATCTTTTCACCACCAACCCCCATAACTAAACATAAAAAGGTTAGTAAACCTGGGACCTGCCCAAATAAGTTTTTAGGTTGTTTTGATCGCATATGCATGAACTTTTAAGAGAGGTAGGGTGCATAAAACTAGCCCGTCTGGGGAAATACCTCCACCTCACAGAAACCCCCAGCCAAATGACAACCTCCTGGAGGGTTGTTGTGGTCCTGCGTATGATGAGGTCACCAGTGAGCTCCTAAGGAGTTACTGGCATCGCGCGAGTGATACTAGGTGTATTGTATGCCTTCCGACGTAGTATAAAGAAAATAATTTCTTAAGTATTATTCGTCTTGTAATCGTCTAAGCATTACAAAAGTTATTAAATTTGACCTTTACCAGAAACCACAGATTTATCTAACTTTTCACCTACACGCTATAGCTCAGTGAAGTTCATTTATTATGTAATTTCCTTGTACTCACGCGAAAAAACACTTTGGCTTCGGTATTTGAAATTACATATAAATACGTACTGTCTAAATTGTCCAATAAGTTCATGTCATGCCAGTAAGTGCAGACAAAAATTATACGTCATTTTGACTTCTATCCATTGGATAAGTACCCCAGCGACCAATTTGTGTTTCTATAAAATATTACCTTCCGTACACAAAACAATAAACTACTTGACAGCGCATGAAGACACCCCGTGCTCTCAAAAATGTTGTTTAACGCCTTCATATCCAAGCGATTCGAGCTCACTGAGTAATTTACAAAAAAGTATAATAATTTCAACCAATAAGCCAATGAGTACAGCGTTGATCGGTGAGCTATCCAATAAGAACAGCGCGTTCTGCTTTATCCCCGATCCGTAGCGGTGAATTGAGTTACTACGTTATATGGGTGTCATCAGTTCTAGATAGATATTACCATCATGCTTCCGTGGTTTTCTTCCAGACAGACAAGGCACAATCTAATTCGTTAGATCTAATATCCCTTGTGAATGTTATATTTTTGAATATATTCAAGGTAATGGGTACAAAATGTCATTTAGTTACTGCTATAGTATTGATTTTCACTTCATTTAAATATATTTTTTGTTACGCTAGTTTGACACCAACGCTCATGGGTCCAATTGCCTGTCTGTTTATCTTGGTGTGGGTGTTTTAAGAGAGGTAGGGCGCAACAAAGCAGCCCGTCTGGGAAAATACCTCCACCTCACAGAAAACCACAGTCAAATAACAACTCCATAGAGGGTTGTTGTGTTCCTGCGTGTGAGTGAGATCTCCAATAAGCTTCTAAGGAGTTGCTGTGTTAACAGCGAAGGTGGCATCGCGCGAGTTTATAAGCTACGGAAACCGCTTTATATCAGGTCGGCCGTATGCATGTGTGCCTCCCGACGTTGTATAAAAAAAAATACATTAACAACATAAATTGTAGATATAAAATCAAGTATTGTTGAACGACTTAAAGAGTTTAAGCATTGTATACAATCTGGGTAGGGCGCATTATCAATCAGTCACGAGCTTGTCGTGCGAACGCGTTATAATAGGAGGATATTATAATAAACAGATCCCGGGTCCCCTCCGATCTCCCTCCCTAATAAATATTAATGTATGAACTTGAATGGTCCACAATGACGCCGCTCGATGCTGGTACATTGACACTCAATTTGCTTTTTTGCAGCCAGGCACGAAGCACCGATCTCTCTTGATCATCGTTCATGCTTTCTTTAGACGATTAGCATCAATCTCGAGGGCTGACGACGTCGTTAGATGAGCATTACTTAGCATACCATTGTCTGTGCGCCTCATTAGCTCTGAATACGACTTATCTCATCAAATACGTTTATTTACTTTCGCTACATAATTCTTTGAGTAGGTAGTCGATTTATTTACTTTCCTCAAAGACGATTTTTTTATACAACGTCGGAAGGCATACAAGCATACGACCCACCTGATGTAGAACATTATCGTTGCCTATGAATGCTTGCAATATATCAAGTACCACTCGCGCGATCGCTGCTAACACACTAACTCCTTAGGAGATTACTGCCGACCTTTATGACACGTAGGAACACAACAACATTCTAGGAAGCTGTTATTTGGTTGCGATTTTTGTGAGGTGGAGGTACTTCCTCAAATGGGCTGTTTGATGCGCCCTACCTCTCTTAAAAACCCCAAGAACAAACAGACATGTTCATGCATGCAAATGTTTGTCCTTTGTGGGAATCGAACCCAGGATCGTTGGTGTCCAAGTAACGTAACAGTGCGTTTTACAACGAGCTAGATACGAGTAATAGTAATATTAATACTTCAATCTAAAACCAACACAACAGAAGACTAGGTACGACTATATATAATGAAGAATTCCCCTTATATGAATTCTACATTATAGCCATCATACCGTACCATTTATAATTTGTGGTAAATTCTAATAGGTAAGTTAAGCACATTTACAAAAAGTAAGCTTTTTGCTTTGCAAGTAATTTTTATGTAATGTTATTTAAATTATGAAAATAGAGAATATTGTTAATAATAGACTCTTAAAAGTATTTTTGGGAATATTTATGCCCTTTGATATTTTAACTTAATATCTAGGTAAAAAAACTAGTACTACATTGGTTAGGGTGTGTATTTACAATGAGCCGGAAGGGTCACGTGCGCCGTCAGCGGGGGTTGCCGAGAACGCATTTCCCATCGGTTTCCCACGCCACCCCTATTGCCTCGCCATCAATGAACACCTAACTTGTTGATTTTGTGCGGTAATCAACTATCCTCATAATGTCCCATTTCCGGACGCCTTGCACTGCAATATTTATACCTGTTTACTAACCTTTTCAAGATTTCGTGCCCAAAGTGCCAGCAGGATTCTATAACTAAGGTTTCGCTGTCTATCTGTCTGTCCAAAATGGTCCACCTGTCACCATGTTGTTATCCTTTGAAGCGTAATAGGTACACACTTGAATTTTTTACACAATGGGTATTACTATGGCTGCCATAACAACACATAATAGAAATAAAATCTATTTAAATGGGGTCCATATGTAAGAATCTTTAATTATAGTACAGCATACTTACTATATTATACTTCATCTGCGAGCCAGACTCGTATTTGGCAGGTTTTTATGAACGACCATATATACCAATTAATACAAAAATATTTACGATTTAATTTCGAATATTTTTAATATTTCAAATAAAAAATTGCATGACATGACTTCTGGCTTCCACATGTTTGTCTGTCATCTATGGTCGTAATATCACCCCTACGAACAAACTGATACAACGATAACGAAGAATCATGCACGATTCAACATAAATTATTTTTTCATGTACTCGTAAGTTTACGTAAATCGAAATTACAATTTATTGGATATATTCAGAATATTTAAGAATATATATCAACTAATTCACACAAAGAGGCGTTTGATCGCTATATTTATATGTAGAATAGATAGGTAATTAAGCTCGTTATATACAACAACATATATAATAGTACCCACGGATATTACTACTAAATTACTACTAGCGTTATAATGATGGTACTAATTAATATTTACTACGAAGTTTGACGGCGCCCGATGAAAGTATAACTATGGATGACATCAAATGGTCGATACGAAGCTTAAAAAATGGTTGTGTACAGAGAATAAGATCGACGAATGTAGGATTACGCATGGGAGACCTAGTGGTGAACTGTCTTCTTTATGGAGCCGATGCTGTACTATTAGCAGAAACACCATCTGAACTGCAAACACGGTTCACAATAATGAAAGACGATTGCATGAAGGAAGGCTTACTATTGAATGCGAAGAAGACAAAGATAATAAATAGTATTTGAAAGAGAAGAAACCAAAACCAATGTAAGGATTCCGGTTGACGACAAAGTGTTGGAACAAGTGACTGAGATTGTATATGTTGGATGCGCTTTCAGCAGGTATGGAAGGTACACCGCTGATGTGGAAAGATGAGTCGGTGCTGTGAATATCTGTAAATGGAGTGTTGGGAAAACTTCTTGGCAATAAATTTTAAGCCAGAAGGCACAGCTCGCTATACACAGTGCAGTGCTCGTCCCAACGATTACTTATGGGAGCGAGAACTGGGTATGGTAGAGAGAGCATGAAAGTAGAATTAACGCGGTCGAAATGCGAGCTTTACGCAAAATTCGTGGCGTTAGATACAGCTGGTCTTAAAAAGTGTGTCGGTATTAAAATCCGTTGGTTCAGACATGTAGAAAGAATGCAAGAAGGAAGAATTACGAAACCGATATACAACGCGAAAGTAGAAGGATGTAGGAACTGAGGAAGTCCAAGATTTACCTACCATGACCAAATTGATCGTGTTTTATCAGGAGCCTTAGAAACCAGCGAGTGCACATAAGAAGAGCAATGATTGCTAGAGAAGCGAGTGAGGTTTTCATGGATCGAGTGATGTGGCGCTCGGTTCTCTATGCCTACCCCCGAAGGCACATGGCGTGAAGTTATAGATAGATAGTTACTAATTAATGGTATTAATACACTTAACCCCACCCCGAATACATTCCAAATAGGTGTAATTACCGCGAGAATGTCAGAGAATTTCCGAGAATGAATGCAAATGCATCAATCCCGTGATAACAATTTGGCGCACGCAATCATGGCATTCTATGGAGATGAGATCGAGTGGAGCAAATTACGACCGCCGATGGAATCGCCTCCAGACAACATTTATATAATTCTGATATAAATTCTTGAAACAAATCGAATATTTAATTTATTTGGCATTCGTATATGGTTTATGCGAATTTACATAATGGAATTTTGTCTGTTATGTGACGATTTGACGATATAACACAAAAGTGAACGTAACACCCATTCTGTAGTCCCATTAATCTGAAATTAATTGACCAAATTATAGTCAAGATTGTGAGATATTATCCAAAACTTTGACATTGGAATTGTTATTGTCATTGAAATTAGCGTCAAGATTAACTCTACAGTTATGAAAATCGAACGCGTCTCACGTAATGTCATAAACCAGGACTACGCACTCGACCGGGGTTATTATCAATCAATTGACGGATTTAAACAGTCACTAAGTTGGTGTAAATCTAGGATATAGCATCTGTTTTAGAACCAAATAATTTCTTCCCCATCTAGCTTACCATTACCTGCCATTGCTCAATAGCAATAACTACTCGTATATATAGGTAGGTGCATTACATACATATATTTTACCATTGCTTCTGACAATCAAATCTTTTCTCATTAATCATTTGCCATTACATTTATGTCTAAGATACACACAAACAATTAAATAAGCTAATATTATTATCTATTAACATGGCATTATCGACTTTCATAATAAGTTATTCATTACTCAAAGAATCTAATTAGAACATCCGTTTGATAAGACTACGAGTAATAAAAGTTGTACAAGAAAATAGTCTTTCGCTAATACAAAAATCAAGACTTATAAATTTTTACAACAAAGAGTGACAAATCAGCATAAGTACTGCTTGTGTTTTTATGTGGAGCTATTATGTACCCTATCAAGAATGCTTATATTGCATTCCTGTTTCCCAAACGCAACTCCTTGGGGGAAGCTGTCTGTCCGAGTGTGCGAAGTTCTTCCTGAATTCTGGTGAGTTCAGAGCGATTTGTCGAAATTATAAGCCTCGTCTATCCTCTTACTAAGTCGACCATGGATAGCAGGCAGTGAATTCAATTTGATAAGGGTATTATAAGAACTGTTTCAGAAAAGAGGTTTTTCAAAAAAGGTATTCTGAACCAGATATTATATCCTTGGACTCCATGTCTTACGACCCCTGGTGTTTCTAACGTCCATGACTACAGTCTCGTTGGTCATCATTGTTAGTTTAATGATTTTATAAATATTACCTGTAAACTTTCAGTATAAACAAAGTAGACTTGTTTACATTATAGACAATGACATTTGAAGCAGCTATGTGTAAATAGGTAAAAGTAATTGTAAATTTTCTCGAGTGTTCAAAAATAACTTTAATGTTTTCGTCGGTGCTAAAACTCAAAACAACGTTTGGAATTGGAAGTGGAAGGTTTGGAAGTGCGAGTTGTAGTTAGTTTCATCTTTTCCTCTTTAGTTATATAACATAACATAACATAACATCCTACTAATATTATAAATGCGAAAGTTTGTATGTATGGATGTTTGTTGCTCTTTCACGCTTAAACGCCTGAACGGATTTGAAGGAAATTTGGCACGTAGATAGATTATGATCTGGATTAACACATAGGCTACGTTATTTGACTCCACGCGGGCGGAGCCGCGGGCAGCAGCTAGTATAACATAAAGGTTGTATAAGTAAAGAGGGTTATAGCCAAAGTATGCACTTGAATATTTACATTTCTGAATTCATATAAACTCATATTATATTGATATTACAATATCAATAATGTTTAACATAATATGAACAAACTGTAACAGTTTAAAAACTCTCAAAACTAAATTAAATCGTAACTTCACCGAGTTTTTCTGTAAGATATTCGGTGCATAACAATAAAAAAGTATTTTCCAAATGTGTTTACAACTGGTAAAAATATATTATTTCCTAGACACAAAAGAAAATCCAATGGAATCAAAAACCTTCTTTTAAAATTGATTAACAAAGTCTGTCTGTAGGTAGTTCGTGTTTTATTTGTTTAACTTTAAAACGATCGGCGAGTGGGCAGTGTGGTAAATAGCGTGAACTTTTAATACCCAAAGACGGGAAACAAACATACGGCCTGCACGATGATAAGCTGTTGTTATGCATCTTGCAAACTTGCAACATACGTTCGCAATCCTTTCACAGTTCGGTGGTGTAGCCTCTTGAGGAAAATCTAGATATTCTTAATGATTAGTGAAAAAATCCTCCAGTGGGCATTTTGGTTCAAACGCAATAGCGTGAACTCAATATTAATTTTGTAAACTTCTCTGAACATAATTATACCGACATAAACATTGTTAGAAGTACATACAAGCTCCAAGGGAAACTTTGCCTCCTTTATATAATAAATATAAAGAGATTTTCTCTTAGACATAAGGGACAAACGGCGTAATTGCAATGTGTACACACAGCGTCACGTCAAGCTAAACAGTTAACCTTTGCACCGTTCTTATGGTGCACGCAATAAGAGCAACATTGATGCTGAAAGTATCTAACATGACTTGTTGCTGTGTGGTACATAAGTACTTATCAGACAGAGCTGTGAATGGAATGGATCTAAGCAGTTCTAGAGAAATTGCAAAATAGATATTTGTGATGTAGCAAGTAAATGTAAAATACTTCATTCGAATACTTTCTAAAATAAAGTTGTATATATGTATATCTTCACGCCAGGTCGCTTGCGGGGTAGGCAGAGAGAACCGAGCGCCATAAGACGTGGTCCTTACACACTTAACTCGCTTCTTTCACATTCATAGCTCTTTTCATGCACGAACGCCGGTTCCTAAGGCTCCTGACATCACCTTCTGATAAAACACGACCAATTTCGTCATAGTAGGTTAGTCTTGGTCTTCCTCGGCATCATTCTTTCATCTTACATTCTTTCTACATGTCCGAACCAACGGAGCATGCCCTTTCTTATCTAGAAAAATTAAGTATATATAAAGAAATTCATATCTGCTTGGTGCACTGAAGAAATAACGGTAATAAATGCCATTTAAAAATGGGAGGTAGAAATGCTATCTCTACTTACCCCGTAAGGGAGTGGCGTGTAGTTATAGATAAATTTACACACAGACAGAAACGTGGACGTGACACCGCTGGTGGTGCAAGGGTTCCTTTTATACCGATACTGTTTACAATTAGAAGGGGACTATAAACCTAGCCTAGTGGTAAGTAGCGGAGTAAGATGGACTTAGCAGCAGAGAACATACCACGAGCAATGAGATCTAAGTAAGTATTGAAAATTGTCACAAACCTGCCCGTCCAGTCGCACTGGTCACCCATCGTGCCCGCCTCCACGACGCATATCACCATCATAACAATCCAAAACACAGCCTTCGCGCGCATCTCGACAGTCTCTCCAATAGTCTTAAATAATACACAGCTCCTTTTAACACATCACTTGTAGAAATCCCCTTTACAAACTACATATTTTTTAAACGTAAAGTTTGTTATTATAACAAAGTTGTAAAAATCACCGAATGAAGAACCATTCTATTCAAATTCCAACTTACAACTAACTTAAAAGCGTGAGCGGGATAAAATCCTGTGCCTCCAATCGCTATCAGTGTGTAAGAGAGATAGAAATATAAACAATTAACTTGAATGCGATGCACCATATTTCTATCTCAGTCTCACGCGGCTCGTATCATTCGTTTGAATTTAAGCTTCTGCGCGAAAGCTATAAGGTTAAGTTTTGTCAATCATGAAAAACCTGTAACAAAGCTTTGCGGAATTTGGCGGGAAAGATTCGTGCAAGCGAAAATAAATTTTGTTCACTAACTATATGTATTGTATAATGTAAATTACGGCCTAGGCACTACTTATATTCCGAATTTTTCTGATTTAATATTTAACGTGTGTTTTAACATAATTATGAAACTCTACTACGACCCAACTTTCACTATTCATATTACGACATACAATAATTGTTATTATAATTATGAAATAAAATGTCGAGAAGCTTTAGATAAAATAAACAGATCGGCAAATCGATAGTAACCTTCAAAACCTCCACAAGAAGTTTGGTTCACTGATCTGTTTTAGTCTTCTGTTTGAAGGGACTACTCTGCCGCAGCGTCAGGAACATAATAAATACGTGTTACATAAGTTGGAATTACATTAAAAACTTACCCTCATTTTCGACTTCACCGCAAGTTTCATTATCCCAGGACCGCAATCATATGCTTAGGTAATGAATGCATTCACTGGATGTATCTTACTGTACAGTAATATTAGTTATTCTGGTGAGGTCGGTATTCGCTGTCTTTTTAACAAGGGTCGCAGATACGATTCTCGCACATATAAGTAATTGTGGTATATGAACATATCTATTTATCTTGGTTTGAGTGTTTTCTTTGTGCCATAATGTATAAACCACAATACAAGATGATTGACTTTAGTTGCAAAATTGATCAAATTTCATATTTATGATTTTGACGCATGAATGTGCATTTGTATGAATGAACACGTTGTTTATCTTGGTGTGGGTGTTTTAAGAGAGGTAGGGCGCAACAAAGCAGCCCGTCTTAGAAAGTACCTCCACCTCACAGAAAACCACAGTCAAATAACAACTGGATAGAAGGTTGTTGTGTTCCTGCTTGTGAGTGAGGCCATCAGTAAGCTCCTAAGGAGTTGCTGTGTAAGCAGTAGAGGAGGCATCGCGCGAGTAATATTTAATATTTTACAAGCGTTAATAGGCTACGAAAATCGCTTTACATTGTGGGCCATATGCTTGTATGCCTTCCGACGTTGTATAAAAAAACCCTTCTTTGAATAAAAAATAGCCAATCCAGATTGAGATTTATGTTATTCGGTCAAAATTACAGACATAACGAAATAGCTCATTCATCCCTCGGCAGACCCAGGTAGTTATCAACCCCTCAATCTGAGCCGGTCTACTTTCCACAATATATTGCTAAACTGATAATTACGAGATGGCATATTTTTTAAACCGTGACTTGGCACATCCCTCGGTTTTTTCACCGCCCGCTTTCATTAGTACTTAAACTTTAAGATGATCTTTTGAAATAAAGGATCCGCTCCAAATATTAGTAATTATTTGTAAATGATGGCGCTTTTTGCTACTACGCCACCGAGTTTTTGTTTTTGCCTAATTTTGATATTAAAAGCGTTTGCTTTTTTTGGCGCATAAAAGCTTGAAAAATAAATATGTATAACATTTTTTAATCTTTTAGGCAGGCTTTCTAACTACCGCTATAAATAATGCATTGTCTATGAGCTTACCTACTCCTAATTGTCGTTTTATGCAACATAAGACATGCAAGCACACGGCCCAAGTGACGTAATCAGGTTACCGTAGCCTATGAACGCTTGCAATAATTGCAGTATAACTCGAGCGTTGCCACCCCTGCTGATAACACAGTAACTTTTTAAGAACCTCACTCGTTCGCAGGAACACAACAATCCGCCATGGAATTGCTATTTGACTGCGGTTTTCTGTGAGGTGAGGTGGAAGTATTTCTCCAGTCGGGCTACTTTGACTCATTAACACACTCTTCGAAGAGTCTACATAGCCTACATCTCTCTCCTTAAGATCTCGTTCGTTACTGTCAGGGTATACCAAGTGCAAGCGAGGTTTTTTGGGGCTACAAAGATGATAGTCAGACGGTAAGTAATCTTGTAAGATTGTGCTGATGAATTCTGCCGCATTTAGGTAATAAAGACACAAAGAAGATATGCGCTTCTATTTATTGATGTAAATACGTAGTGCAGTAAATGTTCGTTCATTAGTCGGGCTTTTGTAGCTGCTCACAATGAGTAGGAAATGGTGGTCAATAAGATACTATAAGATAATCTCCATTCGTATTACATTCAGTACAATCCATAGTGAATTTGGCAATTGATCTACAAATTGTATAAAATAGTTCCGTCTTTAAAAACAGTTCGTCGTTATGTGCCCACAGCGACAAGTTACGTTATAGATACTTACAGCATCATTGTTACTCTTATTGCGTGCGCAATAAAAACTGTACACAGGCCAAACAGTCTAGCTTGAGTACCTAACAACTAACTCAACTATTCAACTGCAACCAGTATCATAGTTTCTTGTAATTTTTTAATATTCTGTACTTATTCAATATATTTTTTTATGTTAATTTTATATCTTATTAACTAAAAGTATGGTTGTATTTCTATTCATTTTTAAGTTTGTTAAGTACATATTGGCATTATACACCTCATTAGTATAATTCTATGACATTGTATAATTAAATGTTGATAATTTATACATGTTTTTTTATTAATAAAAATGTATTCGTGAAAAGTTTTATGTTGTGTTTGCCCTTAATGTTACAACCCTTCGAGACATAATTACTTGTAGTGTTAACATTTATAATTTTATATCATACATAATATGTACAAATCGTGAATAATTCTAAAATAAAACAATGGCTAAATCTTTTATCTATGAACGTCGAAATATAAAAGCGCATATTATTTGAACACGACCATATTTATGCTAACGGAGTGGGTTGGTCTTCCCTAGTTGTGTCACATCGTAGCAGAGCTGAGTGTTTGCGTGCGTGCGTCCATGTTTGCCGCCAGATAAACTGATTCAATAGGCCGTGTTTGCACCGTCGATAGCCTTTGTCGTCATCCACTTGTGCTTGTTTAGGTCGGTGATTCGCCCCTTATCTTCCCCAGCGAAAATACACACTCGGTGAACTCTTGTATGACTTTTTAAGCCTTAGGTACAGACCCTCAGATACCCCACGCAACTGGCGGGTTGTAAATGACAAAATATGTACTAAATAAACTGACGAGTTCGGTGGCGCGGTGATTAGTACTTTGACACCAATGCTCGTGAGTTCGATTTCACACTGGACATATTTGTGTACACGAACACATGTTTGTCTGTATCTGATTGTTGTTAAGAGAGATAGAGGGATCAATATATCTGGGGAAGTGCCTCTACCTCACAGAAAACCGGCAGCCTCATTCAATCCCTGGAGGATTCCCTGTTCCTGCGTGTGAGAGAGGTCACCAGTAAGCTCCTAAAGAGTTGCTGTGTTAGCAGCTGAGGTGGCATCGGGCGGTATAAAAAAAAAGCCGACAAGTGCGAGTACGACTAGCGCATTGAGGGTTCCGTAAAAAAAAAATTTCGCAAATATTTTTTTATGAGATGTAACTACAAATTTACGGTGTTCGGTTTTTCCTTTATATGCTACATTACACTGGTTCTTACCAAATTTCATTATTCTAGGTCAACGGGAAGTACCCTATAGGTTTTGACTCCCTCGCGAGTATCAAAATATGTGCATAAACGTTAGAAGTTTGATTTTTTCACTGTTGGAAGAGAATGCAGACTTGAGTATTGAAAAAGGGTCTTGACAGGCGTACAGACAGACAGACGGACAACAAAGTGATCAGATAAGGGTTCCGTTTTTCCTTTGGAGGTACGGAACCCTAAAAACGATCTTCGCGCTAATGTACTGTTTCGTGGACCGACTAATAAGCAGTCACGGATAGGTCACTGAAGAAATATGAAGTTAATTCATATCATTCGTTTCATTTACAACGGCAACGTATCAACATATTGCTAGGATAGGTACTAAGATTAACATATATGTCTATATGCATATCTCTCGTAAGGTAGCTTGCGAGGTAATCAGTGAGTACCAAACGCTATGAGACGAGATTCTTACACACTTCGCTTTCTTCTTTAACATTCATAACTCTTGTCATGCACCCTCGCTGGTACCTAGGGCTCCTAACAGCGCCTTCTGATAATACTCTATCTATTTGGTCGTGATAGGTGAGTCTAGGCCTTCCTCCATCCTACAACATTCGATTGTACCTGATAGTTAAAATGTCTAAATTAATAGATATTTAAGGTAGAGTTACCAACACGTCGGCGGTTGAAAGAGACTGTTTGTGTCGTTGCGATCTATGGTGCGAAATGTCACTGCCTTCACATAATGCTTAGTTTTTGATACTAACATCCATCTGCAAACGGACCTCATGAACAAATACTACATTAAGATTGCCACTGAGTTTAGAAAAAATATGTCAGCCCTTAGACTGCTTCAGAGTATACATAAGCAAGCTATAGAGAGCGCGTATCTCTCCTGTCGATTGTCTGTAAGCAAATTTTTATAGATACTATGGGAAGGAGTTATTATAGTGTTCTATAAGTTCTATGCGTGACGAAATTTCTAGTCTATTGATATCAATACAGATATTCTTACAAGTCCTTTTCCCAAAAAGACTGTTATCTATGAATGCACATTTTACTACTGATCGATAACGACAAGCGTACGGTCTAATAGTAAGCACTTGTGCCGTATATGGCAGCAATGTCAACGGTGCGATTAGTGGAGGCTGTAGGCATCATACTTAGGAACGGCTCTGACTGAACATAAACCATTATACAAAGGGATGAAAAATCACACTTTAATCTTAGGGCAGAACAAGCGGAGAGTCGTCAACAATTCTTACAGTCTGCTTCTGAATCGGGTCGCAATCCCCATAAAGTACCTATATTTTACGATTTCGGAAAGAAAGCATAGGGTACGCCTAATGTGAAGTGGTTACTGTAGCCTGTGATCGCTTCATAGCACATGATTACCGAAATGTAAGGGTTGCCACTCCCATTACTGACGCATTCAAATTTTCAGCAGCGTTGTAGTAAACTGGACACATCAGATATGTTTGATAACCATATGAATATTTTGTAGAAAATGTAAAGTTAACAAAGCTGGCGGGAAAAGTTTTATCAGACGATGTAAACGGACAGGTGTTAATATCACTTGTAAAATACCGAAAGGTTTTATACCTACCCTACGGAAGAGTAAAAATGTGTGACATGACAAGTTTTACTACGATCCGATGGCAATCCTCGGCAACAGGGTTGGCAACCCTTGAATCCGTCGACACCCCTGGAGTTGCAAGTGTCCATAGGCTATGATAAATACTAGTTTGCCAGTGTAGTGGTATAAAAAAGTCACAGGTTGCACCACCTCTTCTTTTTCTTTTACTTTAAATATAGCAAGTTACTTTAGTTTTTATCACATTTAGTTTATTATTTAGTTTTAGTTTTTATATCATTTTATGTTCCTTTCCAGCATAATTGTGGGACAAATTTTTAGGTATAAAAAATATGAATTTATTCTTTGTTCATAATGTGGCCGTAAAACTGCGCTATATTGTATTAAGACATTCACTTCGATATTTGCGTCTAACGCTTACTACTCTTAATATCAGGTTCGATTGCATCAATCTTTATGTCACTAAGACTAGGCCAGACATAATATCTAGTTTAAAATGCCAACCTCTTTCATTATAGATAGATATTTATACAATCAAAGCCTATTTTAGTATAGTATAACTCTCTATAATATACTAAAATAGCCTTTGATTGTGAGCGATGTAGAGACATCGCTCTTTTAGATAGGTAGGCACGTACGGATATAGGCAGACCCGATTAAAACATAACATAAATGCAACAGATTATTTGTGAAAACTGAAAATAATTAGCGCCTGGTAATATGTCTTTCATAACAGGCTTTCAGCGGTAAGTAAAAAATAATCACCTTTCCCTGGTAACTTCAATCGTAGCCCCAAAAGTCTACGCTACGACAATTACGTACAATCGAGAATATGTCTGCAGCCCACCATTGTTCTACATTTTTCCTTCTTTATGACGGATTTTCGTGTTGTCTTAAGTAACTTATTATTACAATACTGCTCCTATAGACAAAGCAAGAATCGTTATTATATTATTTTAAAACATAAATTTATTTACGCATAATAATATTATAACATATTTTTATAGGTATACGCATAATAATGGTGTTCTTAGAGAAAAGGTAAGTTTCGTAAATTTGTTATATGTATATAAAACATATTGGTGGTTTAGGGGTGGCTTAAGGACCACCCCCGCCGCAGTGATACACTACATTACACAAATAATATTAGGCTAATAGTCATTATGCAAATTAAAATTATATGCCAAAACAAATTAGCCTAAAAGATAATTATGTCAACATAAAATGAATTCCAAAAAACAATTATGGCAACGTATTATTATACCAAAAAAATATACTGTAACTACCTACACGCCAAATCCCTTGCGGAGTAGGTAGAGAGACTTGTGCGCACCATAACTTGGTTCTTGCGCAACTCACTTGTTCTTTAAATTCCATAGCTCTTCTCATGCACGCTCGCTGATTTCTAGGCCTCCTGACATCGCCTTCTGATAAAACACGATCAATTTTGTCATGATAGGTAATTCCTACTTTATTTTATACGATTTTGAATAATATCCAATACAATTTTTCTTTATTTTTGCCAAAATATGACAACAAAGAGAAAAGAAAAGGTAAGTATGTACTCAATAATCACATGGACCATTTAACCTGTTCCTTTCAATCGAGCAATAAGTTTTATTTGTAAATATTGATATGGTGTGCGAAGGGGTTAAAAAACTTTTTCGTAAATTTTATTTCTATGTATAACCAGCAACTGTCAACCATGTCGTCATCAAATCAATTTGTGCCACGGGTTTGTGCAGCTGTTATTTAAACAGAAACAGAACAGGAGCAAAAACTAATAAATCTAATTTTATATAAATATATTTTTTTATTTCAATTTTAGTTTATCAGGTTTGAGGGTTATTATGATTCTCTAAAGTATCTAACTACTCGGTTTTTTGATAGGCGTCCAACATGGAGTATACACATAGAGACCAATTCCAAATATTACTCGTATTTCACTTTTGTTTAGCCAATGTTCAGTTAAACGTAGTATATGAATATTATATGTACGTTTCTCATTTTAATTAGAGCTTAAAAATAATTCTACTATTTCTTCGCTGCCCGGAAACCCTTGAATATTTTCATGTACAAAATGTAGGTTTTGCTTTCCTTTTGTCTTTTTGAGCAGTTTAAACCTGCAGTCAAATCTACACAATCACTTTGTAGTTTACATTGTAAAATGTTTATGCTATTAATATATAGGCCACTAAAATGGCTATTTGTATCTTCTTTGAAAGATATGATATATCCTTCGTCAGATACACCCTGATATCAAGAAAATTAATAATTAACAATGTACCCCATCAGGACTCGGCCGTCTCGCCAATATTGGGACTATTACAAAATGTATGTATGTATATTTTCACGCCAGGTGGCTAGCGAAGTAGGCAGAAGGAACCAACATTATTTGCATTATTACATTGCAGATATCCAATGCTTCTGGTTTAAAAGATAACCTTGTGGGTAATGGACCAGCCTATTAACTGACTGATCCATAGTTCAAATCTGGTGTGCAGTTACCGCTAAATTCGTGTTTTTGGATTATATATATAGTTATAAAAATAAAAGTCCTGACTCACTGACACACACATTAACGCCAAGTCCAGACCCCTCCCCCTCAACATAAAAACTGAAATTGGACAACGAGATTTTTTTTGTGATGTAGACAAGGAATAAGAAAGAATTTTTTGAAAATTCAACTTCTAAGGGGGTGAAAAGAAGGAAATATTGTTGTATGAAAAATTAAAGCCTCTGAATTTACAAACATGTAATTTTGCACACGATTCATTTATAATGTAAGCGAGCTCTAAGAATGAGTTTTTAGAGATTCAACCCAAACAAACATAAAATGGGAAAACTGTTGTATGGAAAATTGAATTCACAAATGGCAAACTAATATTTTAGTTACATTTTAGTTCAAAATACGAAAGCTTAAACATGGTAATACGAATTTTTCCACAAGGACAGTCTAAGGTGGTCAGGGAGTATTAAGGTGGTCAGTGGGAAGCAATGCGGAACGGCCGCGGCGGTGCGCGAGAGCTGGTTCGTTATTGCTTAGGTTAATAGTGAATCCAGGAATATACATTAGATACTTTTTTGCGAGAAAGGGACTTTAGGTATTTACCGCAAGAAAATAATTCCACGCAAATTAAGGAAACTCGATCTCTAAGGTGGTGAACTAGTTGGTCAAATTTTTATGTCTGTTCGAAAGTGAGCTAACCCAGCAGCCTGATCACCTTAGCACCTGAGGGTAGAACGTCTAATATAGTACACAAGGTACCTACTAGAAATTTATATATTAGTTTATAGCTTATAGTACGTCGTGTACTGTAACCGTAGCGTACAGCTTTATTCTTGTACTTTTCTCGATGGTTCTACAAAATCAAACTTTATGCAAACGAAGCCGCGGTCAAAAGCTGGTATATAACTTGTCTGGCCTTAAAAATTATTACATAGAAACGTCTGGCCATAAATAATGTTACATATACTGCCTTGGATTGTGTTGTGAAACCTCTCAGCAATACACTTTTTAAAAATATAACGTGAACTTTCCAGCAGGACTATGCTCCTGGTTACAAGGCACGAACTACCTAAGTCTGGATCAAAACCAACGTCCCGGACTTTATACGAGCTGAAAACTGGCCCTCGTCCATACCAGATCTAAACCCCTTAGACTACAAATTATGGTCAGTGACTAGAAACATGGCCTGCTCGAAACGACACGCCTACGTTGTGTCTAATCTCTCAGGAGCTGCATGCTCCTGAGAGATTAGATTTTAATTAGAGCTAAATTTTCCATGGAAACCATCCGTAAATCCATAGTTACGTGGCCAGACATTAAAGGTCTGTATCAAAACTAAAGGTGGCCATTTCAAATAGAATCATTTTTTTTTTATTTTTTGGTGAAACTTTCATAAATACATATAAGTATTATTAAGATTACATTAAGTACTTCATAAAAAATAAATGCATATTCGTTCGTAACAGAATTTATGGCCGGACTAGGTACATATGTAATTGTTACTTGTTCCATCTATGTCACAATCAATATCTTGGCTAAAACCTTAAACTTAGATAGCGGATAACTATTTATTAACGTGCGTAACGTTACGTAAAGGTAACGTGATAACACTAGGACGTCTCTGCGACACGTGTTTCGTAGAGAGCTACGGGACATCCTTAGGCGCTGTTCATGTTATTCGTTTGAATAATATGCTACGAATGACAAATCGATTTTTTTTGACACTGGCTATGTAGTAGTTATTCTGTAGGGCGTTAATTAGTTTTTTTTTTTATTATTTTTATGTTAAATAATTTTTAATTGTTCCCTAAAATTCAGTTTTAATCTTATTTATATGTTATTATAAAGACTAACATCTACACCGCCTGATACCCCGTGGAGAGGCGAAACACGTGTCGCAGAGACGACCGGAGCAAACAGGGCAGCAACGGTGGCGGGTGCATGCGGTTCATATTTCAGAATGGATGGTGGGAGTAAAAACCAACTGTACTGAATCTCATTGGTACTCCTAACGAACATGTGAACATCCGAATATATACTCGTTGGTACTGTGTGCGGTTTCTCTAGATGTCCATACCAGATGATTTTTGATACGGACACCGGCTACTGCTATGAGGAAGAGAACTGTAACTGGACAGTTCTCTTCCTCATAGCAGTAGCTAGTACATAAAAATGTTTAACGTATTTGAACTATAACTTTTGTCTATTCAGCTACTTATCAATAAGTTACCATGAGCGTGTTATTTTATTAACTTTTATTTATAATTCGGCAATAATAACCTGCACCTATTTAAAATTATCAAACTAACATATACCTAGTTGTAATTAATAATTAACCGTCGTTGTTATTATTTTCAAATCGTGAGTAACTGGCGAGTTTATGCATGTAATGCAAGCCAAAAGAATCTGTTTTTGTATAATTGTCTATCTTCTCTATGATAAAATTTTACACGGTCGTAATTTTTATATATATATATATATATATTTTTTGGTTCTTTTTATTCCCGAGGGGAAAGACAAAGGGATCTAGCCCATACAGCCAAGTCTTCAGTTTAGAACCATTTGAAAATCTTAATTCTATGTTCCAGCTTCAGGAACTGTGCTGAATAAATACTTGGGAAGGGTACCTAGACCCAATCAATATGTTACAAAATAGTATCGAAATTGTCACACAAAACTAATTTTATATTGAATTGTAAAAATTTCAAGTAAAACACCAATGTCACTCGTCAAAAGCGCGGGAAGAAGTCTCTATATATATATATATGGCAATTGTGTTGCTACTTTATGCCAGTGTCAGGGTCGTAAACGTAGTTATTGATAATTGTGTAACTTGATGGGCGCAGAAATTGAATTAAGAAGAAAGCGTTGTGACAAATATGTCACTGTCACTGATGAAAAATAGTGAAGAAAGAAGAATTATATCTTGCTCTACTCGTATAACTTCTATAAATTAACATTCATTGTAATTGTATATTAATTATAAACAATACATAATGCTTCGTATATGTATACAAAATACTGCTTTACAAAGCAGGTCAACATTTCAATACATTAAGCCTAATCATATAACCCTAAAGTTAAAAAGTGTTTCCGTTTCTCCTAACATTATTACACGGCACTATGCAAAAAAAGTGGAAAATGAAAAACTGCAAATGGTTTACTATGGCCCGCTGACACCACAAATAAAGGCTGTAAAAGTTTTTTCATTGAGTTCAAGTGTCGCCGGGTTGGTGGCTCAACCGATTATTATAAGGGAAGCTTCGACCATCGGCAGCACATCCTTGCTCATCGCCATCTGTTCGGTAGTGGGATTTTTCACATTTATTACACCAGTATTGCTTCATTTCATAACCAAAAAATATGTGACACATATAGGTTATGATCCTGAAACATCAACATATAAGGCGACAACTATAAACTTCTTCCTTGTTCAGAAAGAGGTAAGATATAATATACAATGCAAATATTATAATTTATGAGAGTTCGAAATAACTTTTGATACATTCTCAATTCTACAGAATGTCTCAATTCTACAACTATGCCTATCTCCCTTTCGCCAGAACCTAGTTTACTTTGGGTCTTAACCTATCAGATCCCATAGTTACTGTTATTCAGTATATATGTCGTAAGCAAGTGGTATAATTACGCCAGTCGGATCTCGCCGAGTTAAAGGATAGGAAGGAGAAGGAGGAGGAAGGCTCTGATGGTGAGCCACTAGCTAATCATAACATATTATACCTCTTAAATAACATCTTGGATGAAGAGATACCTCTTCATTTTCAGGTTAGCCCCAAGCAAGCCAAACCACCAAAGCAAAGTAGGTTCTGGTGAAAGGGAGCAGCTCAACTGTGCATATAATACCTCCTGGCAGCTGGCAGCCAATTAACAACTCCCTCAGGATTGTTTTATACCTGTTAGTGTGGTAACTAGTAAGATTCTGAGGAGTTGCATGCAACATTCAAGTGGTAGTCAACTATCACCTCCCGCAAAAGATAGATATTTTGTTTAGTTGTTTATATTAAAATTGAATTAACATGTTTTTAAAATTGTCTGGTGGTTAAAGATTAAACTATCAGACATCACCTTCTGATAAAACACAACCAATTTGTTCATGGTAGGTTAATCTTGGTCTTCCGCGGCTCCATCTACATCCTAGATGCAATTGTCCAAAATAAATTATTTTCAAAAATGTATAACACTAGCTGCTGCCCGCGGCTCCGCCTGCGTGGATTCAAATAACATAGCCTATGTGTTAATCCAGATCATAATCTATCTACGTGCCAAATTTCGTTCAAATCCATTCAGCCGTTTAAGCGTGAAAGAGCAACAAACATCCATCCATACATACAAACTTTCGCATTTATAATATTAGTAGGGTTTTTGTGTTTATAGTTTTGCCTATTTTCTTTATAGACATGTATGCTTAACAATAACTATCTATGATATAGCAAACTAATGTCACCTTGCATTAATTATTTCAGCTTGATTTCAAAGTAGAAGACATTGTAGTCCCCGATATCCCTGGAATGTTCACAACATTACAAGCAAAAGGCCAGCCTTTGTTTATTGAGGCAAGACACTTTACCAACCCGCTACACTATGCCAAAATGATGGGCTATGACAAACCCATGGACTTTAAACTTGGAGAAATAGAAGAACCAGACAAAAATAGTAAAAGCAAGTAGTTGTAGGAAATAAAAATTTAGTTATATAATAATTATTTGTATAGTTAATTATAATAAATTATCACAATGTTGGATATTATTTCTTTCATATAACCTATTCATAGCGTAATATGATATATTAGATGATTACACTTGATTAGGGGATTGTTAATGGTGATGCTGGGCAGTGTGACCTCAGAATCCAATTAATGTATTTGGATGAATAACATGAAACCTAAAATATTTTTTTGCTAGATAAAATAACTTTTTAAAATAGTTTTTTTTTTACTTGCACAACTTATTTAAATTTCTGATTTCAGATATTTTTTTTACTTTGATAATAAAACAACATTTGTCACACAGTTACAAAAACCTCTTCTTACACCAGAAATACAACAAAATTAATGTTATTAAGGAACTGCAGGATTTGCTTAATGTAAATGAGAATTACATAATTGGATCTCCACATGTTGCTTGGAAAGATAAACATGTTCTTACAAATCTAAAGTGCTCTAATTTGCACACATAGTGTGTTAGAATACATAGATATAGAAACTATCTGATTATAGTGTATTGATGCCCTGACAGCTTAGTCAAACAGACTAAGATACCATATACGGTTTCAGAATGGGCAATATTCATCTCATTGCAGGGATATGGGGCTCCCTTCAACCGAAAGGGTTTAGAGCATACTCTGCCACGCTGCTCAAATGCGGATTAGTGGAGGCCAGTGTTGTGAAGCTGCCCGAGGGTCACTGACTTAGTTTAATGACTGTCATATATCGACAACAGCCGGGACCGATGGCTTACCGTGTCCAAAGCACGGAGAAACTCGAGATAGATAAATCCATCCATAGACAGGCTGCAGTCGACGTTGCATAACCTGTGTGTTCAGTTAGAACGACACGCGCAACAACACCATCGAGCTCTCAGGATGGGCAGTCTATGCCAATCAAGTTGCAGTGGGAACAGTGACAGATCTCCCCAACCTGTTCACAAGCTGCACTAAAAGAAAGTAAAACATTACTTCACATTCGATTTGGTGATGATGTAGTCAAAATAGGTAAATCTCACTTGAACGTTGAAGATCTTGGTTGCTTCACGATCCATTATGATGAATAATTGTATTTTTAAATACTATACATTTTTATTGGTTTAACATGGACACTATTATTTTATATATTATAGTGTCTCATACATGTTTAGAGACAGAGCCAATATTTTATCAGTGCTCTACAACTAATAAATGAGGTAAACTGCAAAAAGAGAGGTATATAAGGCACAGCAATATTTAATAGCCAGACTAAGGAAACAGCTCCTAACTTATAGATGACCCCAGTCAAATAATAATTTCCATGTACTATTGTTGCATTGATATGATTGAGATAGGTAATTTGCTGGGTGTAGCTAGCAGTAGAGTGTACATAGCAACATGCGAGTGATACTCTTTGTGCAAATGATCAATGTCCATAGGCTACAAATATACATGATTGTACAATTTACAAGTCAGTATTGCACGCGTCCGCCTCTGTTGTTGTAAGTGTTCTGCAAGCAATAGATGGTTCTGCAACTGCTTACCATCAGGCAAGCCACTTGCTTGCCGCGTTAAAAGTTTAAAATAGTGTGCTATTTGACGCCCGATGTAGTAAAAAAACATATTGTGTGGTAAATACACTATTTTTAGGGTTCCGTACCCAAAGGGTAAAACGGAAGCCTATTACTGAGACTCCGCTGTCCGTCCGTCCGTCTGTCACCAGGCTGTCACGAACCGTGATAGATAAACAGTTGAAATTTTCACAGATGATGTATTTCTGTTGCCGCTATAACAACAAATACTAAAAAAGAGAACAAAATAAATATTTAAGGGGGCTTCCATACAACAAATGTGATTTTTTTTACTTGTTTTTGCTCGATATTGATAGCGGCAACAGGTAAACGCTTAAAATATTCACAGAATATTTAGTTATATATTCACTTTAAAAATAAATAATTAAATTAAAATAAAACAAATATTTAAGGGGGGCTCCTATACAACAAACGTGATTTATTTGCTCAATATTGATAATGGCAACAGGTAGACGCTTGAAATATTCACAGAATATTTAGTTATATATACTTTAAAAATAAATAATTAAATTTAAATAAAACAAATATAGGGGGCTGCCATACAACAAACGTGATTTTTTTGCCGTTTTTATAGATAATGGTACGGAACCCTTCGTGTGCGAGTCCGACTCGCACTTGGCCGGTTTTTATAATACCCTAAGTATGAACATCCCATGTATTGCAGGAAGGAGAAATCTCATGTCATATGTTTAATAATTGGTATCTGAGAGTCTTATCAAACTTAATAAAATAACAATAAGGAATACAAAAGACTTTTAAAAAAAACGACAAATGTTAAAATATAATTTATTACTATACATTAACACTAATATTCAATGTAATATGAAATAATTGTTAATTTGTCAAATTCATATAACATAGGGTTACTACTACATTAAAAATAGACTAGGGCTCATGTGTCCATTCCTAGAATATGAACTAACGTAACATGTGCTGATTTCCTATGCCAGTAATGGAAGTATCGTAATGTAGAAACAAAAAAGTTGCCGGTTTTATAAAATTAGCAAACAAATTCAAAATAATAACTTTGAAAATTTCAAATAATAAACATATTAATATTTACAATACAATTATCGTAATATCACATGATAGCATTTTTTCTGTCACCAATGCAGGCAAACCTGTTATTACAGGTTTTAATACGCATAGATATTCAATGACGTGTGCAAGAAATTTGATATGCAAGAAAGGTTACTAAATTGAATAATATGGCAGAAATAAAACAATTACAAAGTAACTAATAATTACAACTATTATTAATATAATTTTTATAGTCCCTCGATAATAGCATTTACAGAATATTTTGTGACTAGCTAGGTTCTCAACATAATTATTTCTGGAAAAATCTATTTTGGTTTCATCATTTACATGTTTATTTACAAAATTATATTGGCATAAATATGGTATAACAAAGTTAACTTGACAACTTTGCAGAGGTAAAGTATAGGTATTACACCTAGACGACCCAGCTTTGCTCGCCGTTTTTTGTTTCTTTTGTGTAAAATCACATTTTATAACATGGGAGGATAAACAGCTTCGTCACGTAACGCGTTACGGCGCCAGTCTGTCTGGCTTCCCTTTCTCTCACGCATACGGCAGTGGATTAGTTTAAGTTATCACTCCTGTCGAGCGTCCCGAGACGCACTAGTTTTAGAAAAGACGCTTTTATAGATAATAGTAAAATGCACAACATTGTAAAAAAATATCCAAATATATTCTTCTTCCTAACCCGTTTTCAATCTATTAGGATCGGCGGGATCCGCTAACTAAGAATTTGGCGAAGATACTGATTCTTAAACGGCGCGACTGCCGTCAGACTTCTACAATCCCGAAGGAAAACGAGACCTTTCTTAGGTCACAGCGTACGGGCTTTCTCACGATGTTTTCCTTCACTGCAGAGCAAGTGCCAATTACAAATATGTCAATCCGAAAACACAAATTTAGTGGTTGGTACATTTGCCTACACCAGGATTAAAACTGGGAACCAGTTGATCAATAGGCCGGTTCTTTATCCACTGGACTATCACTTTCAAAATATTCGTTTAATAGGATGTTCTATCCATTACGAAAAACTAAAATTTTTCTAAGCCATATATGTCACAAAAGGTCAATGAACAGTGGCCAGTGATATTCTGAGCAGTTGCGGTAAGGTCGTGAACTTTCGTGACACGTTTATTACATCACCCCTTTAAAGTTTCATAGTTAATTTTGATTCGACCTTGAATATCCCTACAGCACCTATTATTTTAGGTGCCAAGGTAAAAGATTTTGACACACTTTCAATAAATTTGAATGCTATCTCAATTTATGCCACGCAAATATAATAATACTATATTTGTAATATATGGAGTAACTTCATGTTGTTGAACATGATTTTTATACCACTACACTAACAGTATGAAGTGACATCTATCTACAAAATGACACCTTTCTTAGGTTACATCATCATTCATCTAAGAAAGAATTTAAAATTCATCTCCAATAAGTTATTAGACTTTTAAATATATAAACAATAATTTTTAAATTACTCCAATTACAATAGAACAGTTAGATAGAAATCTAGAATTTTTTAATAGGTTAAATCTTTTATTAAAATAAAAGTGTAAAACACTAAAAAATAAATTACCATTCATTCATAGATTGAGATATGAGTAGACACTTGATTCAAGATTTCAAAAGAACTTATTTTGTTACAAACCTATTTATAGTTTAGTGGGTAACTTTTATTGATTTTGCGTATATCATACGTGGCTGTATGAGGATTTTTTTAATCATATGGAAATAAGTACATACTCGATTTACTATATATATATAAATCAAAAGTATGTTAAGAAATAAATTTTAAAAGAAACTACAAATTTGGTGTATTTTGGAAATCCATTCACTGTTATGTACTACATGACGTCTAGTTTACATCCTAAATAAAAACAACATCCATTGTAAAAATTATATATAAAATTAATTCAAAAATTATAAAAAATGTAGCGTTAAACTTACGACTTAATGTAAAAAACGAACCATGTACACAACACAATATTATAATAAAATATACAGAAACAGTGCATCATCATCATCATCAAATCAACAAAAATTGCAGTTGCTGCTAAGAATATGGGATTGTGACGAATATTAACGCCGTATATTTTAGTGAAAAATGTCATACAAAACTTTCTATCATACAAAAATTTATCATTATTATCATTAAAAAGTTATCTTAAACTCAGGTCTATTGGAATGCGAGACTAAAAATAATATATTTTTTTTATGTCAAGTGTAAAATCGATATTTCGTGGACACATTACACACACTATTATCGCCGATGAATGGGTCATTATATTATCGGCCTTATATAGGGCATTTTAGTAATTATAAATTTACAAAATGGCACGTATCTTAAAACGGAATTATTAAAAAAAATTATCGATCGATACAGAACCGTAATACACATTTTTACGGTTCTGTATCGGTCAATATTTTTTCTTAATAATTCCGTTTTAAGATATTTACACTTTCATGCATCGCCAGTGGACTAAAGGGTCATGTTAACACATCTATAAACTATTGGCGCCATAAAAAAATCATAAGATACGTTTTATATCATCTCAATTCAAAGTAATAATACGTCAGTAAAATAACCTCCTGCCAAATTAATCTTCTAAATCGTTTCCCTGCAATATTGTTGCAGTTTTTTCTTTTATACATACATGATTACAATGTTTTACATTGTCACAGTAAAATGTGTTTTGACAATTCATAAAAATACTTTATTTCACACATTTTTCTACATCATCTAATCATCATCGTGTATACATATTTTCTTCAGTCTTTCATACATACTATAATAATTTAATATTATTTATTAGACATTACAATTGAAATGTAAAAATCTAGAGTTTCACATGACGGAACTCCATGTCAACACAAATAATATATTGAACTTTACATTACAAGCTTCTAATAAACTATGTGACAGTACACGTTAAATGATGCTAGCGAATACTGCTACTATATTATAGGAATGTCGTGAATTCGAGTTAAAACACATTCAGAAGCTGCAACGTACTCCACATATAAATAGTTTGCAAATCATACAACAAATTACTCATCAGTCATAATGTAAGGCATTGTCAGCCAGCGCGTGAGTGGCGGGCGAGGTCTTGTCTTCGATAGCTTCTAACGCGGCGACACGCGCGCGCGCTTTGCCCGCCCACTCCACTCGACAGAACGTCGCAGTCCCCACTGAGGCCAGCACTCCCAGAATAATCAGCTGCACCGAGAGGAGGGCTTTCGACGAGTAAAAGAAACATGCCGCTGCTGCCAATGACTGTAAACAATTAAAACAAATATTTTAAAACTGACCTTTTAGTGCGGGCAAAGCCCGAACAAAACAATGGATTCATTGTTTTGTTGCACAAATGTGTAGACTAGGGTATTCCCGTTTTAGTATTTTAAGATAGAACATTTTTTTATATACAACGTCGGGAGGCATACATATATAAATCTTACGAAATATTCTTTTTGCGTTTATTTTGGTATTCTATATAATTTGAATAGAATTAGAAAGAATAAAAAAATATAATTAAATTTTAAAAGAGGCTATGACACGCCAACGCTTCCCGTTTGGGAAAGTACCTACACCTCAAAGAAAACCGCAGTCAAATAACAATTCTCCGGAGGGTTGTTTGTTCCTGAGTGTGAGTGAGGTCACCAGTAAGCTCCTAAGGAATTGCTGTGCTAGTAGCAGAGGTAGCATCGTGCGAGTGATACTTGATGTCTGTTTACATCAGGCGGGCCGTATGCTTCACATACCGAGAAAATTTATCTACTATAGCAAAACATGCATATGTTGATTAGTACTTTTAACTTAAGGCTAGTAATAAAAAAATACTTACTTGAGTAAACTTAAAGAGTGCAAAAGCAGATGTACTGTTGTCTGAGTAATTTCCGCCGAGGATGGAGTATATCTGAGTATTGAAGCACGCGTCCCCGAAGCCCAACAAGAAACTGCACAGCATCGCCAAGTATGCATTGGGCGAGATGTACGAGGTATTTTCTGTGTCTCCGAAAGGCGCATCCGCTGGCAGGTTGATGAAGATCAGGAAGAAGCTAAGGAGGTGGATCACGTAGCCCATAATGACGATAGGGTCCCGGCCCCATCTTGTTGTCTTGCTGCCGAGAATACCGAATAGGGCGCCACCTGAGAACATAGAATGGATTTAGTTTGTAGGATGCAAAACGAACCAGAGAGAGGACCAGGAGTTTTTGGTGAACATTTACATTTTGCTCTAGTGCGTATGTTACGATGGAATTTGCGTCAAACGTGTCTCCCTGTTCTATGCCGTAATTTTCTGAATGCGTGCATAAGGAAGCGCGTGCGTGCCTTGACGATTTCTTTTTATATAACGTCAAGAAACATTTTTTTTAACTAGTTCGGGAGGCATACAAGCATACGGCCCACCTGATGTAAAGCGGATACCGTAGCCTATTAACGCTTGCGATATATTACGTATCATTCGCGCGATGCCTCCTCTGCTTGCGTTACCTAACTTATACGCAGGAACACAACAACCCTTCAGAGCATGGTTATTTCGCAAAACACTGACAGGCGAAGTGTCTTAGTGTATTTTTCGTACGAGGAGGGGGAAGGTGATCTTCCCGGAAATTATCTTAAAAAAAAAATATTTGGCAAAATCTTTTAAATAGAAAACAGGAATCTATTAGGTAGGTAACCTAACAGATTCCTAAAAGTGGACTCTGCAGGATTCAAACAGCGACGACAATACGGATAAAGTCCGTATACGTATTTAAGTTTTCAAGTAACTTTATATATTATATCTATATCGTTTTTGTTTACGCCCGATGACGTAAACGTTGACCCACAAAAGAAGGACTAACCCACCCCGAGTGTGCGTTAGTCATTCTTCTGAGGGGGCACCCTCCGGACGATGATGGGAGGGAGGTGGTGAATCCTCACGGATACTCTTACGGAAGGTCGCACGAGTTATGTCAGACTCTTATTGACTAAACACCACCTTGGGACTGCCTTTACCCGGGGAGGGTTTTACGGCTTCATCGGAAGCGATCGCCCCATGGGAACGGGACGACGCAATATTAAGTCAAATTTTAGCCCTCTTTAAAACGGTTAAAAAATGGTTGCATTTTTTGATTACCGCAATGGAAACGTAAATTTGTAAATGAGTTTATGTCGTTTAAATAGACGAATGTTCAGTCAGTTCTATGAAAGAAGCACTTGTCCTTTTATATGAATGAACATCTCTGTTTGTCTAGGTCTGAGTGTTTTAAAGAGAGGTAGGGCGTATTTTATTAAAGGAAAGAAAAAGATCCCTGGTGTTCCTGCATCAGATCACTAGTAAGCTTCTAAGCAATTGCTGTGTTAATAGCAGAGATATCATTGCGACTCTGGGCAAATAAGACTTGGGTGATGCGTGCTGGTACATTTTACTTTCGAACTGGGGTCTTTACGCACTGCCATTGAAGTGCGATATAAACTTCTAACCACAAACCTTATTAATCAAGTATGTATGTATATATTTGAGTAACCCACTCCGATGTATTTATTACTAAACCGCGTCGTCTACGAATACGGTCAAGGCGATACGATGTCCTTATATAAATCTCAAGAGACGGACATACACATATATGTACATAGCATATAGCGTATAAAAAGTGGTATAAAGAGATAAAATTAATACCAATACTCGTAAATGGTTCGATAATGAGTTAAAGATAATTTAATCAGTATTGGATGTTGTGAAATAAATCTTTCTTATTGACCAACTCGTAATCCGATTAACAAATATTAATTACCAAGTGGGAATAGATAATATTATCGTGAAAGATGTATTGCTGAACAATACAAATAGGACGGATGGATTTTTTCTTATTTTATTGCATTAATTATCTATCATTAATGTACAAATTTTGACATTCAACCTTTTGACTTTTACACTTCGAAGTAAGATAACGGATATCCTGTTACCGACTTCATTCAAAAAGAATATTTTGTCCGATTTTATATTCAACTTTTCTATTTAGTGCGACCTAACTTATCGTGTCACAGCAATCTATCTATGTCTTTTTTATGCAAGATCGGGAGGCATACAAGCATACGGCCCACCCGATGTAAAGCGGTTACCGTAGCCTATGAACGCTTGCAATACATCCAGTATCGCTCGTTCTAAGCCACCTCTGCTGCTAACGATGCTACCTCTGCTGCTAGCACAGCAACTCCTTAGGAGCTTACTGGCGACCTCACTCACACGCAGGAACACGACAACCCTCTAGGATGTTGTTTATTGGCTGTGGTTTTCTGTGAGATAGAGGTGCATATCGACAACGTTCACGGTTGACCCTTTAACAACAAACCTTCCTTGTACTGTCCAATAACGGGCCACTTTGATGCGCCCTACCTCTCCCAAAACTTTCACGCCATATACCTTGCGAACTAGGCTTAGAGCTACGAGCGCCACAAGGTTCTCGTTCGCTTCTTTAATATTCATGGCCATTTCCATGAACCCTCGCCGGTGCCTAGGGCTGCTGACATCATCTTCTAATTAAACACGATCAATTTAGTAGTGGTAGGTACATCCTGGCTTTAATATTAATGTCTACTTTTTGCGTCTACTATGTCAGAATGAACTCCTTGCATATGGCGATGTATAGCGGTTACCGTAGTATATGAATGTAGTACAAAGAGTATCGCTCACACGTTGCCATCTCTGAGTCGTACGTAAACGTAGCAACTTCTCAAGCGTTTACCTTACTTGTTCATAGGTGTTTCATAACAAAGTTCAAGGAACGTATGAGACCAAGTTTATTTTATCCAAATAGTGTATGGTAAATATTGTTTATTCTCACCCAATACTTCTCCCATTCCAATGAAGACTCCTGAAAGGCCAACTAGCTGCTTGGCATTCTCGCCCATCGCGAGCGTGAAGCCGATGCTCGGGCTGTACACGCCGCTGAAGAACGATAGCTCCACGCCTGCAACAAAGAGATTATATACCATTAAGATGGACAACAAACGTACAGTTTGCTTGACGGTAAGACGTTACCGTAGCATCGCCAGGTAATATTTTTCGGTTATAATGCCAGTTTCATTTAGGCTTAATATAGTAAACTCAATAAATACAATAACACAGCTAGATGTTACTTCATATGTGCTGGCAGGCCGTATGCCTGTTTTCCGTCATAGTGTTTCATCAAAAGAGCCAGTTTAAAAAATTATGAGTACACATCAACAGGGCTATTCACATTGACAGGGAAAATTCTCATTCGAATCTAACAGAACACAGCATCGGTATCGATTCCGAGAGAAACGAAATAATAACACACCCACAAACAATAGTGCAAACTAGCTTGTTTTATAGATTTTTGTTTTGTACAGATATGCAAGGCGATATCGCCAGCCTACTAAATATTTCGAGTTTGAATGAGACTGTTATATTATTTAAGACAGAAATCGTGAATTGCATAGATTCAAATATCATCGAAAACCATTCCGTGAATACCCCTATTACAATCCTTCTGTTCGGTATCACTTGGACTCTTTACATGGGTTCGTAATCCGTAAATAAAACCGGATCCGCGGATCTATAGACACGTGTGTCCGGTTAGTGAAAGTTGAAATAAGTAACATTTGTTATTTCGTCAACTCGACACATTATGATTTTGCGTGCGTCCAGAGAGTTAAACTTAAAATAAATCACTTTTTTCATCAACTGGACACTTTTTTAAACAAAAAAATACAATCACCGGCTGTGCGAGTAGAGTAGATACCACGTTATTAATTAAAAACATACATGTACACCGTCATGCCTGTCTTCAATTGAGATAGACAGAGACTATGGAACGCCAGGTGTACTGATCCACATCGTTTTCCTCTACATTCATCAACTTCATCATGTTCATCTGTTCCCGTTACTCTTAATTTTGGCCCTTTATAGGCCGCATCGTCTATTTGATCTATATGCATACTTCTAGAGCGGCTCCTGCCGAAATTTCCACTCACTGTTGCTCGATACAATTCTATCGTAATTCTACTTTGTTATCCACTCTTCCTACAACTCTAAACCATCTCACCATATCCTTAACAATTTTTGTCAATATATCTTTTTCTTGATATGTTATTACTTACAAAGACCGAGTATAACGCACCATTGATGCGGTTTCCTACATTCACTCTTCTTTCAATATTTTCCTCACATTTTCATCTTTCGTAAACAAATAAAGTAGATACACCAATTTATTGACTTGTTATGGCGGCACACTGTAATTGTTTAATTCTTTTCAATGACCATACGTTTTCCTTTCGTAACTTCACTTTTTATATATCTTTTCTTCCAAAGATCTCATTATTTCAGTAACCATTTGTTGTAGTTCTACCGGCGCAGATGCAACAAGCAACTAATCATCGAC
This sequence comes from Pyralis farinalis, assembly GCA_947507595.1. Classification (NCBI taxonomy): domain Eukaryota; kingdom Metazoa; phylum Arthropoda; class Insecta; order Lepidoptera; family Pyralidae; genus Pyralis; species Pyralis farinalis. The sequence continues at coordinate 11,797,709 of OX382269.1, read as the reverse complement.
ATGCAACATTCTATCCTATAATATGGAGAGCGTAGACCAAAGTTCACGCCCACACCACTCATAGGCCTTTTCGAAGATTTCCCCTTTCGGTACCCACTTTACAAAAATGTATTTTAAATATTCATTGGATTCTATGGCTACAAACTTCTATAATTTACTACCGAACCCATTCAAGGAAATGAATACGTGGATATTTAAAAAAATAAGAAAGTAATTATGTTTATACCAAAAATAGAGACAACTATTGGCATTCAAATTATTAACATCATTACATTGATTATTTTGGTAGTTTACTGTTCACTTAATTATCTAAAAACTTAGCGGATCGGTTCTTTTACATTTAGAAATTATGACATTTTTATATGTGAATTAAATATTGAAATAATTATATTTACCATTAATTCTCAATTTGGCCTACTGAAATGTTTTATTTTATTGTATTTGTATATTGTTTACGGGTGTTTGCATACGGCATTTATAATTTTTGCACACGGATTGTAACAACCGAATTTAGACAAAAAGTCAATACATAATTTACGCAAATAAGAAATTCAATTAAATAAACAATATATAAATTTTACGTGTGTTCAGATAGTTACAAACCCCTTATCACGAGGTCACCCTTATCTGTCACCGGTGTATAATATCATTCAAATCGAAAACACAAGTTAAGCAGCGCCGACCGCATCCTACCTATGGATAGCTTTAGTCCTCTCGAATTCCTCTCTCAAATAAGTATAAAAATATTAATATAATTTTTGAATTTAAATGAAACTGAACTAACTCTACCATAATCATAAAAGTAAATAAGATTCTTTATCGGTTGACATACCGGTGTATATAAATGTGATACTCAGAAGCATCATGTCCTTCGTGCAGAACAGCTTCAAGGCTCCCTTGAACGCTTCCAGGGGACCCTCCGGATCGCGCTGCTCGCTCTCACACTGAAATATAAATTAACAAAATGAACAAAGGGTTAATTCAACAACGACAATGACGAGCTCGGTGGCTCAGTCGTTAATGACGCGACTTTGACAACAACGCTCGTGGGTTCGATTCCTACACAAGGCAAACATTTGTGTGCATCAACATGTATGTTTGTCTTGGTCTGGATGTTTTAAGAGAGGTAGGGCGCATCAAAGCTACCCGTCTGGGGAAGTACCTCCACCTCAAAGAAAACCGCAGCCAAATTACAACTCCCTAGAGGGTTGTTGTGTTCCTGCGTGAGTGATAATTAATATATCGCAAGCGTTAATAGGTTATGGTAACCGCTTTACATCAGGTGGGCCGTATGCTTGTATGCCTCCCGACGTAGGATAAGCAAAAAAAACCCTAACTGTGTGACACACCGAACTTTGATTTTTGGCGAGTGATACGATAGTGAACTAACATTCCCTAACATTCCCCGTGAAATACAGCGAGTGAGGTAACATTTCTTCGTGTCCACATAACAATATACATCAATGATTAAAATCCTTCCAGTCATTAATTCGGGTGATTTAAGGGTATAAAGCAGACTTTATTAACCTTTTAATAGTCACGGATCTCAGGTTAAGAAATCCTAATATGAAGGTTGCCACATGCATATGAAAAAACGAGGCACGGCCGTGAGTTTCACGTGAATACCTTCATAACGGATAAACGGAGGTTAATTATCAATCTATAATTTCAGTAACACAAATACAGGATCATGTCGCAGATGCACTTGGTATAAGCAAAAAAAACCTTATTTATTAACCTTTTAATCGTAATCATCGTAAAAGAAAAGTATGGGCCCTCCGGTAGCGAACAATACTTATTACATACCCCTAAAAAGAGGAAGAAGAGCAAACCTGTGACAGTTCGGAACCATGTGTATGCCTATTATACTCGTAGAAAAAACGGGTACTGTGAGTAAATTATTAATCTTTTCAAGAAGCTGGCTTGTTTATTGGCAGTTCTTAGTCGCTAATAATAATAATGAAGCAACTTAGTTTCTAATACAAGAAAACCGTCAAAAGGAAAATTATAATAAAAAGATACGATTTAGTATTGCAAAGAATAAAATTTTTGAGAAATTAATAAAATTACTGATTATGATAAAGTTATATTTATCGACGAGACTTGTTTAAACTCCAATGATACAGTGCTGCAGTCCTGTTCTAAAGTACCGATAGGTAAAGGTGGACGCTTAATAATTTGCCACGCTGGATCAGCCGGGGGAGATTTCGTGAACAATGCTTTACTTGCATTCGAATCGAAGAGTACGAAGGAATACCATGAAGAAGTGTACGCTGATAAATTTAAAGAATGATTTACAGCATATTTACTTTCTCACCTCATTATTGATAATAACCTCAATATCGACGTCAATATTGATAATTTCATTGCAATGAAATCATTATTTATACAGGCGACGCGACGATAGTACAACAGAAAATCCTTGCGAAAGTGAATAAACATTCTAGTTATGAATCGGTTTGTTTTATTTTTAATTTATTTATATTAATATATTAATACTTATGTTATATAAGTCCCAAGTCATAGAGATACCGCATATGGAGTACTGTAGCCACCTTTGGGCGGGAGCACCTGGATACCAGCTAGGACCTTATGACTCGGTGCAGAGACGAGCTGTGAGAATCGTCGATGATCCTGAACTCACACACGCCATTGAGCCCTTGATTTTAAGCAGAGATTTTGCCTCCAATTGCGTGTTCTACCGGTTGTATAATGGATTGTGTTCTGAGGAGTTGTTCGACATCATGTCAACAGCCTCGTTTTACAATCGCACAGCTCGCCGACGACTGGGAGTTCATCTTCATACACTGGAACCGCAATGGTCGCGCACTGTGCGGTTCACAAGAAGTTTTCTACAGAGAACTATTAAATTGTGGAATGAGCTCCCTGCGGAGGTTTTCCCAAGGGACTACAGTATGGGGTTCTTCAAGGAAGGCGTGAAGAGGTTCTTACAGGGTCGGCAACGCAAGAGTGGTGACCCCTGGTTGCAAATGCCCATAGACTACGGTACAAACTTACCATCAGGCAGGCCGTACGCTTGTTTGCCACCTTAGTGGTATAAAAAACCTGATAAAACACGATTACGTTGCTGGTAAGTATTGGTCTTCCTACGCTCTGGCATCCTTCTACTTTCGCGTTGTATATCGATTACTTAATTCTTTCTTCTACATGTTCGAACCAACGGAGCATGACTCATCTTATTTTAACACCGACACTCTCAGAACATTATTTCTAACATCATCATTGCGAACGTGGTCTACAAGCGTTACGCTACATTTTTTGTCCAACGCTCGCATTTCGACCGCGTTAATCCTACTTATAAGATTTCTCTGCCATACCCAGCTCTCGCTTCCATTAGTTAGCGTTGGGATCAGCACTGCAAAGAAGTTTTCCCAACACTCCATTCACTCTACACCCGGCACTCACTCGTCTTTCCCTACCAGTCATTTATCTAAAAAAAAAAGGTTTTTTGTAAATTCAATGCTAAATCACATATCGTTGTGAAACAAGCTACGGTTTACCTTTGTGTCATGGTCCATGCGGCGAGCCGGCCGCAGCAGAATAAGGAACACTATGCCCAGCGCGCATATCGCCGTCAACACACCAAACACGACGTTGCGCGTCTCCAGGTCTATGTGGGTTTTGCCTTGGAATTTTATAAACACGAACAGATTGCCAAAGAACATACTGCAACGAGAAAATTACAAATAAGACATTACTAAGCGAAGCACGTAGAGGGACAAATTCTTAAGGAAATACTGGCAATGAAACCTTATAATGTTAAGCCCTTTTTTTTAATTCTTGTATCTTCTCTTTTATCTTAAAAGGCAATTATCTCAAACCTCGACTAAGTATAAGTTACATATGGTTTAATGTTTTAACAAATTTTTCAATAAGATAATAAAAACCTAGCAATGTAACCTATACTTCGTCATAATTAGAGTTGTAGAAAACATAACTCATATTCACATCGGAAATCATCTTTTTTGGTACTTTATTAACTATAAAGCATGGCTATTTCGAGCAGTCATATCGTTATTTTAAAGATCGTTTCTGAAATTGATCTATATATAGAATAGAATCTTTATTGCACCCATAACAAATACATATAGAACACACGTAAAAAGAAAACAAATGTTGTAGGAGGTATTATCACCAAAGCGATCTCTTCCAGACAACCATACGACATGACAAGAAACAATCATAAGTAAAATGTAGGTAGGTAATGTAGCGCATTTATGATATTATGTTTATGAATTTTCACTTTCATGTATTACTTGCTTATATACAACGAATCAAACAAATAAACGAAAGTCGTTAAGTGCGAGTCCGACTCGCTCTCCGAGGGTTCCGTAATGAAAGATTTACGCAAATTATTTACGCCAAAAACATATTTTTTTTATGATGTAACTACAATATCACGGTTTTCGGATTTTTTTCAATTACTTGTGCTACATGACATTGCGTCTTACCAAATTTCATGATTCTAGGACAACAGTAAGTACCCTATAAGTTATGATTCCCTTGCAAGTGTCAAAATATGCGCATAAACGAGGCACAAACAACCATATCTTTCGATTGAGTTGACTTAGAAGTTTGATTTTTACTGCTCGAAGGGATTGCAGACCTGAGTATGTGATATTAATTTCTTATTGATAGTTCTACCCGTCCCTGAGAAAAAGGGTCTTGACAGACAGACAGACAGACGGACGGACAACAAAGTGATCCTATAAGGCTTCCGTTTTGCCTTTGAGGTACGGAACCCTAAAAATAGTAAACATGAAAGAAGACAACAACATACAATAATATAGCTACATAAAGGGAATAACAAATAAATATATCTATCTATCTATAACTTCACGCCAAATCCCTTGCGGGGTAGGCAGAGAGAGCCGAGCGCCACGTGACTCGATACCTCACTCGCTCCTTTAACATTCAATACTCTGTTTATGCACGCTCGCCGGTTTCTAGGGCTCCTGACATCACCTTCTGATAGAACACCTCCTCTAGCCCAGATCTGAACCCCATAGTAGACTACAAATTAAGGTCAGTTTTAGAGGACATGGCCTGCTTGAAACGACACGCCAACATTCTCTCTCTTAAAAATCTCTCAGGAGCAAGCAGTGGCTAAATTTCCCATGGAAACAGTGCGTAAATCCATAGATTCGTGGCCAGACAGATAAAAGCCCTGTATCAAAGCCAAAGGTGGCCATTTCGAATAGAATCATTTTTTTATTTTTTGCTTAGTCTTCGATAAACATGTACATAAGTTTTATTGAGATTACATCTATATATATAAAAATGAATGTTTGTCTGTATGTCCTCTATGGACACAAAAACGGCTGGGCAGATTCTGATGAAATTTTCAGTGAATCTTCAGGTTAGCCCAGCAGGTGATCCTGTGAAGTTTGGTAATGATTGGATCACCCGTGCGAAGCTGGGTCTTACTTCATACTTTACGTACGTTACTTCATAAAAAAATAAATGAATATTCATTTGTAACAGAACTAGATATAATATAATAGTATAGTTATCTACATAGAGAGATAGTTGGATTTTATCATATTTTTAAAGGAGGCTATGGATTGTGCACTGCGTATAGATATGTATGTAGTTTTCGTCAGCAAGGACAGAAACTACATAAACAGAAAAATACGTCTATTTGTACCAAGCAGACAAAATATGCAGCTAGGTTTAATTTATATAAATGCAAATATATGTACATTTTTATCACAATATACCTCATAATCCCACTTCAAACATTGACAAGTTAATAATAAGACAAATGACGAGAAGATATTTTCCTATGTGAAGATAACGTTACCTGCACTGTAGCATAGCCCAGAAGACTCCAGAGTTCCTGGATATCGTTTCTGAATCACTGTTGACCGTGAGGTAGTTGCCCTGGCCAGTCCATATGGCGGCGGCGCCAGCGCCGATCAACACGCTGGCCACGTACAAGAGCCATGTCCGCGGAAACAGGAATGTCACTATGAAGAACCTACAAAAAATAATGTATTAAGTTTACTACTTTTTATTTTATACAACATCGGAAAGCATACGGCCCTACCTGATGTAAAGCGGCCATAGCCTATTTATTAACGTTTGTAATATATTAAGTATCGTTCGCGCGATGCCTCCTCTGCTGCTTACACAGCAACGCCTTAGAAGCTTACTGGTGGCCTCACTCACACGCAGGAACACAACAACACTCCAGGGAGTTGATGTTGCTGCGGTTATCTGTGAGTTTCCTGAGACTTCCGCAGATGCGCCCTACCTCTCTTAACCCTTCGAAACCCAGGTGGTCGTATATGACCGCGAAATGTATGGGAAAACGTATATAACGGGTTCTGACTGGTCACAATACCCAGACCAAGACAAACATACATGTTCATGCACACAAATGTTTGACCTGTGTGGGAATCGAACCCACGAGCGTTGGTGTTAAAGTAACATAACAGCGCGTTTCAAGCGCAAAATAACAGCTTAAATAAAGGCCATTCACGAAATTTGTATTTTTTAAAGATGTGTGACCTAATAGGTCATTTGAAAAGTTCTTAGCCTAACATACTTAATGAAACCACACGATTTTGAGTTTATTTTTATTTTTCAACATACTCTCCTCCGAGCTCAGAACACTTTTTCCATCGACCCGGTAAGGCTTCGATACCCGTTTTAAAAAAATCTTCGTCTATCTCCTCAAAATAAGCGTCCACGGCGGCTATGACCTCTTTTACCCTTTTTTAAATAATCCACGAGAATTATACCCTTTGCATCCCAAAAAACGGATGCCATGACTTTGCCCTCCGATAAAACCACCTTTGCCTTCTTTGGGGGTGGGCGATCCTGCTCTTTTCCATTGTTTTGACTGTTCTTTTGTCTCGGGTGTATTGTGGTGAACCCAGGTTTCATCCATGGTTATAAATCTTACAACAAATTCTATTGGGTCAGCTTCATATAACTCTAAACAGTCGCGAGAACTTGTGAGTCGGTTGCGTTTTTGTTCCACTGAAAACAGTCGCGGTACCCACCGCGCAGACACCTTAGAGAATCCAAGTTCAGTAGTAATTATATGATGTGTTCGCTCAGATGAGATGCCTACAGTCTTAGCTATCTCCTCGACAGTCAATCTTCGATCAGATAAAATTAAATCACAGATTTTTTCTTTGTTTTGATCAGTGGAAGAAGTCGAAAGCCGGCCACTACGGGGCTCATCTTGAATGGTCTCACGACCACGTTTAAACTCTGCCATCCAGTTTTTAACAGTCGCATACGAAGGAGCGGCCTCACCCAAAGTAGCAGACATTTCTTCATGTATAGCTTTTGGAGTTAAACCTTTCAAATTCAGGTATTTTATCACAGCACGATGTCCAATTTTATCCATTTTCAAAAATAGCTCTGACTTGACTTACGGTATCAGGTGTAAACGAACAATGAGTTACTGTGAATAAACTAAACTGTGCATACTTGTTGCTAAATAATGTAACTACAAAATGAGGGTAATTATAAAAAAAACCAATGACTTTAACCATGTTAGGCTAAGAACTTTTCAAATGACCCTCGTAAAAAAGGCCTGATAGCAGTCACTCCATGTCAAAATCAGTTTCCTAAGCCTAAGTAAATTTTTAGCTTTAGGTAGCGGCCCCTCGAATCCTAAAGAATTACGAAACGGGGTGACGCAGAATATATATTAGACCGGCGATAAGCGGTAAGCTCCTAAGGAGTTCTTGTGTTAGCAGCAGAGGAGGCGTCGCGCGAGTGATACTTAATGTATTACAAGCGTTGATAGGCTACGGTAACCGCTTTACATCAAGTGGGCCGTATGCTTGTATGCCTTCCGACGTTGTATATAAAAAAAAAGATAATATTATGCGTAAAATAATTATCAATGGTACTCGAGAGCCCCTCTCATGTATTATCTAACATTTAAATCACAATGTTTAACATATTATTACATCAACATGATAAATACTGATAACACGTGATAAGATGATAATATCTCGCAAATCACCACGAAATACAAATGATAATGTCAGGACGTCAAATTTTAGAAACTATTTCCAACTTGACATGTCTTTAGATATTTCTAACAAAATATTTAAAAAATCCGATCTTTACGTGCTTAAAACTATATTATTATAACTACTCGAGGCTACAGTATATTAAAACGAATTATTAAGTTATATAACAATTAAATTATATTACAGTATAATAACACAATTAGTTTATACTGTCGTTCGTTTGTCGTGACACCGCCATATCACATTTTTTTTCATTTCGGAGGCATACGGCCCACCTTATGTAAAGTGGCTACCGAAGCCTATGAACGCTTGTAATATATTAAGTATGACTCGCGCGATGCCACCTACTACTTAGGAGTTGTGTGTGTGTGACCTCACACGCAGGAACACAACAACCCTCCCGAGAGTTGTTCGTTATGCATGTAATCGAATTATTTTTTGTAGCCATCGGTTATCATAAAATATTAACTCTGTCCTTTTCAAAAATCACCGAAAACCCACTATCGATTTGCCAATAATGTTTTTTGTGAAGCCAAATATGTTCTCTTCATACATTTTTACGGCGACAAGTTGTGACATTATGTACGAATTGAGAAAGCAGGATATTCGAAACCTTATATTTTAAGCAAACCAAAAGTTGCGAAACGTACAAATATAAACAAGACACATTCAAAAGATGTTCTTGACCTGCATGAAATTTTATAACCGTTTTAACAATACCTATGAGGGTATTAAATGTTTAAGTGCATAAGACATATTGTCACAGGGGCCATTATTTACAAGTACAGTTAAAAGCACGTCAATGTTGACACTTTGATATTTGTATAGTATACCGCACATTCTAGGAGCACAAATTGTAACTGCAACTGACAAGCTTGATGGATATGTTGTTAATGTACAAATTCTTACAAAAAAAATACACATACTACTTATGAGTCGTAGTATTTTATTTTTTACTAGCTGCTGCCCGCGGCTCCGCCAGCATGGAGTCAAATAACGTAGCCTATGTGTTAATCCAGATCATAATCTATCTACGTGCCAAATTTCATTCAAATCCGTTCAGCCGTTTAAGCGTGAAAGAGCAACAAACATCCATACATACAAACTTTCGCATTTATAATATTAATAGGATACCACCAAGATGGAAACAAGCATACGGCCTGCCTGATGGTAAGCAGTTTCTATATCCTTGGACACTTGCAACAACCAGGGGTGTCACACTTGCGTTGCGACCCTATAAAAACCCGCCCACACCTTTTTTGAAGAACCTCATAGTCCCTGGGGAAAGCCTCGGCAGGGAGTTCATTCTACAACTTCTGACTTCTCGGTTTCAATGTGTGAGGAAGAATTCAAAGTATTATACGTAGCTATACAGCATATGAGTACCTTGTACAAAAGGTTAATGTTAACCAGTAAATAAACAAGTTAAGAAGCCACACTAAACTGGCACTAGGTAAACAAGCTAATGATGTGGACATTTAGTTCAAAATTTATGTAAGAGGTTACTAGGTTAATTGGTAAGAAAATCAGTTTGAAAAATAAGGAAAAACACATGCGTACCGTGCGTATGTACTTCTAGCTAATAAAAGTGAAAGCAAACACATTCATAGAGGTAGTACAATAGGTGCAATAAACGCGCTTGGGAACCTTGGACGCGGGCGGAGCGAAGGCTATGTCTGCTTCGATAGAGATCGATACGCATATAGTATGAGCGTACTTTTGCACACAATACGGAGCGATTTTTGTTCTATTAGTACTCACTTCAATTTTTAAAGAAAGAACTAGTCTTACTATTGGCAATTTCTTAATAATACCTCTAAAGCGAAAACTCACAGGGGCAGGAGCGGGATAGCGGCATCGTGTTTGTATGCAACCTGTCACAAAAAACCGGCCAAGTGCGAGTTGGACTCGCGCACGAATGGTTCCGTACCATTATCTATAAAAACGGCAAAAAAACGGACGGACGGACAGCGGAGTCTCAGTAATAGGGTTCCGTTTTACCCTTTGGGTACGGAACCCTAATTTTTTTTGCTCGTTTTTGCTCGATATTGATAACGGCAATAGGTAGACGCTTGAAATATTCACAGAATATTTAGTTATATATTCACTTTAAGAATAAATAATTAAATTAAAATAAAACAAATATTTAAGGGGGGCTCCCATACAACAAACGTGTTTTTTTTTTTTTGCCGTTTTTATAGATAGTGGTACGGAACCCTTCGTTCGCGAGTCCGACTCGCACTTGGCCGATTTTTTTAAATTCCTTTTTTTATCGATTGTATAACTGCCACAATAGAACCGTATTGTTTTTTAACATTCCGCCATATCTTTTTTATACGATATCGGGAGGCATTTTTATCTTTAGCTTTATCTTTTATGACGCAATGCTATCTCTTACTGGAGACCTCACTCACTTGCAGTAACACAACAACCCTCCAGATGGCAATCGTAGCACGTTATTCTAACGACTAACATCTACAGCGCCTGAGGATGCCTCGTGGAGAGGCGAAACACGTGTCGCGGAGACGACCGGAGCAGCCAGGGCAACAACGGTGGCGGGTGCATGCGGTTCACATTTCAGATGGAGAACACTCGCAGAGACAACCGGAGCAGCCATGGCAGCGGCGGCATGCATCTACTAACGGTAGTGGGTGGGTGCCGGCCGGCAGTAGTTCGCATGAACTAATCGAGAGCGGAAGCACACAAAGTAGTTTGGGTCAAATTGCCTGTAAATTTGACTTTCGCAAAGTAACGCCTGAATCTATTAACTATTTAACCCTCCAGATAGTATCGCTTAATTGTTACGAACAATTACCTGAACTAGTCCCGTCTATTTACTGTAGTAACCTATGACTGTTCCCGACGACGTTTCGTATTTCAACAAGAGATGTTTGTACAGGACACAACCCAAGACTGAATGAGATGCCACACATTGTGCAATTCATCTTCAGCTGCATGTTGTGCAATGGAGAGACCACTAATATAATATTGACGAGCTCCGTGGCGCAGTGGCGAAACATACAGTTACGTTACTTTGACACCAACGCTCGTGGGTTCGATTCCCACACAGGCCAAACATTTGTGTGCATGAACATGTCTGTTCGTCTTGTCTGGGTATTTTTAAGAGAGGTACGGCGCATCAAAGCAGGCTGTCTGGGGAAGTACCTCCACCTCACAGAAAACCGCAGCCAAATAACAACTCCCTAGAGGATTGTTGTGTTCCTGCGTGTGATGTGATGGGCATCGCGGGAGTGATACTTAATTAAACAAGCGTAAATAGGCTACGGTAACCTCTTTACATAAGGTGGGCCGTATGCTTGTATGCCCGACGTTGTATAAACAAAAAAAAATCAAGCCAGCACACGGCCCTCTCTCTACTCTCTCTACGACTCTAGGGCCTAGAGGATAGTTGTGTTCCTGCGTGTGAGTGAGGTCACCAGTAAGCTCCTATGGAGTTGCTGTGTTAGCAGCAGAGGTGCCATCGCGCGAGTGATACTTAATGTATTGCAAGCGTTTATAGGCTACGGTAACCGCTTTACATCAGGTGGGCCGTATGCTTGTATTGCCAAACTCAGCCTCGCCTGTATGTGATGCACCCTGGAACATATAGCTAGTGTGCGACACAGGGTGCATCACAAACAGGCTTTGTCTCTAAAAATGATGGTTAACTAGTCATAGCCCAACAAGTGAAGCGAGTTTGGTGATATTTGTTGCAGATATTAAAGGTAGAACAAAGCTGTCTAAATGCGAGCGTTGCACAAAATTTGTGGCATAAAGCTTGTAGACCGTGTTCGCAATGGTGATGTAAGAAACATAGTTGATCTAAGAGATAGTATCAGTGTTAAGATAAAAAGAGACATGCTCCGTTGGTTCGGACATGTAGAAAGGATGCAGGAGAAAATAATGAAACAGATATAGGAGCAGACGAAGGCCAAGACTTATGTATCCTACCACGGGCCCTAGAACTAGCGAGAGAAGCGGGTGTGTGTAATGAGTGAATCATGTAGCGCTCAGTTGCCTTTGCCTTCACGGAAAGGAACTCGGCGTGAAAACATAGATTGAGCGGTGCAGAGAACTAAACCCTAATATATGGTGTCCTGATTCACAAGATATTCATGTTACTAGTGGTTGTTGTAATTAGTTATACAACGACTAATGGAGTAACAAAATTTGTTAATAAGCTTGTTATTTAGTCGCCACGTACATAGGCATATTTTAACATCTAGAGACAAGTTTTATAAGAGAAGTAGGGCGCATCAAAGTACCTCCACCTCACAGAAAACCGCAACCAAATAACAAGACCCTAGAGGATTGTTGTGTTCCTGCGTGTGATGTGATGGGCATCGCGCGAGTGATACTTAATGTATTACAAGCGTAAATAGGCTACGGTAACCTCTTTACATAAGGTGGGCCGTATGCCTTCCGACGTTGTATAAACAAAAAAAAAAAATTAAACCAGCACACGGCCCTCCTGATAAAGTGACCCACCGACGAAATGGACATTAGGGTGCGCGCAGAAAAATATCACAGAATTATGTGTTAATAAATGTTATAACGTTTCATAAGCATATAGAAGTAGAAGTAGTTACAACCTCCACATCAACCATTTAAAATACTAAGGAATATTAGACAACTTGTCATTATTTTTGTTATGTGTTTAAATAATGTATGATATATTCGTAAACAACGAACGCTACGTTACCAAATCTGTCACCTGTTCAAATTCGGTCATACCATCTCTTTTAGTAAATGTTATCCAGATTCGGAAAATGTATTTCAACATCAACCTTATAAAACGATGAAAAATTGCACAATTTTGCAACATATTCGTGGTGTTAAGTAATCAGTGATACAGTTTTATCGAAACTGTCAAAGACATATTTGGTTATAACATCTATTTCATTAAATGTTATCTTGTTTCACAAATTGGTGCTTGAACCTATAAAAATAAGAAAATTTCACAATATATTCGTTATGTAATCAGTGGTACTGTTATAGAAGCGTATATTGATGTTACAGATCTTTCCACCCGTATAGCATCCGTTTTAGTAAATGCTGTCCTGTTTCAAAACATTATTTAGAAGCATTTCGCAGTTGGAACCCAAGCCTTCCAAAATACAGAGGAAAAGTCATAATATTTGCAGTGCAGTTAAATAATCAGTGATATAACAACGACTATATTAAAGTACAAATCTGTCACCAAACTTTATATTTGGACATAATATCTGTTTGAGTAAATTTTATCCAGTTTTATATAACACTTATTTAGAAACACTTTGAAGTTAGAACCTCAAGTTTGTAAATAACAAAATTAGGTATGTATATCTTCACGCTAGGTCCCTTGCGGGGTAGGCAGAGAGAACAATAACAAAATAACTTGCGCAATTTGACTAATATTCGTGCTGTTAATTAATCAGTAATATAGCAACGACTATTGAAATACCAAATCTGACCTGTTTTATGTATTTGATCTTTACTTAGGTTTAGATAATAGAAAAGGAACTGGAATTTGACATCTAAGGAAATTTTTACTATACAGTCTTGTATTCATAGCGGTGAGTGCATAATAATGTGCGCTGCGTGAAAACGTAATGCATGAGGTATGTACAAAAAGAGGTTTTATGTTGATACTGTTGATTGTAGTCGCTTGGTGGAATTTTGATGACATTCTTGCACTTGTACAGATTGCACTTCACCATTTTATTTACCGACCGGTCTCGCCTTTATGGCATTATCAAGGTATTTTATATGACATAATGCCGTAAAGGCGAAACCGGTCGGTAAAAATAAATAATAAATAAAATTGTGAAGTGGAATCTGTACAAGTACAAAGAGGTTTTACTGGTTCGGCATCGCGCGAGTGATAGACTGATGTTGTAACTGTCCCTAGGCTATGGTGACTGCTTATCAAAACATTCATAATTATTATGATAGTACTAATAAACAGAATAAAATCAGATATCAATACTATTAATTGAAATTATTTGAGTGTCCATTTTCAAATTGATGGAACTAATTTAGCCCATGTGGAGACAACTGTGTTCTTGGGTATAACAATTGACTCCAAACTACAATGGGGCCCACAAATTGAAAAAATATCAGGAAAACGTAAGTTCTGCAGCCCATGCAGTGAAAACTATTAGACGGCTCACTGATGTTGATACGGCTAGAATAGTTTATTTCAGCTACTTTCATAGTATTATGTCATACGGAATTCTTCTTTGGAGTAACTCCGCGGACATTAACACCATCTTTTTATTGCAAAAGAGTGCCATAAGAGCTATCTACAAACTTGGTCCCCGGGATAGCCTTAGAGAAAAATTCAAAGAAATAAATATTCTAACAGTCGCATCGCAATATATCTATGAAAATCTTTTGTATGTCCATAAAAACATAGACTCATTTTGTAAAAAGAGTGATACTCATTACATAAATACTAGATATAAGCATAATCTTGTGTTACATCCAAGCCGTCTCCACAAAATAAGTAATTCTTTTATGGGGCAATGTATACGGTTCTATAACATACTTCCCAGCAATATACGAGAATTGTCAATAAACAAATTTAAAACTACTATTAAAGCCAAATTGTGTAGCAGGGCATATTATAAAGTATCTGACTATATTAATGATAAAAATGCCTGGAATTGAGTCGATCCAATTATAATGTAATTAATAAATTATGTAAATTTGTGATTTGTGCCTGAGTTTTTTGGCAGTATTTTTATCAGTGCTCACCTAGTCATGAATTGCACGGTAGGGAAAAAAATTGTGACGATTCCAAACAAATGTAAGCCATTTTTACGGAATAATAAGATTTTGACTTTGACAAAAGTGTAAACTACGCCTGAAATATGACACAAAGACTCTCTGTCTAACCTTATGCAGTAATTTTTTAACAAAATATTATACGTATTAACAATAAATAGTGATTGAATATTCACAAATAGTGCCTAAATATATTTCGGCATTCGTAAAATGTTCAATATAACATGACATTAAAATGCAAGCCGCGTCTCCATTATAACGGATCCCGCATAGACACGGGCACTTGTTACATGCGTACCAAACTAACCAGCATGATGGAATCTAGTGAAAACAAAGATATAAAAGGTGACACGCTTGCGGAACTGAACGCAAGTACGAGTATACTCGTATAACTAAAAAACTGTCTAAATACTGTATATTTCCAAATTGAGTATGAGAAACTCATTATACCTACAACTATTGTAAGGTCTTAGATAAACGCTTCGCTCAATTCCAGGTCTTGAAAATTCCTATTTTTGGAAATGTTCGACATTATGTCAACAGCCTCGTTTTACAATTGCACGGCTCGCCGACGACTAGGAGTTCGTCCTCATACATTGGAGCAGCAATGGTCGCGTACTGTACGGTTTCGGAGAAGTTTTCTACTAAGAACTATTAGTTTAGGAATGAGCTTTCTGCCGAGTGTTTATCAAGGGACTGCAATGCGGAGTTCATCAAGAAAGGCTATAGGGTCGGCAACGCAAGTGTGTCACACCCGGTGTTGCAAAAGTCCGTAGGCTGCGGTAACGGCTTACCGTCAGGTAGGCCGTACGTTTGTTGCCACCTTAGTGATATTAAAAAATATTTGGCTGGTGAAGAATGCTTTTAAAGATAAGCTCCTATTTAATATAGAGTATACTGTATAATTATTTAGAGTAGTGATAACATAGTGGATAAAGAACCAGCCTATTAAACCACTGGTCCATAGTTGTTCCACTAAGTTCGGAAGACTTGCTCGATCACTTGCTCGACGGTGAAGGAAAACGTCGTGAGGAAACCCGTACGTCGAAGAAATTAGATTTCAAAATACGCGTGACCCTACCCTAAGAAAGGTCTGGTTCTCCCTTTAGGTTGTGGAGGTCTGGCGGTAGTCGGCTCATGTCGAAATCATTACCTTCACCAAACTCTAGGTTTAGATGGCGGACCCCTCAACCCTAATGGATTAGGAAACTGGATAACGCTATGAAGAAAATTAAGAAATTCTGTATAATTAGTGGGCAATAAAGAATATATAAATACATCTATGTGCATTATTGCATTGGTGCATTAATTAAATACATAATTAACACATCCTTGTCGATTATCTAAACAATTGTTAATAATTCGCGGTTAGTGTTATTGGAATTATAGGAGCTCAATGGTTGTTGTAATTTAACATGTCAGTTAAGCAACATTAAGTCTGTTTATGGTTGGGTTTCTTCCTTCCAAATGTAATAATAAGGCGCCGGTTCCGACTGTTGCAAACTTATATTGGTGTTCCTCACCTTGGCTTGAGTGGGATCTTACAGTCGATAGCATAAAATTAATCATGACGTTTCGTTAAAATAAATCAAATGAACCCAAAACCTATGATCTTCACTAGTATCCACCAAATAGTGTCACTACCCATCTCCAGGATACATCACCCGGTCTTAGTCACTAAGTGTAATATATTGAGCTCGTTAAAACAAACTAAATGAGCCCAAACTCGAGGGGTGTATGAAGCCATTGAAGAGTCATCCTCCACCTAGTTCCATCATCAGATCAGCTAGATGGAACCAGATTAACCTATTTTCATCAATATTACATAAGTTGGCGCTGTCTCAAATCGATACGACAATCAGAAGTTGTGTAAATTCGACTTCCAAGATTTATTTATGACGAGCTCGGTGGCTCAGTCGTGAATGACGCGACTTTGACACCAACGCTTGTGGGTTCGATTCCCACACAAGGCAAACATTTGTGTGCATGAGCATGTCTGTTTGTCTTGGTCTGGGTATTTTCTAAGTATAATAAGTATGTATTTACAAAAAAAAAATGTATTTACGTATGTTTATCAGTTGTCTAGTACCCATAACACAAGCTTCGCTTACTTTGGGGCTAGATGGCGCTGTGTAATATGTCCGACAATATTTATTATTTATTTATATACTTAAAAATAACGACGTGACCTAACCAACAAGATTTATTGTTTTTGGATGGTTTGGTATTTTTATTGTGCAGAAGATAAGGACTTTATACCTAAATACTATGTACACAGTAAGGTCACAGTAAAGATATGTAGGCAGAATGTCAACTAGTGCACGTAAGCTTTATTTGACATACTTAGAGCGGCGAGATACACGAAAAGTGAAACATGACCAAAGATTTGGAGGGATCGGCCGCGACGAATTTGACACCGAACTTCGCTTAGAATCGTGTAGTAATATAAGTGCGACGATTTACAACGTTGCCTTGAAGTCTATCAATCTACATTTTCACACCAAGTCCTTTGGTGGGTAGGCAAAGAGAACCGAACACCCTATGATTTATTCCTTACAAATCCCATTCATAGCTCTTATCATTCACGGTCGCGGATTTCTATATAGGGTTCCTGACACCCCTTTCTATAAAACACAAGCAATTTATTTAAGAGGTACGCCTCTAGATGAACTATTTCAATGCACCCTGCATTGAAGCAGCCCATCTAGAGGAGTAACCCCACCTGACAGAAAACCACAGCTAAATAACAACTTTTGTTGTTGGGCTATTGTATTCCTGCGAGTATGTGAGGTCACCGGTAATCTCCTAAGGAGCTGCTGTGTTAGCAGCAGAGGTGGCATCGCACGAGTTATACATAATGTATTTACGAGCGTTCAAAGGCTACGGTAACCGTTTTACATAAGGTGGGCCGTATGCTTGTGTACCTCCCGACGTAGTTTAAAAATTGGTGATGGTAGGTGAGTCTTGGCCTTCCTTAACTCCTACACCTCCACTTTAGATAGATAGATCGATAGATAGATTCTTTATTTGTATCTCCAGTACACACATAAGAATTTGTTACAATTATGCTTATAATTAATACAAAGAAACGTGTTCACTGTAAGGGGAAAAAAACCTTATGTGTGCCGCAGTAACACGAAATGGCTGTAACTGAGCTACTTGTTTTGTCCTGTTGAACAAAACACTGAACCGCTTTAGCGTATCTGTTCCGTAATTTTATTCCCCCTGCATCCATTGACGTCATGTTACTTATATATTTGCGTGTAGTCAGGTGTAACGTTATTAGTGTGGGTAAGGGATGCCGGCGTTCATTAACACTCGGAAACTGGTAATAGAAAGGTAAACGAAGCAACAAGGAAAACAAAATACTTTCACTATTATAAGTGGGCGTCACAACTGTTTTATGGCGCAACATCACAGCGGTTATGTGAAGATGTTATGTGATTGTCACGGTTCACAGGATCTCGTACAGCTAACTAGTACATAATGATCGTCACTCAAACTATTACATCATTATTTTTTACTAATTCAAAGTGAAAAATATCATTTCAAATCCCATTCCTCTTCTTAGTGTTACGCCGTTTCCTAATCCAATAGGATAAATAAATAAATAAATATTGTCGGACAAATTACACAGCGCCATCTAGCCCCAAAGTAAGCGAAGCTTGTGTTATGGGTACTAGACAACTGATAAACATACGTAAATACATTTTTTTTTTGTAAATACATACTTATTATACATAGAATATACCCAGACCAAGACAAACAGACATGTTCATGCACACAAATGTTTGCCTTGTGTGGGAATCGAACCGACGAGCGTTGGTGTCAAAGTCGCGTCATCCACGACTGAGCCACCGAGCTCGTCAAAAGGATTGGCCAGGACCGCTACCTAAGGCTTTGGTGAAGACACAGATTTTTTACATTAGGCGATTGCCGTCAGACTTCCACAATCCATAGGGAAAACCAGATCTTTCTTAGGTTAGGTAACACGTCTTTCGATATATAAGTTCCTGGACGTGTGGGTTCCCTCACGATGTTTTCCTTCACCGCCGAGCAAATGATAGTTACAAATATGTACATAAATCCGAAAATACGAATTTAGTACATGTTCCCACCCGGCTTCGAACCGCGGACCAGTGGGTTAATAGACCTATTCTTTATCCATTGGGCTATCAATGCTCACTCTAATCAATAGTATGCATATGTTAAAGTTTCTATGTTAGCAGCGGGGATGCTAAGGCGAGAGGGATACTCCTTATATTGCAAAAATTTATAAGTCGCAGTAACCACTTCACATCAGGCCGCATGCATTTTTGGCCTCCGACGTTTTTTTTAAAAAAGTACTCACAGATACGTCACACCGCCTATGACCATGGCTCCTCTGGGTCCTGTGATGGTGATGATCGACGGCGCCATCCAGTTGCAGATGGCCAGGGTCGCGTATATGATCGCCAAGGACGTGTACCCATCGCCGGAGAACGAGTTGTCATCTTGGGATATACTATCCAATATGGTTTTCTGCAAACGAAACGACGGAATTATTATATTGTATGTTTAATGACTAGCCCGGTGGAGGAGTGGTTAGCAATGCTACTTAAACTACATAGCTCGTGGGTTCTAATCCCACATAGTATAAACGTGTATTTTAAATGAGGTAGGAGTAGGGCGCATCTAAACAGCCGATCTGGGGAAGTACCTGCACCTCACAGAAAACTGGAGCCAAATTACAACTCCATGAATGGTTGTGGTGTTACTGCGAATGAGTGAGGTAACCAGTAAGCTCCGAAGGAGTGACTGTGTTAGCAGCAGGGGTGACAATGCGAGAGTGATACTTCCTGCCAGCTTCTGCATTGTAAAGCATTTATAAGCTACGGTAACCAATTTAGTACATCAGGTGAGTCGTATGCTTGTAAGGTTCACGACGTTGTTAAAACAAAACGGAGATTAGATAAAGATGCCTTGAGACACATTCGGAACAAGAGCATGGGGTCAGGGTCTGACCCTCAGTGTTACGTGATACACACTGTGACTAATAATATGTACTCCTATACGTACATTTGCTTGAGTTTGTTGTCTGTATGACGCAGGCAGACTTGTTACATGCGATGCTACACATGCTACAGTAACTGCTTACATCAGGCAGGCCGTACGCTTGATTGCCACTTTAATAGTATAAAAAACCAAACTATCTCAGCATATTCTTTTCAACTTCTAAGTAACTTCATGTAATTACTATTGTTATACTCTTTTTATAAACACGATGTGTGCTTGTGTATGAAAAAAATCGGCCAAGTGCGAGTCGGACTCGCGCACGAAGGGTTCCGTACCATTATCTATAAAAACGGCAAAAAAAATCACGTTTGTTGTATGGGAGCCCCCTTAAATATTTGTTTTATTTTAATTTAATTATTTATTCTTAAAGTGAATATATAACTAAATATTCTGTGAATATTTCAAGCGTCTACCTGTTGCCGTTATCAATATCGAGCAAAAATGAGCAAAAGTCACGTTTGTTGTATGGGAGCCCCCTTAAATATTTATTTTATTATATTTTTTAGTATTTGTTGTTATAGCGGCAACAGAAATACATCATCTGTGAAAATTTCAACTGTCTAACTATCACGGTTCATGAGATACAGCCTGGTGACAGACGGACGGACGGACAGCGGAGCCTCAGTAATAGGGTTCCGTTTTACCCTTTGGGTACGGAACCCTAAAAAGTGTGCCTGCCTGATCGTAAGCAGATACCGTATACTGTGGACAGCTGCAACAACAGGAGTGTCACTCGACCCTATAAAAAACCTCTTCACGACTGTCTTGAAGAACGTTATGGTACAATTTAGGGCTCTGTAAAAGTGTGCCAAACTGATAACATAGGTTTGGATAGATTGATAAATAGGTTCTTGTTAACCCAAAAAGTTCTTTTGAACCATTCTAAGTTGAAAAAATACGTTACAAAATTAAACAAATTGTGGAGGACATAGGATAATACTTGTTGGTGTTATAGCTAATAAAGCATATAGCTGAAAATATTCAGATATTTTTTCTTTTCATACAATGTTAATTATAAGTGATGTAAAGCAACCGCTTTATATCACTTATTGTGTTCTACGAAAGCTTGCAATACTAACACGGTAACTCTTTAGGAGCTTACTGGTAACCACAGTCACTCGCAGGAGCACAACAACCCTCCAGGAAATTGTTGTTTGGCTACAGTCTGTAAGGTGTATGTACTTCCCCAGTCAGTCTGCTTTGATACGCCCTATCTATAACTTCACGCCAAATCCCTTGCGTGGTAAGCAGGGAGGCAGAGCGCCACGTGACTGGATCCTTACACACTTTCTTTAACATTCATTGCTCTTCTCATGCACGCTCGCTGATTTCTAAGGCTACTAATATCAACTTCCGATAGAACACGATCAATTTGGTGCTGGTAGGTAAGTCTTGGCCTTCCTCGGCTCCTACATCCTTCCACTTTTGCGTTTTATATCTGCTTCGTCATTCTTTCTACATATCATATACGCACCAACGGAGCATTCCTCTTCTTATTTTAACACCGACGTTCTCTTTTAGATCAACTGTTTCTAATATCGTCATTGCGAATACGGTCTACAAGCGTTAAGCCAGAAATTTGGCGCCATTCTCGCATTTCGACCTCGTTTATCCTACTTTCATGCTCTCTCTGCCATACCCAGCTGTCTTTTCCAAATGTAATCCCGAAAACTTACACGAGATCTCGCGAGATAGGGATCCCGCGAGATCTCGTGTAATTTTTCGAGAGCAATCCCGTAGCATAGGTAATATGACGAGATCTCGCTCGAGATTGGGCGGTGGTAGTCAGCGACGCTGCACAAGTCCACTCGGTGGGCGAGCGATGCGCTGACTCATAAACAAAGAGATTGATCTGTATGAGTATGGGGGAACAAGGGGTAGTTTTTTACAGTTCGCTTAAAACAGCTTCCTCGCGGTGGTGCCAACGAGTGTTGAGTCAGACAGGGCATTTTCATCTGTTGTACATACTGGTAGGTAATACTGACGTAAGATGCCGTTTATCAGACAGCAATCTTAATACTCTTTGTTTTTTAAGAAGTAATTTCCAAATTCACCCCCAAAAGTAGACTTCTTCCTCATTTCATTTTGACTGACAGTGTTATTATTTTTGCTATTATTATAAAAATACGGGTAATTATTGTTAAATAAACGACTTAATAAATGAGTTACCTATATTAAAGAATAAAGGTTATTTTCATTTAATGTTGTACTTAGATAACCTTATAATTACAACCAAGCAGTTTACATCGTTTTTATTCATCCGAACTACCTAAATAATATTTTTTCGAAAACTACCCGAGATCTCGAAAATGCAGAGATCTCGCAGAATTGTAATTTCTAATCCCGCGAGATCTCGAACTTGTGATCTTGACTCGAAATTGCATTCCCTATCCATAAGTAAGCGTTGTAACAAATAATATAAACATTAGACAATTATACAATTTGTGTAGGGCATAAGACCTATTCGTGTTATATAGCCGAATTCATACAGCCGACTATATTTTATAATACTTACTTGCTACGAATTCAAAAAGTAAAACTACATTGGGTTTCCATTAACAAACATTCAGAAATATTTTCGAAGTATAAACTGGCCTAAGACGATATTAAAATCGTCCATATTTTTATCGCACGGTTCGAAAATCATAATTAAATAAAAACAAAATGGCGAAATCCAACCTCTTAACAAAATGTAAAGAATACTGAATGTCAAATGTTTACATTGTTTCCTTATTTATAAAACGTATTAAACAAAATAATATTTATGTTCCAGACCAATACAAGCTTTAGTGACACGTAAACGCCTTTTCTTCTCGTTTAAAATTCGGAACGAGGCAATAAAAAAAATGTTGTATCGATATTTTATGTATTGCCCAGTCGGTAAATTTCATTTCGCCTTCTCTGAGCCTTCTACGGTAGAAATGTATTTCACAATCAGCTTTCTTATGCAACAAAAAGCGTAGGATGATGGCAACGATTAAGATGCACTAAAGTAAAAGCTGATCGCGTAACATTTAGCTAATACGCGCTTTTACCGATGACATCGTGGCGATTTTATTTTATATTTTCTCTACTAGAGCTATTATTTATATTTATAATAAAGTTTTTAATAGGTGATATTCATTATATACGAGTACGCTTATACCTAAAGACTACACGAGCAAACACAAGAAGTCTTCTAGCGCGTTGTATCACTCGCATGGTTAGCTTTGGCTCGAAAGACCAACGTCGCCATTGACAGCTGTATATGGTCCGAAAGTAGTTGGACTCCGAAATATGGTCTATTTTTTACGGTACGGTGTTTATTATTAATGTAATGAAAGTAATGTTAAAGAAGCGAGAGAGGTGTGTAAGGCGTCTTGTGGCCAGGGTAACTATACTGTTACCTCTTGATCGGAAAACCCTCTTAAAGCAGAACGTACGGGTTAATGTCTACATTATGATATCAATAGAGAGGATAATATTCTTTACATTATAAACTAATTGAAGATGATAACAGTAACGGATTTTATTTGAGTGATACAAATTCCTTTTGCAAAACAGGAGCTTACTGATCCTCCCTCCTCGTTCGCAGAAACACAACCCTGCAGGGAGTTTTTATTTGGCTACGGTTTTCTGTGAGGTGAAATTACTTTCCCAGTCGGGCTGCGTTGACGGGCCCTAACTAAAATCATATACAACAAAGACAAACAATCAAGTTCTTGCGCACAAATTTCCTGCGGAGGAATCGAACCCACGAGCCCTGGTATCAAACTAGCGTTACCAATCACTTCGCCTCCGAGCTCGTCAAATATATTTAATCAACAACTATGATATCTAATACTAAATAATAATTTTAGACAGTATAGTCATTTCCTATTCATCTTTAACCAATCTAGTACACTATTAACTTATCAATATGGATTTCGCCGGGATCAGCGTCACATGGCAAATCTGATACCGGGATCAAGTACCAGCCACGCTCAAATATGTTACCTTATAGTAAATATTTTTTTAAGCACATTTATCTGACTATGACAAGCTCGGTGGCTCAGTCGTGAATGACGCGAGTTTGACACCAACGCTCGTGGGTTCGATTTCCACACAAGGTAGACATTTGTGTGCATAAACATGTCTGTTAGTCTTCTAGATCTAGATGTTTTAAGAGAAATAGGGCGCATCAAAGCAGCCCGTCTGGGGGAGTACCTCCACCTCACAGAAAACCGCAGCCAAATTACAACTCTCTAGAGGGTTCTTGTGTTGCTGCTTGTGAGTGAGGTCACCAGTAAGCTCCCAAGGAGTTGTTGTGTAAGCAGCAGAGGAGGCATCGCGCGAGTGATACTTAATATATCGCAAGTGTTAATAGGCTACGGTATCCGCTTTACATCAGGTGGGCCGTATGCTTGTATGCGTCCCGACGTAGTATAAAAAATAATAATATCCCAAATCTTTTTGTGTTCATCATTAACGAATCTAGAACCATCAACTTATATATGAATTTCCCCGGGATCAGTCTCACTATCCCCAAGTACATTCCACTGCCCTTTTACACTTTACACTTCTTTTATGTTAATTACCTAAATGTCGTACAATCTATAATTCTGTTTTATTCGCCTGTAGGTCCGGTGGGTATCGGTCTCGTAACTCGAACTTAATTAATTGCTTTTATACATCATCATCATCAAAATGAGCGTTAATCCCATAGCGCTCGGGTCTTTCTGCCGCCCTTGCAAGAGACCTGTAGGCCAATTCTGCTAAATAACTGCAACTGCACGTTTAAATTTCCTGCACTGCAACTACACTGGAACTGTGCGTATGCTGCAGATGTTTGTGGAAATATATGATTAAGTAAAGCTTCTTCTCAGAAATACCTCCACGCCGGCAATCAAGGGTAATGGGACATGAAACTACAGGAGTCAATATTAAGTAAAAATACAATTTATTACATTGAAATATGGGAACACGACAGGTGTTAAGTAAGTAGTTCATTTGCAGGATATGCACAGTTGCAGCGTAGTTGCAGTGCCGTTACAGTTTTTAGTAGAATCGTCCTGCTGGCGTGAGAAATAGGTACATATAGGTTTTTATTATGATCAGCATTACAGTACTAGTTCATTTTACTTCAGACATTTTCTACTGAAATTTCAATGCCATATAATTGATTTAGTAGTAATGTATAACAGTTCTCGCATGTGTTTAAATGTTTATAAATGATGCAATCTGTTATCAAAATGTATCTACTACTAACACTCAAGTGCAAAGTAACTAGAACACGACATTGCATTGAAAAAACCCTTGAAAACACACTATCGTCAGATCTGATTGACCCAAATAAAATACAAACATCCTTGAGTTTATCGACTATCGATAAACAGGGATTACTAGAAGAACCATCGATTAATTTACATGTACAGCACGTTATCAAACAATCGAGAAGATTGATATCTAGCGGCGATTAACAAAAAAAAATGCATCACAATCATTTTTGATCAGCAGTCGCTGTTATCGTATGGCATTCATTATTTAAATACCAAATTATACATATACATCGGTACCTATAGATATATGTATATAAATATATATTCTTCTTGCGAGCATTATCCCGCTTCCTAATTCATTAGGATTGGTAGGGTCCGTTAACTAAGCCTATCTTCGAAATATACAATGAGTTGTGTTCCGAGGAGATGTTCGATATGATGTCAATACTTTCCTTCCACAACCCCATTGTTTGCTGTGACGACGGCGGGAAATTCCTCCTTACGCACTGGAACCACAATACTCGCGTAATGAAGTTCAGAAAGATTTCTTCCGAGAACATTACTGTACGAAAGTTTCACCCTAACTAAAATGTAACCCAAGTTGACTATAGACGTAGAGTATATATGGAGCTAGATTACTATACACAGTAGTGTCACTAATACATAAGGATTTAGTTTTGGGAATAATACTAATGCAAAAAAATATGTTCATCCACAATAATCCACGTCCTTGCATGTGACAATTAGATCTAATTGTTATTGCAAGGTACGACCCCCTCTAGTTGGAGCGACGACCACAAAAGATTTGTAAGGAGTCGATAGCCGCCGGTGGCTCAGGATCGAGGAATGGCTCTCTAAAAGGGAGGCGTATGTTCAACAATGGACGAATACGAAATGATGATGATGATGATAACACTGTATTTACGAGAAGGTAACAATTTACAATCATATGTAAATAGCGTTTCTTTTCTTCACGTTCGGACAATTATTGCATTCGATCAAATTCATTGAAACCCAATCGTTTAATATTGTAAGTTGTCATTATCGCAAAACTCAGTCAAAACCGTATACTGTACAAAAAATGATTACCTAGTAAAAGTTGCAAATATTCTACACATCTATACATATAAATAAAATTGAAGTGTCTGTCTGTGATTTCAAAACAAAGCCTTTATCTTAAGCTCATATTATTATTTTTACGTTACCAAAGCCTAAATACGCATTTTTAACTTTTTTGTCTGTCTGTCTGTCGGTTTGTTTGTCCGGGCTAATCTTCGAAATGGCTGAACCGATTTTAACGGGACTTTCACTGGTAGGTAGAGGACTGTCCAGAGCAGAATATAGGGTACTTTTTATCCCGTAAATATTTAGGGTTCCTGCGCAAAAAATGAAAAACTGTTAAAATTAGGGGGAAATATCTTCCCCTTCAGGGGACTTTGCAATTTTATTTTTATTATTTTCATAGAATACGTATTTTTTGTAACATAAAATAACTTACGCATTTTTATGTAATATAAATAAAATACATATACGTTGCCTCCTGTAAAGGTCAATAGATGGCGCTGTACGAAAATGAATCGCTCTATGGTTGCATCTGCGACCCTGAACTTTGTTTTTTTTTTAAACAGAAACAATTTCATGTCTACAGAGAAATAAAGGCTACTAAAAGACCAAATCTCATGCGTGCGAAGCCGCGGGCTTCTGCTAGTACACAATAAGACTTAATGACCAATGATTATTAAATTGGTATGATAATTTCGGTACTTACATCAGTCACCCGAAACACTGTCCAAAAATCAATTCTGAAACATAAATGAACAAATCGGCCAAGTGCGTGTTGGACTTTCGCGGAAGAGGGTTCCGTAATCGTAAAGGAATATAACATGTATTGAAATGTGTGTTAAATAGATAAATACACCTAATACGGCTGTTTTAAACTGAAAAGTCGTCGTTAGACAGTTTTCTTTTTTATTCAGATCAGCAACAACGATTTTATTTATGATGAAACCAGAGCCGGTTGAGTAATCGCCTTAAAATCTGAATGCGACTGTCGAACGTAATGTAATCTTAGTTGTATCAAAGTGTCTAGACAAGAACCACAGTTTTTTAATTGCTTTGGTTGAATCATGGGTTTAGTCTTTACATTCATATATCATCATCATTATCAGGAATGTGGAATAAGGAAGCTCCGTAACTATTTCAAGTAAAGTTTCATACTTAACGCCGGCCTTAAACTGTAAAGCTAGGAAGCCGAAAGAGTACGGCAGCGCTTGTTATGCGTGCATAAATGGAACTCGTAGACCGTGCAAATCCGCAACTAAGGTATTTTTTCACGCTTCGAACATTGAGCCGAAACCTTCATCTTATGCAAAAAAATATTTCGCTATCCGCTTTTTTATATACATCGTCGGGAGGCATACAAGCATACAGGCCATCGCTCGAGCTTTTTTGCGCCCTACCTCTCTTATAACCTTATACTCTTCTTTCCTACAGCATCATTGTTTTTCACTAACTATTAATAAAAAAAATTGAAAATGAATTCTTTATATTTTCTAGTATATTACCTATACACCTAGGACTTACGTAGGTACTTAGTATTTTAAAGTGATTACATTGAAAAAGAACGCTCTTAGATTTTCCTGTACGATTGTATATGCGCGATTTAAACTAGGTACGTATGTGCATTTTTTTACAAAAGTACATAAACTTAAAATAACTTAAAAAATACTCAAAAGAAACAATATATATATATATATATATATATATAAATGTAGATAGGTATAAAGTTTGTAATGAATATAAGAAAACAATGATTTTTAATCTTATAGCTTTTTTATATACAACGCCGAGAATTATACAATCATGATGTAAAGTGATTACTGTTGCATATGAACGCTTGCAATAAAGTATCGCTCGCGCGATGCCACCTCTGCTGCTGACACAGCAACTCCTCAGGAGCTTACTTGTAACCTCACTGATTCGTAGGAACATTACACCCTCCAGGAGTTGTTAGTTGTCAGCGGGTTTCTGTGAGGTGGAGGTACTTCCCCAGACGGGCTGCTTTGATGCACCCTAATACCAAAAACAGACAGACAACAACAAACAAACAGACATGTTCATACACACAAATGTTTGGCCTGTGTACGAATCGGACTCATTGGTATTAAAATAACGTTACCCACCACTCCACCCCTGAGCTAATCAAGCTAAAACTACTCTCAAACGAAGCAAAATATAAAAACAACATGTAGCTTTAAGCTATGTACGAGTAATATAGCATACGAAGGATACCTATATGAAAAGAAAGGGCTCATAAACAATTAGCACAATTCGAATAAATGGCCAATAAAGTTTATAAGGAACGAAGGGGTTTATTGACAATTTTATAAAATTTTAGGAAATATAAAATTACATACAAGTTATATTATTCTTTATCGGTCTATTTTGCACTACAAAATGTCTAATGTAGATAAAAATATTAGGTTTATATCTATCTTCTTAGCCAGTATTCTATGTAATTCCAAATTTGTTTGTAAATAGATTTTAAAGTGTATGTGATCCTTTTCGTTTGTTTTGAATATGTCATATCTAAGGCCTGTTCAAAAATCATCAAATGACATCATTAGTCGGATTTTACCAAAAATGTCAATGGGCCCCTTCTTTTCGTGTACACTTCATATGTTTTTTATATTTCATTTCTTTTGAGAAAGTGTCAATCAAGGAAGGAAATGAGGAAATACAAATGAGGAAATACAAACAGCTTAATGTATTATACAATCTGCGATCAATGATCATACAAATCTCGACCGATGATCTCAATAACTCACTATCATTATGCAACTATCTGACCGGGCCAATAGCCTGGACAATTCTGCGAGTCCACACAGTCATGAGAGCAGACAACCGACATCAAATAAATCTTTCCGATGACACACTTTCTTACGACGCAAACATGTCGGTCACTTATCCTCGTAAACTGTAACCTATGTCCTTACAGCATCGCTTATTATGTTGTAATTGATTTATTATTTTCCCTTAAAGTACTTACATTAAAAATGTTTTTGGTGTGATAAAGCCTCCGCGTGTTATGTATATAGGTACATAACATGCGAAAGTTTTTATTGAAAGAGAGCGTCGGTGTTAAAATAAGAAGAGGCATGCTCCGTTGGTTCGGACATGTAGAAAAAATGCAGGATGAAATAATGACAAAGCAGATATACAATGCAAAAGTAGAAGGATGTAAGAGCCGAGGAAGGCCTAGACTTACTAACCATGACCAAATTGGTCATGTTCTATCAGAAGGTGATGTCAGGAGCCCTAGAAACCGAGCGTGCATGAAAAGAGCAATGAATGGTAAAGAAGTGAGATATGTAAGGATTGAGTCACGTGGCGCTCGGTTCTCTCTGCCTACCCCGCAAGGGATTTAGCGTGAAGTTATATTAGCTTTTAGTGAAGTTATACTACTTTTGGTCCGTTAGGGAAAAACACAAACAAATAGACTGCGCATGAAAGCCCCGCGCTCACAAAAACTTTGTGTTTTAGCACTTGAATCGATTTAAGCCGACTGACCAATGGTAGAATATTTTAATCAATAAGCTGATAAATGCTGCCATGTTGATCCGCGAGCTTGCCAACAAGAGCTGAACGTTCTACTTTGCCCCCCGACTCGTAGCTGTGAATTGAGTTACATTTTTTTTTAAACAAGCATACAGCCATGCAATTCTCTAAGCGACTCATAATGGCTGTGTGCGTCGCTGTGATCACAGATGTCACAGCTTTGACATCGTCTACTGCGATCACGGCTTTTTATTTGGTATTCTATAAGGCTGTAAGAGTACGCGAGGCTGTTGCCTTGTAGAATTGCAATTCCAAACGCAGCCTTGCGGCGCTAGTGTCGCACAACCATGAAAAGCGACACTAAGGAATTGTAATTTTGTGTTCAAGGCTATAACAGCCGATGTTTCCGAGGATGTAAGGATGTTTGCTCTTACAGAATTGCCTGGCAGACCACCTGATGTAAGGCAGTTACCGTAGCCTATTAACGCTTGTAATATATTAAGTATCACTCACGCGACGCCTCCTCTGCTGCTTACACAGCAACTCCTTAGGAGCTTACTGGTGTAGTTGCACGAAGTTGGTTATCGTTTTGTTTACAAACACACGAGTAGTGGCACTGGCGAGGGAACCATAACTTCTTACGTGCGTACACAAGTCGTAACGTCAGGAGGCATGCAAGCATACGGCCAATCTGATGCAAGGTACTTGCCGTAGCCTATGAACGCACGCTTGCGATACAGAAAGTATCAGTCGCGCGTTACAACCTAACTGATAACACAGCAAATCCTTAGAAGTTTTACTGGTAAGCTCACTAATTCGTTTAACAGCGGTTTTCTGTGAGGTGTAGGTCCCCTGGGGCTAATATGATGCACCATACTTCTCTTGAGAATACTCTACGGCGCTTTTCATTTTAAGATCACTTCGTTGACCATATAATTTCCTAAGAATAATAAATAAATATTGTCGGACAAATTACACAGCGCCATCCAGCCCCAAAGTAAGCGAAGTTTGGGTACTAGACAACTGATAAACATACGTAAATACATTCTTTTTTTTTTTTGTAAATACATACTTATTTATACATAGAAATACCCACACCAAGACAAACAGACATGTTCATGCACACAAATGTTTGTACTGTGTGGGAATCGAAACCACGAGCGTTGGTGTCAAAGTAGTGTAACGACGCGTTTCACCACTGCGCCACCGAGCTCGTCAAATAGAATAGCTTCCGTTTACCATTATAAAGTCGTATTCACTTACACCTCGCAGCCGTCTCCACGACAGATTCACACCCTATTTTTTTGTATACCACGAAGGTGCAAACGAGCATACGGCCTGCCCAATGTTAAGCAGTTACCGTAGCTTAAGGACTCTTGCAACAGCATGGGGTGTCACTCGTACGTACCGACTCGAATTTTCATTCATTTAATTTTGGTGTTTCGTGTTCTACGCAGGAATACTAAATAACACGTTCCACAGTTATTTATGTGTAGTAACTATGTATATATCATATGGTAAGAGTGACGTAAGAGTAATTAGTCGAATAATTTGTAGGTATGTAAGACATAAATTAGGTAACTAACCTGCCTAATGGGTCTTTGTTACGCCGCGCCGCGCCGACGTGGTTTTTTCCTCAAATTTAATGTCGGTAAGGGTTCGATACCCTTTTTTATGTTACGAAGCTGGCAAACAAATGTAGGGCCTACCTTTTAATAAGCAGTTACAGTAGCCGATGGACGTCGGTTCTGTCGCCCAGTTGATTTCATAAGAGATTATTTATAATTCGTATTATCGTTCAAGGTTTAGCATATTATACAAACTTACCCAAAACTATTCCACTATGGCTAAACAAAACCGATCTTTATTTTATTAACTAAAGGAGATATGAATGAAGCAAGCGACCTCACTCGTTTCTTTAACATGTCTAAGGGTCGAATCTTATAGTGCTCAGTTCACTCAGCCTACCCCACAACCCACAAGGAACTGGATGTGAAAATGTAGATAAATATATATAGCGTCTGATGATAGTTCGCATCAATACGGCTGCGCACTGGGCAATTAAAAAAGAAAATGAACTTCTTAGCGTTATCCGGTTTCCTGATCCATTAGGATCAGCGGGGTCCGCTACCTATACCTAAGGATTTAGCGAATACACTGATTTTTACATAGAGCGCCTGCCGTCATACCTCCACAACACAGAAGGAAGACCAGTTCTTTATTAGGTCTTCTCACACTTTCGACATATATTTTTGGACGTGTGTGACCACACGATATTTTCCTTCACCGCCGAGCAAGTGATAAATATGAACATAAATCCGAAGACACGAAATTAGTGGTGCCTGCCCCCGCCGGGATTCAAGCCGGTGACCATTTGGTCAATAGACCGGTTCCTTGTCCACTGGATTATCACTGCTCTTTTAAAACAAAACGACCATTCAGCCTTCAAATTGACAAATATCATATACATCTGTCCCTACAGACATCTAATTAATGTTAGTGTTTTCTTCTATACAAACACTCACACGAATAATTTATACAAGGCCGGTCAAGCGCGAGTCCAACTCGTGCCTAACTTTACATCAACCACAAAACTGGGTTTGTTTGTGAAGGAGATTCTTTCAAATAATCTGAGTTGTACAGTTATGTACATTAGTGAATTATAAAAAAACTATCCCAGTTAGTAACACATTTTTTCAGCTTTATAAACCCAGTTAGAAATCCTAGTTAGAAACATAGTTATAGCGGAGATGCGCGAAAGGTATTATTTTTTGATAAATTACACAAAAAATAGTCTAGTTGAAAACATCATTCTATTTTTCATGTAATTTTAATAAGACTTTATCAACTGCAATTATTTATCTTTCTACTCTTTCGAAAAGGTGGTGGAGGTTCTGGTATCTGAGACAGACGAATGGACGTGCGGACAGGGTGGCACCTACCGATTTATTGTTTAGTTTTCCGTTACGGAGCAATCGTGGCGTAAATACCTCAGGCACCTACAAAATCATAGTGAGCAGTGTAACAGGACGTGAGTGAAATGTCTTTGGAACGGGCGTGTGTCCGTGTGTGCGCAGAGCCCAGCCCAATACCTACAAAGGTCAACGCTAAATTACATTATCGACCGTTTTCAAATGAGCTCTGTTTAAATTAGCTCGCCAAACCTGTTTCTAATTGTTACGTGTGGAAACCAATCTTTCCCTCGATAAATATTAAATCTATACTAATATATAGAAATATTTGTTTGTGTGAACGCGGTAATCTCTCTCTGGAACTACCAGTCAGGTTTGGAAAAATATTTTTGCATTTGGAAGCCCTATTCATATGGAAGACTATTCAAAATCATAATACGATCCTTAGAAGCCGAGAGAAAATAAAGAAAGTAAGAAAAAAAGCGGTTCTCACAATATACGAAGATACGAACGGACTAAGTCGCGGACTGCAGCTAGCTGATTATATGACCACAGATACTCTTGAACAAATAATCAACAAACAACACTTTACATTGAAGTAGACGACAATGGCTCTCAACATCATACATTACAGCTTGTAATCACAGCCGCATTCATAATATGTAATTTATCTCATCATTATGAACTCAGCTGCAATTGTTTGAACAGAATGAGTGTTTACATGATATGGGCGCGATGTATTCTTAATTAGGAAGTAAGTTTAATAGGTCGTCTTCTGTTTATAGATACTATCCTCGTTTTTGTTTCAAGAAAACGACTTTTCAAAAATAGGATTTTTAGAGAAATTACCTTATAAGGTCTAAACGGCATAAGCTACTTAAGCAATCACCGTGTAAAATTTAATTAAAGGTCGCTTCATGTTCGTTCTTTTTGTTATTATTTTGTTTCAAATATTATTTCAGAATTTACGCTTTGCAAACTACGGATATAGTATAGATATTTTTGTGTAAAAAAGATAGGCACAAATAAAAAAGAATGGTATCTGTGAACAGCAAATGGACGGAGACGCGCTGTAAGGGTTTCTATAACCTTTACGATATGGTATAAAATATTCTAAACAACCATAATTACCAACAATTAGAACAAATTTGCGTGTACAAGGAATTATATTGAATGAAGTCAGCCAGACATCCAGATGGAGGACAATCGCCTTAAAAATTACTATCCTTACAAGAGTATATCCACCCTAGAAACTGTAAATAGTAGATGGATATAGCCAGGCCAAAATGCCAAATACCTGCCTTGGGAAAAAAAATCAAAGATACCTAATCTACATAACATCTTTATACGGTGACCGATTGAAGCAGAGTAGAACACATTATTTTACATATTTTTTTATTTCAGCGCGAGTTGAATACCAGTTATCTATGATCTCAGTGTTGACTATATATACTTTAACGAGTATAAATGCACATTTTGCCGACATACTTTCTGGTTTGGTATTACGCAATAGTAATAGGCTCTATAACGTAATCTTTTCTGTTTCATTTGACATTTGTTGCACGGCGAGAAAGGCGTCGAATAGTTGAACAAGGTCGACCAAGTAAATATTACTTCGTGATCTATGAACGCACCCGCATCGTTTACAGTGCGAAACACACAGATTTTTAGTATCCCGTAGGAACTTCTCCGCTTTTTTCCTTTCTTTTTCTCGGTTTCTAAAGTTCGTATTATTAAAGAAATAACAAGTAAAATAAAAAGTTTTATTTGAATTTATTTCAGTATTTTACAAATAAGTAGTAAGTAGTAAATATTATTTTAACATTTTTAA
This sequence comes from Pyralis farinalis, assembly GCA_947507595.1. Lineage (NCBI taxonomy): Eukaryota > Metazoa > Arthropoda > Insecta > Lepidoptera > Pyralidae > Pyralis > Pyralis farinalis. Next base: position 11,763,328 of record OX382269.1, on the reverse strand, counting down.
TACTAATTCCTCATAGTACATGTGGATAAATATGTTAAAAATCAAATGAACCTATAATATATACGAGTTTTATGAAATTTCGTATAAAGAACCGCATATTTTACAAGAGTAACAAATGCATAAATCTTTATGCAACGTTTCCCAACAATTTATATTTTTTAAATAGGTCACTATAATTCTAAGGGTGCGACATGCGTACTTGATGACACGCCGTTGCATTGTCCTCAAAACCCGCCATTTTGAATTGTTCATAGCCGCCGTCTTTTAACCGGAAGTAAGAAGAATTATAACATTTTAACCATTCCACAGAGATAATAATAAAGAGTCTTACAATATTAAATATCTACAATAAAAATATTAATGCTTTTAGATATTCCGTAATAATTTTTAAATACAATAATTCAAAATCTCACAATATTCTATGTGTACAAATCTCATTTTTTAACAGTATCGTGATGTTGAATAGCCTACAATCTTCCTCTAGAAATGGGTTATCAAATGCAAAAAGAATCTCTCATATCCGACCGGTAGGTACTTCCAGACATTAGCGTGTTCAAACAAACAAACACTTTCGCTTTATATGTTAGTATAGATTTGTATTAAAGTTATTGCGCATAGTGAAGGCGCGACTGAGTAATTAATAATCACTTAATCATTGGTAAAACCAAAATTACACACCTCGCAAGTCCCGTAGGTATTGTCAAGACATACGGGAAATAATAAAATTATATTCAATATTATTAAAAAAAAACACTATAGTTCGAAAGAGTTCATTAAGACAAGACGCCAAAGGGGCTGTGAAGCAGAGGTAGAGTAGTTTTGTTGTAAAACAATATCCATTGAAATAAGTACATTGTAACTAAATTTAATTTTTCTCTGATTTTCAATTATCTACTTTTATATAAAAGTGACCATGTATGTATACAAAAATAAATTCAATTATAAAACAAAATAAACATATAACTGAAAATAGTCAACTATCGCAGTAAAGAATAAAAAAATAATTCCCAATTTTTACTCCAAGCCAATGAATCCCATCGGATGTCACTTTATTTTTATACTACCTACTACGGTGGCAATCATGCGTCCGGCCTACCTGATGGTAAGCAGCTACCGTAGCCTATGGACATTTGCAATAACAGGGGTATCACTAATGCGTTGCCGACCACAAAGTCACTAGCAGCACCCAATGTAAAATAAAATCCAACATATCGATGATCTTTACTGCTAGTAGATGGCTGCGGTGACCGCTTACCATCTAATGCGGACCGCACGCTTGTTTGTCAATCTGGTATTATAAAAAAAATGTGACTAGTCGTTCAAGGGACCCGTGAACGCACCTGATTTCCTTTTGCTTGGAATCATGTAGAGGCGCGTATAGTGCGAGTACACCAATATCAATCGTTTCTTTGAAGTTCACGCTCGCCAGTTTCTAAAGCTCCTGACATCACCTTCCGATAAAACACGATCAATTTAGACATGGTAGGTAGTTGTGTCTTGGCTTTCCTCGGCTCCAACATCCTTCTACATTCGCGTTGTATATCTGTTTCGAAATTCTTTCTCCCTGCATTCTTTCCACATGTACGAACCAACGAAGCATGCCTTTTCTTATTTAAACACTGACGCTCTCTTTCAGACCAACTCTGTTTCTAACATCATCATTGCGAATACGATCTACAACCGTTATGCAACAAATTTTGCGCAACGTTGGATTTTCGACCGTGTTTATCCTACTTTCATACCCTATCTGCCATAGCCAGCTCTCGCCTCTATAAGTAAGCGTTGGGACCAGCACTGCAATTTGTACAGCGTGCTGTGCCTTCTGGCTCAAAATTTTACTGCCACGAAGCTCCATTCACACTATTCTACTAGTCAGTGGTGTACCTTTCATCCCTGCTGAAAGCGCATCCAAGATATACAATCTCATTCACTTGATCCAACACTTCATCATCAACCGTAATCGTACGGATTAGTTTTGGTTTCTTCTCAAATACCATAATTATTTATTCTACGATTGCTGATATTGTTGTATCAGGCTGGCTGTATACTTGTTTGTCACGGTGATTAAAAAAAAATCTACTTAAGGTGAACATGTGGTTTACGAGTTGCTTAGCATTTTAAGGAGAGCTAATGATCGTTTATATATTGCTTACACTCATGTTATTATGAAATCGTATTCCTTTGTACTGTAAACGGAAAGCGCATATTAATTTATTGGAAAAGAAGTAATTTTGCATGTGTCCACTTTTTAAAGTCAATAAAGTAGGTATTTGCACTCTACGCCATTCTATAAATTATTATTATTGATCTTGAGATCCCACTTGGTATATATAGTGGGGATATTACGCTAGTTTACCTTGTGTGTGATATAAAAACATTACGTCAAATGCCACGAAGTACAAGTAGCATAGAAAATTTCATACAATGACACATTCAATGGCGGAAATGCTATTTGTGCTATCGCGAACAGCAATAAGTACGTTATGTGCGATAGACTAGTAGCGACGACGGGTCAATGTACGAAATTAGTTAACATATAAGATAATCCTAGAAGAAAAGCTAGAAACTTCTAGAAGTGAACTTTGATCCTAATTCAGCACTGTATATTTTCTACAAGTTACGTGATCACCCGACTAATAATCGATAGTCAGATGTGAATACATAAACATTTTATGTTTACTTGTAGAGCAGTGATAACTCAGTGAATAATGAACCGACCCATTATTCGACGGTCCCGGGTTCAAATCCTGGTGTGGTCATGTACCACTAAATTCCTCCTTTTGGGTTTATGTACATATTTGTAATTATCACTTGCTCGGCGGTGAAGGAAATCCATACGGCCAAGATATTTATATTGCGAACTAAAGCAGACAATGCGCAAGTTGAATGATATGGTTTGATAATATTTATTTTTATTTTAAATTTATCCTACCTTAGCGAAATATTAATATTTTCTGTTTTTAAAAGTAAAAAACGTTTGAACACAGCGCGCAATGCCAAAGTAATTTTAAATTAGGGTACCATTTCGCTGACCAATTTAAAACAATTTGAGAATCTCAAGTTATATTTTTATCAGATCTCAAAATATTCTCCAATGACAAAGATAAGATAGATTGTTTAATTTTTAACAAACCATATGATACAAATGATGAGTAACAAATAGTTCGATACAGAAACCGACAGCAGACTGAACTGAACTTTGAAAAGTGTTTAATGTTTTGAGTGTAACAAATCAATCACAATATTTGGTAACTATACGTAAGGTAATGGCTTATCATCAGTATTGTCCGAGAGTGATGCCATCAGCGCCGCTGACGCCCCCTTCCGCATAATGCCGCGCGCAAACCGTCGCGGCCACCAGCATAAATTCATGGCAAAGCAAGTGTAATCATATCTAATGCCAAGACTTTTATGGTTGAGAAGCCACAAAGGGAATAAAATAGTACAAGCTTGGTCTGGTATAACCCATTCTATATCTCTCTGTATTACAAATATAATAATAAATATAATAAATAAAGAAATAGGTGTAAACAGAAAAAGTAGATATGTAATTTAGGCAATTACTTCTTTCTGATGTTCTGTCTTTTAGAGGACTGAGCTCCAAAAACTGACTAAATCAAATTTCGAGTTGGATTATGAATAATTATGTCGAAAAATAGTTACAAATACCAAAATGGCAAGATTTATGTGGAATTTACGACGATTACTTATACCTGACATGAATTATAGCATGTGGTGCATGAAAAGTAAAAGTTATTAATTTCCTTGAACCTTTTACTACTTAAAAAGACACTAGAGTCACCATTGTAATGATACAAAAGGCTTAAAAGAGTAGACACTAGCTTCAAATACTGAAGTTAACATATAAAGAAGTGAATGCTACGCGACCTGTCTGATACACAAACAATTTTTGAAAATCGCTACAACAATTGCGGAGAAATATTGCAATAACTCTATTGGTTTGAGAATCTGCATAGAGTTGGACACGCACATCGAGTGTGTCGTTCCAGCCCACTGACGGTATGTAAAAAGTTCTTCTGGTTACTAGGTGTTCAGTGTGACAATAGACCTCATGATCTATCTATCTATAACTTCAGGCCAAATCCCTTGCGGGGTAGGCAGAGAGAACCGAGCGCCACGCGACTCGATCATTACATACCTCACTCGTTTCTTTAACATTAATTGCTCTTTTCATGCATGCTCCCCGGTTTCTAGGGCTCTTGACATCGTCTTCTAATAGAACACAACCAATTTGATCATGGTAGATAAGTCTTGGCCTTCCTCGGCTCCTATATCCTTCCACTTTTGCATTACATATCTGCTTCGTCATTCTTTCATCCTGCATTCTTTTTACATGTCCGAACCAACGGAGCATGCCTCTTCTCATTTTAAAACCGACGCTGTCTTTCATACCAACTCTGCTTCTAACCTCATCATTGCGAATACGGTCTACAAGCGTTACGCCACAAATTTTGCGCAACGCTCGCATTTCAACCGCGTTTATCCTACTTTCATGCTCTCTCTGCCATACCCACTCTCGCTTCCATAAGTAAGCGTTAGGACCAGCACTGCATTGTGTATAGCGAGCTGCGCCTTATGGCTTAGGTTTTTACTGCCAAGAAGTTTTCCCAATGCTCCATTCACACTATTCCCAGCACTCACTCGTCTTTCCACATCTGCGGTGTACCTTCCATCCCTGCTGAAAATGCATCCAAATATACAAATTCATCCACTTGTTCCAACACTTCATCATCTACCGTAATCCTTACATTGGTTCTGGTTTCTTCTCTTTCAAATACCATTATCTTTGTTTTCTTCGCACTCAATAGTAAGCCTTCCCTCATACAGCAGACAGTTCACCACTAGGTCACCCATGCGTAATCCTACATTCATCGATCTTATTCGCTGTAGACAACCTTCGAGATATAGAATAAACAGCCTAGCAGGCAACATGCAACCATAATTGACACCAATTTTAACATCAAACCAGGGTGACATGTTGCCATCTATTCGCACACATGCTGAGCAATACTTGTAGGTGGACTGCACAGCACGGAGCAGTGAACCGTCAATCACATATCTCGGCAATATGCACCACAGTGCCTTTCGCACAACCCTATCAAATGCCTTCTCAAGATCCACAAAACCGCAGAAAACCTTCTGGTCTGTGGCCAGATGCTTCTCTACGATATTGCAGAGCGAGAAAACTTGATCTGTACATCCCCTTTTATTTTGGAATCCTCCCTGTGCTACCCACAGCATTTCGTCAGATTTCACTCATTCTCTTTCAATTACCTTTCCATATACTTTTGCTGCTAAGCTGATCAAACTGATCAAACCTCATGATCATTTTTACATTTTAATTCAACATGTCAAAAATACATTCAGTACCTGTGAATTGCGTATATATTATTTATGTAGTTAGTAACTTTCAATAAAAACAAATCAATGGACTGGCAATAACAGTGTTAATTTATTTTCATAAAAAGGATATATAGTTCCGAGCACCAATTTAAAAATATCAAAGCTGGTGAATACTAATAGAAAATAGAATTCTGTGAAACATAATAATACCTTTAGAAGAAAATTGTTTTTAATTTAACCATATATAGAATGCAAAATTAAATTTTCAACTTTAACTTCTGCTATAAATACTCAGTACTTCCTTTTCTCTAGGTGAAAAGGAACTAAGTACTAGAGTATAAGTCAAAATTATATATTTTAGGAATAATTCAAGTTACATAGAGCTCGGTATATAAAGTCATTTTATTACCTAGTATGATGTTTTGTGAGAGTCCTTGTATTGAAAATAAAGTGGGTCATGCAAAAAGCAAACACCAATGTAAAATATATTTGTTCTGTAAAGTGGTAACAGCAAAAGTTCTATAAATTTGAAAGTTTTGTGGTACATGTCTACCACCAGGATTCAAACCAGGACCAATCCTGGTCCTTTATCCACTAGGCTAACACCAATCTTTGGAAGGAATATTACTAAATGGGTAATATCAATGTAAAACACATTTTTGAACATTTTATTCTCTCATATATAAACATAAATGACATATTATTTATCAAAATTGCCCTTAGAATAAGTAAAATCTCTAACATTTGTAACTTTAATCATTAATATAAAATTACAGCTTGGACTTTTTCAAAAAAAATGTTTATTTGCTTTTAATTTGTTATAGAAATAGAAAACATTTTAGAATTCCTTCTATTTTAAATACAACTAGCGAACCCGACACATCCTGCCTGAAAAAAGAACCGAGAACCCGTTTGCAATGCCACCTATCAGTTTATTTGTGATTATAAACCATCTAGCAACAAAAAAAATATCAAAATCGGTCCACCCATTTAGGAGAAGCGATCAGATGAGGCGTTCAGTGATATATACACATACAGAAGAATTTTATACATAAAGATATATTTTAGAGCTATTTAATTATATGGAATATTTTGACATATAATTAAATATCAGATATATATTCATTGATATAATTTAATATCAGTATTTTTAATACTAGTAGTTCTTTATATTAACTGTAAATGAAATTTTTAGATAGAGAAAATAAATATTGTTTTCTAAAATTTGTATATAATATTAGGATTCCAGATGAAATTTTTAATGAATAAATATTTAAGAAATGAAGACATAGATACATCATTTGGCAATACTTGGATTAACCCGTCAAGCTCTGAGTGGTTTTATCAAACCAAGTGCGTTACGGCAACAGATATATAACGGAGCCCGACACATTAACATATTAACACATAAAACAAATTAAAGTATATTTTTTAAACCTACATATAAACATTATTTATGCTCTTTTACTGAATTTACAATACTTTTAGAACATTCAAATTAGAAAATACAGGATGGTGGTTATCACATTTGGTAATTTTTTTTCCCCCTCTTATAGCAATATGGTAAATTTATATTAATAAGCTTCAAAATTTTTTTCTAATCTTATTTCTGACAGTCCCAATATTCTGCCTCTGTTAAATTCATAGCCATGGATAATTACATATTTTTTATATTATTTAAATATAAAAAAAATTCACTAAATTTTATATGTAAAATAAATAAATAATAAAATTTTTAAACAATTTAAATGTATTTATTATAAAATAATAAATATATTTTTTTTTTATGCAAGAAGGTTGTATACATTGTTACGCACAAATTATATTTATTTCATTATTATATTTGAGTACACACTTCTGTTCACAATACACAACTAAGGAGAAATTAGTATTAATATGTTTATTTATAAAGAAAATATTATAAATAAAGTATTATGACAACACAGATGCAGACACTTACCTCTATATTCCCCATTGTTTGGAAAGCTGTAAACACAAACATGAACCCAAATCCCAGCAGTATAACATTCATAAATCTTCGCTCCATTGTTAACACTATTATGTATTCACGATAAATTAACTACAATATTTTTAATGTCGTGTACGCGACGAAAGATACTATAAACTTCCTTCGGAAGAAACGCGACGATGCGGTCGTGCACCTACGAACGAACGAACTAATGGAATGTTTAAACGTTTCTCTTCGTAGTGTAGTTATCATTATCTTGCACAAGCAAGAAGTGCACAATTTATTTACACAGGTACGCTTAGCCACCTCCACTTTGCAGTCATTGCAGCGTTGGGGAGGCGCACGTCACTTTGAGTGTATTTTAAAATATAGTAATACTAGCATGGCAATATAAATCTGCACTTGGTGCCTTATTTTTATTTTTTTCATATATTCTCAAACAAAAGTGCATTATGTATTATGGTTCTCGTAAATAAACGAGTTTGTAGGGATAACTTTATGGCTGGTAAATGCAATTAAATTGCGACAGTGTAATGTAAATATTGAAATGAAAACTAATTAGAAACAAATATTCTGACAAAATAAACGGCTAAGTACCAATCACAGGGACCAATGGGCTCCTGAAGTGCTGATTGTTGACGTTGTTGTCAATGTCACTGTCACTGTCAATATTTCCATTTCTTTCTGCTAGCTGAGTATATCTAAAGCATAGATCAACAGAGAATAATTTGAATGATATCTAGAAGAGCTCTACTTGATCCTAGGCTCTACGCAAGTATAAACATTAATGGCACTATTAGCGCTTCAAATTGGCACACACAATTAGCTGTCATTTAAATATGGTTCATTTTATCACCGAGAGGAAAGGCAAAGGGATCTAGTCCATACAGCCAAGTCTGCTGTTTAGAACCATTTGAAAATCTTAATTCAATGTTCCAGCTTCAAGAACTGTGCTGAAAAAATACTTGGGAAGGGTACCTCTACCCAATCAACCCAGTTTAAATACCACCCATAAAACGATAGTCACTTTTACAAGGTTTTCTTGATGAACTTATTTACGTCTTCCAAAAAGGGCATAAACATAACACGTTTATGCACTTTTTGGAAGACGTAAATAAGTTCATCAAGAAAACCTTGTAAAAGTGTTCTAAAAATTTGAGATTTTTCATTAGGTACTGTATAATTTCACTAGCACTTATGTTACAAAATACTATCGAAATTTTCACATAAAACAACAATGTCACTCGTCAAAAGCGCGGGTCATTCTTTTCACGTCATTACATTTCAGACGAGCTCGGTGGCGCAGTGGTGGAACGCGCTGTTACGCTACTTTGACACCAACGCTCGTGGGGTCGATTCCCACACAATACAAACATTTGTGTGCATGGACATGTTTGTTTGTCTTGGTCTGGGTATTTTCTATGTATAATAAGTATGTATTTACAAAAAAAAATGTATTTGCGTATGTTTATCAGTTGTCTACAGAGACATGTTACTAAAGAACTCGCCATACGCGTGATTCTGTTAGTATACTACTGTAATACGTTTATGTTAGTAAATAATTCTGCCATTTTTGCCGGGAGACGAGGTAACTACTAAATAGAAACGAAAATAATGTTTTAAGAAAATGTCAACCTTATTTCGAGGAGCCTACAGTTCAAAGTTATTTTCTTACCGTTGCCTGCCATCTGTTGTGGAATAGCTGAACTTCTTCGTAAATCGAAGCTGGTAGATTCAAAATTACGAAACGTCTTATATACTTTTTTTTGTCTTTAGCTAAATGAACTCTATTCATTATACAGTATGAAGGACTGTTTTGTTTTGCAGTTTGTATAATTTACGCTAATTTGGGATAGGAGATATGCGACCAAAGTCGCGGAATATGATTCGATTGCATCAGTACTCGATTACTGAATCGATTTCTAATGTATTAATCGTTATCGCACCATTTTAATTTCTTTTATATGAAAGCAAATAAAATAATACTTGCATGTGAAAGGTAACTCAATATTTTTGCAAACTAGAAGTGTTCGACCTTTTTTTGCATGACATAACTGCACAGTTTGGCATTTTTAGTGTAACACTTTATGATGTTACCTGAGCGATAACGATTACAAGACTGTTAGAGAATCGATTACGCACGAAGTATTTATGCGCGCAATGGATCACAATATCTTGTACCATGACAGAGGGGAATGATCCTACGAGGCTAGTCCTTTAGTAACATGTCTCTGGTCAGAACAGTGTCTTCTGGCGCTCAGTTCTCTATCTCTATACCGCAACTGCAAGACAGTTTATGCGAGTTGTGTGACAGATGAATACATAATAATTTACAATCACTAAAATAGTAGTGATTGCTTAATTGTCGTAACGCTAGGAGAAAGACGGCTGTTATACACCATAAATTATGTTATGCACCCATGAATGTTTGTTTACATTCTTTATCTCGAATCCGTAAACGTAACTATTTCACAAGTAATTTTTTTTTCTACAAAATGTGTATATGTTACTGTAAAAGCCCGAACTACGGTAAATCCTACGATTTACTAATTATGGTAAAAGTTTAAAAGTTTTGTGATCTTCGTTTATTTCGAGCATTTACGGAATAAATCTCAAGATATACTTCAAATACACCGTAAATGACGATAAACATATGTCAGAACGTGTTCGCCACAACGTCTCAAATTCGTGGTCAGTTTGCAAACCTCCATCATCCCCGGTTTCCCGTACCACCCCCTTTACTGCCTCAGGTCGCCTCAGTCTAGGGATGGGCAAATCAAAAATATATATCGATGTATATCGAAATCGATATTTCTATAAATATCGATATACTTCCAATTAATAATATCGATATTTCGACATATTAAATATTGTCCGCTGTTGCATACATGTGTCGTATGTACAGAAGTCTTAAAAAATATCGAATTTGATACATATTCGATACTCTGAAATAAATATCCAATATCGATAGTTCGAGAATAAATATGTCTCTACGATATATATCGAATATTTTTCAAAAAGTATCGATATTTCGATATATCGATATTTTTTGCCCAAGCCTACCTCAGTCAATCGTTGAACACGTTTGAACACGCAAATTAATTCGTTTTTTGTTTGTGATATTTATATTTTAAAGTTCTTTTAAAGATAATTCGACATTTGATTACATTTTACTGTCGATTCCAAACAAATGTAGCCATTTTTACGGAATAAAAAGATTTTGACTTTGACTTTGACTTTGACTGTCTGGAAGCAACTTACAAATCGATATGAGTGTAAAACATTGATTTTATGAAATAATGGACGAGCTCGTTGCAAGTAAGAAAGATAATAACTTTTACCTCGATAAGGACAAATACTCAAAGTGTTTAGAGGAAGTAAACACTGCAAAAAACGTGAAAAAGAAGTAAGCAGTGCATTACAGGGGAATAAAGCGCTATGATATTTTAAGTATTGGCGACGAAAAGCTTATTGCGCCGATGAAAGAAGAGAATGGAAAAATCAAGTATTACGTTTGTTATGAAGAATTGTTCAACATTCTTTGGGTGCATGTTGCTGTTGGACAGGGTGAAAGGACGAGGATGCTTAAGAAATGTAACCGCATGTATAAAAATATTACAGTTGAGGCTATCATGCATGACATATTTAAAGCTATGCCAACATTGTCAAAAGAAACAGAAGACTTTGAAAAAGGGTATTGTCATTAAGCCTATACTACATAGTGAATTAAAATCACGCTGTCATGTAGATCTCATAGATCTACAAACTAATCCTGATGGAAATTATAAATTAAGATTCGTTTACCAAGACCATCTTACTAAATTTGTGATCCTTCGTGTACTTTTGGAGCACCTTCATCCTTCGTTCCGATAATGGTCTGAAAATTTAGTAACATAGTAATTGACAGTTTATGGTCCATGTGGCCGGATGTCAAAATCGTACATGGAAAGCCAAGACACATCTAGAGTCAAGGATCAGTGGAGCGCGCTGATCAAGACATAGAGAATATGCTTAACACGTAGAAACACAGTTGAAAGATTTTAGTAACACAGTTTAAAAATTTTAAGACGATCAGTACCTACATATTGTCTTTTTTAGGGTTCCGTAACTTAAGAAAAACGGAACCCTTATAGGATCACTTTCTTGTCCGTCTGTTTGTCTGTCTGTTAATACTTTTTTTCTCAAGAAGGCTGTCAAGCTAATTAATATCAAATACTCAGGTCTGTAATCCCTTCGAGCAGTGTAAAAATCAAACTTCTAAGTCAACACAATCAAAAGATACGGCAGTTTATACCTCGTTTATGCGCATATTTTGACACTCGCGCAAGGGAATCAAAACCTATAGGGTATTTCCCGTTGACCATGAAATTTGGTAAAAAACAATGTCATGTAGCACAAGTAAAAGAAAAAATCCGATAACCGTAAGTTTGTAGTTCCATTACAAAAAAAAATACTTTTTTGGCAACAATATGTTTTTTACGGAATCCTGAGTTCAGAGCGCGAGTCGGGCTCGCAAATGATGCCTTTTTTTTACAAAATGATATTTGATCATCCAAACTAGAATTAATGAGTCAATACTAAGATTCGGAATCTATATATCTATAAGTTCATGCCAAATCCCTTGCGGGGTAGGCAGAGAGAACCGAGCGCCACGTGACTCGATCCTTACATATGTAACTCGCTTGTTTAACATTTAGTGCTCTTCTCATGCAGGCTCGCCGATTTCTAGGGCTCCTGACTTCACCTTCTGATAGAACACGACCAATTTGGCCATGGTAGGTAAGTCTTGGCCTTCCCCGGCTCCTACATCCTTCCACTTTTGCATTGTATATCTGCTTCGTCATTCTTTCATCTTGCATTCTTTCTACATGTCCGAACCAACGGAGCATGCCTCTTCTTATTTTAACATACGAATCACTAATCTAAGAAGATTCGGAATTTTAATTATAAATAAAAATTACTTTCATAATTTTAGATATTTTATTTTAGTGAAAACGTTTAGAAGATATTTCCCTCAGTTCGCTAGGATTTTGAGTCTCTGAGCGCGTTCTCATTCATTTTGACTTTTTAAAAGGCCTTTCACTGCATTGTGTTTCGTATCGTATCATTCGTATCGTATGCCTTTTAAATAACTTCGGTAGACATAAGAGGCAGCAATACAATACTGCGACAGCATTTCTGTCATATGCGCATTTCGGAAGTTGCTCGCCAGGAACGTGTGGTTTGGGTTGGTAACACTGAATGTTTTTTTATCTGTGTTTTGTTATATGGTTTTTATTTTTCTGATTCATCAGAAAATAGTACGGCTTGCCTGTTTATTTCTTAATTAAACATTAATTAAGTGCCGTTTATACGTATATAATCGCATTAGGAATGTAGTGCCTTATTGTATATAGTTTTGTGTTGTGATAACTATTGCTGTACAGTTTCCTCCCTAGGATGATCTCATTGACGCGCTGACATTCCGTTCTTCTAACAGAGATCTTGCTCGTTTTATTAATTTATTATTGACCAAGTCCAATGACCTTGTAATTCTAACAAAATCACCAAAGGTACTCAAAATGAAGAAACAGTTTTACAGGGTGAAGCAACTGGCTGATCAAACATTTTCAAGGTACTTACCTGCGTTTGTACATTTTTATCTATTTAACAGATAAGATTCTTCCTCCTTTGTGATTTACTCATAATGTAGATACATTTCCACAAGTGTTCAAAACGAAGTTACGTTTTGCTAGTCATAGTACTTGTCTAATAACAGTTTGTGTAGATGTGTAGATTTATGTGTACAAATATTTTTTCATGTATGCAAATGACTGCAGAAGTGTGAGGTAATATTTTTAAAATAATAGAGCATTCTTATTTACAAGATTCAATTTATTTTTTATTTTTTAAAATGCTTACAAGTTTTTAGGTTTGTTTTATTGGCTGTCATGTAATTTCACTTGTTTGCTGTTGTTTGTACCTATTATGAGGTTTATTTTATTCACAATAAGAATTTAATACACTACGGTTTTTAGTAAATATTGTTTAACTATGAACAAGAATAATGTCTAGTGGTGTAACTGCATAACTGTGACCACATGAATTTTGACTGTAGCTCCTATTATACTAATGTATTCTAACTGGAAAGCAAAAATAATTATTTGGAACAGGGGAATATAAGTACAAAATGTAGGTAAGTATGATACCTACCTATGATAAAGTTATTTATCTTTATGATAGGTAGGTATCATACTCATGTGAGACCAAGTAAAATCTATAAAAATAAATAAAGTTGAAGTCTGTCTGTCTGTTTGTAATATCCAAAGAACAGTTTTTTACTAAATGCAAATGAATGTATGAAAATACGGTACTTATACCAAAAAATATTTTTAAAATGGTTTCACTGATTTTGATGAGAATTTCACTGGCAGATAGTTGACAATAGAAGGAGTAACTTAGGCTACTTTTTTACTAAGACATTGTGAACAAATTCCAACATGTGAACATAGTGGTGGGGGGCTAGTATCATATATGTATTCATGTCCAATTTTACATTTAATTATTTTGTAACTCTTCATATTAACTTGAGTTTAGTATTTAGACTGATAAACATTAAGCTTTGATTATAATAGATAGGACATACCCCCACCCCATACCTTATTTTCCTGCACTTAACAAGCAGGCAAAGTTAGGCCTGCTTGTTAAGTGTTAAAAGTTAAGATTATAAACTCACATAACAAAATTGAAAATAAAGCTATTACATGGAAAATATAGCAATGATGTTGCAATAAATATATAATAAATGCATTGCACTAAGATGTGATTTTGTTTGATGTGTTATTTCTTAAGCATAAAAGTCCTTCACTTTCAAATGACAAAAATGTTAAGGTTCATTGTTATTTAGTTGCGGTCTTTAATATGATGGATTTATTTCACTAGACAGTTTCTTGTTAATTATACATATACTAATAATAACACTACTTCTTACCAGATACTCATTTTCTAATTGGCACCACCACTAATTGATGAACTACATGGTCTTTAGGTAAAGATGATAACTGAAGCTGAAAAATTAGAGGTGGTACTTATATCTTAAAAAAATTGATTTGATTTGAAAAATATTGTGATAATGTTTGACATACACCCTTGTTCGAAATATTTCTATGCATTCAGAATATTTACAAATATGGATGCTGCTATATATAAAAAATATAGAACCACTTTATCTTTTTGATATTACTAACTTCTGCTTATGGCTTTGCCTGCACAGAGCTTGGAAATCATCAATCATTAACTATCTAATCTCAGAATTTATCATGTCAAATATTTAAGTCCATTCTGTTGTATTGGAGTTATAGTAAAACATTAAACTGTTACTTAACATCTGTCTCACATGCCTATATGTTAAGGCTTTGTTTGTTTCAAATTTATATTTTTTGTTCAAAAAATAAATATACAGCATAATGGATTTGAAGTGACAACTTTTTCCTATAAGTATTTACAACACATTGAGTATTGCTCACCTGTTGCTATCATTGCTGCCAATACAAAAAACAACCTCATCGGGAGCTTTTCTTGTTCACGGGAACATAATATAATATGAGATTGTCATCTTCAATGTAGAAGTGCTTTATTTAAAATAAAACCTTGTTCTGTGATACCTCTCATTAACCAATTGTTTGTCATACTTAGAAAATACTACAAATTAATCTGTTAATTTATAGGGCTGGCAAAGGAGAAGCCCTAACAGATGAACTCCAGACTGCTGACCGGAAGGTAGAACACCTTCGCCATGCTTTGCAACTTATCAGCAAGCGATTAGCTACGGGTGCCGGAAGCACTCAAGGGCAAGATCCAGCTGCAAGGGAGAAAAGACTGAAGAAACTACCAGAATACCTCCTTGGGTTGTCCATGTTAGAAGCCAGCAATTTTGATGATGATGACAGTATCCTCAAGTTCATTTTGCATGAATGTGGTGAGTAAATGTATATCTGTGATAATTAGTCATATTGTCACACAAACAATTGCCTATTTTCAATACTGTGGTTTTCTTATCTCAATGTTGGTCTATTTTTGAATCATGTTCTAACTACAGAGTTATAACGTGATTCAAAAATAGACTGCTGTTCAATACATTAATTAAAGCAATATTTGGGTGCAGAAGAGAATGCTGTAGTCATGGTTAATTCATATTTATATTGGCCACCATATGCATATGTAATTGTTAGTTCAATGCTTTGTTTTTATTCATGTATTCAGTGATAAGCTACCATATGCTTTTTTTATACAACAATTCACTCGCACAATGCCACTGCTGCTGTTAACACAGCAACTCCTTGGGAGGTTACTGGTGAACTCACTCACACACAGGAATACAACAAAAATGGCATTTTTGATTAAAGAAAACTAAGACAACAATGGGAACTTAACAAAATATGATGTTACCACTTACTCTAAAATAATTTAATATTTTGAAAGAAAGAAAGAAAAACGTTTATTTGGCAACACAAAAATTTTACATATATTTGAAACTTAAGGCTAAATTACAGTGTGTGTACCAAATAGGTCTCCACTAATATAATAATAATCTGCATTTATCACTGTCACTCAATCGACTGTAACAAACTGGTTCTCTTTCTTTGTATATTATAAATAATATAGTAAATCATCACAATACCCTCTCGAGAGTGAATAAGATTTCTCTCATGTCTCGTTTGATGCTAGTATCCTTTAAAGCTTAGATATTTTTTCCTACATACATTTTATATTCCATGTAAAAAACTGTATCTTTGACAAACTCTTAGGCTTAGGTAGTAGTGAATTCGGCCAATCCTGATGGATTACGAAATGTGATAATGCTAAGAAGAAGAAGAAGAAGTCGTCGAGATGGTCATTTTATACAAAAGGGAACCTTATGAGTGATAGGACCTGCTGTGAGAGCTTATTCTGAACGCCACTGCCTTAGATTTTTATCATAACGGTGGGACACAGTGATAAACCATCTGTAAATACCTCATGCCCTAAATGTTCATCTGGGGAAGTACTCCATTAATATGTCCTGATTTTTAATAACAGCATATAATTACTATAGAAATAGCTGAATAATGGAGATGGCCAAAAATATGTAACTATTTTATTTATGTTTAACTACTTGAGTATGTTACTATTTTACCCAATGATGAATTTGGTGGCATTAGTCATATGTTTTGTATTTATGTTAGTATTGCATCTTCCCACTAACATCTTATCAATGCTCATACGTAAATAACAAGCTGATAACATAACTGAACAACTTCTAGATAGATATTAAGTCAAAAATAAACTAAACACAACTCAAGTTAAAATATCATACATAGAAATAATGTATATTATTTTATGTTACCAAAAGTATATGTAAAGCATCCAACACTGTTATAGGTATTGAGAGGTGTAACTATTTTATGTTATATTTACCTGGTGATTTATGAGCAATACCCAACATCTCTGTCCATTAATTAGCAACCATTATTTGACTAATTGTGTAGTCTCATTTGAGCATTAGCTGCCCACTTATTTCTCATACTTACGTTTTTCTATAATGTTTATTTTCACCAGTTGGTCAATATGACGGTTAACACTGCTTTACCATCAATCACTCTAAGACTTGACAACTTTGCCCGGTAGCCATCGCCATTATGGTACATTACAAAAACCGCCAAGGACAAATTTCCCAGGCTGTTTTTCTGGATTACATTTAAGTTTTGTCCTGTATTTGATTTAAAAAAAGTCCTAATATAAGTTCCATTTTACAGCAAGTCATCTTTTATGGTTGAAACTATTTGTTCATCTAGCCCATTTGTAGTTCAGTGATAAAGTGCTATAGTGACATGTCAAATAATATCAGCCTATAAAAAATCTGGGGTCAATGCAGTCAATGAGCTGATTGTGAGTATATGATGGACCTGTGTCAGCTTTGTTCAGTAAAGCAAGAGACCTGACCACACTATTACTACACAGCTGACTGTGAAAAATTGCAAATGATAACAATTCACATATTTTGGTTTTTTACATACTCTTAGTACTATAATACTACATAGTTACATTTATTTAATTTTTTGATTGCAATGACTGCCTAGGGCAGTATACTGATTTGATTATATCCTTTCTAATGCTACAAAGGTTTTGCCATGAAAATTGTAGCCGGCCTCATTGTAAGCGGTCTCTGTAATGTATAAACGCTTGTCAAACAAGGAGTATACAGAAATTGTCTCTGCTGCTAATGCACTATAATATGCATTACGGTTGGCTTGGTGCAATATTGCATATTTACAAGTTTCGAAAATATATGTTCATGTGGGTGGTATTGTATTATGTAGGTGGTAGTGTATTATTATTATTATATATTTTTTTATAGCGACTCGTATAAACATAACATAGCCCACCTGATGTAAAGTGATTAATGAACGCTTACTATAGAGGAAGTATCGCTTGTGCTTTGCTACTAATTCAGCTATTCATCAGGAGCTTTCTGACAACATTATCATTAGAATTTATTTGGTTGCGATTTTCTGTGATTCATGGTCGCGCACTGTGCGGTTCCAGATAAGTTTTCTACCAAGAACTATTAAGTTGAGTGAAATGAACTCTGACTCTTCAAGAAGAGCGTGAAGAGGTTCTTATCGGGTCGGCAACGCAAGAGTGACACCCCTGGTGTTGCAAATATCCATAGGCTGTAGTAACTGCTTACCATCAGGCAGGCCGTACGCTTCTTTGCCACCTTAGTGGTATAAAAAAAATCCCTGTGGGGCTGCTAAAACTCATTCTATTACGGAAAGCTCAGCGTCTGTGGGTAAGAATTTGAATTTAAATTCTTCTAAATCTATATTCACTTTAAAATATAACTTGAATTTATTTTTGTAACAGGCAAAACCGAAAAATACCTTGCTAATGAGATTGCCGAGCACGAGCTGAAGGTGGAACAGTTGGTGTGCGCGCCGTTAACCACGATCAGCGACCAGGACCTGCCCGCCATCATGAAGGCGAAGAAACAACTCAGCCGGCTCATCAGTGAGAAGGAATCGGCTACCAGTAAGTATCAGGTGAGTAATTGACATTGTCACTCCATTGTTACATACGTAGTTAACGCAGAACAAATACTAATGAGCAAACATGAGTATCACGGACGGAATATTATTAGTGGCTTCACATCGGCGCTTTAATTATCGATAATAAAGTTACTCTCAACAAAATTAGCATAAATTGATTGCATCTTCATTTCATGCGCCTTGTAAGTGCATAGCGCATAATACATACAGCGGTCCATATTTCGTAACCTACGAAATATGGACCGCTGTATGTAATACGTGAACAACAAAACATTAAGCATGAATAAAATGTTTTTAAATATAATTATTTGAGTTAGCCACATAATAGTCTCGTGGAATTTCTGCATTAAAGTGATAGATCTGAATGAGGGTATCGGCTAAAATTAGATGTGGCATGCTCCGATGGTTCGGATACGTAGAAAGTATGATGAAACAGATGTACACGCGAAAGTGTAAGGATGTAGGAGCCGGGGGAGGCCAAGACCAAATCGGCCGCGCGTTATCAGAAGGTGGCTTCTGGATCTCTAAGAATCGGCGAGCGTGCATGAAAAGAGCTATGAATATTTAAGGAGCCAGTGAGATGTGTAAGAACCGAGTCAAGTGGCGCTAAGTTCCATCTGTCGACCCGGCAAGGGATTTAGCCGTAAAGATTTATAAGTAATTCATTATAATTTATAATAATTAATGTTAAAGAAGCGAGTGAGATATGTGAGGATCGAGTCACGTGGCACTCGGTTCTATCTGCCTACCCCCGCAAGGGATTTGGCGTGAAGTTATAGATAGATTTATAAGTATATATTATAAACAGTTTTGTTGTTATAAAATATAAAGCGTAAATGCTTTTTATTTTTTAACCTCAAAACTGATAACTACTTAACGTTTAAATATTTTTATGTAAACAACTACTCTGCGAAAAGCCGCATCAAAATCGTCTCAGTAGTTTTATAGAATATCTGCGGTGTGCTTGACATGCTAAAACAGTAATAGTGTCTCAAAATACGAATGGAATACGTATAAAATGTAAAGGAGCCCCCAAAACACAGTACTTTGAAACTGTTATCCTAAAATATGTCTATATATGAGCAGAGGTTGCCCGCACTTCTGAGTTATCTCATCCGTTTAGCTCTCGGTATCCTGTAGGAAATTCCAAAAATGGTATCTTGGTGAATGAGAGCATACGACCGAGTAAGAAGCTTCAGCCTGAAACCTCAAATTTGTAGACCAAGTGGCTTGAGCTATCTGATCTGTCAGACAATCAGTTTTCTCATTTTATTTTCTTCTTAAGCGTTTTCCGTTGCCTAATCCATTACGATTGGCAGGGTCTGCTACCTAAGTTTAAGGACTTGCCGAAGATACTGATTTTTACATGGAGCGACTGCCGTCAGACCTTCTAAACCCAAGGGAAAACCACCACAAGGCTCACGTCTTTCGAAATTTAATTTCGGGAACGTGCGGGTTTCTTTCACAATATATCCTTCATCGCCGAGCAAGAGATAATCCCACTAATCCTACTAATATTATAAATGCGAAAGTTTGTATGTATGAATGTTTGTTGCTCTTTCACGCTTAAACGGCTGAACGGATTTAAATGAAATTTGGCATGTAGATAGATTATGATCGGGATTAACACATAGGCTACGTTATTTGACTCCATGCGGGCGGAGCCGCGGGCAGCAGCTAGTATAATAAATGCGAAAGTTTGTATGTATGGATGGATGTTTGTTGCTCTTTCACGCTTAAACGGCTGAACGGATTTGAATGAAATTTGGCACGTAGATAGATTATGATCTGGATTAACACATGGGCTACATTATTTGACTCCACGCGGGCGGAGCCGCGGGCAAGAGCTAGTTACAAATATGTACATAAATCCGATTGATACATGCCAGCATTCGAACCGGAGACGAATTGGTCAGTAGACCGGCTTTTTGTCCACTGGGCTGTCACTGCTCAGCTTCCTCATTTTATATTATGATACAACAATTAATACAATAGGTAACTTAGCAATTTGATATTATTTAGATTATTTGTCGTAAAAACTATGCTATACAGCTTACTAAAAAATTAGATATCATATGCATTCACAAACCACGATGGCCGGGACTTCATTCGAGCGTATTTCTGTATCTAGCGAGGAAATTATAAAAAAATATAGTTTAGGTTCCCAATTCTGAAAGTAAATAAGAATGTGTAAAATTCAACCTTTTCTAATGTTTATTTTAAATGAGATAAAAAAAGTGCCGAGGAATTGCTAGTCAGACCCGCCACTGTTTATAAAAACGCTCAAGAAACCACTTTCTTGTATTTTTTTTATATACTACGTCGGGAGGCATACAAGCACACGGTCCACCTGATGTAAATCGGGTACCGTAGCCTCTTAACGCTTGCGATATATTAAGTATCACTCGCGCGATGCCTCCTCTTCTGCTTACACAGCAACTCCTTAGGAGCTTACTAGTGACCTCACTCACACGCAGGAACAACAACCCTCTAGAGAGTTGTTATTTGGCTGCGGTTTTCTGTGAGGTGGAAGTACTTCCCCAGGCGAGCTGCTTTGATGCGCCCTACCTCTCTTAAAACATTCAGACCAAGATAAAGAGACATGTTCATGCACACAAATGTTTGCCTTGTGTGGGAATCGAACCCTCAAGCGTTGGTGTCAAAGTCGCGTCATTCACGACTAAGCCACCGAGCTCGTCTAAATATGTCGCTCGTCTTGTATGAAGACCCCCTTTAATTTTTATTGTCGTTATAGCTGCAATAGAAATATTCACTGAAAATTTCAACTGTCTACCTATTACGGTTCTTGAGATACTGTCCGCTGATAGACAGATGGATGAACAGTTAAGACTTAGTAATAAATAGGATCCCATTGCCCCTTTGGTCACGAGACTCTAAAACTCATTGACCAACTGTAATTGCAGTGCGTTAGACGGTCAATGCGCGAAACCCCACTCGCACTTTACAGCTTTATATATCCTTAATACCCGCCGAAGAAAACATAGAAGCTAAAAAATCTTTAGCATTGAAATCTCGCATATTATGGTTGTGGAGAGGAGGCATTTAACAATTTCACTACTCGAGCACATAACACTTAACTTCTCTGCACAACCTTGAAGCTAAATCAGAGCTGCCAGTCCTGTGAACCTTGAGTTTCCACTCCGACCGGTGAAGGCTCACCAGAGACGATATATTTAAGATGTACAAGATACACAATAACAGGTCAGAGACGAGACCAAAAGTAAAAAATTCATACGTGTTGGAGAATGCATACTTGCGTGCTAAAAATTGTGTTGTCACGATACACTATCACAGTATCGATTAAGTTTCAGTAGGTTTTTTTATCAAGAGATTATCAAGATAGGTTTTCTTCTTCGCGTTATCCCGTTTCCTCATCCAATAGGATTGGCGGGGTTCACTACCTAAGCCTAAGGATTTAGCGAAGGCACTTATTTTTACCTGGAGCGACTGCAGTCTGACCTCCACAACTCAGAGGGAAAACCAAATCTTTCTTAGGTTAGGTCCAGGGGCGTAGCTACCGCCGTATTTGCCGTATCAATTATACGGGGCCCCCGGGCCACGGGGGCCCCCAAAGTGTGTAAGGAAAAATAATAAAAACTTTCTAATTTATTTTATTTTACAAATGACAAAATTCTATAAAGCAATTCCTTTTTTTCCCGCCTTAAGCGTGCGTTCAAAAGTTGGCAACACTACATCGTTATGGCGGGCTGCGGGACTTCCCCGTTTTACTTACTTCATCTTCAACTCAGCGGGGAATCCCCGGGAATCCTTCATCGATATCGCGATGTGCGTGTACGTTGTTGTACTTTGCATTGGATGTTAAACCACGGAGTGCAGTGCACTGTTTATTTACGCGCTTTATATAAATGTGCATTACATTGTAATTCAGTACAAACAATATTGTTCTTCTGGTTTAGCAGTATTAGTAGCGATTTGTAAAAGAAATGAGTGAAAGGAAAAGAGATTATCCCAGCGGCGCTGAGAAAAGAAAAATTAAACAGAAAAGGGACGAGGTTATAAAAAAAGTGCCCAAAATTTCTTCATTTTTTCAGAGACAAGATACTGTGAGTGATTTAGATTGGAAAGGTAAGTACTACACTACTACCCAACCCATTTATTAGGGGCCCGTAGTGATAAACAAGGAAATCTTTTAATTTCGGTCTGTCCATCTGTCCGTCACAAAAAGTTGTCTCCCCCCTCGATTTTCACAATTATACTGTTTTTAGGGTTCCGTGCCTTGATTAAAAAAAAAACAAAATTCTAACTTATCTATAGGATCGATTTGTTTTGTTGTTTGTCTATCAGTCCGTATCGTATCGTTAATTGCGTGTTGAGAACTTCAGATGTGCAGACTCGCTTTCGGGTTCTCGTTTTGTATGGCCACTACACTACGCGCTGCGTTTAAATAGCACGCAGGTGTATAGTAATGCACGGACGGGCTGCAGGTGATTTTGTATCTACTAATAGGTACGAGCACAATCCGCGTAGAGTCTGTGTGCGTCTGAACTGAACACTCTCTAACTGTGACCCTTAGTAACGTTATTTATTTATATATAACTCTTTTTAGTTTAGTATCAAAGCATTCGTATTTATTTTTTAACAATTACTCGTTTATTTTTAGATTCTTCTGAAGCATGTTCTTCGTCACATATCCATCCGGAAATAGAAGAAAGCCAAGCACATACTTTATCGGATGTTCATCCAGAAATCGAGGAACCCCAAGTCAACGATTCTGATATATCTGCAGATAATGCAGATTGTAATATAATTTCATCAGATAGAGGAAATTTTGGTGACAATTTAACTGAATGCGAACGAAAAATAATTTTTAAATTGGGTCCATTTAAACCACAAGGACCATTTCCAAAAGTTTCAGAAAATAACCGACCTTTTTCGGCTTATTCATATTTCAATCAGGCAGGCATAAAAATTATAAGACCATGGTTATGTTATTCTAACGTTTTAAACAAACCGTACTGTCACTTCTGTTGGTTATTAGCAGATCGTCAAAACAAATCGTACTCCTCTGCTTGGGTTAACGGTGTTTCGGTTAGAAGCAATTTCACACAAACAATTCTTGACCATGAAAAGTCACAGCAGCATATTAGTGCCTCACTCTCTTATAATAATTGGTTGCAAGGAAATACCATCGATACTCTATTGAAAAGTGAAATCGATAGTAAAATTACATTCTGGAGAGATGTACTGCATCGTATAATTAATGTTATAATTACTTTAGTATCTTGTAATCTACCTTTGAGGGGGTATGATTCTGATTCTGGCAATTTTATGGCAATTTCACGTCTGCTATCTAACTATGATGCAACTTTAAAAGAACTTCTTCTAAAACCGAAAGGTGAAATAAATTATTTAAGCCCTACAATTCAAAACGAAATTATTAGTTTGCTTGGTACTAACGTTAGGAACAGTATTATCTCAGAAATTAAAAACGCTCCATTTCTGACAATAATTCTGGATACAACACAAGACTTATCAAAAATTGACCAACTCTGTAGTTTTTCGATATATCTCGGTTACAGAAAATGATGATAATGTGCCTAAAGAAATAAAAATCTGTGAGTCCTTTTTAGGATTCATAGCAGTAACCGATTGCAGTGCTGCAGGTCTGAAAACTGTCATTTTAAATTTGACTAAAGAATATGGAATTGATTTGACTAAATGTAGAGGACAGGGATACGATGGAGCAAATGTTATGTCGGGTGTGTATGGAGGATTACAAACCCTAATAAAAGAGCATGCTCCAAATGCCGAATATGTTCATTGTGCTGCGCACGCTTTAAACTTGGTTTTGAACGATGCTGCGAGACATGTTCGTGAAGTATCGACTTTTTTCGATAATTTAGAAAAAATATATACTTTTTTGGCAATAGTATAAAACGCTGGGCTATGCTAAGTGACGATTCATCTGAAAAATATTTGATTACCCTTAAAAAGGTATGTCCTACCAGATGGTCTTCTAGGAACGACGCTTTATTAGCAGTAAAGAAAATTTTTTTACTAATCATGAAAACTTTGTACCAACTAAATTTAATTTCAAATAAAAAAGATGAACGTGAAGAATGTAAAAGTATAATTAACATTTTAGAGAGTTTTGATTTCTTAGTGCTCGTTACATTTTTTTCTTCACTATTTGAAATTATTAATCCTGTTTCTAAAGCTCTACAGCATGAAAATAATGACTTACAGAAATCTAGTATTTTATTAAGTAATCTTTTAAATAGACTGTGCCAATTAAGAAATCAGAATTCATTTAATAGTTTGCTAAATGAATCCAAAGATTTAGCAAAAGAGTGGGGGGTAACAACTGTTTTTAAAAACAGTAGGCGAAAGATAACGAAGCGTTTTTTTGATGAGTTATCACAAGATGAGAGAATTTCCGACCCGGAATCCTATTTCAAAGTCAATGTATACTATTGCTGTTTAGATATATTAATTTCTCAAACTAAAGAAAGATTTCAGAGCCTTTGCAACCTGAGTAGTATATTCGAAATATTACAACCGGAGAAACTCCTATCTTCTTCAAGCGAAGAGATATTAAACGCTTCCGGAAAACTGTCTGCTAAATACAGTAAAGACATCTCACTTAATCTTTGTAACCAATTAAAGGCTCTAAAAACGTGCTTAAATTCTGAAATTAAAAAAAATTATTCCATTAAAGAACTCATTGAATTATTGCTAGTAAAATTCAATAGTCTTGCATCCAGTTTTCCCGAGGTAATCACAGCATGCTTTTTATTCTTGACCCTTCCAGTTACAACCGCAACGGCAGAAAGAAGTTTTTCAAAATTAAAACTAATAAAAAATTACTTAAGAACTTCGATGGGACAAGAACGGCTGTCAGACATCTCACTATTGTCTATAGAGGCAGAAACTTTAGAAAAACTAAAATCATCATCAGCCATAAATGATTTAATAAATCAGTTTGCCGAAAAAAAGGCAAGGAGAGTGAATATTTAAAATTCGATTTTTATTTGTAAAATGGGTAAATTATGTGATAAATAAATATTTCTTCTCACAATATTTTTTTTCTTTTGTGAAAAATCTTTACCTCCATATAAGGGCCTCCAAAAAAATTTTTATACGGGGCCCCGACAAGGCACGCTACGCCACTGGTTAGGTCACACGTCTTTCGAAATATAAGTACTTGGACGTGTGGATTTCCTCACGATGTTTTCCTTCACCGCCCTCAGAATACAGAATAAACCAGAAGGAGCCTACAGCCGATAGTACATGCCGTCCGCTGTGTCCAGAAACAATTCGCAATCCCCCGCACTCCTCATACTTCCCACCCGTACAGTGTTGCTAGCTTAGTGAGAGTTCGCCTCTTTTAGGGTAAATTAAAAGTGTTATATTAATATTAAAGATGTTATATTAATATACTGTTATGCATAAAAAAATGCTTTAGTAAAATAAAACACAAGTAATTTACAAAAAATATCTTTACTTAGGTACATTTTGTTGTACTAATAGTATTGCCATTTTGATTCTGAGGTAATCAATACATTTTTACGTTTCGACAAATGAACAAGTCTTGCTCTTTGCTTTTATAATTTCATCAGTGGGGAACTGAAATTCCACATATAATAATTAGAATAGTTTTACACAAAACATTTTTGTAAAAAAACTACCATTTACACAATTTCACATATGCAGACTATATACCAAAAACATTAGGTAATAATATTTCAATCATTATTATTAAGTCAATAATTATTATTTATTTCAGGCAATATTTATATTAAAAGATCTCAAATAATGTAAACATAGGCTAATATCGTAAATACCTTAAAATTAAATAAATGTATTTACATATTTTATATTGATCAAACTATTTTTTAATTACTTAACATGCATTTATTATTTATTTCATCAATGTCAACTTTATAAAAAAAAGTAGGGAAAAGAAACCAGTAAAACTGGCAACATGAACAAAATGGACTCGCTCAAATTGTTTACCACTATCAACGAATAAAAGAAATTCATTATTTAAATAAAATGAGATGTAAATGCGCTAGTTACACATGAAATGTGATCCCATCTTGTTTTTTTATACTTCTTAACTTAACTTAACTGCATTCTTGCAGGTGGGAACCGCACAAGACGGCATTATTTAATAAAAACTATCGAGATTTTTTTACGCGTAAGAGACACGGTGGTCAAATATGTACTAGCCGTCTAAATGTCAAACTACTCTCTTTGAGAGTAGTTTGTATGGCTTCAGTTTTGGGCGTGTTCGCGGTTTCTGGTTTATTCTGTATCCTGAATCACCGCCGAGCAAATGATAAATATGTACATAAATCCGAAAACACCAAGTTAGTGGATTCCGCCAGGATTCGAACCAGGTACCAGTTGGTCAATAGGCCGTTTCCTTGTCCACTGGGTTATCACTGCTCAATCATACATAATTATCAAGATAGGTATGTATTATACTGCTTCCCTATTATATACAATATTTTTAGGCTACAAAATTATTAATACTTATAGCGTGAGTAATTAAATCACGTTACATACATTCGATTAATTAATTATTGCACTCGAAGTTTTGTTTAAGTGTGTTCATAAAATTTCGCTATCCAAGTTTAACAATTTGCACGGTTACAAATGGCCTCTTACTTGAACAAATTATTTACTTTGTCTCTTTCCCTCACTAACATTAGTAACTAAATCATGACTTCTCTTTCCCGCGCTTCATTGATCTTTAACGTAGCGTAACATTTCTAGGTCTGCGGGAGACAAAGGCCCTGACCAACTCTCTTGAACATCGCTGGTCACTAACAGCTTGCTACAAGTTTTTATTAATTTTAATATACATTTTTCGTTTCGAAAAAGTAATATCCGCATACAATTTACGGCATTTTTTTTAAAGTTAACTGTTAAAATTTTAATGAATGGATGGATTGCCTGAGCTGAATAATTTCATAAAATGACTCCATAATAAGCCTTCGTTGAGAATAATCAAATTTGCGTTGCCACAACAATCCAACCTATAAAGGTTAACTTTTTTAAACTTTATTACAGTATCTGGAACGTCAAAAAGATGAGAATCCCACGAAGCTGAATGCTGCTAGAGAAGAATTAGAGGAAGCTGGCACTCGGGTAGAGGCCGCCAGAGATGCCTTGGCTGCAGACATGTTTGCGCTGGTGGCAAAGGAAGCGCAACTTGCACATACACTGTTGCAGTACGTCAAACTACAAAGAGCGTACCATGAGTCCGCACTGCATTCCTTGGCGGACACTGTACCGGAGTTGGAAAGGTTTATAAGTGAGTACAGAATGATATTAAATCCATTATTTACATTTAGTTTTTTTTTATATAAGGTGAGCATAGGGGCTCCGCTTCGCCTGATGGTAAGCGAAACAACAGCCTAAATCGCAGCGGCACACAAAACTACAGTGACAAAAGAGTACAGTGTCCTGTCAGTTGACGCTGCCATGCTGGTTCGCAAGGTGCTTCTTCACGCTTCGTTTAAAGGATCCCATATTAGAGGAAACACATGTGTCAGGAAAAGTACTTTAAGTGCTTGCTGCTAGTGCTGGCCAGCTAACAGGCCAGGTCTTTTCGGCTCTGCATTGGATGTGTAACTGGTGCCACTAACCTCATTCACACCACAGGTGGTCATCTAAGCCATCCCCATGTTCCATTATACTAAATAGAGATAAACTCTGTATTCCAAGAATAAAAGATTATACTAATGTTAATAATAAAGTTTTTGAAGTAGTGGATGTGATAACGCTATGGGGACACGAAGGTCATGCCGACGAGTGGACACATATCGGAGCGGATATTAAATAACACTCGTCAATATTGCTAGCTCGGTTATAAATAACTTGTTGTTAGGGTATTGTTCGGTTAGTGGCACCTCTTTTCTTTTATTTAAATAAGCGTAAGACGCATGTTTAAAAAATATAAATCTGCAAAGGGGCGTGTTTCGAAAGTTTTGAAAAGCACCGACAATTAATGACATGGCGGAGTGGTTCGATTCGCTCACAGGACAAACATTTGTATGCATGCACATATCTGTTTGTGTTGGACTGGGTGTTTTCCAAGAAAGGTATAGCGCATTAAAGCATAGAAGTACCTCCACCTCACAGAAAACCTCAGCCAAATAACACTCCCTTAATAGTTGTTATGTTCCTGATTACACGACAACCCTCCTGGTAACGTTGAGTAAAGTTGTGTGAGCCAACCTCATCAGTACACTCCTAAGAATTGCTGTGTTATCAATATCGCAAGCATACGGTAACCACTTCACATCAAGGGGGCCGTAGACTTGCGTACCTACCGACGTTGTATATAAAATATTAACGACTGTTGTTCATTATTATCATTTCTTAGCAAAGTGACAATTACATTACTATTGTTACACTGTCGTTAAATATTCCCACGTGGCATAATAAATTTTCTGAAGAGTCTATCTATCTATAACTTCACGCCAAGTCCCTTGCGGGGTAGGCAGAGAGAACCGAGCGCCACGTGACTCGATCCTTACATACCTCACTCGCTTCTTTAACTATCATTGCTCTTCTCATGCACGCTGAAGAGTTTTATGTTTAAATTGGGTTTTCTCCAGAATTGTGAGTTGTTGACCGATTACAATGACACGTGTAATGACGCTATCCAGCTCCTCTTAGCTCTGTTTGTCCTTGTATGTATGTATATCTTCACGCCAGGTCCCTTGCGGGGTAGGCAGAGAGAACCGAGCGCCATAAGATGCGGTCCTTACACACCTCACTCGCTTCTTTAACATTCAAAGCTCTTTTCATGCATCTTCAGTTTGTCATTAATTAGTATAAACCGAAAAGATAAGAAAGACAGAAAGAAAAAGATAACAAAGAATATAAATGTAAGAAACAATTACGTAACATATATACAACCCGAAAGTAGAAGGATGTAGGAGCCGAGGAAGGCGGAGACTTACCTACCATGACCAAATTGATCATGGTTTATCAGAAGGTGATGTCAGGAGTCCTGGAAACCGTCGAGCGTCAGATGAGCTCTGAATGTCAAATAAGCGAGTGAGGCGCGTGAAGACCGCTCTCTGCCTACCACACAAGAGATTCGACGTGAAGTTACAAATAGATAATATAAAACAAAGCGACGTATTCGACGTCTACGTATTTACCAAAGGCTTTGAAAGTACGTGATGAATTTTATCGCGATTTTATCCATCATATAGATTAAATACAATATATCTCGATGATTAGTATTAACTATAAATTGCGCCCAAGTGAAAACAAGGAGAGTCACTTATATAAGCTATAGTTTATTGACATTTTCTTATGATAATAAATAATAAATGAATGAATAAATATAACACATCCTCCTCAAATATGATCCAACTATAGCAATCGGAGTTTGTATCAGCGATATAAACCTCAGTTTAATCAATCACATTTCACGATATATGTTCTCGATTGTATATAAACTGTACTATGAACAATAAAAACGAGGACAATCGTCAACATTATCTAAGGCGTTGTCACTCTATAGAAACTTTAAGATTGCTTATCACACGGTATGTCAATCATGACAATGTTTTGCTAAAAGCGTTTATTAGTGCGCAGCGGACCAAATTATTGGCCTACCACGATTACACAGAAATTTGGTTAAATGTCTTGAAATGAACAAGACCTATCTTTGCACTGACGCTGTAATTATCATTGGAAGTGATGACGTCATAATTTAGTTTACGTTCCTGTTTGCAGTATAAATAATTTCGTTACTTAATGTCTACTTGTTATCTTTATTGTTTTTTCTTGATATATCCGTATATTTTAAAGCATTCAACAACATATGTGCTGAATAAGGGAGTGAATGCTATTGCCTTTAACATCTAGCATCAGGACTTTAATTTGTAGCAAGTGTACCTAAAAAATTTGCGGCAAACCACACTCTCACATAATCTTGGGTACAATTAACCCGAAATGATCTGAAATTATTTCGTTTTACCAAATTTCATGTGAAAAATACTGCATTCGCAGTCGAAATCGGTCCATCTTTGCCTAGCCAAGTCTCTTGTGGAGTAGGCAGAGAGAACCGAGCGCCACATGACTCGATCCTTATACGCCACGCTCGTTTATCTAATGTTCATAGTTGTTCTCGTGCACGCTCGCCGGTTTCCAGAGCTCCTGACATCACCTGATAAAACATGACCAATTTGGCCATGACAGGAATCTACGACGATGCACATAATACTACGTCTTTTTTTTATATACTACATCGGGAGGCATACAAGCATAAATACCCAAATTGTTCATCTTTTGATAAAACACGACCAATTTTGTCATGACAGGAATTATCGACCATGCAGTTAAACACCCAAATTATTTAATCGCTCGTTTTATGTCGCACACATATATCCGTTTGTTTGTGTCTGTGTATCTCGTACGTGTAGCCATCTCTGGTAAACATCTAAATCTGTTTTAATTCGTGATACGATCGAAACACCAGCCAGGATTGTGAAATCGTGCAATGAAACGGTTGACTAATTAATTTCGTAACTGTGGTCTGTCAACGAAAACATCTATTTGTTTTATCCATTAACCCGACTCAATGTAATTATGCACTTAATGAGAGTTGTTGTTGTTGTAATATCTTTATTGTACGTTACATTCAAAATAAATTACAATAAAAATAAAGCTAGTGTTACAAAGGCGGTCTTATCCCTAAAAGAGGTCTCTTCCAGCCAACCTAGAGTCTTGGATAGAACAATTTACATGGCCGAAAGAACACACGTACACCGACTCACTACAACAATACTATAAATTTCTTAACAGTAAAGTACAAGGTTATCTAATACGTATAACGAATTGACTAATAAACAAAACAATACATAAAAATGAAAAAAAAAAAACAAAAATTTGAACATACATTAAATACATAAACTAAAAACAAACAAACATGAGATATATTTTTAGGTATACATCCATAAATGATCACAAATCACCAGTTAAAAATTTCTTGACTCGGAGTTTGAAGCAATCTAAAGAGGAAGCCAATCTTACCTCTAGAGGAAGTGCGTTCCAAAGACTAACTGATTATAGAAAAGGACTACGAATTTGTTTTCTGACTTGGAATATCGAGAACAAGTGTACCACAGGAACATCACGAAAATGAATGGTATCCTTTAGGTAGGAAGGCGCAGATGGATTAAATAAAACATTGTAAAGTAAGCTGAGATTGTGCACCTTCCTACGATCTCTAATCGATAGCCAATTGAGACGTTTGCGGCATTCCGAAACGTGATTGTATTTGTGCAGTTCAAAGATGAAGCGAATACACGAGTCTTTCCAATTTATCCAATAATTCTTCGAAAGGGTCTAGATACGCTACATCACCGTTATCAAGCAAAGGAATGAGAAGAGAACTAACCAACAACTTCTTGGTTTCCAACGGTAGAAAAAAATCCAGTCATCGGAGTGTGTGGAGGGATACGAAAATCCTACGACTGACTTCATAGATATGTGGGGCCATATCTTACCAATATTTTAAACGTTGAAAATGGTGTCACTAGGCTACAAAGTATTAATGTTTCAATACAAATAGCGTAATAATTAATAAATTCCCCCTTGGAATTAGACATAGGACTTCAGTGATTTTATCTAACTTTTGATCTTTACTGTATATATTGTTTAACTATCTACCTATGTATATCTTCACACTAAGTAACTTTTGAGGTACGTAGAGAAAACACTACGATACATGTCTCAGTCCTTACACGCGTCAGTCGCTTCTTTAACATTAGGTATGCAACAGCCATATAGTATAAAACAGCTCTCCTTGGTACCTTCGTCATAAACAGCCAAGTGAGCAGAAAATGTATGCAAGCATTCACAGTTTATGATAACTACTTTACATCAGGTGGGCTGTGTACTTGTAACATGTATGCTTTCCGATGTAGAAAACAGAGTAGTGAGTAATATATAAAACCTGGACTTGTTACGCATACATTAAATTAGGGCAAATTTTGCGTCGCGACTAAAGCTATTTGTTACATTGATATCAATGTCTCAATAATCTGAATACCACATCATCGCCGCTTTTAGCGACAGACCTTAATTAATTAAACAATGCTCCTTTTCCTTAAATAAGTAACGATGACTGTACCGCGGTTTCGTGTCAGTTTGGTCATGCAGATGAAAAAATATAAAGTGAAACCGACTTTATTGAAATTCGATTCATTGAGACTCAGATATGTCGGTTTCACTTTTTATTTTAAAATATTTATTAGATAACTTCTTAGTCTATTAAATCTTTACTAATTTTTCGTGTTACCGTCACATATACAGATAAAATAAATCGGATTATTAACAAAACAAGGACAAAATAGAAAGTCTGATAGCGAAATTTATTTGATAGAACTTTTTAAGTCTTTCCCAAATTTATATAGGACTTGATTTGGATGTACCTCCCTTTATAGACTAGTTTAAAGTATCCAAATCGGTTTAGCTGTTTCCGATAGATCATTGAACATACATAACAAATCTCCTTTTATGAAGTCGGTTAAAAAGCATTGAATTTCAATAATAGGGAAACAGATGTTACCAATATTACGGTACAATGTTATAGCCTGACTAAACGAATAGAAACAAAATATTGAAGGGCTTTTTGTTTAGCGTTACAATGGCGGGATCAAGTCTCGAATCATACATATTTTTATTTTGTGATTTAATCATGAAAACCTTTTGTAAAAAAGCAATTGATAAGATCATAATTGTAGAGATACAAAATACTGGTCATACTATCATTATAATGGCGGAACAACAGGTGTAAGGA
This sequence comes from Pyralis farinalis, assembly GCA_947507595.1. Classification (NCBI taxonomy): domain Eukaryota; kingdom Metazoa; phylum Arthropoda; class Insecta; order Lepidoptera; family Pyralidae; genus Pyralis; species Pyralis farinalis. The sequence goes on along the minus strand of OX382269.1, from coordinate 11,730,111 downwards.
TCTAGTGTTCACTATCGGCAGCTAATATAAATTTATGTTTCCATATAATACCCAATAACTTACCTTTAACGAAGCTTTTTGTGACCAAATGAGGCATATACAAAGATATTACCATAATACGCTGATACCGCTATTATAACGTTTAAACTTTCAGATCAACAGATATTCAGTACCCATTTGATACCTTTTCATGATTAAAACACACCGAGTCGAAACTTGGTCCCACCATTCTATTCCTAATTGCTTTTTGAGTATTTCCCAATGTGATACAGACATTTTTGAAAAGGCACCAAGTGAGGCTTACATAGAAATATTGTTATTACTCGGTTTACAAATTACATCATTTAATAAAATAAACAATGTTAAACGTATCATCTAACATCCAGCGAATTCAGAACCATACAAAATATAGTGGTTTTATTCATATCGGACACTCGAGATTGTCAAACCATAGATAACACAATGGCAAAGTCACTTATTGTAAAAATACATTTTTCTATTTAAATTATCTCTCAAAAATAAAGTTATATTGTTGAATTCCGTGTCTGTACTCATAACATTGAACAACTCCTTTGAACACAACCCGTTGTACGATTGGCACAAAGTGGGGCAAAGTCCTGTCATTAGTCTCTAATGATAGACTTTATCTTTTTAACCAGTTGAGAATGTGCAAGCTTGCATGGTCAGAGGAACACCTGGCTCGTCAATTATATAACAATTTTTTTTTTTTATATGTCGGCCATTTTGACCATGTTCCTTGAGAGATAGGAATGGTGTTCCTGAACATTCCTATTCTACTTTTTTATGCTGAATCCGAATCTGAAGTCAAAATTCGAATATTCGAAAAAAGAACCCACACACAGTAAAATATATACATTTCATATAGGAACGGTGTCCTTGAAAATCTAATATTTAAATAGACTGTATATTATAAAATGTCTTTCTTACTGTATTAGATGTCCTGAAGAAATTGTATTATATAGAAGACAAGTTATATATAGATGTAGATGTTAGTGAACTGTTGTATTATGTCCAGATGACAGTTCAGTGAAGCCAGTGTTCGGCTATCCGCTCGAAGAACACCTCCGTGTGACGGGTAGAACCATAGCCTTCCCGATAGAGCTCTGCGTGTGCACACTGCACGAGCTCGGACTCAACGAGGAAGGACTCTTCAGGATTGCTGGCGGTGAGTACTGATAAAAAATAATTCCAGACTTGAGATCTAAAAGCATTTAAGCAGATTTTTACCCAAAAGATGACTTAATTGCTTTATTCATATCGTTCCTTCGTAATTTGTACTGACATAATTGCCGTAATCCGCATGAGAAGCAAATGGTTCTTCTATTACGTTCTCCTTACGCCATATTACGCCGCGTTTTCGCATAATGTAATAACTATCGATCACCCGGAACCGATAAGCACTCAAGTCAAGAATATATTCAGAAGTACTCATATCTCATATCATATCGAAAGGGGAATATCTTCTTCCGCATGATTGTCGATTTAAAAATATATGTGTATGTATATCTTCACGCCAGGTCCCTTGCGGGGTGGGCAGAGAGAACCGAGCGCCATAAGACGCGGTCCTTACACACTTCACTCGCTTCTTTCATATTTATAGCTCTTTTCATGCACGCTCGCCGGTTCCTGAGGCTCCTAACATTACCGTCTGATAAAACACGGCCAATTTGGTCATGGTAGGTTAGTCTTGGTCTTCCTCGGCTCCTACATCCCTTCACTTTCGAATTGTACGAGTATATCTGTTTCGTCATTCTTTCATCCTGCATTCTTTCTACATGTCCGAAACAATGGAGCATGCCTTTTCTTATCTTAACACCGAAATTCTCTTTCTTACGTCACCGTTACGAACGCGGTCAACAAGCAGTATGCCACAAAATTTTGCGCAGTGCTCGCATCTCGACCGTATTTATTCTACTTTCATGCTCTCTCTGCCATACCCAGCTTTCACTTCCTTAAGGTAGCGTTACTATCGGTATTAGCACCGCGTTGTGTACAGCGAGCTGTGCCTTCTGGCTTAGATTTCGGCTGCCTTGAAGTTTACCCAACGCTCCATTCACGCTATTCCATGCACTCACTCGTCTGTCTATATCAGCGTTGTACCTTCCATCGCTGCTAAAAGCGCTTCCAAGATATATAAACTCATCCACTTGCTCCAACACTACATCATCAACCGTATTCCCTGTCTTCGTTCTAGTTGTCTCTCTTTCAAATACTTATCTTGGGTTTCTTGTCATTCAATTGTAAGCCTTTCTTCATACAATCATCTTTCATTGTTGTACTAGTGTTTGCAGTTCGGATGGTAATTCTGCTATTAATACTGCGTTATCTGCATAAAGTAGGCAGTTAATCACGGAGTCACCCATTAGCATTCCCACATTCATATTTCTCATTCTCTGAAAACAACTGTCCAGATACAGGATGAATAGCCGAGCTAACAGCACGCATCCCTGTCTGACACCAATGTTGGTATCAAACCAGGGCGATAAGCTGTCGTCCACTCGCACACATGCTGTACAATCCTCATAAGTGGATTGCACAGCACGGAGCAGGTCACCATATCTTGGCAAGATATTCCAGAGATTCTTTCGCACGACCCTATCAAATGCTTTCTCAAGGTCAATAAAACCGCAGAAAACCTATAGCTAGATGCTTTTCCACGATGTTGCGTAGTGAAAAAACTTGATCCGTACATCCTCTTCCGCTTCGAAGTCCTCGCTGTGCTTCACCAAGCATTCCATCGGATTTCACCCTCATTCTCCTTTCAATGATTTTTCCATACACTTTAACTACTAAGCTGATCAAACTGATGGCCCTATAGTTGGCATAGTCCATACGTGAACCCTTGCCTTTATACAAGGGCACGATGATGCGATGCAAAGATGATACGTAATCCAGCGACGCTTTCCATTTTTTTTCCACGGAGGATTGAACCACCGCATCCCACCAGGCATCTCCTCTCAGTGTTCTACGTCTCTTTGCGCATCCACATGCTTTTTTTCATTTCCAACATTCACATTCGTCTACATCTGAGTCAGAAAAACTCGCGTTCGCAAGTTTTTCACTAACTAGACGTACATGCGTACACCTTACACTTTCATCTTTCAAATTTTCACTTCTTATTCTTTCATGATTCGTAGTTTTTCTGTATTTAGTGCTTAGTTCTAAAGCAAATAAAAATTTCATATTTTTTTAATGTCTCCTCTGATTGTTGCATATTTTGACCTCTATTTACTAAATCCGACCTTGTATCCGAACGGAAGTTATATCAGAAATTGTTGTCACTAAAATTTGGCGCATATTTGATTTATGTTAGCGTTATACTTTAAGAATTAAAAATAATGTAACGGTGACCCGTTACATTATTTTTAGCCCTTTTAAGTTTTTATTTGAAGTTATTGCTTTACTTATGCTTGTAAAATTTTTCACCAAAATTCACATTTAGAGTGGTAATAATATTTTTTGCCAGATATTTTATGACAACTTGATAGTGATTTCGATAATTCCTGAGTTCGTTATTATAATTTTAACATATTAAAATAAATAAAGTGTGTGAAAGTTTTCAAAGGCAAATTATGTTAGTTTAAAATTAAAAAAAATATATACTTACATAAATGTTTTCGAATAAAGCTGTTATTTCGATATGGCTTCGGAATTAGACAACTTTTCTAAACTACTTCATCCCCATTCCAAGGAAACTGGAAGTAGCCTCATCATTAAATTTGAGTGGACAGTGTAAATTATTTTCTTCTGATTTAGATATAGAAGAGCTACACCAAAAATGTTGTATTCTTGGAGAAAAGAAACTATTGCTACTAGCCAAAGATATGAAAAGTTACCGAAATACAAATAATCCAATATGATCGAAGAAAAAAATTTAATTCTCAATTCATCCACGTACATCGTGAATGAAAATAATCCATTGTGATCGAAGAAACAATTTACATTCTAAATTCATCCACGTATATCGTGGATTATTAAGTAAAATAATAGACGTGTTAATTAGCACATCAAATGTAAACAAAATATTAAACTTTTTATTTCCTATTGAACAAGCGCGTTTTAGGCCGTGGTTTTTGTTTCACAAGTTCACACTAAATTGTGATAATAATATACAGAAAAATCATTACGATTATAATCAACGGAAGTTGTATAATTGTCAATTGATTTCACAAATACGTCATAATTGCCTAATATGAACACCTACTTTATACATAAACGTAGTACTATATAAGATAGATACAGTTTCTAAGTAAGCAGATTGAGTGTTCCAGTTAGCGTTTTAGCAATAATTATAACTTTAACGATAATTTGTATAAATGAGTTAGCGCAATATCGTCGCGCATATTATTCGGGTACTCATTATCATTTATTAACAATTAGCATATATACTTGATATAGCAATCTTAATGTTATATGTATCTTTTAATCATTATCATCTCCGGTGTAATACGTGTAATCTTATCATCCATGATCCTCCACGCCTCACAGTCGAAGTAGAGATGCTAGTCATGATTATTCTACGCTACTCTGCACACTAGGTGACATTCTCTAGTGAATCATATGAATGTATATTAGTGACGCTTGGTGACGCGCTAGGAACTATGAACGCGCTATAAATGATCACACTACTTGTATCGGCTTACAGTCCCGAGCTCATGTCTGTGTAACGAGGGCCTTAGGGAACTATAAACGGGGCACGAAGTGTATATGTATGGAGTACTGCCGACGTCGGGGAGTTCAGCATCACACACTGGAACCGTAATGGCCGCGTACTGTGCCGTTCCAGACATGTTTTCTTCCGAGAACTCTCAAGTCGTGGAGCTCCCAGCCGAGGTTTTTCCATGGGGTTCTTTATGAAAGACGAACAGGTTTTTAGAGGGTCGGCAACGCATGCATGACATACCACTGGTGTTGCAAATGTCCATAGGCTACGGTGACTGTTTACCAGGCCGTATGTTTAGTGGTATAATATATATATATATATTTAATAAAAGGTCATTTATAACATGTAAATATATATATACACATCGTCTGCCCGCGCGTGCAGGATGTAATTTTTTGGTCAAGCTTAAATCAGTAAATTACCGAAAATAAATACTAACATGATATTATATTAGAAATTGATTTGTAAATAAACTTTTAATGATGTATAGATAAGTAAGGTAAGACATGTAGATACTAAATATGTTGTTTATTGTGCAGGCACATCCAAAGTGCGCCGGATGAAGTTGTCGCTGGACGCGGGCCTGTTCTCGGTGCCGCTGCCGCGAGACTATCGCGACATGCACGTGGTGGCCTCGGTGCTCAAGTCGTATCTGCGCGAGCTTCCCGAGCCGCTGCTCACATACCGCCTCTACGAGAACTTCATTGCCGCATCTCGTCATCCCAACGAGCATGCCAGACTGAACGCTCTCTGGGAAGCGATACACCTCCTGCCCGAAGCTAACTTCCAAAACCTTAGGTATCTCATTAAATTTTTGTCCGCTTTGACCCAAAATCAAAGCACGAACAAAATGACCCCGTCCAACCTGGCCATTGTGATCGCTCCGAACCTCCTGTGGGCTGCCGATGAAAGCACTTTTGACATGAACATCACTACCGTAGTCAACTGCGTCGTGGAGCTTCTCATCAAACACGCGGACTGGTTTTTTAAAGACGAAGTCAATTTTTTTGTGTCATTTACCCGAGAAGATTTGTTGCCTAATTTTAGTGACTATGGCACGGCGACAAATTATGACCACGGATACAACCAAAATCAAGAACATTCGAACGGCGAGTACAGCAGTATGAGCAAATCCATGTGCGATTATAATCACTACGGTCCAAATAATAAGTTCGACACGGGCGCCTCTGGCCGGCATTCTAGAAGCAATAGTCACGACACTAGTTTAATATTATTAGATAACGATATTAAAAAGGCCCAGTCCAATAGCTCACTATCAGACCAATCTAGTCCACCACACGGTAGTCCTAAACCTATCATGAGGCGAAAAAATAAACCACTCGCTCCGGTGCCGCCCAATTTCACGCCAGATAAAAATCGGAAAGTCGAAACACAAACTCAAGTCCCAGAACCTGCGAAGGAGGCCGAGAAGCCAGCGAAGCCGCCCAGACCGGTGGTATCCGAAACGGGAAAAGTGATATCTGGTGTGCAAACGATCAACAGATCGACATACAAACAGAGCAAGGCGATGAAGGAGGAAGCGGCAAGGAGCGGCAGCCGCGAGAATCTCGCAGACGTCCGCCGACAGAGCCTCGAACTCGAGAAAGACAGGTTCGAGAGTCTGAGGGTCGATAGAGACGGCACGGTCATCGTGAAGAATGTCATTGCTCAGACGGGGGTCGTTGGTAAGATGAAGGTGGGCGGCGAAACGGCCAGCGGACCCGCCTCACTAGGCATGGAAAAGGCGGCCTCGCGCCATCAAACATCAGTCGTCAAACCAAGCGGGCAGCCGCCACCGCGGCCTGTGGCAGCGCCGCGTACCGTGCTGCCCGCCGCTCCTGCTACCACACCCGACGAGGACGTGCAGCTACGGCATAAGCCGGCCGTCCCCGAGCGACCCGCTACACTGCGGCCGCACAGTTTCCGCGGCGCGCGCGGCTCATACACAGAAGATGCACCCGCCGCTCCGGCCGCTGCGCAGCTTGAACGCACGCACGTGTACTCTGTAGACAAGCAGCACCCGACAGTGATCCAGGTGGCGCCTGCCGTCGCACCCGAGGAGGGGCCCCGCGCCACGGTGCAGCGTACACACAGCTCAGGTGGTAAAGACGCCGAGCTCGACGACAGCAAAGCGCTTAGTAGCGCAAGCCGACAGCTGTCGCAATCGGAAGGTAGCATCACGGAGCCGCCGACGTCACCGCGTGCGTTGCCATCGCGCCCGCCGCGGCCTATGGTGCCGGCGCCACCTCCACCCGCGCACCCACCCGCACAGCCACCGGCAGCAGAGAGCACCGACCTCTAGCCCGCAGAGACTGAGATAGTATTACCTCTAACTCCAGCCGTTGCGCCGGCGAATCCGCGGAGTAACGATACGAATCAGTGAAACGTGCAAGTTGACCTATTCGTTGTTGATTATATCTCTCGGTGTATGACTAATCGTAAGTGGCTACTATCTCTAGTAGCATTAAAGAGACTGATGTGTTGTAATATTTTTACGATGTGCTTACTCTATTGATCAGCTGTTTATATCTAACGATTGGAGTATTTTCACTTGCATGAAACAAGTATTACGTCTTTGTATATTTGTAACTTAATATAATAAAGTTCGTGATAAATTATTGTCTATCAACAAATAAGATATAAATTATGTATTGGTTCACTGAGAAGATTCTATATAGGAATTGTAAATTTAAATTTCAAAAAGACATATCTGTTGAATTGTCAATTTAGCTTTTTTATCTAATTACAATTGTGTAGAGTAAGTGAAATGTACAATATAGACATGTTGCAATTATTCCTTGTGATATTAGGGAAGGTAACCGGCGGCCGCGCGGCCGGTGCACAAACGTAAAATGTTGTATGACGATTAGCCATATTTTTATGATATTTATAACTTGACCGTGCATTAATTATTATTAGCCACGCTATTTCAGTGCATATTATTATTTAGGCTTAAGTATGTTATGTAGTATTTATAACGTTTATGTGATACGCATTTTATTATTATATACTGCAAGTATACAAAGCTTCTGTTGTAAGTAAAATTAAAACAATTATATAGAAATTAACATTTTACTTTTCTTTAACTCAACTTGTTTAGTTTCAAAAATGAGAATTTAGTAGCATATACGCATTTTCAATTATTTGCTTGTTAAGTCTGCCATTTTACAATAGTATAGTTTCTTTTCCCAACCCTTAATAGAGATATGTGGTTTGGCAATATATGTGCAGATTCTGTGATAACTTCGTCAAGTTTCTTCATTCTTTGGTGATTTATGTAAAATCCTCCAGCTTGTATTATTCTCATGGCATCGGCTGAAATTAAACAAGTAGCCTGTAGGTTTCTTATGTAAACTTAGGAAAATGAAAAATAACAACCGAGTAGGACCTCTGCACAAAGGTGAATCAAAGAATGTTTTGTTTACTCTAATACCCGAATAAGGAAAATAATTTATGAAATTATAATTCGTATTTTTAGAAGAATTAAAACAGCAGAGAATCTATTAGTATATTTTGAGGTGTTCTAAATTGTATTTCAAATCAAATCAAAATCAAAATATGTTTATTTTCAATATACAATTTTTTACATCTAAGAATGGCTGTTGGAGTCTCCTTTTAAGCAAACAACATGCCTGTATTAGGAAACTCCGCTCTTCATTAACAATGTTTTTTTTTTGTATATCATTTAAGTGCCTTAATCAACTTACAAATGTATCGTTACATATATATATATATATATATATTATCCTATATATGTTTATACTTATGTGGTTATATATATATATACACACATATATATATATATATATATACACGCGCAATTTTCCAATTATTATAATTTTATGCATATAAACAGCAATTCAATTCAGTATTTCAAATTCATTAGTTGTTAATATAAGGATTAATTAAAGAATTGACTAATCTAAAGGGCCAATAAGACCAGGATCTTCCAATAGGGAAACTGAAATCATAACAAATTACATATCCATAAACTAAAGGCTTTTTAATGGCTTTGTGTTCTTTCCAAGCCTTTCTTAGGTTACGTCACACGTAACCTAAGAGGCCTGGTTTTCCCTTGAGTTATGTAGGTCTAATAGCAGTCGCTCAAATGTCAAAATCTTCGCCAAACCCTTACGCTTAGGTAGCGGACCCGGGCAATCCCATTGGATCAGGAAAACAGGATAATGTTAGGAAGATGAGGCTGAGAGATAGGTGTATAGTTCTTAAAGATCGTATGGACTACTTTGTGTATTTCACGGGTTGTTGTGTTAGCAGCAGAGGTGGTATCGCGCGAGTGATGTGTATTGGGGGCGTTAACAGGCTACGGTAACTGCTTTCCAGCAGGTGGACCGTATGCTTGCTGACATAGAACAATAATATAGTGTGGAAAAGACAGCGCCCATAACGCGGCGGCGACGTAGAAAAACATTGGCCTCAGACAATGATCAGTCTGAAAGCTGTGTGGAAGAGCACTAAGTGCAAGAAGGACACTTATCTAGCAGCAATAAGTTGAGTATGTTTGTATAGATGTAAAACAACTCCATCCATCGCATATACTGTTAACATTATACCACTAAGGAGGCAAACAACCGTATAGCCAGCCAGTCTGTTACCATAGCTGATGGACACTTGCAATACCAGGGACATCACTGGAGTTCTTAAAAAAAAATTCGATATTTTTTATACTATATCAAGTGACATACATACTGTCCACTTTTTGAGCTGATATTTTCGATCCGCCGTTGCTACAAACAGCAACAAAACCTCTACAAATAGGTTCCCGCTCCCTATACTAGAACCGGTTTAATTAATCATCGAAAGTAATTAATTGAATCAGACCGATCATGGGACAAACTCTGTTGATATAGCAAGAACTACTTAGGAATTTAACTTTCTTCTCCAGTAAGATTGCCTATAAGATGCCTGCCTGCTATATCCTACCTCTGTTTTTCCAGAGCCTCCTATGCTAGTCGGCGGGGTTCACCATGTGTATATATATAATTAGGCACTTAGCTGTAAGGGCGAGTTCCTATATGAAATAGCAAAAAGGAAAATCGTAATGATAGTATAGGTATATGGTGCTATTATTTATGTTTACAGGTACTTATTTGTCTAATTTTTACATTCTGCTTCGTAGCATTATCCCATATCCTAATCGTCTAGGGCTTTGTCAAAGATACAAATTTTTACAGGAAGTGACTGGCGTCAGACGTCCACAACCCTGAGGGAAAATCAGACCTTATTTTAGGGGAACGGGCAGATTTCCTCATATTTTTCTTTCACCACCAGGAAGTGACAATTACAAATAGGTATATAAATATATAACTGTTTAATTCTTCCATTAATAATGCCCAATAACAAGGATGTGCTTTTTATTCCATGCAATGCCTTCTCTCTGTGTTCTGAAATACTATACACGCTTTTAATAACAAGGAACAATAATGAAAGCAATCTTAGAAATAAGAGAAATTAACAACACTACTTACTCTCAGTGGGGAAGCATTTTGCTTTCATCCCTAGCTCCAAGACTGTAATACCCGGTGATAGCAGGATTGTCATAACTGGTGCACCTTCGAAGGCCTGCTGTAAGTCACTGGGACTAAGTGACACAAGGGCTTTTATATCCTTGCTGTATATAGCTTCAGTCGCTTTTCGTGCTCTTTCTAGGCCTTCCTCTGCAAAAGTTTGAAAGAGTATCTCTGCATAATTTTTTCTTCCCAGAGACTTACGAAAAATTTATAAATTAATCATTGAATCTAAACTTCAAAGAACGTAAATTTGAGTGCATTGACTAAATATAGAGTACATCATCTTTAGAAATAAAGCCATTTTCAGTTGCTTGTGATGCACCTGCTATAAACGAGACTCTGAAGAAAGTGAGGTCCTCCCACATTGCCTTGTTGCCTCCTAACAGATAAAAAAAATGATGTCATTACCTCCATGTACCAATGTTGTTAATTGTTCGGCTAGACACGTCTGTGGATATCTCTGATCTGGATGCTCCTTGTGTTTGAACATTATATCTTTCAACTCTCCTAAACTGTAGAATGTAAATAATTTCAGAAGCCGTTCCACGTCTGAATCCTTTGTCCTAATAAAATATTGATATAAACTGTAAGGACTAGTTTTCTCTGGGTCCAGCCATAGAGCATTGCCTGCTGATTTTCCAAATTTATCTCCTTCTTCTGTTGTTACTAGAGGCAAGGTTAAACCTACAATACACAACAATTACACATTTTATGAAAAATTATTTATAGTAACCGACAGCACATCAAGGTAGTAGCGCACCATATACATCCTTGTTTACAACTCGACTAATAAGCTCGTGACCTGCACTTATATTTCCCATTTGATCACTGCCGCCTATCTGTAATGGGATAAAAAATAACATATATGTACCACACGCATCTAATATTATATATATATATACAGTATTTTTATATATTTATTTGACACACAATTTTGGCAGAGTAATTAGTGAGGCTGCTTTGGCACCAAGGCTCATGGGTTCGATTCCAACACAGGATAACCATTTGTGCGCTTGATCATGTTTGTCTGTCTTGGTCTGGGTGTGTAAGGTGCATCAGTAGCCTGTCTGCGGAAGTACCTCCACCTCACAGAAAACTGCAGCCAAATAACAACTCCATGGAGTGTTGTGTTCCTGTATGTGAGGGGGGATACCAGTAAGCACCTAAGGTGTTGCTTTGTTAGCAGCGAGGTGGCATTACAAGCACTGCAAACATGCACTTAATACATTGCAAGCATTCATATGCTATGGTAACCACTTTACATCAGGTGACTCCTATATTTGGGTGCCTCCCAATGTTACATAAACAAAAATATAGATTTCTATTGTCTATTAATCCGTCAGGCCCAAAGGGCCTCAAAGGAGGCTCGAAATGTATGGAAAATAGTATATAATGGGCTTTGACGGATTAATGCATAAAAGTTGAATGAAAAGGCAATGACTGATGAAATATTAAATAACCTGAAACCTGCAATCATATTCTTTCAGTAGATGTAACCAATCATAAGACTGGAATATCTGATAAGCAAACTCTGTGAAACTCATTCCAGCTCCAGAATTGATCCTGCTTTGCACGCTGTGTTTCAGTAACATTGTACCCATTCGGAAGTTTCGCCCAATTTCACTAACAAACTTTATTGCATCCATGCCATTGTACCACGATTCATTGTTGACTATTCTGAAAATAAGGAAGAATCTTTGGCATACATAATATTACAGTATATAGTTTAATGCCTTGTAAGACATTAACGCTTACATAAGTAAAAGAACATACCTTAGTGGTTTCAATTTATCTTCATTTTGTGGCCAAATATATTTGTTGTGGTTTTCAAATATTGTTTTTAGATTTTTTGTTATACAGGTTATGTTGTCATGTATCACATGCGCTTGTAAGGCAACCCGGTCCGTACTCCTTCCGCTCGGATCACCTATGTGGCCAGTCGCTCCTCCTACCTAAAGGGGATTAAAACATTCAGACAAACAAACTCTTGTGCTTAATTATATTAGTATAGATTTCAAACTGTTTTTTTTATTTTTTCAATTTGAATTCAATTTCAAAATTTCTCTGCCTACCCCGTAAGGGACTTGGCGTGAAGTTATAGTAGTAGTAGATTTCAAATTATACTCACTGGAAATCTAAAAAAAAATATGCTTTTCGGAAGCAATAAAACTGTAACTGAACTGAATAAGGCTGAGTGCTAGTAAAAATAAAGATAAAGTTCTTTATTTGCCATTGGTCACTTAGACACGTCTTACATTCTTTGAGCACTAAGCAATGTACTAAGTAAAATGTGACATATCTTATTGTCATGTCCTTTTTAGATATAATTATCACATTTCTTGATATTGTGATTTTATTCAGAGTATACAAAGTTTTGATTCATTAGCCACTGAATGACTACTGGATAGGTAACCCTATTCATAATATAATACATACCAGCGCAATAACATTATGTCCAGCACGTTGCCAATGAAGCATATTGATAATAACAAGAAGATTGCCCACATGAAGGCTGTTTGCAGTTGGATCGAATCCAGCATATACACACTGTGGAGATTTATTCAGTAAGTTTTTAATTTCTGTCCTGTAATTTACAAAACAATTATAAAATGGAACAATCAGGTCTAAGAAGATACACAGAATATGTATTATTGTCATAATTTAATAAAGTGGAAACTTACGCTGCGGTATTAGGAAACATATCTTGATACATGCCGCGTTCACTGAGTTTTAGGATATTTCTATTGCTATAACAACGTGCATATGTGCCAATATATAACCATGAAGATTTATATATATGTAACATGTTAGGTATTTTCATAATAAATGAACACTGTGCGAAACGTATAACCTTCTCAAACAAAAGAACCCAATTATCATTGGAAAATTATGCACTTTAAATCGTAATGTAAGTATTACGGTTTTTCCTTTAATATACTATCAACCTATTATTATATATATATATATTTTCCTTCTGAATTATTATATTTATACCGTAAATGGAGAAAATCTTGTGTCTGTATACGACTTATATTATACAAGATTACAATACAATGAATTGAATTGAATTAAAATTATAAAACGGCAACAAATTTTTTGGTTCTTTTTTTTTTTGTTTCTTTTTATCCCCGAGGGGAAAGGCAAAGGGATCTAGCCCATACAGCCAAGTCATCAGTTTAGAACCATTTGAAAATCTTAATTCTATGTTCTAGCTTCAGGAACTGTGCTGAAAAAATACTTGGGAAGGGTACATACGCAGACCCAGTCAACCCATTTTAAATACCACCCGTAAAACGATAGTGATTTTTACAAGGTTTTCTTGATGAACTTATTCACGTCTTCCAAAAAGTGCATAAACCTGTTATATTTGATTTTTTTTATTACTGTATAATTTCACTAGTACTTATGTTACAAAATACTATCGAAATTGTCACACAAAAATAATTTTATGCTGAATTGTAAAAATTTCAAGTAAAACAACAATGTCACTCGTCAAAAGCCCGGGAAGAAGTCCTTTTTTGATTCTTTTTATCCCTGAGGGGAAAGGCAAAGGGATCTAGCCCATACAGCCAGTCTTCAGTTTAGAACCATTTGAAAATCTTAATTCTATGTTCCAGCTTCAGGAACTGTGCTGAAAAAAATACTTGTGAAGGGTACCTAGATCCAATGAACCCAGTTTAAATACCACCCTTAAACGATACATAGTGATTTTTACAAGGTTTCTTGATAAACTTATTCACGTTTTCCAAAAAGTGCAAGTAAACGTGTTATATTTGAGTTTTTTCATTACTGTATAATTTCACTAGCACTTATGTTACAAAATACTATCAAAATTGTCACATAAAACTAATTTTATACTGAATTGTAAAAAATTCAAGTATAACAACAATGTCACTCGTCAAAAGCGCGGGCAGAAGTCCAGACAGACTGATAGTATTGTGCAGTGACAGTTGACAGCCCGTAACTGAGTATAGTTGGCCGTGTGGCAGCGTAATCATAGGTCACCCCAACCCATCTCAACCCGTGGGTGACGTTAAAGGCAACGAAGGAATGATGCAGTAGGCGTATTCACATTGCCTCGAAACATTATACCTATTCGAAACGGATTCGAAAGTTTTTCACTCATATTTCATACATATTGAGTGAAAACTTTGCAATTCCGATTCCAATGTCGTGTTTCGCCTACCAGAGACGGGCAACAGCGTCTCCTACGTACATTAATAACTTACTGCGGTTGCCAACCCGCCTGAAAGCGTAGCAAATTATGGCAAAAGCACCCTCAAATATGAGTACAAGCTTGTTTCTTCACGGAATACCGTGAGTACAAGAAAAAACGACCCCTAATCACCGACAGCCTCGCTGATCCTGGCTCTGTTAAATCCAGCAACTTGCTTTACTACCTGCACTAAGCAATGTACTAACGAAAAAGTAAGGATCGTGGCCGTGTCAGTGAGAGTAGCGTTATACTCAGAATTACCAAATCGATAACGAGCTTAAGATCATACAAGTCTAAGCACCAACTTCGACACACCTCAATGCTGAGGTAGGGGCTATGTACAAAGACGCTACACAGCGCTGATGGTGAACTTCAATGCAAAACGGGGCACGAAACAACGATGAGTTGAGAGTAGGCCGGTTTAAAATCGGGCAATGAAACTAACGGGGGCAACTGCTGGTCGACTTCATGGATAAGAAGGAACTCTTTATGACGGACTTCTTATTCAAGAATATCATGCGCCAATTTAATACAATTTGAGGCCATGGAGCGAAACCAAGGCTCCTAAGTTTTCGCCCAAGATCTACCTATTGTGCAAAGTCAACTAACTAAGAAAACAGAGATTTTGAGTGAGAAGAACTTCTATGGATAGCTGTACACGCTGTCGTTTTAGTCGGGGTACAACGTTAGTAACAACCCAAGAGCTAAACTCACTAAAAAGTCACTTTTTACGTTATCCGGTTTCCCAATCCATTAGAATTGTCGGAGTCCACTACCTAAGATTTGACGAAGATACTGATTTTGACATGGAGCGGCTGCCGTCAGACCTCCGCAGCCCAGAGGGAAAACCAGACCTTTCTTATGTTAGGTCACACGTCTATCGAAATGTAGTTTCTTGGACGTGCGAGTTTCTTCACGATGTTTTCTATCACAGCCGAGCAAGTGGAAATTACAAAAATGTTCATAATACATGCGAAAATACGAATTTTGTAATACATGCCTGGATTGGAAGTGGGGACCGGTTGCTCAATAGGCCGGTTCCTTGTCCACTGAGCTATTACTGCTCACTGCAAACTGACCCGTCGCTATACCGAGCTTATCCCGGACATCAGTCTGTACGAGGTTCGTATGGCCTTCAAAGAGAATTATGGGGGAAATTCTGAAAGCCGGCGTCATCCAGAGTCTATTTAATTTTAGTCATACAAATGCTTTCCATTCCGTCACACACTCTGGCGAAACACCGGAAACGTGGATCAAATCATGTTGTTCTGTTGTGATGTTGAAGAACTGTAGGTCGATATCGTTTCTGAGCCCGTTTATGTACTGTTTTCGAGAATCAAATGCCTCGCATGAGCCTGATTTCAAACTGGCTATCGTAAACATCTCAATTTCGCACCCCACAAAACATAGCAACTCTTACTCGAGGTAAAATTGCAGGTTCCGCGATTACACTTCAATAGAGTATCAGTTGCAAGTAAAAACTCGGTTTGAACACATGAAGCAAGTTGGTGAAAAGGCCAAAAAGAACTTTTATGCGTTAACTCTGTTACAAACTCTTTATAAATCAAATACGTAAATATACTTTAAACTCGAATTTCCACCTCGACGTGGGGCTTAACTTTTAAAATGTCAAAAATTATTTCACAGTTCACATATTTAGGATGTATTACGTACGGTTCACCTGCATGAGCTGATAGGGCTACCATCGGTAATGCCCGTCGTAAGTTCCTGCAAAGTCAGCGTTTCATTTTAATATTTCTATGTACATCGTATAGAACTGTGAGCACCGAGGCACTACGACGAGCTCGGTGGCGCAGTTGTGGAACGCGTTGTTACGCTACTTTAACACCAACGCTCGTGGGTTCGATTCCCACACAGTACAAACATTTGTGTGCATGAACATGTCTGTTTGTCTTGGTCTGGGTATTTTCTATGTATAATAAGTATGTATTTACAAAAAGAAATGTATTTACGTATGTTTATCAGTTGTCTAGTACCCATAACACAAGCTTCGCTTACTTTGGGGCTAGATGGCGCTGTGTAATTTGTCCGACAATATTTATTTATTTATTTACTACTGGCCCTGGAAAGCGTGTTACGAGTGGACTTAGAAATACCACGCCGTGCTTCAATGTACTACGCCTACACCTCTAAAAACATGTACCATGACATTCTAAAACACAGTAATCATCCCGTTGAGAAAATTTTCACCGTACAATAGATATTACTTGATAAATAGTATGCATTCCAGTTATTAATGTCATAGTCAGGGGGTGAGGACCTGGTGTCTTGTAGCACAGGTAACAACCTATTTCAAGCGCCAGTCTTCACATTTAAAATAGATAATCATAGAAAATGTATGTAAAATAATTTGTAATTCGTATGAAGAAAATAAAGAAATTTTGAACTGGGCATAGAAACTTTAGGGCTAAGCTCTTTTCGTTTAGACTTGTGTCATCGCCTTTATGTAAGTGTTCTACGACAAATCATGAATTCGAGGAAACAGCACATCATGTTCTCTGGGAGTGCGATCTCTGGCCGGGACGTGGCCGGGACGATATGTTAAATTCCTTATATGTCAGTTCCGGTGTAGTATTACTATTCTGATTTGGTGACAATAGGGGAGAATTACTGGGCGTTTAGGCGGTTTTGCAATCTATGTGTTAGGTAAGGTAGGAATGGTATTAAGCACTATTCGAAAAACAATTATTGCAAATATTAAGTACCTACCTAATGATTTTCTGTTCCTACATGCATACATACATATATTATCACGCATGTATCCCATTGAGGTAGGCAGAGACTATGGAACGCCAGGTGCATCGATCCAAACATACCACTCTTGCTTCTTCCACACTCATCAACCTCTTCATGCATGCTCTTCGGTTTTGGGTGCATTTGATTTGGCCCTTATTCAACGCATCACCAATTTGATAAATATGTGTGCGTCTAGGGTGGCCCCTCCTGACATCACCATTCACTCTTGCTTGTTACACTCCTTTCGTAACTCTTTTGTCGTTCATTCTTTCTAAATTACCAAACCATCTTAGCATACCTCAGAGGAAAGATACCTTCTCTGAGTAGCATACCCTTTTCAATTTTTGTCACTGCATCAACTTTCATTCCACAAAGTTCTCGTATCGTACTATTTTTTCATTCTATCAACCTTTCTCCACACATACTCCTCAGTGCTCTCATTTCTACGGCGTTCACACTGCTTTCATGCTTCTTCTGCCATACCCATGTTTCACTACCGTACATCAATGTTAGCGTTAATACATCCTCAATGATAGTAAGGTGAGCTTTGCTCGATATGTTATCGCTTGTTACCACTAAGTACAACGCACCATTGATACGGTTTCCTGCGTTCACTATTCTTTCAATATCGCCCTCAAATTTTCCATAACTCGTAGACATAGAACCCAGATACACAAATTCATTCACTTGTTCATTTTCGATAATTATATGACAATCTGTAACACTTTCATTCGTTTTAAACACTGATTACAATTACTTTCAGAGGAAGTACTTCCTCTGAGCAATTACTAGATATTAAGTACTATACTGTGATTGTTAAAATAGGGAAGTTAACTAGTATAAGCCAAGCGTTAATGTCGATTATTTTTGAGTGCTATTTCTGACATTTTGATTATTTAGTAAAGCTGTTGTAACTAATTTTCTATGGTTAATAAAAGCTGGTAATCATATAGATTTTTATTTATAACATTTTACAAAGTAAACAATATACACATACTACATAGGTCGGAGTGGACAATTCACTGGGAAGGAGTCGTAGCAATTGCCCCTCCCCATGCAAACATGCGTCCCGTCTAGTGGGCCTCCAAAGGGAACAGATAGCATGAAATTGTCATCCCAGGAGACAATTGAGAAAAATAATACCACTTGTCGCCTCTGGCACGAAGCGAAGTGGACAGTTAGGAAAATTAGTCTCCCCGAGGGACAGTACTAGAGGGGACTACTGGGAACAAGAACAAAGGAAATACGAATAGGATGTGGTGATGATATTCCTTATCATGTCATCATTGTGGTGTACATTATATAAAATAGGAATACATTTATTAAATTTTAGAATGTTTAAACTAACACGTCTATGAAGGGGTTGTGTTCCTATGAGAGAGTAAGGTTACCGGTATGTTCCTGAGGAGTGACTGTGTTACCAGCGGAAGTGGCAACGCGCGAGTATACTCCTTGTATTGTAAGCGTTCGTCTGTATTGTAACTACTTCCCACCAAGTGGGATATATAGGTATACCTGTTTGGTCTCCCGACATTGCATAGGGTCTAACTGTTGACAAGCATACAATCAGTACCACAAAGATTTATTTATAGTTATTTATTTAATAATACAAATACATTCTGTAGTTTCGTAATTCTAATAGTTTATACAGTTAATTTTCACGATAATAACACAGAGCAGTTTTATTTACAGTACTTGTTTTGGACATAGTGTCGCCATTAAAAAAATATATTTAGCTCGTGAACGGAGATACGACAGTGAATTATCAAATGACAACGTATTTATAACACCTGAATTTATGAACTACTCAAGGTTATAATAATGTTTAGTTATTTCACGCACTATTACAAATATGCGCGTACAAAGCAATAACGCGTGACTATAACTAAATAACACAATTTTAAATATAACCTAAATGACTTAAATGTATTTTTATGTTTTTCTCGAGGGAGGGATTCAAACATTCAAGTTTTTTTTGTTATAAACAGCGCTAATGTGGAGACAAAAACAATTTTAATGTATCAAAGTAATTAATGTAATAAAATAAAACAAAAAAAAAACATAATTCGGGTAACAATTTTGCATTGATAATTTTTTGATGGAAAAGCTGTAGTTATTCTAAAAAAAGAAACATCATAATTTGCTCAGTAAACTATTAAATGATAGACATTAAACTGAACTATACCTGAATGGAATTTTAATTTCGAGCGAGTTATAGAAAACCACATATTAGATCACCTGCTGATCAGTTTTTTTATTACTTATCAAGCGAAACTCTTAAATTCATTCTCGGTACAATAAAGACGATACATTTTGTGAAAGCTATAATAAACGAATAGTTCTTGTTTTTCACCCAATATATAAAATTGTACTGTTCACTTAAAATACAATCACTATAATGCAATACAGGGAATTATAACTGGCCTCTATTAGAACTTTATAATCAGCAAGACCATGCTGTCTGTAACAGTGATATGATAATACTATAAAAATACCATTTCTCAAATACAGAACTAGGAATACTTTTCTATGTATCGTTCTTACGATTATAAACCTCTAATAAGAATTTGATACTTAACAATATTACTTATGGCTAGCCGTAACTCGTAGATTAGTGTAGCGTGCAAAAGCTAATCTTCCAGGGTGACGTTTTTGAATAAATAGGACATGGATTCCTTATTGTGAATGCGGCGAATAGCTTCACTGAGCAGTACCGATATATCAATAGTTTTGATCTTGCTACATTGCATCTTCTGGAGTTCGTGGGGTACTGTGTTCGTCACCACCACTTCATCAATGGGAGAGTCCTCGATGAGACCCGGCGCACCTGATGACAGCAACCCATGGGTAGCCAGGACGTATATTTTGTAAGCGCCGCATTCTTTCAGCACCTCGGCGGCAGCGACGAAGGACTGCACGTCGTCGATCATGTCATCCTGAAATAAAACAATATATCGCCTAAGATGAGGCCATATGCCAGATCTATATTACCAGAGGGAGACTTTGTACAAAAGTCGTCTGCGTGGGTACCTCTGTCTCACCTATTTCTACCGCCAAGTAGCTATATTTATATAGCTATGTTCTGGTTTGAAGGGTGAAATGTAGTAGAGTAATTACTAGGTACAGTGACGGAACAGCCTTAGGTCACAAGATTGGCAGCGCGGGAGTAACATCCCCGTGATGTTGCGAGCGTCAATAGGTTGCGGTAACCACTTACCATCTAATGCGGGCCGAATGTTTGTTTACGAACTTAGTTGTATAAAATTATAGATCTATGAAAAATTGGGGGCTTTTCATTTTAAACACGCTTTAAGAGTACATAGTCACTTTTTTTATTACTATCTAGAGAACCATATAACAATCACTTGTAACTGTTGCATCAGCATGAAACTTTGCAATTGACGGTAATTTTAATCATAATGTAATATTAAAGTAATATCAAGCTAATAAGATGAAGGAGGGCAAGGTATGCCACAAAGGTTGTTAGAAAATCAATCTAGCTTGAGCTTGTTAGACTTGGTGAACCCTCTGATCATAGTAGCTTTATAACTTATTAACTTTTTTAGAAAGTTACAAAACATTGGGGAAATCCCATCAATAAAATTAAACAACTAACGACTTTTGTCCAGACCAGATGAGATTTTGACATATAATAAAGAATACATATATAATGTTTATTATGCATGATGGTTTTGTAATATTATGCTATTGCACGTTATTGTGTACTGACCACCATGATGGCAATCCTGCCTCCGACATCACCAACGACGTTGATTGGCGGCTTCTCCTTGGCAGGGTGCACCGGTACTCCCACAGACACGTCCATGGTGCGGGATCTGTCAACACTATAAACATATTTGTAGACTGAATAATAGAATAATAGAATAGATTTCAGATCACTCGGGACAAAGACAATTCAATGTTTAAGTTAGTCAGCGAAATTTGTTAACAAGGTAAACAAATTGGTAAAGTACCGAACTATCATACACATTATAATCTCTTCAAAGGAAGCTGGCTAATATGTCAAATATGACAATGCTTAAAAAAGCCTTAATACAATCCTGACACTTAACCAGTTTTTATTATTTGTTATTTACTTTAAAGTAACGTCGAGAGGCAAATAAGCATATGAGCCATATGAAATGATTACCCTACGATTACATGCAATACAAAAAGCATCGGTCACGACGTACGAGCAACACAGAAACTTCACCAGAGTTTATTGGTAACCTCACATCGGCACAAACACAACAACCCTTTAAAGGCTATGGTCCTCTGTGAGATACAGTTAGTTCCCAGTCGGACTGCTTTGATGCTCCCTACTTCTCTTTCGCCAAAGTCTCGTGTGTTATTTGTAGGGCGGCCCACGTGCAGGTGAACCCTGCTAACACTACACTCTTGAAACATGGGTACAAATAAGCACTACATAGATGCCAAGTTTGACATTTGTATATCTTTTTGACAATACAGTAAAAACCACAGGATATCTTTATGGTGTACAAATAAGGGGTTTAATCTGTATTTTTAAAGTGCCACCTAAAATGTTCAATAGATACAAGGCTTTAAAGATAGAACAGATGAATGAAGTAAAAGTAATGAGCAGTGATAGCCAGGGGCTAAAGAACCGAACTGGCTCCCAGTTCTAATCTAGGCGTGGGCATATACCATTAAATTAATGTTTTGTGGGTTTATGTATATGTTCGTAATAATCACTTGCTTGGTGGTGAAGAAAAACATCGTGAGAAAACACGCACGTCCAAGAAATTGTATTTTGAATGATGTGTGAACCTATGAAAGCTCTAGTTTTCCCTCTAGATTGTGGAGGTTTGCCTCCATGTAGAAATCAGTATCTTCGACAAACCCTTAGGCTTAGGTAGTGGACCCCACCAATCCTAATGGATTAGGAAACCAGATAACACTAGGAAGAAGAAAATTTCTGAAGTAAGTTCAACAGCTAAAATGTCAAATGATATAACCCAAAACTACTGATTTTATTGATGCTACATTTCACATTTTTTTAAATTTCTATAATTGAATCAGCTATATCACCTTGGTATACAGGGTGGCGAGTATCTTCCATCGACCTCGTCACTTTCGGCTTCCTTTTGCTCACCGTGTATGACCGCTATGGCCAGCCGCAAGCGCTCAGCATATGAAGTCGCCTTTTTAGCAGAACCTGGGTTTCGGGCCACAATCACTGAGTTACGGTAATCTGGAATCTGAAATGACACAAGCTGATGTCTATTGGTCTCTGCGCTTTAAACAAACATTACATTTTTTTTTTCTTATAATAATAGGGGTTAAAAAGTATGAAATTGCCGTTTTATAGTAATATATACTTTGAATTGACATTAAACCTTCATGGTGTGAGATTTTCGAGTGAAACGTTTTTTTTTATTCAGCATAGACGAAAAAGATGGATACTTCGAAAATCTGAGTAATTTTTGATTACAAGTTCCGATTCGGAACAAACGCGGCAGGAACGGCTTGCAATATTAATACTGCGTTTGGAGAGGAGACTGCTAATGAACACCATGCGTTTTTGGTTTAAACGCTTTCGTAATGGAAATTTCGACTTGAAGAACGTACCACGTGGAAGACCGCCCACACGGGTGAATTGAAGGAGATGGTGGAAGCCGATCCAAATCAGACTACCCAGGAATTAGCGGCATGGTTTAACGTTACCTTACTTTACAATATTGACACATTTGCATCAAATCAATAATATAAAAAAATATGAAAAATGGGTGCCTCATGATTTGACTGATCTGCAGAAAGAAACGTGCGTTGAAACTTGTGTTGCCTTGTTGAATCGGTACAGAAAAGAAGGAATATTGGATCGAATTGTGACATGTGACTAAAAGTGGATTCCTTACAATAACCGAAAGCGAAATATACAATGGCTGACTCCAGGTCAAACGTCGCAACAGTGCCCTAAAGCAAAGCTTACTAATAAAAATGTAATGATAACTGTTTGGTGGTCTTTTCATGGAGCTATTCACTATAGCTTTCTCAGGTCTGGTCAAGCAATAACAGCAGATGTTTACTGTGGCGAACTTCGAACAATAATAGCGAAACTGGCAGTAAAACAGCCCCGACTTGTGAATCGATCTTCACCATTATTACTCCATGACAATGCAAGACCCACACTGCACGAGAAACCGTTGTAAAACTACAGGAGCTGTAGTTAGAAACCATACGTCATCCTCCGTACTAGCCAGACCTTGCTCCAACTGTCTACCATTTTTTTTCGTGATTTGGACAAATTTCCAGGTGGTAAAAAATTTTCTTAGTAAAGGCAGTACAAAATGCTTTCACACACTTTGTCGAATCTAGATCTCCAGAGTTCTATCGCAAAGGCATAAATAAACTTGCGATTAGATGGCAGCAATGTATAGATAATGAGGGTAAATATTTTGATTAAATAAATGTTGTTACATCTTGGAAAAAAACTAGTTTTAATTTTTCAGTACATGTTCATACTTTAACCCCTAATATTTGCAATCAGTAGTATCATATGATCAGCTGGGATAGTGTTCCCCTCTTTTATATTTTATCTGACAAGACATAATTTATGTTAAAATCTTAAAAAATGTTGACTTACTATACAATTGAAACATTTTGTATGAGACTGTGTGTTAACATCATGATTGTAATGAGGCTTAACCAAGTAAAACACAGATTTTTAAAGTGGTTTCTGATGTAACAGAAATATTCGAATTTTAAATAGGTATTGTAAATGTGTGTTCGTTTGTAGTGTACACTAGACTCAACATCAATAACGAAAAAATATACTTTAAATTGCTTATTGGTGTTGAATTTTTTACTGTTGTATAGTAAAGCACTGAATAAAAATATAAATAAAATACATGCATGTTCCCTATTAGTGTTTTAACAATCAGAAACTTAAAAGCTTGAAAGACAACTTTTAAATCTCTAGATATTATTAAATGAGTATGTAATGGGAATATTGCACAATTGTATGTTTTAACTTACACTTTCTTGAATATACTGTAATAGGAACGGAGATGCTCTCAAATTATCAACTGGGCACTCATAGAAGCCTTGTATTTCCTTCTGGTGGAGGTCCATTGTGATGATATGTGTTAATCCAGACTTACACATCATCTTCGCCAGCAGCTTTGTGACAATGCAGCCACGTTTTCTCATTTTGCACTGCTTGCTGTATGGTAAATATGGAATAACCCCAACAATTGACTTTGCAGATGAAGTCTTACATGCATATGCCATTATAAGCAATTCCATAATATTATTGTTGACATCTCTGTAACAATTCAATATATAAATTCAGAGGGAGTTATAATATGGTCTGAAGCTACCTAAATTATTATCACACAAGTATTAACTCAAAGTAATTAGAGCATGAATCAGCCAAAATTCGTTTCAAATACATAAACATTTTCGATTACAAAAATCAGTATTGAAAACAAATCCTGTCCATGTACAATTAAGTGCACATCAAGTGTTACACTTTGACCTTTGTACCCTTCTTATGCAGTCAGTATATAATAAGAATTACAATTGAAATAGAGTGTTAAACATGATCTGCCCTTATCTGTACTAAGTAGCCAAATATTACGAAATTATACTGTAAGTCCATTTTCTTACAAATACAATATATTCTAATATATATCTGACATTTTTCTTTTTTTTTCTCTAGAACCTAATAGGAAACCAAACAATAAAACAATACCTTATAGATGTGCAACAAAGTCCACCAGAGAAAACAAAATTTTAATCATGCAATTACAATAACATAAAGGTATAAAACAGAACTAGTTGTTGTATTCAATTCAATAATAATAAGTCATTAGCTCATACATTCAATACTCAACATCATCTATTGTCTAACTACATTGTTGCAAAAATCTTCTGAAACAGTTAACCAACTGTGCTACCTTACATGTTTAATATTGAACTCTGTTTGTCTCATTATTATACTGGTAGATTACAGTGAACAAAAGGATCATTGTGAGAAAATAAATTAAATTAATAATAAAATATATTGTTAAAAGTTTATTAACAGGAGGACTTGAAAACAATGTCTTGTGTCATGATCATAATATTTTACTATTATATTGAGTGTAGTAGTAATTTTTCTTATGGGTCTACTAGTATTGAGTTATTTGGTACAATATCACTATTTTTATTAAAAACGCAAACATATAACAACTCCTTACAGGGTTACTGTATTCCTGCAAGTGAGTGGGGTTACCAGTCTGTTCCTAAGGAGTTGTGCTTCGTTAAAAGCGGGGGTAACAAAGCGCTCTCCTGTATTGTAAGTGTTCATAAGCAATAGTAACCACTTTATATCAGGTGGGGTATATGCTTTTATTCTGTATAAAGAAACACACAACATTGCTCATGTGATTGATCATTAGGCATTAGGTAGTCACGTTCCCGCAAGTGCGTGAGGTTATTAGTGCAATGATGAGTTAGCAGCTGGTGTGGGAACATCCAATCAATACTCCTTAGAGCAACAACAAGCATTCATTGGCTATGATAACAATGGGATGATCATATATAGCTTGTTCATTAAATAACAAAATTTTCATATACTTACAAACTAGCTACAGTAGCTAAACTAAAGTAATTAATTATTTTATATGTCTAACAGACACAGTTCTTGGAACTGGTAGGGACATGTAACTTCTACATTGTCTCATATTATTATGAGGAGGCTTGTCCTGTTAGCTGTTATATTTAATGGGGCACTTTGCAATTCAGATTAGTAGGCTGGTTCCTTATACACTGAGCTTTTATTGCTCACTTGCCAACTAAACCAAATATGGAACACCAACTGTTATGACATTGTTATAAGTGTATAGGTGTGATACATGTTAAAAAATATTGTTTATCATATTTATTTTGCTTAGAATAGAAACAGATTAAATTAGAGCTGTGATATCCTAGTGAATAAAGAACATGCATATTATTTTGACGATATATTATATTGTCTTTATGTCTCTATGTCAAAATAAATAATTGGACCAAAACCTTTGGTTAGGTAGCAGATTAGGAAACAAGAATGGCCGGAACAAGAGAAATTGATAAAATTGATAGTTCTATAGGGTTTTGTTATACATATATGTACACTTTGAGAGCATAAAAGAGTAAAACAATAATATATACATATCACTGGGTATAGTCACATCTGCTATTGATTGCCAGTTTTTTTTATACAACTAGATTGGCAAACAAGCATGCGGCCCGCATCAGATAGTAACCGGTCACCGCAGCCTATTGACGCTCGCAACACCACAGGAATGTTACTCGCACACTGCCAATCTTGTGACCTAAGGATGTTTTGTCACAGTACCCAGTAATTATATTACGCTGCCATATCTCACCCTTCAAACCAGAACAAGCTATATAAATATAGCTGCTTGGCGGTAAAAATAGGGGCGGCAAAGGTACATGTGCAGAGGACTTTTGTACAAAGTATTCCTCTGGTAAATAATGTCATTATGTATATTGGCTGAAATATTTGGCTACAGCTTGTTTAATTTTGTTCCCCAGTTAGGCTGTTGTTTATTTATTTTGAAAATACATAAAACTTTATTGACTTGATGTTCTGAGTAATACATACTTTGTACCAGTTTGAACAATGTAAATATTTTTCCCTCGAATGGAATCAGCAATCTCCACCATTGTTTCTCGGTTGGTTTTGTGATACACAGAGCATCCTCCTTTATGTACACCGAGTCGGCTGAAATACAATAACAATAGAGATGGTAAATTTTAAAAGATAAAATCAAGTATGTATTCCCAATACACGTTTGGTGATGAGGTAGACAGCCACCATCATCAATTTGCACTGCCTGGGATAAACATGCCAAGGTTACCAATAGAGTTTGAAATTGTAATAGTTGTTAGATTTCAAAACTTGGTACTTGAAGGTGATTGTAATACTTCTGACTGAATCTTCTCCTGTGCTGCAAGAGCAGCTCCTTAGCCTTACAACTACAAAAGAATTTTAGTTTTCTACCTACAAGTGTAAATATGAAAAACGAGGTCACGTCATTAACCTTGCCACTGTCCAACGGCCCAATATGGAAATAAAGAGATAATGAGCTTGAGGTACACTAGATCTGTGTTTATTAAAATACTTACTTAGCGATTAAATCGGCCAATTCCGGATGCGAGTTGCCGCTTATAATCACGATGTCCGATGTAGAGTTTCCTTCCATATTGCTTTTTCGAGAAAGATTTTTGAAACCAACTAGTCTGTAAAAGCACGATAACCACATAAATCGCCGAGAATATCGAGTGATATCAAATAAATTTCATTTTGGTAAGGGACATCACGTTGGATCAACAAGAAAAACAATAAACCTGGTTTTGTTGAGTAACATAATAACCTGATGGTAGTCTTGTACTACAGCAGAATCTAAATATTCTTACTATAAGAAAATATATATATAATTTTCTAAAGGTTTAAATGGGAAAAAACTTTTTTATTCAAATAAAATAGGTACAAGAGAATTATGTTCTAATCTAATGAACGTGTTACGATCATTCAGTTGACATGACATTCACTCACAGACAGAAGACAGACTCAACTCAATACTCAATTATGCAAAATGCAAATGTACTCTGTGCTGTGCAAAGCTGACACGGCTACAGTCGCCACAGATTATAAACACATTACAAGATTCTAAAAGTCTGCCTCAACATAGAATAAAATGTAAGTACTGATATAATTTATCAATAAATTACACATCTATTTGTGAATTGTGAATATGTATAAATTATTAAATGATACATGTACATTAAGTTTTTACAAACAAACTTTACATATACAATTTTTTCCCGTGCAATACAGTTGCGGGAATATTAAATCGAGCCGAAGGGCGAGGTTTAAAGTCACCATAAAATAATCGATTCGTCGTATTCTTTCTATAATAGTTTAGTAGAAAATAAACTATATTCTACAATATGAATTGGCGTTTCAAAGACCCATACCAAAAATAGTTTACAAGTAACACATTAGGCGACCGTCAATTATTTCTTCTTGAAGACAATAAAGAGATATGTATATGTATGTACACACTGCGACAAATTATATTAGACACTTGTAGCGTCATTTTTACTTTTATTGCGCGTGCCATAAGTACAGCACAAAGATCAAACAGTCTAACTTGAGGTCTCGTTGTATGTTCATATGCATATAATTTGTGAATACGTATATAAGAAATATATTGTTTCTTGATGAGCTATAAAAATTGCATCTCAAATGAAAGAATCACTATTAATTTAACAAATATTGTTATCAATAGTCTTTTAGCGGGGATTCGTTGCCAAGTCTAAATATGCTAAAGAAGTCTAAATATTATTATTCTTCTTTATGGCGATCCTGGTATTCTCGCCAATGTCAGTGCAAGAAGCATTTCAAGCATCTAGAACGTAGACAGAGTATATAGATATAGACGGGCTACTAAAAGAATAATACCTACATGAAGAGAGATAGAAAATTCTAAAATACATGTGCGTGAGCAAGATAGACCATGAGTGTTTTGTCTCTATCTGCGTATGCGATTTTTATGTCTGCCACCGGGATTGTTCTGGTGTCAAACAAATTGTTCGTACTGACGCAATTTCGTTGATTTAAGTGTAAACCCTATGTATTTTATTCCCTTGTGCTGTTGTGATTATTTTAAAAGATGCATTGATCGTGCAGTAATGGTGAATTGCTCTATAATTGGCTGTAAAAGCCGAAGTGAACGACAAGAACCCAACATAACCTTTCATCGGTAAGTCGCTTATTTGTCACAATATAATGATAAAATGTTCAAGGATTATTAATTTAATGTGGATTCATACTCAATAGTAAGCAATTTTTATTAAATTAAAGTACAAATAAACATTTTTTTGTTGATATTAACCGATCAAATAAAAAGGTTATAAACATTACATTTTTATCGATATCACTATATGTCGTCTGTAATCAGCAGGATTACACTATTTGGGGTTACCAACACTTGACTTAATTTACCACATTTAACATATTGCGTATCTATTGTTTCAGTTTTCCTAAGGATTTATTTTTGAAGTATAAATGGATTGAGTGTACGGGTCGTGTAAACTGGCATCCAAATGACAACTCCCGGATCTGCTCCAACCATTTTGAATCAACTGGCCTTCAATCAAAGAAAAGCAAAATATGCTTAAATAAAGATGCAGTTCCTACGCGTTTCATTCACGTAAATTGAATTAAAATTAATGGCATAGGTAATTGAATATGTAACTAAAATATTTCAATGACTTTTCGAAATTAAATATAATAAAAGATTTTTCCTGTTACAAATTAATAAGCTAAAATATTTGAAATATAATTATTACTCAATATTTATGCTACGTCAATTAAAAAACAAACATAAGGCCTGCGTAATGTGAAGCCATTACCGGGGCCTAAACTCACTTGCGATATAAAGTATCGTTCACATGCCGTCACCCCTGCTGCCAACGCAATGACTTCTTCCTGGTAACCTCAGTGACGTGCAGGAACCCAATAACTCTCGAGGATCGAATGATATTTATATTTGGCTGCGGATTTCTGTGGAGGTCCTTTCGATGAAAATTAATTCTACTGAAGTGGTAAACATGTAATTTAGATATAAGATTTGAAGAGAAGAATTTGCAGAGACAGATGTGGAGAGAAGAAAAAGGATATGTGTGCGCTGAGGGGGGGGGGGGGGCATAATATACATGCATTTAAAAGGGAATATATTTATTTATTTGTTTTAGAGCTCACAGACCCTTGATCGACCAAGTTCTTCCAAATAGGCACAGTTGCAGCAACAAATGATGCTATGGTATCCTAATATTTTAATAATTTAGTTTTTTTTTTATACACCGTCGGAAGGTATTCAAGCATACGCCCCACCTGATGTAAAGCAGTTAGCGTAGCCTATGAACGCTTGCAATACATTACACGATGCCTCCTCTGTTGTTAACCCAGCAACTCCTTAGGAGCTTACTGGTGACCTCGCTCACACACAGGAACACAACAACCCTCTAGGGAGTTGTTATTTGGCTGCGGATTTTCTGTGAGGTGGAGGTACTTCACCAGACGGGCTCCTTTGATGCGTCCTACCTCTCTTAAATGCTTGTGTGATGAATGTTACTAATTAAGTGTAACTTTCAGATTGACGACTCGGACGTGAAATATGACCAACCGTCGTCAGAAGAAGTAGCTATGGAAATAGAAATAGAAAGTAGTTCGGTAAGTTTAATCTCTTATATACTCGTGGCGTAGTTAGAGAGAGCATGAAAGTAGGATAAACGCGGTTGAAATCCGAGCGTTGCGCAAAATCTGTGGTGTAACGCTTGCAGACCGTATTCGCAATGATGAGGTTAGAAGCAGAGTTGATCTGAAAGAGAGCGTCGGTATTAAAATAAGAAGAGGCATGCTCCGTTGGTTCGGACATGTAGAAAGAATGCAGGATGAAAGAATGACGAAGCAGATATACAATGCAAAAGTGGAAGGATGTAGGAGCCGAGGAAGGCCAAGACTTACCTATCATGATCAAATTGGTCGTGTTCTATCAGAAGGTGATGTCAGGAGCCCTAGAAACCGGCGAGCGTGCAGGGATTGGCCTATCCCGTAAGGGATTTGGCGTGAAGTTATAGAGTAGAATAGAAAGGCGTAGTTATATCAGATGCTTGAATTCTACGCTCAACAGAGAATGTATTGTTTAATGCGCAGTCTGCGTTAAACTATATTGTTTTTTTTTATACTATGTCGGGAGGCATACAAGCATACGGCCCACCTGATGTAAAGCGGACACCGTAGCCTATTAACGCTTGCGATATATTAATTATCCCTCCTCTGCTGCTTACACAGCAACTCTGGTGACCTCACTCACACGCAGAAACACAACAACCCTCTAGGGTTGTACTGCACCTAGAATGGGTGCATAAGTGGTCAATATTTTCTAAAAAGTAAAGCGTGAGAGCTCAGTACTTTACAATGTACCTGTTACATCAATCCAGCTAAAAATACTTGTCATAGGAATGTTTATTTTTATATTTAAGTACATATCTATTTCAGAAAATAGAAAAAGGATCTGTACTGTCAGCCACGCAAGTTGAGATCACTCCACGAAAACGAAAATCAGTCAAGAAACTGCAGACTTACTATGTTCGATAGAGTCAACAAATCTAGACTTTTTATGTAAAAATATAACTGCGCGCAAGTGTACCCCAGAATTAAGAAAATTTGCATTAAGTAATTATTAGATTTGGTGGCCGCGGCAGTCTTAGTTTGGAGATATACGTGCATATAGATTAAGTAGGTACCTATATAACAGTTAAATAGCCGTAAGTTAACAGTAAGTGGTTGAATTAAATAGTTTTTCATGTGTGTTGATTATTGTCCCTTACAGTATATAGATTTTAAGTTTTTGTATGATAAAGGGTTGAATGTAAGAAAAATTAGTACATCTTGTTGCGATTTTGATCCTTATTGGATCAAAATCGCAAGTGGTACCAATATGGTAATGTTTCCAGGACTGGCCAATTTTTATCATGCTTTCTCGGTTGCATAATCAGACTGCCTCGCTCGCACCCGGCGTGTATAAATATGGGCCGGGGCGCGACGATCGACACAGCTGTAACCTGCAGTCATTGGATAATCATCTCCCGCTACTCTGCAAACAAGTCATCTCCTTTGATAGCCATCGCTCTCTGGAAGCATTACCTCTGGCCTCATACTACAATACAAGCCTTTCATTTCTCCAGCCAACACGTGGGAAGAACTAATCCGCCAGTACCTACCTATATTATTTTATATTCTCGTGTACGGGTCGTATCGAAGGGGCCCATACAAAACGATAATGCTTGATCAATAGCAACTCTTTTTTAAGACCAATGAATTTGTCATGATGCGCAATACAGTTTTACAGGTGGTAAATCTACTACGGATGCAGAGTTGGCATTGGTTAAGCATATCCTTAACTCCTGGGAGAGATCACAGGATCCTTTTTTAGTTTTCTGTAATCTCTCTAAAGCTTTTCATTGTGTCGATCATCAGACATTGTTACTCAAGCTGAACTATTATGTAGATAGGGTTAAAGCCCAGAACTTAATTGCATTTTATTTAAATAACAGGTCAGACAGTTGATATAAACAGGGTTAAACCTAAAGGCAATAATCCTAATATCGTGGTGCCACAGGTTTCTATTTTGGGACCCTTTTTATTTTTAGTATATGCGAATGATCTGCCTTACGTGGTGCAGAAAAAGGCGTATATTTACTGATACTGATATATAAAATTATGTACTGATGATACCTCTCTAATTTTTAATGTCACTCGCCGGTGTGAAAACATTGACAAGGTAAATGGTGTTATGTCTTCTATTTTAAACTGGTTCGCATGTAGTAATCTTTTGCTAAACTCGACTAAAAGCAAATGCATCAAATTTAGTCTTCCGAATGTGATTTCTCCCAATACAGAAGTGCTCATTGGGAATAATAAATTAGAATTCGTTAATAATACTGCGTTTCTTAGAATTACAGTAGACTCCAAATTACAATGGGGCCCCACATAAATAAATTTGCCGGTAAGCTCAGCTCCGCTGCATATGTAAAATGTATAATAATTTTACAAAGAAAATTTTTAAAATTCACATTAAAAATTTTCTTTGTAAAAAGAGCTTATTATAGAACTGGTGAATATGTGATTGACAAAGATGTTTGGAAATAATTCAGCACAGACTATCATTCCTTAACATACATAAACTTTAATTCTACCATTTGATATCATTATTGTACCAATACGCTGATGTGAATTTATTGTAATATCAAATTGGCAATTTTAAAAGATATTGGCAAGTTTGTTTCGACATTTCTTCTTCTCTAATGATCATATTTGAAATATTCGCACATTAAAAAAGAACAATAGTAATATTGAGAATTGAATAAGATCCAATAAGATTATATTTAAAAAATGTAAGACGTGTCTAAGTATCTACGAGGGTCCAATGGCAAATAAATAAGGTAAACTTGGAACATAATCGGTTACAATCACAACAAGGGACCGGACATTTCTAAAAGTAATTCAAATTAATCTTTTATGATTGAATTACTTTTCGAAATGTCCGGTCCCTGTTCTGATTGTAACCGATTATGTTCCAAGTTTACCCCATCAATGAGGTTAAAAGTTGCGTAGTGGCAATACTTATTGTGTATGGCATGTAGATTATAATACAAAGTTATGTTTATTATCTCTATCTCATACCCCTATACGCTGATGACGCGTCTATCTATATACTCTGTCTACGATCTAGAAGTTCGTGAAGTGTCACACCACGGAAATAACAAGGACTTCTTTCCGTGCATTTGACGAGTGCCATTGTTGTTGTACTTGAATTTTTTACAATTCAGTATAAAATTAGTATCATGCGACAATTTTGATAGTATTTTGTAACATAAGTACTAGTGAAATTATACAATAATGAAAAAACTCAAATATAACGCGTATATGCACTTTTCGGAAGACGTAAATAAGTTCATCAAGAAAACCTTGCAAAAATCATTATCGTTTTACAGGTGGAATTTAAATTAGGTTGATTGGGTCTAGATATCCTTACCGAGTATTTTTTCAGCACAGTTCCTGAAGCTGGAACATAGAATTAAGATTTTCAAATGGTTCTAAACATATGACTTAGCTGTATGGGCTAGATCCCTTTGCTGGTCCCATCGGGGATAAAAATAAACAAAAAAAAAAAAGTACAAAAAAAAAAGAAGGAAATAACAAAAATAAACAGAAACATCGTGTTCTTTGCAGCTTCGTAATTTTTTGGTTAAATAAATTATTGTTAATTTATTTCGTGCAATAGTCATAGAGAGTATGGGCCTCACAAAACAGTATTTACGTTATGTGCCTAATGGTATTTTTAATATAATAACCAGTTCGGACTGCAATAGCACTCATGTGGCCTTAAACGGTGTTAGCGGAAGATATCTTGCCGTAGGTGCCTGTGAGCATGTAATTATTTGGGATATGAGACTAGGAGAAAAGGTAACTTTAATATTATACACTGTTGATAATACTACCATAGTACATACAAAACATATTTTGGTTAGTTTTAGTATAGTGCGCCAACTTTTTACATATAAACCCTAAATATTTCTTAAAAATAGCCTAGATGTTGACCTAGGATGATAGTAGGGTTCCCAACCTTCCCGTAATGCCCGGTAGACTCCGGTAATAATTGTTAACCTCCCTAGCTCCCATTATTCAATAACTTCTCCGGTTTTTTTAATTAAACTTATTTTCATAACTAATAAAACCAACTACTTTTGCTAAAAGGAGAAATGAGCTAATGATTTAACCCTTCGAAACCTGGGTGGTCATATATGACCGCGAAATGTATGGGAAAACGTATATAAATAAATATTGTCAGACAAATTACACAGCGCCATCTAGCCCCAAAGTAAGCGAAGCTTGTGTTATGGGTACTAGACATCTGATAAACATACGTAAATACATTTTTTTTTTTTGTAAATACATACTTATTATACATAGAAAATACCCAGACCAAGACAAACAGACATGTTCATGCACACAAATGTTTGCCTTGTGCGGGAATCGAACCCACGAGCGTTGGTGTCAAAGTCGCGTCTTTCACGACTGAGCCACCGAGCTCGTCGATAACGGGTTCTGACTGGTCACAATGATGTTAGACCATGACAAACTGTACAATGAGGTTGGATTTTTTCATGAAATGCAACCACATTTTGTTGAAGAGAATCAAGTTGATTTAGGCTGGATTGACTTGTTTACGAAATCTAGAGACAGAAATCTCTGTCCTGAATTGATAAACTTGTCACATTTTTTCTTTCCATCCAGAGAAGGGATCTCTAATGTTTCTTGCAAACATGTATTCAGCAGGATAGAACAAATATTGAGGAAGGAAAGAAACCGAATGAATATTTCTTTAATAAGAGCGTAGTTACAAATACTAACAAATTTTGATTTTTCATGTAAAACCTTTCATAATTTTGTGGTAAAAAACTGTCAAATATTAGATGCTACTCCAAAACAATGTAAATATAAATTGAGAATTAAATAATAGCAAATTTTTTAGGAGCTTCTGTTAAAACTCCATGCACACACCAAAATTTTTTACAATCCTCCCGGATTCATTCTTTCGAAAGTTGACAACCCTAGATGTTAAATGTGTTGCTGACAAACCAAAATGATGCCTTCTCCTCACCCTCTGTAATTTTCCCCCAATATTTTGCTCTCAAGATGGACCCTACATGTTTTACTCTAATAATATTTTCTTCACTACTCAACTTAGACAAAGCTTTTATTATTTTAATTCAGTGTGTTCTCAAGTAAAGCCTGAGCTTAGTAACTGGCCAGGCTTAGTATGTAACTCTGCATTAAAACATGGTACGGTACCTTGCTTATCGCACCAATAGTTATCTACTAACACCATTAAACTTCTTTTTTATACTTCATCGTGCGACATACAAGCATATGACCCACCTGTAAAGCGGTTACCATAACCTATAAACGCTTGCAATACATTAAGCATCACTCATGAGATGCCACCTCTGCTGCGAACACAGCAAATTAGGAGCTTACTGGTGACCTTACTCACAACACAACCCTCTAAGGTGTTGTTATTTGGCTGAGGTTTTCTGTGAGGTGAAGATACTTCCCCAGACGGGCTGCTTAGATGCGCCCTTACCTCTTTTAATTCCAGGACGATTAGTGGCAGCTCATGTAAATCTTTCGCTACGAAAGAAAATACATCGTCTGGATCTGTCTCCTTCAAAATATTGACAATGTCTTTAATAGTTTTCTCTCCATCTAAAATGATGACTAATTGTATATAAATAATAAAAATAGAATATGTCGAGGGTTTTATGGAATTGGTCTTAAATTCAGCGTTATTAACAAAAACAAAATGAGGGCGCCACGTAGCTTTATGCCCCCTCCTAGAGTTAACCCTCTTAAATTGAAACCTTGATTTAAATTAATGATGTGTTCACCTTACAATTGGGCTGCATGATAAAATTAAGACTTAGAAATAATTTGTTATAAATGTGCACAAGTAACCTGTTGCTGTACCAAATAAATAAATAAATGTTATTTAAAAAGAAAATGTGCTCTGGGTAACTAGAAATTGGTGAAATTGTTGAAATTGTTGAAAGCCTTCAGAACCCGTTATATACCTTCTCCCATACATTTCACGGTCATATATGACCACACGGGTTTCGAAGGGTTAATAAAATAATTCATCTCAACCAACAAAAGAAATAGATAAAGAAAACAAGTCTGTAAGTTTTAAAATGTCGGGAACTGTAGAAGGTCGTTGTTCACTTTCTTCTGCATCATCCCCTTACCCTCTTATCTTCATCTGCATTAAACATGACATTTGAAGAATACTAATGATTTGCTAACTTTTCTTTCAAACATCCTGTTTCAGGCACAAGTTCTTCCTGGTGAAAATGTAGTAGTGTCTCATATTTGTGCCAGCCCTTCAGGCAATCACAT
Organism: Pyralis farinalis; assembly: GCA_947507595.1. Lineage (NCBI taxonomy): Eukaryota > Metazoa > Arthropoda > Insecta > Lepidoptera > Pyralidae > Pyralis > Pyralis farinalis. The sequence goes on along the minus strand of OX382269.1, from coordinate 11,693,392 downwards.
GGCTGTCGGCTATGTGGATGGCACCATAAATGTATTTGAGTTGATAAACAATGACGTGATATGTGTATTTGCTGGTCACAAATCTGCAATAACCTGCCTACAGTATGATGAACAGGGACATCGTTTGGTTTCTGGATCTAAGGTATAATTTATAACATAATAAGTATGTTCCATTTAATATATTAATTGAAACGAAAATATCTCTATGTTTTTGTCACAATTTTATTTATTACTGAATTCTCTTAGGCGACTCCACCTCTTTTTGTCCTGTGCCACCTTATGGAAACAGCATTTAGAAGTAATTATTTATAGAGAAGGCGTATTCTAAAAGAATTCAGTAAGCGCAGTAAGAAATGAAGGATGTGTCATAAAACCCTAACCCAATGCTATATTACTCTTCGGTCCATGCACTTCTACAGTCGTGTTATGATGGCAACGCACAATACCATATGCTAGTATTGCCTCACAACATAACATTGCATAAAAAAAGTACAATATTATAAACTCAAATGTGGCCCAGTACTAAGTCTTATAATTTAAATATGGACTTGCATATCAAACTGGAGGACTAATGGGAGTGGATCCTGTCTACCTTTTTCTTGCGACTTCGTTCATCTCTTAATTGTGGATCTTGGATTCTAAATAAATGAGAGTGTTCATCGACATGTGTAAAGATGGGAGTCGTCTATTATTGTAAAATTATTTGATTCCCAGTTTATTTGCAGGACACTGAAGTTATTCTTTGGGATGTAGTTTCGGAAACTGGTCTGGCAAGATTTAGTGGACATAAAGGAGTAGTCACTAGTGTCCTTTTCATCAACGGAAAAAATTGCATTGTAAGCTCATCTAAGGACACATTTATAAAATTCTGGGACATTGAGACTAAACATTGTTTCAAGACACTAGGCGGACACCAGATGGAGGTAAGGTTTCTTTGGCATTGTTCATGGCCTTTCGAAAATATGAATAACTAGCTTTTGCCCGTGGCTTCGCCTGCGTAGATTTTGAAATTTCGGCAGACAATTCCATAGAGATATTGGTTTTTTTTTTCGTAATTTGACTAATTCCCATAGTAAATGTTGTAACTTATAGATTCACATAAAAGTATGAGATAATCTTAAGATCAAGAGAGGATGGAGAAAATATTTGTGTATTTTCAGTGGATCGTCATGAAAGGTATTTATTTCCCTGAATTGCATCAACGACTTATTGAACATGTAATTCATTGAGTAGCTTCAATCAGTATCTTCGCCAAATCCTTATGCTTAGATATCAGCCTTCGCTAATCCTAATTTAGGAAGAGAAAGAAGATAATTCATTGTGTAGCTTTAATAATAATTGGGTTCTTACCATATTTAAAATATGTGTGTCCCAATATTTCGATCTCAAGTACCGTGATCATCACGGGGCAACTGAAGCAGAAGCGAGTGGTGTATTTAGAACCAACATACAGTAAGAATCCGAAAAACGTGTCGAGTCCGAATCAAATCGCGCTCGGTTCACTATGCAGATTATTTCCTGTTCTAAAAATATTATTAATCTTTGTGAAAATAAAGTAATTGGTCAATTGCGAACCGTGCCTCGCTATTAGGGTTCAATCCCGTCACAAATATTACATTCTACATAAAAATTGTTTTTTAATTAATCAATTGTTTTTCTTAGCGTTAAAAATCGATTACACTAAATAATCGGTTTCTCTTTACAAAATAATTGTTTTTTTTTTCTAATTTGTCAAATTAAATTTAAAATAAACGCTTAAAATATTATATGAATCATAGCTTTATTAATTTAAAAATAAAGAAGAGAAATTACAAGTTTTAAAGTAATCAATACAAATTTTAGAGCAATATTTAGCATTGCCAGATATATTGTCAACTTCATATTGACGCCAACTACTGGTCGGTCTTTTGGCGCTGACATAGTTAAAAACAGCTAAAAACAAGACTTTTAAAAACACTTCATGTCACGAAAATGTTCCAAAAATGTATCCTAAAATTAAATTGATTTAATCGATTTTTCCATGATCTATTATTATTTTCCCATCCCTACATTGCAAGAACACTTAAAAGAAAAAAGTTTCATAGGTTTTTAGTATAGAACCCAAACCATAAATAATAAATATATTTGAATTGTTAATATATATACTCGAAAATGACATTAAAAAATTATATATTTAATTTATGAGCTCATAAAATAGATTTATTTATTACATATGTTTGTGTATGAACATGAGGGAACTGGGGTAGGGATACACAAGAACACGATCATTTAAATGCAGTCTTCTGTAAGGTGAAGGTGCTTCCTTGTTGGAGCTGCTTGTTTAAATATGACTGCAATATAGTTTAAATACATTACACTTGTAGGTAACTTAAAAATTTACTAAATCGTTCAAATCAAATCAAATCAAATATTCTTTATTGTAGACACACAGGTTAAAATGATCTTAAATAATGTATGTGTATCACTGTGGCCTGTCTTTAACAGACATACAACAATTAAATTATTATATTATGACAATTAAATTATACTACAATCACATAAATCAATAAGTCAAAATAAAAAAATCATTAAAAAAAAATAACCTCAATTAAATAGTCAAAAAATTCGATTGAGTCAAATTATCATTTAAATATTCTTTTATGTTATAATAGCATTTATTAGTCAAAAACAGTTTTAATTTATTCTTAAATTTCAGCATGTCTAAACTTTTAAAATTATCAGGTAGTTTATTAAAAATAACAGGAGCCATTCCAATAAAACTTTTTGTCAATAATGCGGTTGTGAATCCCCCTGTCAACAGCTTATGTTTATATTGAGATCTTATATGATCTTTTCTTATTCTTGTTTCACAAATTTTTTGGAACAGCTGAGGATTGGATTTAACAAAAATACATATTTGCATAATATAAATGCATGGTAATGTTAATAATTTAAGGGACCTAAAAATAGGTACACAACTATCCCTAGATTTAAGTCCGCACATCGAACGGATACATCTTTTCTGTGCTTTAAAAACTCTGTCATTATCCCGCGAGTTTCCCCAAAATATTACACCGTAATTTAAATGAGATGTTACTAAACCATGATAGGCAACCAGAGCTACTTCCAATTTCACTTTATTCTTTAATTTAAATAAGGCATATGCAGATTTACTTAATTTACTACAAATTTGCGCTACATGTGATGACCAAGTTAAATTACTATCTATATTAAGGCCAAGAAATTTCGTTACTTGCACTTCTTCTATTTTTTGATCACAATAGTGAATATTGAGCAACGGAGGTAATTTTTTTATATAGAAATGCATAATTTTAGTTTTTTCCAAATTAATTTTTAAATTATTTTTATTGAGCCATTCGATTATATCAATTAAAACGTTATTTATGTCAGATTCGTATTTGTTCAACTTGTCACATTTGATTATGGCTGAGCTATCATCAGCAAATAATACCATCTTTTGTCCTACATGTTTAGGCAGGTCATTTATATATATTAGAAAAAGCAATGGCCCAAGTACGCTTCCCTGAGGCACGCCAAACTTATTTATTTTGAAATTCGATAGATGTTTAACCTCTTGTTTTGTTTTGGAACATAAGCTAGATATTTCAACGCATTGACTTCTGTTTTCTAAATATGATTTTAATAATTTCAAAACATTCCCTCTTATTCCGTAAGCGTTTAGTTTATTTATTAGTCTATTACGATTTACATAATCGAATGCCTGTGTCATGTCCGTGTACATGACGCATACCGGATTCCTAATATCTACATTTCTTAAAACTATATTAATTAAATCAAATACTGCCATGTCAATTGTTTGTTTTTTTCTAAATCCCTTTTGTTCGTCACACAGAATTTTATATTTTGTTAAATAATTATAAATAGAATCATTTAAATATTTTTCAAAGCTTTTGTAAAAATTGAACCTATAGCTATTGGTCTGAAATTTGACATATTTGTTTTATCCCCTTTCTTATGCAATGGTTTAATGATCATAAGTTTTAATATGTCAGGATATATACCAGTGGTGATACACATATTAATCAAGTGACATAAATGAGGAGCAATATCTTCAGTCACAAACTTCACCACTTTTGTAGAAACATCGTCAAAACCGGTGCTGCTAGTATTTTTTAAAGATTTTATTATTTGTACCATTTCTGCAACTAATATTGGCATTAAAAACATCGATTGTGGCTGAATTGGTAAATAAACTTTGTCGTCTAACTGTTTTGATGAAAATTCTATTTTATCAATGAAATGCGAATTAAAAGAATTTGCTATCAATTTGTGATCCGTAATTATATTTTCCTTAAATCGAATCTTTGAAATATAGTCTTTCCTTTTATTGTTATTATTTATTATTTGCCATGTTGCCTTGGATTTATTTTGAGCATTATTTATGTAATACGAATTTTGAGATTTTTGGGTTAAATTTATTATTTTCTTCTCGTTACTTACGTTACGTATTTTAGGTTTGGTCAGCGGCGCTTTTAAAGGAAGAAAGATATCTAGTGACAGGTAGCATGGACATGGAGCTCCGAGTGTGGAAGCTGAACTGGGCTGATGATGTGAAGGATGTAGACAATCTCACACGGCAGATGGAAATAGTCAAAATTGAGACCACAGAGAATATGGAAGATAATTCAGTAAGTCATATGGTTTTAAGAATTTTATCTTTATTTTTTATACAACGTCAAGCATACGGCCCACGTGATGTAAAGCGGTTACCGTAACCTATGAACGCTTGCAATACATTAAGTATTACTCGCGCGATGCCACCTCTTCTGCTAACACAGCAACTTCTTAGAAGCTTATTGGTGACCTCACTCACACACAGTAACACAACAACCCTCTAGAGAGTTATTTGGCTGCAGTTTTTGTGAGGCGGAGGTACTTCCCTAGATACGCTGCTTTGATGCACCCTACCTCTCTTAAAACCTACCTAATTTTCTATATTCGTGTAATTGTCTTTTTTCACGTTTTTATATTTAATGTAATAATGTTAAAAATATAATACTATATGTACATATGAATGTTATATCACTATTATTTAACATGTGAACTAGTAAGTACACAGTATTAATGAATAAAACAAAATTAACTACAAAATAACTTATCAAGTAATATATATAATATAAAATTTTATTGTTTTTAAATTATAAGATTTCTCCATTTTGATGTACATACCCGTTATGTGTGACCCTGAAAACAATACACTCCAGGCAGTGATGCAAAAACGTTAGTAGAGTTCCCGTCGGCGCGAGACATTTGAGCGATAAACTGAGAGAACTCTGCACATTTTTTTTTATTAATTAGTTTTAAATTATGTCATAGTTAATTCTACTAAATCTAAAAACCCATTACGCGAAATATCCTTGTTTATCGATAATATTATGTCAAGATGGCTATGACACCACACTAGTTGCATGTGTAAGAAAAAAAAGAGACTGAGTTGTTTAAAATTGCGTGTAAAAGAACGAGATACTGGAATCTGAGAAATCGTTAAATCACACCAATAATTGCCTGTATTTTCTTCATATCAAAGAAGGCTTACTAGTGAAATGTAATATTATCTTTTGCATAGTTGGAGGTCTTGCTGTTTTTGCCACACCATCTTACCGTAGAAAAAGGCATGTTTTATATTTATTTTAACTTGTACTGAAACGTATGCTCGAAATGGTGAGATATTTAGGCGCTGAACACTACGTTGTAGATGCCTCCTCGCCTCGCCGGTTCAGGAGCCCCAGGAACCGGCGAGCATGCATGAAAAGAGCTATGAATGTTAGAGTAGCAAGTGAAGTGTGTAAGGCCGCGCCTTATGGCGCTCGGTTCCCTCTGCCTACCCCGCAAGGGACCTGGCGTGAAGATATACATACGTACATACCTCGTTTTAGTGGGCAGGTGGCATTGATTCTATAGTTGGCAATCACTTAACAGTGCCTCGACCATCGCTAACTTCCCGGATACTGCGGTAATGTATTACCAGGATCATAGCTAAATATAAAATGTTTGTAGGTATTACAATGTCATCAAGTAGGCACCCTAATACGCGGAGGCAAGGGCCGCGTCGTGGAGCTCCGCACTGACCCCGGGCAGACTGTGCTGGCTTGCTATGGCACCGACTCACTGCTGGAGATGTTTGCCTTCTGTTCTGATGAAGAAGCTAATGCTAGGATGGCCAAGAGAATTAAGAAGCAAAGAAAAAAGTTGGCGTGAGTATTTTATTATATAACTGCTAACAAATGCCCGAATTCATGGTTAGTAATTTGCAAGGACCATATATATATCCATATGTATATAATCTCTAAAAAATCTTGAATCTCGGTTTATTTATGTAGTACCAAACCAAGGTTCACAACAAGCTACTACTACTTGGCTAATAATATAACTGAACTGTTAAGTAATACAGAAATCGTCCCAACTTTTCCCCCATAAATGTATTCGAAACAGACGAAATAAACAAGAGTTCTAAATAATGCCTTAAAGGTGCCCTCGACTCGAGGCTTCTTGGAATACACATTTACAAAGGTTCCTAATGAATGTCCAGAATCAAATATTGGATCCTCGTGCTGTATCTAAAAAGACTAATAAAAGTATAATAAATACAGTCTCAGGCTTACTAGACATTTAAGTAATACTCAATCCCTATTTGAAGTTTTGCTAATAAACCTAAAGGAAAATAAAAGAAACCGGCGAGGCTGATCCCGAGGCTACTGACATACCGGAATTGTTGACGCTGACAGATGAAGTACGAAGGTTGACGTCAGTGAAACTTGGAACAAAAATCAAGTCTGTCTCCCTGCTGCTCGGCACTACTGGCGAGCTGCGTGTGGGGGTGACCTTGGCTAACAATACTGTCGAATTACACAGTCTGCGGCTGGGAGAGGCAAATGAGGGTACGCTTTATGATTTTTTTTATCAATAAACCATATTATTCGGAACTCCTTCCGAGTTCCGAATAATAACTCCTTCCTGTGATTTCCTCCGAAGGTCGGCAGATGATGAATCGGAACCTTTACTGAAAGGGACTGAAATTTATTTGCGCCAGATTTTAATCGCTCCAGCTAACCTCCTTGACCTTTGTAGACCAGTGTTGAAAGAAAACATACAACGGCGGCGATAGTGTTTCCGCGCACAGTTAGACGGTCGGCTCCAGTGGCGCAGTAGTTGCGATTGGAGGGTTTCTCCTTTTATGAAGCAATGGTCATCACAGTACTTGTATTTCTTTCCGCAATTTAATTGTCGCAGTGGTACATTATACCACTGGGATGAGAAATAAGTGTATAGTCTGCCTAATTTTAAGCAGTATTGGAACATTAGGTGTGTCACTCGTGCGTTGCCATTCCTGTAAAAACTGATGCACGCCTTTTTAAAGCATCTCAATGCATAGTCAGTCATAAATAAATAAAAATGCTGTAGTCTTCACAACAACAAAACAAAGCATACCGTCGTTGAAGTGCCAATACCTCCTAAGTGACATTTTTGATTAAATTGAGTTTTTTAATACAATAGGCTTAAAGTTGGAATTTGCATCGGTGGCAATTACACCTAATCATCAATCATTACCAGAACGACTGAACAGATTGTGAAAATATCTATTAAATTAAGAGTAAACCACTTTAAGCCTTTTATTGTATTAAAAAACTCAATTTAAGCAAAAATGTCAGTTAGGAGGTGTTGGCACTTCATCGACGATACCGTATTTAAATGTCAGTTAACAAAGAGTAAGCCAACACAATACATTTTCAGTGAAATGTTTGAAACAAATAACACAACCAGGCCATCAGAGAGACCCTCAGTGCATAGCGATCAGTTCTGACAATTTAGCCGTGTTGTCAGCCTCTGCAGATTCTCTCAAGCTTTGGAACAGGTCAGTATATTTGTGTATATTATCAAAAGAAATTCTTATCACAAAGCTATATCAATTCTTAAACACTAACTTAGTAAAATACTTCACGTCTTTAACAAGCTCTTTGACCTACGTTTGATCCCTCCATCCATAATAGACCTTGTCGATTGATTAAAATGCCACATCGCTCGGATGTAGAGAGCTATGTTCGGGATATCTCTAAATTTATATGTATATCCCTCAGTTAGTACGTTCCGTAACTAAAAAAGAAAAACAGTAACCTTATCTGATCACTCACGTATCTGTCAGTCTGCGACATTAGATATTCCAGTATTCAATTCTGAAAAATAATTAGTAACAAATCGAAGGTTAAAAATGTTAGTAGCTTTTTTTGTAATTAAATCTCTACCTCTATCTGATGGTAACAATCTCGAGTATTCGATTATTTTTTTCGACTCCCACTGGACCAGTTTGTATATACTAAAGGTTCGATAAAGAGTTATTATTATATTTTAAACCGCAAACGTTTGTACTAGGCCTAACCAGACATGTGTGCGCACGGTGCCGCTGGATGGCGCGCGGCCTATGAGCGCGTGCTTCGCGCCCGGCGACCGGCACGCATTGGTGGGTTGCGTGGGCGGCCAGCTCCTGCTAGTGGACGTAGCGGCGGCGCGCGTGCTGGAGCAGGTCCCCGCGCACACAGAAAACTGCTCCGTCGTCGGTCTCACACCAAATATGGTACGATTGTTCGTAACTGTAGCTCCAGCATGAACTCGTATACCTTTTAAAGCATCAAATATATGTAATTGACGAATTTAAGCTGATTGATTCGAGAAAAAATTAGTCAAGAACTGTCATTACATGAAGCTTGTTTTTATTTTCCAGCTCGGTTGTTACTCTGGCGGCGCAGATAAAACTGTAAAGTTATGGCAATTTGAACTGATACCTGACCCTACGGGAGAATCTAAAGCGAAGGTAATGTATATTTCTCTAGCGATAGCTCGTTGTGCGTTCTTATTGCTGACGCGTCAATTATCCTGTTACAGGTCCTGTCGCTGTTACACACAAAGACGCTAGAATTGGAGGAACAAGTGATAGCGGTCAAAATAAGTCCCAATAACAAGTTCATAGCAGTGTCTCTTCTAGATTCCACTGTCAAAATATTCTTCTTAGACACATTTAAGGTAATGAACTGGTCAGTACGATTTGGGTACTGTGGGTTCGGTAACGATAACTATTTATTTATTTTTTATTAAGACTATTATTTTATTTGGATAACCAACAGCGTTACAGTGTATGTGGGTTTAAAAATTTATAAAAACAATACCTTTTATGGGCAATCGCAGATAGGCATTAAAATTATAAAGAGAATGAAATCACGTTAATCACAATAATAACAATATGTACGATTAGTATTATTTTACAAATTAATCTTGGAAGTAACTCAATTGTGGTTAGAACAAGCTAAATATTACAGATACGCCGAGTACTCGGTTATTACTCGGTACTCGGCGTACTCGGCACGTTTTATAGTACTCGACTGAGTAATACAGAGTACTCGGTTAACGTTATTTATTGTTTGATTATTCTTTTCTGAATGACTCACTCTTTTTTTTAGATCAACTCTGTTTCTAACATCGTAATTGCGAATACGGCCTGCAAACGTTAGATCACAAATTTTGCAATGCTCGCATTTCGACCGCGTTTATCTTACTATCATGCTCTTTCTGCGACACCCATCTCTCGCTTCCATAATTAAGCGTTGGAACATTGCATTGTGTATAGCGAGCTGTGCCTTCTGGCTCAATCTTTTGCTGCCAATAAGTTTTCCCAACGCTTCATTCGCACTATTCCCAGCAGTCACTCATGTTTCCACATCAGCGCTGGACCTTCCATTGCTGCTGAAAGCGCATCCAAGATATACAATATCACTTATACAATACACTTGTTCGAACACTTCATAATCAACCGTGATTCTTACGTTTGTTCTGGTTTCTTCTCTTTCAAATACCATTATCTTTGTTTTCTTCGCATTCGATAGTAAGCAGTTCTGATGGTTTTTCTGCTAATATCACATCATCATCGTCTGCATACAGCAGACAGTTCACCACTAGGTCACCCATGCGTTATCCTTCATTCGTTGACCTTATTCTCTGCAGACAACTATCGCGAAACAAAATAAACAGCCTAGCAGATAGCATGTAACCCTGCTTGTCACCGATTTTAACATCAAACCAGAGTGACATGCTGCCATCTATCCGTACACATTTAATCATGGATTGACAGCCACATAGGTTTCAAATTAGGATCATAAAAATGCTCTCGTGTTTGGTTGGGTGTTAAACCGAAATTACTGATACCATTTCAATGTAGATGTAGGTTAGATAATAATCATTCTATAGATTATACGAAAATAATGTCTTTAAATTTGTATTATTGTATGCCAATTTATGTTCTACACATGTGTTTCATGCCAATAAATACTAATTAAATAGATAAGTTCTAATAAGTAAAAATGTTACTTTGTTTCAGTTTTATCTGTCCCTGTATGGCCACAAGCTGCCCGTCCTTTGTCTCGACATTAGCTATGATTCTAACATCATCGCTACAGGTTCAGCCGACCGAAACGTCAAGATATGGGGGATGGACTTCGGCGACTGCCACAAGTCAATATTCGCTCACAACGACTCGGTAACCGGCCTGCAGTTTGTGCCGAGCACACATTACTTTTTCACTGCCTCCAAGGACGGGAAAGTGAAACAGTGGGATGCGGATAGCTACGACAACATCATTACGCTAAATGTAAGTTACTTTGCGGTATGAGTATGATATGCAGTCGATTGAATAATAGTCTTCTTACTTGTATTATCCTGTTTCCTATTTTTATTTTTTTACCTTTCCATTAGGATTGACGGGGTCTGCTACCTAAGCCTAAGGATTTGGCGACGATACTGATTTTGACATCGAGCATCTGCCCTCAGACCTCCACAACCCAGAGGGAAAATCAAACTTTTCTTAGTTTAGGTTGCACGTCTTTTTGCAATATTAGGCGTGCAGGTTTCTACACGATGTTTTCCTTCATCGATGAGCAAGTGACGTTCATCTTCATCGATGAGCACAAATCCGAAAACACGTATTTAGTAGTATATGTCACGTCAGGATACGAACCAGAGACCGTCGATGAACAGGGTGGTTCTTTGTCCACTGGGCTATCACTGCCCTAGTGGACTAAATAATAATAACAAAATAGCCACGCAATCTTAAACTAAGCAAAGATTGAACGATGAATTTACTTACCAGGTCATCATTAGCTTGTAGGCCGTGTCGCAATAATAATTTGAGAAATAGAGTTGGTCTGAAAAGGACTACCGGTGTAGAAGGAGAAACAATACCAGAGGAAAGAATTACAAAACAGATATATAACGCGGAAGGACGTGGGAGGCGAAAACTGAACTGTCGTGACCAAACTGCCGCAAGTTATCAAAAGGTGGTGTCAGGAGCCCTAAAAACCGGTGTTCATGAGAAGAGCTATGTATGTTAAAGAAGCGAGCGAGCTGTATTATGACAAACTTCCACAACGATTTTGTGCTGTTCGGCTCCCTCCGATATTCACCAGATCGTCAGTCCATAGTTAACAAGTAAATTTTTATTACTGTCTTTAAACAAATGACCGGGAAGATGAAGCTATTGGTTGCGTTGCACTCCTCCACTAAGGCTTTCCAACGATTTTAACGATTTATACCTATGCACTATGAACAGGGGCACGCCGGCGCGTGTTTAGGTGTGGCAGTGGGTGCCGGCGGGCTGCACGTGGTGAGCTGCGGCACGGACCGCGCGCTGAGGCTGTACTCGCGCAGCGATGAGCCACTGGTCATCGGAGACACGGACGAAAACGAAGAGGGACTCGCCACCGGCGACGATCATGTGAGTATTGTCTCGGTACACGCGCGTGACTGCACTTGGCGGCCTACGGCTGTGCTCGCGTGCAAGCCGCTGCTGACCAACAACACTGACAAAAACAACGTAGAACTATACCTTAAATGAAAACTGAAACTTTCAATAAACTGTTTACATTTTTAAATCAAAATAAATATTACAAAGGTTTATTCTGAGATATTCATTTTGATAATTTGAATTTTTAGCCGAGGAAGGCCAAGACTTACCTACCATGACGAAATTTATCGTGTTTTTTTATCAGTAGGTGATGTCAGGAGCCTTAAAAGTGGGCGAGCGTGCATAAGAACAGCAATGAATGTTAAAGAAACGAGTGAGGTTTGTAAGGATCGAGTCATGTGGCGCTCGGTTCTCTGCCAATCCCGCAAGGGATTTGGCGTGAAGTTATAGATAGATAATTTGATTAGATTGCTCATCGAATCCAAATATCATGTATACTAATGTATAAAGTGGAAGAGATTGTGTGTTTATTTATTTGAACGTGTTAATCTCTGGAACTACGAGTATGTACCAGTCGGATTTGAAAAGTTTCTTTTGAATTTAATAGCCCAATTCCTAAAGAAGGCTATTCAACAGTCAAGTTCAAAGTCGTACACGGTAGAAGTCGCGGGCTGCAGCTAGTAATATATATACATATATTTCGAAACCGATTGGTCGTATCAATGACCACGGCTTTTTTAAGACAGATTCGACAAATTTTAGGCTCCGCTGTTATGTTCCTACAATTATTTATTATATTAATCTCCCTTAGTTTCGTTACAATTCAATCAACTTAAAAAACACTCATTCACTACACTCGCACATGAGAGATCTCTTATAATTTACATGCATATATATATATATATATATATAGGTAAATACGACTTGGACGTAAGTGAGAAAATTTTAAATAACTTGAACGATTGCCAAATCTTGCAAGAAATCTCTTTTAGAGATTAGCTCGCCTTTCGCGCCTTCTTTTCCCAATGGCAAATAAAGATTTTTTATCTTTGCCAACTATACATTGTAACTTTTTCATTTGTTGTGTGCAATAAAGGATAAATACGATATCGTGTCTACAAACTTCATTTGGATTGAAATCTTAAAATTGGCACTCATATTTATTTTTGTTGGACTCATATGGTAATATTATTTATTTCTAGGCACCGGTGCCCGGTCTACCGGGCTTGAACATGCCCACTAAGAAAACCATAGGAGCGGAGAAAGCGGTAAGTAGAATAATTATAGTACATTACTACGCTTTACAGAAGACCGCAGCCAAATAAAGGTTTCCTGGAGTCTATTGTACCCACAAGCGAGTGAGTCCTTAACAATAACTGCTAGCAATGGGGTAACAATGAGTTAGCCATACTGTTTATGTTGCTAACATCCATGGGGTATTTATTTTCATACTGTAATATTGTATACAAACAACAAAACGTTCCTGGTGGTTGTTGTGTTCCCGCAAGTGAGTTAGTTTACCAGTAAGGTTCTTAGCAACGAAGTGGCACCCATGGTATTTTTTTATATTTAAATGTATTCGAAATCAAGATGGCGGCGACATTTTATAATTAATAGCAATTTTTCACATTGTCAATAGACATACAATATATGTAATACATACAGCCCTATAGTTTATGAACGCTTGCAACACATTAAATATTACTCGCGCGATATCACCTCTCCTGCTAACACAGCCACTCCTTGGGAACTTACTGGTGTCCCCACAGACGGAGTAGTTATTTGACTGCGGTTTTCTGTGAGGTGTACGTACTTCGCCAGACGGGCTGCTACTAAAACAGACCTGTTCGTGCACACAAATGTTTGTACTGTGTTGATGCGCCCTACCTCTCTTAGCAAGTCCATTTAGTTGTGTTTGCTTGTCATAAAGAATGTTTTTGATGAGCTCGGTGGTGCAGTGGTGGAATGCGCTGTTACATTACTTTGAAACCAACGCTCGTCGATTCAATTCCCACACAGGACAAACAATTGTGTGCATGAACTTGTCTGTTTGACTTGGTCTGGGTGTTTTTAAGAGACGTAGGGAGCATCACAGCAGCCCGTCTGAGGAAGTACCTCAACCTCACAGAAAACAGCAGCCAAATAACAACTCCCTAGAGGTTTGTTGTGTTTCTGCGTGTCAGTGATGTCACCAGTTAGCTCCTAAGGGGTTGCTGTGTTAGCAACCATGTGGCATTGCGTGAGTGATACTTAATGTATTGCAAGCATTCATAAGTTATGGTAACCGCTTTACACCAAGTAGGCCCTATGCTTGTATGCCTCTCGATGTTGTATAAAAAATATAAATAATATATAATAAATAAAAATCGGAAAGCGCAGTGCAAGTGATGCCCACGCGATAGGGCTTGGACTCGACCAGTGGACTAATCTCTTATAAAATGTTTATTCATACACAGGCGGATTCCATAATGGAGTGCTTGTCAGTGGGAGCCGAGTATAAGCAACTAGTGAAAGAGGCGCATGGTCAGGTTGTCCAACCGCCAACACTCATGGTTGCCTACAACTGCACGACGCCCGAAGACTTGTTCGTCGAGATAATAAAGAAAATACGATCTAGGTATGTTGGTAAAAGACCGGATGGACTTCAACGGCCCAAATTCCTAGCTTTTACAATACAACGTCGTGTGCAAACATGAGTATGGACCGCCTCATTATTTAAAAAGATTTTGTAGGTAAATTTTTCTGTTAAAAACCACAAAATTTCTGCCTCTGCATAGCGTTTTAATCCATGTTTTCAAATAAAACTTGAAAACATGGCAGAAAATTGCAACTCTTCCATTACCTCAAAAACCAGTTGATAAGGGTTAATTTGTTTAAATAACCTCTTTAAAGTAGGCTAATCCATCCAATTATTGACACTTTAAGAAACAATTATAAGTATTTAATGTCAAATGGAATCTAATACGATTACAATCACTTATAATTACTGAGAATAAGTCTCTCAAACTTTTTATCAATTATTTTCAGTCTTAATACAAGCATACGGCCCACCTGCTGTTAGGCAGTTGCTGTAGCCTTTGAACGCTGCTAATACATTAAGTATCACTCGCGCGATGCCTCCTCTGCTGCTATCACAGCAACTGTTTAGGAGGATTACCCTCTAGGATAATAGTTGGATGGGTGGCCAATGTCTGGACGGATTACGGTAATAGGTCAAATTTCCAGTCGCCATGTATGTGAAGATACAGTCAGTTATTTTAGTATTTATAATATCAGTGTGGTTCATAATGACAAATTACAGTGATTTAGAAGAAGCGTTACTCCTGCTGCCGTTCAGCTCGGCGTGCGACATCGTGAAACTGCTGCCCAAGTTGTTGGACCGCGGCGATAACGCCGAGCTGTTCTGTCGGCTCGCTATCTTCCTGCTGAAGGTGCACCACGCGCCGCTCGTCGCCAACCAAGCACTCCTCAAACACATGATCCAGATACAAGCCAAAGCCAGCATGAGGTTGAATGAGCTGCGGGTGAGATTTCTCTTTTGTTTTGTACTACCTGTTGCCAGTGGATTTGCTCGCGAGGATTTTAAGTCTGTCATTCTCCTGTTCTGTAATTATCTATGTGTAAACGATTTGATGACATTCTTATTTACTCCTTATCAATGTGAAAAACATAGTAGTGGCATTGTATTATTAATATTAGTAAATTCCTTCTATCTTATTCATAATTGAGATATAATTCCATCCTATCTTATTCGTAATATTAAGATTTTCGACTCTGATATTAATTAGGTCTTCTACTCCAATTCCGTTTCGTTTCCATTCCGATATAAAGAAAATCTATATTTTTCCAAATACAGATTGCTTGATCCTATTTTTCAAATACAATTATCAGCACACAATACCCCATTATTATTTAATTTTTCATGCGAAATATAAATCTGTAAACTGTCTTCGCTCAACGGCCAGTGACAAAGCTTAACAAATCATCATCGACAGCCGCCGGACCGGCGGCTAACTCTGTCTCGGAGGACCTCGAGATTGATAAACACATCCATATATATTTTACTTAGAGATATTTTGACAACTGAAGGGCGATATACGATATTCATATCGACGCGAGCGTATTCTAATAAGTAGCTGTTACTTTTTTTTACATCATTATTATACATTAACAAGTATTTAGCTCGCCTAGTGACAAGGTTACCATGACATTTAGACGCTTGCAAAAGTATCCCTAGAAGTTTGCTGTTGACGCAACTCATCAGGTATTTTGGTTTGGCTTGCCAGACCAGGGCCCTCACTTGTGCGTGACCGCCCCCTGTAACCTCTTCATGGATTTTCTTCTTCTAGCTTCTGATATAAAAATGAAATGAAATATGTTATCCGTTTACAGGACGTTGTAGGTTACAATGTGCATGCGTTGCACTGGATGAGACGCGAGGCCGAGGCGCGTGACAGCGAGCAGCTGTTCCGCGAGGCCACCTCCGCGAAGCGCGCGCGCGACAAGCGACGCCGCGGCAGGCAGGCCGTCAAGCGGCCCATACTTACTGTTACCTAGTATATTGTATAATAAATTTCCAATTTTGACAGAAATCTGCCGAATGTGTACATACATATAAATAAATACAAATGTTAATACTAATGAAAGTTTTATTTGCTATTAATTATTTTCCTCGATAATATAATATTTCTCTCTCCGAGCATTGCTTTAGAATTTTCCTGCTGGAACAACGTACTTCAGTCGGAATAGTTTTCTCGTTTTTTCCCAAAACGACAATACGCACAATTGTTTTATGTGGCCCATATTCATAGCAGATTACGCACTAATTATACGTTCCACTTATATCACTCTAGGAGCTACTTTCCTGCTAGAGTAACGTACATAGACGAGTGAGTGCTGGGAATAGTTTCATGTAGTGCTGGTAAAACTTCTTGGTAGTAAAGCTTGAGCCAGAAGGCAGAACTCGGTATACACAATGCAGTGCTGGTCCCAACGCTTATTTATCGAAGCGAAAGCTGGGTATGGCAGAGAGCATGATAGTAAGAAAAACGCGGTTGAAATGCGAGCGTTGCGCAAAATTTGTGTCCTAACGCTTTGTAGACCGTATTCTCAATGACGCTATGTTGATGTGTGCTTATTACCCTTAAGGGTAAAAACTACCCCTAATTGACAAAAAATACTAAATTCATAAATTTCAGTATTTAATGAATAAAAAAAGTTAGTATGTAGCTTTTAATTAAAGATAGTTTCATATTTGGAGACACTATTTGCTAACCCCTATTTTATTCATTATACCCTTCTAAAACACCTCTTTTTTTCATAAAATTGAAAAAAAATCTCGTCGCTCGTTGAGTTTGTGAGGGAGAGACACAGGCACGCACGCATACACATATGTACAATATATATATATATATAGACATCTATATATATATATATATATATATACATCCATATATATATATATATATATATATATATATACACATCTATATATATTTATATACACAGACAAGACACTCACCAGGTGCCAATCATAGACGTGTCTATGGTGCCAGTGATGAAAACAGTATTATATATACAATATATCTTCTATCTTCTGTAATATAAAAATGAATCGCTTAATGTGTTGCTAAGCGCAAATCTCGAGAGCAACTTTTTTTTTTTAGAATATTCCTTGAAGTACGAAGATGGTTCTTACGAAGAGAAAAATTAAAAAAATGGCCTAAATAAATCTAAAGAGAACACTTTTCTATACTCGCATACAAAAGATTCGTAATAATACTTAACGACTGCAGTTTCCAGTACGGCTTGCTTTCGCTATGACTATAAACAAATCCCAGGGGCAGTCAGTCCCGACTGCCATATATATGGCACTCGCTTACGACACATAATATATGAAGTAACGGTACCACCGGGTTTGCAGGTCACGTGTTTGTGGTATTAATCTAGAAAACCCATGTTTCTCGCATTGTCAATTGTATGTTGCCTGTTCCCGTGTTGGAAAAAGATCTGCTCTGTTTGTTTACGCGCCAGGTAATCAAACAAAAAATATCGTGTACCATAAAGTACTACAATAAAAATTAAACTTAATTTAGAATAAGTAAAAAAAAAATGAAATATAATAAGTAGGTATAATAAGAAATCTGAAATTGTAATTTTCTATCTATCTATCTATAACTTCACGCCAAATCCCTTGCGGGGTAGGCAGAGAGAACCGAGCGCCACGTGACTCGATCCTTACATATCTCACTCGCTTCTTTAACATTCATTGCTCTTCTCATGCACGCACGCCGGTTTCTAGGGCTCCTGACATCACCTTCTGATAGAACATGACCAATTTGGTCATGGTAGGTAAGTCTTGGCCTTCCCCGGCTCCTACATCCTTCCACTTTTGCATTGTATATCTGCTTCGTCATTCTTTCATCTTGCATTCTTTCTACATGCCCGAACCATCGGAGCATGCCTCTTCTTATTTTAACACCGACGCTCTCTTTCAGACCAACTCTATTTCTAACATCATCATTGCGAATACGGTCTACGAGCCTTACGCCACAAATTTTGCGCAGTGCTCACATTTCAACCGCGTTTATTGTAATTTTCATTGTGACTAAAAAGAATTTTAAGTGATTTATAATTTTTGACAATGTAATTGTTGACTTATTAACTTTCTTTTTTCTTTTTTTATCTTACTAGCTGACCCGGTATCCCGAATAGCAGAATAAGTATAAAAAAAATTAAATAATCGACTGTCAGGCGATACGAAGTTCGCCGGGTCAGCTAGTGTTATATATATATATACGTTTGGTTTTTTGACATTTTCTCGGTTGCAGGTTGAGCTAGACAAATCATAAAAAAAAAGGATTTTGTGGGTAATTTTATGGCCTATAAGCTCATATACATTTCATATTTCTGAGAACCTCAATTTTATAAAGGGGAACGGTGAAAGGGCTGAAGGGCGGCACGGATTTCTTACTAATGCTAACTTACTATATATACAAGCCATATTTCGGAAAAATTTGAAGCTACAAAAACAAAACTTTTAAAAGAAAATGCAAACTTTTTATTGCTCTAGCAATTTTTATGCAAATGGCTTATTTTCTGAGTTATTTATGAAAATAGATTTTTTTTTGATAAATATCAAAAAACCGATTCCACTTTAAACATATTTTTTTGTCAAAAATAAGCACTTTAAACTGGTAAAAGTTTAGGATCATATTTGTAATATTAAAGTAAAGTAATTTGTAAATTTTCAGAATTTAATCTCAATGTGGGTAGTGATGAGTAGTTTCATTGTTGATTTTTATCTTAAAGAAAACTCCAAACTCATTTTATTTTCGCCATAACTCCGTTAGTTTTCATGCTAGAGGCCTTTATAAAAACGCATTTTGAAGGTTTCTTCGTGTCCTTCAAAAGTGATCTGAAGCATTTTCATCGTAAAATGTACCATTTTTTCGCAATTCAATGTTGAAATTTTTAAATTTTGCGTTGAAAAAATAAGGCCTATCTTCAATGAGCCATATCTTTGTTAGTATTCGGCCTAGATCAAAATAAAAAACGAAATTCTTCGTTTATTTATTAACTATAATTTTGATTCCTACAGTTTTTTTGACAAAATTAATAATTTTCGAGTTATGTGTGAAAAACATTTGAACGTAGTTTTTTTTTTTTGTAAAAAAAAAGTAACGTTTTCAATTAGTAATACCTCAAAAAGCATTGATTTTTCGAAAAACTTTTATAGAAATTTTTTTGCTTACAAATTGATTCTTCTATCGATTACTATTTTTTTCCCCCACCTCCGTTAGTTAGGGTGGTATTCACCCCTAACAAAAAAAGCACATATCGACATAGGGTAAATTTTACTTTTGGAGGTATTCCCTACTTACTGTCAAATTTCAGCAGTCCTTCTTTCTTGAAAAAATCAAGAGCTAAAACCCTTCCGTCACTGGCCTAAACGAGGTATGGAAAGTTTAAACAACTTCTTTTTCGGTTTATTACATGGTGTCTGTGTAAACCACTATGCATGCCAAAATTATGATTTCTGGTACTTTTTTATACTTGTCCACCTATCACTAACTTCACGTTCTCTGCAGTAATGTACTAAAGAATGTTTTGGGTACAACTTTATGGAAGCTTCTGAAATTATGGTTAAGAATGACAGTGACAATTGAAACTACATCTAGCTGCTATTATTTATTTGTAAAAAAATATTCTACTCACTACATAGCCAATATATCAGTTAAAATTTTAATAATTTAAGTATCCATCCCTGCGTAAGTCACATTATTTATCATCTATACAACAATAACTAATGTTCACAATGAGTATTCCGGCTTCGTGTTCGTATGATAAATCTCCATCGAATAATTTATGCTGAAACTTACAATTAATACATACATTTAAGTAGTAATTTCACGACAACAGTTAACAAATGGTCCATAAGCTTTCTATACTGGAAATTATTGCTTAATAACATTACGTCTTTCGAGTTAAATGAAACTTAAAATTAACAAGTTCCGCCTACCGTACCCTTAAATATGATTCAGATCGCCGGGAGAGAGCTTACTGCATGCGACGGTAAACTGTGGACGGCCCGCCTCGCGGCCACTGGGGTTACAATAAGCAAGGTTTCTTTGTAAATATATACTTTACTCGTTATCTAAGCGCTAGGTAATCTCATATGAAACTATATAATTTGAGACGTCTATGTCCGGCCGCCGCGAGCCGGCCGCCCGCCCGCTGTATAATAGATTCATAATTGACAATATTCACACTTATTACCCAGAATATATTTCTGCCGAGTCTCGCGTACAATGATCATCACTTATCACAATGTTATTGCTTTTCGGAAACACACACCTCATTCTCAAACATATATCACATTTGATTTAAAATACTTTAATGACATCGCATCGAACATAAATCGCGGGTTTTCGCATCATTAGTTACGTATTACGAACAGAAGACGTGTTTGTTTGTCAGTCTTATCTTAAAGAGATGGCGTTACAATGGAATATCTACACGGTCATGAGCCAATATTTCAGCATAAATTATAAATAAAAACAGAATCGGTACGACGGTTGCAGCACTGTATAAAGAAGGGACAATAAAACAAATTCACAAACGCATGCATGTTAGGCGTAAGCACACACAACACAACCGGTTTGTTAGTAGCTAAGTGACGATATACATTGTTCATCAACTCTTAATACCGATATATCCATACGTTAACCTAAATAGTAATAAATAATAAAGTTGGAAGATCGACGAATGTAGCTACTGGTCGCAGTACTCTCCGCGCTGCGACGTACGGTCTCCAGTCGACAGCGACGGACGCCGCACGGTGCGAAGGGACGCGGATGCATTTTGAACTATGAACATACACTACTAGAACAGTTTTCGAGACAATCAACCGATGTATATGTACAATAAGTAAATTCGGACGTCAACTAGATAAAACTAAGGAAATATAAAAATAATAAACCTAAGAAAATGTACAGAGTAGAGTTTAATAAAATAATACTGTATGACTGCTGCGAGCAGCGTTATTTGTTAGTGGGGACCGATAACGTTTTTCTGTCCTCGTTCAAGATACCAGACTCGTACATATTTTAATGGAATACCAACGAGCAGTTTAACAAATTCCAATCGTAGTTATGACCTCGACTACAACCGAATACAAAATATACCATCTATGTTAATTTAGAAAAATAAGCACATCCTTGTGCACTTTTAATTTCACAGATTAAAGTATAACCCTAAATAGAATACAGAGAGCTAGATAGCTGAATAGAGAGCAAAATTTCGCAAGATTTTACATACTAAAAGTCATGTTTTTTATTGTCAAGGTAAACTGTCATTATTGTGAGTAAGCAAATACGAAATGGTAAATGCTACCTCGATAACTATACAATGATCCCAATAATATAATGAATAAATAATCTCAAAATTTAAAGCTTTAAAATACGACAAGCATGGACGTGAAAGTAATATCGAAGGGTTAGCTGCAACATAATCACATGTTTTCAGACGCATCGCCAACTGGCTGCGGTCCGTATAGCTACGAATAAGTATATCACAATGTCTCATAGACTGCTGTATTTACTGGCCCGTGGGGTTAAGATTATAAACGAACTAACACTAAATTAAGTAATGAGACAAGTAAGGGACGGTGACAAAGTTCACAGACAACATAGGTCAAGGAAGCAATAACAAAACAGCCCAGTTCGCGAGAGACACTACGTAAATGCTTTCTGCTATATGGTATACATAAACACTGACCACAATGAGGTGTAACCGGTACAATTTATACTCAAAATAATGCCGACATACATTTTGCCTATAGGTACGTATTCGAACTCTTAACTAACAAAATGCCCAATAAATCTGTATATGACAAATAAAATATTGCTTATAATACACTATAATAATGTCGACTATATTAGTAAATATAGTAGATTACCGATATATCTCGTAAACAATGGTTTTCATAGGTAGGTAAACAAAGTAGTGGTAAAAAAAACATTTTCCCTCGGACATAGAGAAGTTAATATTACACGGCATTCGCATAAATACTCACAATTCACTTTATGTTTTCAAAGACTCGTTTATAATTATTGCTTCTCACCACATCTCGTAGTCTTAACTAAAGAAAAATACAATCCTTCATAGAAATAAAAATACTTACATTGTAAATACTGACCGAAATGGGAAATAAATTAGATAAAATAATTATAATTTAATCAATTTTAGCTTTAGTACTACTACTACTAAGTAAATAAAATTTACAATTACTTAAAATATCCTAAATATAAATGAATACTTGCTTCCTGCAATAGGTAACCGTAAATATAATTTCATCAATCAAGAGAGCATTTTAAGGCAAGGTTTAACGAAACCTAATAATATCAACGTGTTAAAACAGAGATTCCTCGTCAGATCATATCGGCAACAACGCAAGCGCCACGGCGCGACCCCACACACTTTAAATCAGCAATAAATCTCTCTAGCACGTGGACAATGCAAAAATTCGTTTGTGGCAGTTCTATACCAGCCTACAACGTGCACACAAATCTTCTTTGCGGGGATGATATCCCCTTAAAATGGCAGCCACATTATTTTTCAGTCGTCGATGCTTGCTACTATTAAATGTATGTAAATATGTAGGAAGTTGACAACAGCTTTCAAACTAAGAACATTAATTTTATTTTACATCTTTAGTACCTCCTGGTAAATTGATATTTTATAGAAACTATTTAAATGAAAAACAAAAATGGTGACATTCCAAGGGGAAGAAATGGGAAGTATTTTGCCCATTAATACTACTATAGTATACATTCACAAAGTAGCGCGGACAGTATACGGAGTGGCGAAGCATCTATACATTATCGATACCAATGCTTCGTCGGTCCGTAGAAATGTAAGTGTAATGGAATGCACTGCACTGCTTTCGACGATGTCACAGCTCCACGTCCTAAAAAGATTTATTGCATTTGGGCCGACGAATCCGACGCAGGCGGCTGCGCCTATCCGCGCACATATAATGCACATTATAATAGCTGCATCGCTATTACATGTATGATTCTAACCATACATATCACATACTCGTATCTGAAATGAATATTTCACACACACGCCTCCTGTACCACATCTATACAATAAATAGGCACTAAGACAATGACCACGTATGCTAATGGTTCGCGAGTTCGCGACGCGCTAAAAACTCGATAAATATAATGCCCTGTTTTACAGAAATAATACTTGGTTATAATTATAATGTCATCGTTAAATATTATCACTTTCCAACAAGTAAATACTTTAAAATTAACATAATGATTCTAACTCTAAAGTTTTGTCGTGTTTTGATTGCTCTGACTGATTCTTCCAAAGCTTTAGCAATCAACTCTTAGGATACAAAGTGAAAATTTGTGCTGGGTGCCTAGGGGAAGCTACCTTCACCGGTTTAGCTACAGAACGTGCTCAGAAGACACTAAATTTTTGAAGTTATTTCGATTCGTGTTCATATACATACATATCATTACGCCTGTTTTCCATTGGGGTAGGCAGAGACTATGGAACGCCAGGTGCACCGATCCAAACATACCACTCACAGATCCAAACATACACACTCTTGCTTCTTCCACACTCAACTTTTTGATTTGGCCCTTTTTCAACGTATCAGCAATTTGATCTATATGTGTGCGCGTAGGGAGGTCCCCCCCTACCGATATGTCCATTCACTCTTGCCTGGAACACTTCGTAACTCTTCTGTCATTTATTCTTTCTAAATGACCAAACCATCTCAACATACAATTCAATAATTTTTTGTCACTGCATCATGTTTCATTGCACATAGTTCTCATATCGTACTATTTTTTACTCTATCAATCATTCTCACTCCACACATACCCTTCAGCGCTCTCATTTCTACGGCGTAAGAATAAGTAGTCGAAATACGGCGTCTCCTGCTTTCAAGCTTCCCATACCCATGTTTCACTGCCGTACATCAATGTCGGCGTTATTAAACTCCGAATGACAGCAAGGCCGGTTTTGCTCGATATGTTATAGCTTGTTACGACGGAGTACAACGCACCATTGATACGGTTTCCTGCTTTCACTCTTCTTTCAATATCGCCCTCACATTTTCTATATCTAGTAAACATAGAACCTAGATAAACAAATCGCTTGTTCCACTTTTTCATCTTCAATCAGCACTCTGTACCCGTTGGTCTGGCATTTCTTTCAAAAATCATCGCTTTCGTCTTCATTTTATTTATTTTCATACCTTTCTTTTTAAAGAACACATTCATTACAGTAACCATTTGTTGTAGTTCTTTTACCGAAGATGCTACGAGAACCTGATCATCAACGTCCAACAGGGTTTTACATACCGACTCATTAATTTTTATTTCACAGTCCATACTCTTTCAAGTCTGTTAAACAACAGTCCATGAATAAGTTGATCAGCGATTTGTGTTCATACATTCATAATTCATCAAAAATCACCCAAAACAGTATTGTTATAGTTACCGTGGTTAAGGTCTCCTTCCCTTGTCACCCCATTTCAAATTAACACTGTGTATAATCTTCAATATTTTTTGCACATCTATATATCATAACTCCCAGAAAAGTAATACTATGTTTTACGTACACATGAAATATATAAATACGAAAATTCACAAGAAAACGGGAAGAAGATTGGCTGAATTCATTTCAACTATTTTTACACACTGGCCTCGATATCACTAAAGATACGTTAGAATAAGTTTTCCTGTTGCATGTGCTTTCATTTACATTTTAAATGAGAAGAAATCGTTTATGCACAGATTATTTGCTTATTGATTACTTATATACATATGTACGAATTATTGTAGCGATAGTTTTACATAAAACAGCAAAGAAGAAAAAGTCAGAAACAGGAGTTGCAACATGGATTCTAAACATAATGAAGAATCATTAAATTTCAGGATCTATAACAAATTATTTGTATTTTTTATACCTGGGAGGGTCTAAACGTAGTCTATTATGTTTACATTTAACCTTGACCATAAAGTCTAATCTCTACAAAATTTATTTTCGTGCAATGATATAAAATTTAGACATTACATGACACTTTATTTTTTAGATATCTTAAACACTAGAATTTATCAGTGATCAAAGGGTATAATGCCCTTTGTACTAGGTAACAGTCTGATGATGGCGATAATTACGACCATTTTGGTAGTAACGGTCATAATTTATCTATTAAAAGGGGTACAAAGCCTAAAGAGGATTAAAGTGTCCTGTGCTTTATTTGGCTCATCATACTTCTTCTCGTAAATAGAGGATTTTATTGGTATTCTGTCTGTCTTTTAACATCATCTCACTTTCGAACCGTTCTCAAATCTACGAATGATAAAACATGTTTTGTTATATATCGAATAAATATAACGTATATATAATTTCGTAGTTCGATAAGAACTTCGAAATGAATTCGAAATGAATTGAACATAAATATTATATTTTGGCTTGATAGTCTTTCCGTGTCACCTTGTATTGTTTATAAGAGTTTGACAATGATGAAAGCCAAAGCCTACAGGAGGAACGGAAAAAACGGGAAAGCGGTAGCGATCCAAGACTAGTTTTTTTTTAAATAAGCATTTAAATGCGATCCAGCGCGGTACGAATGCTTTTTATGTGACAGTTTGTCCCGGGTTTTGGCCTTTATTATTATTCTTTAACGGTGCTCGCAAAGGTCGACTTCCGCAGAATGTTACTTCATTTAGACACTCCCATGTAAAATTATAGTTCGATTGTATTATAATTAAACTTGTTATTCAAATTTTGTTTACAGATTATTTTTGATGAGTATAGAACGTTTTTGAGAGTAAACGTATTTATCATACGGCGTCGAGACGAGTTTGGAGGTTGGTGAGGGAGGGAGAGCGCGATATCACAGTGTGGGGCAGTCAGTGCGTCTCCTCTGCGGCGGCCACGTGGCTCGCAACCAGGTTCAAAGGCGCTTCGTCGTACTCAGGGGTGTTCAGACCAACCTACAACAATAAACATTATTATTTTTTATTTATATATTACTTGATACATCATCGAGACATACTTATCTCAATGGACTTACTTATCCCAACGTTAGTACTGTTGTTGTTAGTACGCATCATGAGTTTGTTAGAACTTACACTGCCAAGTCAGTGTAGCCACCACAAGTAACTTATTTTTAGCTATGTTCCGTACTGTATTGATTTTCATTATTTCGACGAGTGCGATACGATACGATATATACGATTTTCTCTTTATTGCCTTATCATATTAAATATACAATTTATGCAAAATATATTTTACTTATTTTTATTCATTTTACATTATCAATTTGTACGTAAGAAAGCCAACTATACACGTTTATTTTAATGTTAAGTAATATTTGACGCATACGCAGCGCGCGAGGCCTCTGCGTTCAGAAACAAAAGCAGTAGACACGCGCTTCAATATACAGACAACTTGGCTAATTATTAAAAAAAAAGTATTTTTTCTATGCGTTCTTCTGTAAGTTTACTTTGCAGATAAGACTTATTTTGTAGATACTTCATCATTCGTCTTGGAATGTCAATGATGAAATCCGTATTTAGCAGTGAACATCTTAATCAGGTAAAATGTTACAAATGATAATAATACCTGTGGGCGATGCGGTCGCGTGGTGTGTGCGTGCAGCGCAGCCAGCAGATGTGGTTGCAGCTGTCGCCGCAGCGCCGCCAGCACTGCCTCCTCGGGCGCAGCATCCGCTGTGCCACTGCCTGCGCCCGCCGCCGCCACTGCTTCGCCGCTCTCCGCTGCACCGCCGCCCGTTGTAACACAAACACCGCCACTACGTCTGGATTCTGTTCCAAAAAAAGCCGAGTTAAGTACTCTTGATAGATACCTGCGTATCCAGTGTTGAGAACTATTTGCTTTATGTTCGCAAACGATACTTCATAAAAGATACCCGTTTATTTTCTTGCGTTCTTGTACTTTTTATTACATTCAAACATTCCAAAATTGAATACCTATCGATTTTTAAAAGCAGATTTTTTACTGATTTTTAGGTCACGAGCCTAGTTGTTGTTGTTGTAATATCTTTATTGTACGATAAATTTAAAATAAATTACAATGAAATTAAATCTAGTGTTACAAAGGCGGACTTATCCCTAAAAGAGATCTCTTCCAGCCAACCTAGAGCTATTGACAGAATAATACACATGGGTGAGAGAACACACGTACACCAATAACATTATTATAAACATAAAGTAACGCGCATCAACTCTACCTTAAACAGTACGAAATGACTGTTAAACAAAACAATACATATAGATGAAAAGGAAATAAAATATATATATTAAATACAGAACTAAAAACAAACAAACATGAGATACATTCTAAGATATTGTAACTTCCCCCCTCTTTTTTTTTATTGTTTTATGTATGTTTTTTAGTTATTTATTTATGTACTACAGAGGGGAGACTCTAATTACTACAGATATATATGAATAGCTTAAATATATATCTGACTAGGTACCTATGTACTACTAAACCCCGCCTTCTAGTGTTAACTACTTAACTCATTTCCATCTTACTACCCCGTCTACATTATGTCTCTACTTATGTTAAGTACAGAGCTACTCTATATAATATTATATTCTACCTTTATATGTCTCACCCTCCTGTTTCCTTTTATTTGTTTATTAACTTATATATATAATGGTCCTACCTATGTGAACCCCACTCTTATAGAAATATATCTACTGAGAACTGTTCATGTATTGAACATAGTAATTTGTTTATCTACCTCCTTACCCCGCACATAACTACTCCTGTATCTAATCTTTACCTGAACTACCACTCGTGTATTGACGATATATATACTAGAATCCCTGATTTTAATTGTAACTATTTCTTGACCTAAAAATCAATCTACTTAACTAAACTTATTAATTAGGTGTCTCGGACTGTGTCACGTCGACCCTCAAGTTAAATTATTGGCAGTGATCGTTTTAGTGGCAACTACATTGTGAGCAGCAACCCAGAGTCCTTTTCGTGGCTGAGATGACTAAGCAATTCGAGAACCCTACCAGTTAAGCTTCCTAAATAACGTAGCACCGCAGTACTTTAAAGAGTAACTATTCCCTAAGGTTATCTTCCTGTCTCTACTCAATATGTTTATATATGTGAAGATCCAATCGTCCGCTCCACGTTTAGGTTACTTAGCTTGGGGAAATTATAAAATATCAAAGATTTAATGTGTGCTTTTCTTTACCACTCTATCTCAATTGGACTGTTAGAATTGTACCACACCCTATCGGATTTTGATTGGTTCTTTATTGCTTAGGACCAGCATTCTGACAGGTGGACGCGCGTACCAAAGGAGATTCTGAAGAATCGGATGACCCTCGTAGTTAGACGTTGATTGGATTATAACTACTGTCTATGCATATTCATATAACACTGTAATTGATTTAATGATATCCTATCACTAGGCAGGGACTTTAGAATCTTAAGAGAACCCTCAGAATTAGAACGTAAGTCTCCTAGATTTAGCTATAGTTTAGCTATCGATGTAGTAGGCATTTATACTCCTCATCAACATTCGAATCAGAATTAAGTATAAGATTAGATTGTTTACACCGCAGCTCCTATCGGACTCACAAGGCCGTGGCGAAATAACCTATGGAGTCACTTTGTAGTGAGAATGAATGTTGTTACTATCTCGATGTTCAGTTCAAGTTAACGGTTCCGTAAGGCGATGACTAGGCAGGCTATAGTTATTTTCGGTAGTGAGATAATGTTAGTTCCCACCACCAAGATTCTATTTAGAAATCAATTATAAGACAGAGAACACTCTTGCTTGCGCTAGCCCCTCGGGCAGTGGCATATATTCTATATTAAATGATATAAAAGAGGAAGGTTAGTAAGCAACCTATATTCAATTTAGAGCTCAAGTATAAGATAGAGAACGCTCTGGCTCGTGCTAGTCTAGCGGGGCAGTGGCATATTACCTACGGTTAATTTTATGTAACTGGAGAATGCTAGTGTTCGCCCTATGTACTACTCTGAATGCAACCCTAACATAGAGAACACTCCCACTATATGTGAAAAGGAGAAGCAGGAAAGAGAAGGACCGCCGACAACACCCCTCCATCTGACCATTCCCAATTCATCTCGTTGATCTTACGAGTATGTAACATATGTGAGTATGAGAAAATTGTTCTTACAATTTAACTAACGACTTCTCAGTCTTTTATTAAATTTGTTTTGTAATTTTAAATTTATCTGAGGCAATTTAGGAATAATCACATGGGTCCTTCCCCAGAACCACCTATGTTCCTGATTTTCCCTTTCCAAACTACTTTAGATAATATTCACTATATCAAATTCTACAATTTCAACCATCACTAGTTTGATTTTTTTTCAATTTTAAAGCAAGCATTAATTTATAATAATATAAGTATTAAACTTCTCGTCCGCTAGCTGAACACAAAGATTGTATAAGGTTAATTGAGCACAATCTAACTGAATTGCAATCGGTCAAATCACCACTATGCCACCGCTATCAGTTATTACAAATAAGGCAAATCCCTCAGTTGTGTCCACAGATAACGTATTTGTTTATAATAAAATGTACTGTGAGCGTCATCTATACATTCGTCAGTCTTGTAAGGTAGCAGCCAGGCGCTTTTCTCAGTCACCACTGTTACACGGGGTCTATTGCCCAGACTTCTAAATAATATAGACAACAATTAATCAAGTAAAGTTTTCTGCTCTTCCGGCAGTAGTGAAGTCTCCTCACCTGAGAGACGTTAGTAAGTTTGGTAACGGTATTTGCAGTGTGTTACTTCGGGATATTGCTCTAACTGTTTAGGCTAAATCTGACCGAACGCAAAGCCGCCAGACTAGTGAAATCAATAATGAGTATTTAGGTTAAATCTTAAAGGCAGTTCAATTGTCCTGTCCGACATTCGGTTGACTTTAACGACCGTGAGGTTGACTCTACATGGCTTATAACGCTTCAGGTGAAGAACCCTTGTCGTACTGAGGAACCCGGCACGACAGCATAACCTGTTTCGCTCAGCATCACCAGACGCTCGAACGCCCCCTTCAACGCGGGTATTGTATTGCTCCCCAGAAACTACAAGTCCTCGCCGTCCAGTAGACTCCCGACACGACAGACTTTGCTGTTTCGCTAGGCGTACTTTAGACACCCGGGGTCACCAACGAACTCAGACGTCGCATTTCCTCAAGGAACTACATAGTTCACGGTAAAGCGTTAATAGAAACCGCTGGTTGTGTTAACTAGTCCTGGAGACTCAGGCGTGTTAACTCATCGCCGCTCGACAACGACACATGAGGGAGAGTGATACATTCCGGCGAATATACTACGTTATAAATAGCAACCACGAGTAAAACTTATCGGCTGACCAGAATAAAGCACTCTTTGAGCTCTGAACATGTAACACACAAAACGATTAGACTAAAATCTCTAACCCGAATGTCTTCCAGTTCGCATGAATCACCAATGGGCAGATTAATATTTATAAATCTACAAAGTGTTCACTTAGGTCGGGCTATATAAAACATGACATTCACTTAAATGTTTATACTACTTTACTATTAATTGGTAAGCATTAAGCTGGTTTTGTATATTAATAAATAGGTACTCTGACTGTGACCGAACCGTCCAACATTTGATCGTCTTAAACTACTGCAAGGTTGTCTCTACAAGGCTTATAACGCTTCAGGTGAGGAACCCTTGTCGTACTGAGGAACCCGGCACGACAGCATAACCTGTTTCGCTCAGCATCACCAGACGCTCGAACGCCCCCTTCAACGCGGGTATTGTATTGCTCCCCAGAAACTACAAGTCCTCGCCGTCCAGTAGACTCCCGACACGACAGACTTTGCTGTTTCGCTAGGCGTACTTTAGACACCCGGGGTCACCAACGAACTCAGACGTCGCATTTCCTCAAGGAACCACATAGTCTCACGGTAAAGCGTTAATAGAAACCGCTGGTTGTGTTAACTAGTCCTGGAGACTCTGGCGTGTTAGCTCATCGCCGCTCGTCAACGACACATGAGGGAGAGTGTTACATTCTGGCTAATATACTACTTTAATTTAGCAGTCACGTATAACTATCGGCGGACCAGAATAAAGCACCCTTAGAGCTCTGAACATGTAACCCTCAAAAAGATTCGACTATTTATCTCTAAGCCAAATGTCTTTCGACTCGTAACCACAGTCAGGAGGTAAAATATTAATTTGAAGTATGCAATGAACATAGAATCAGGCTACCTGCATATCTATGTTATAATTAAGTTGCAGGCCCCGAGACTACACTTTATCTAGACACATGCAGCCTATTATTTATTGCCCACCACCGTGACTCTACAACCACTAAAATATTAGCCTATTCACGCGACGCGCCTACCCTCGTACTTCTTTATTCTCACCGCAAAGGTACTAACATCACGCCGTAGGATAATATGATCACCCGGACGTTTTACTGAACGACCCCTTGATTCGACCGCCTAGCGTAACAGTTTGCTACCTATCACGCACGTTGCGATTAGCTTAAAGAACTAATCAGTAATTGTACCTACTGTCCCTATAAATGTCGTCTGACGCGCCTACCACGCTGTATGTTAACTAACGCGTATATTCATCGCGACTACCTACCTATCTCCTAACTAGATCTTAATAAAATGTGTACCTACAATATCTAATCTAAGATACTCGTGTAAAATAACTTCTTGAGTTTGTATTACGTTAACCGTGTGATGTGTAAGGTGGCTAAGCCCAAATCAACGATGTACAACGTTGATTTGCTAATTGAAACTAGGGTATGCAAGGTAGTTAGCCTCGACTTTGTCTATTGCCTATAACTGTGTATACGTCATGGTCCTAACCTAATTGGGACACGAACCATGACTCCTAACAGAGGAAATAAATGTGTGTGTATATATACATATATAAATAAATGAGACCAGTATGGTTGGGTTGCGATCAATCTCCATGGCCCGCATACGCTGGACGGAATTCACTTCGACGAGCTCCTACCACTTTGAAAGCTCGCGAACCCAAGCACATGGGAGACGTAACTGATCCCTTACGGGCAAAATCAGTCGCTGGCCCGTCTCAAGGCATAACCAGCTCCCTACGCCTACGCTATATGAGTCTTCGTAGTCTCCGTGAGGTATCAAACTCATATTTAAACGAAGCTAGGCCCTAATTAGCTAACAATTCTTCAGTGTGAAATAACCACAAACCCTATTTAACCAATTTGTCGATGTTAGAACTCGCCTGACAATGTTGGTTAGTTAACTAGGTACCGCCGCCATACTCAAAGGTCTGTGACCCTTGGAATTCTGGCCACATCGTACAACACAGTTAAATAACCAACACTAAATCCGAAGAAATATTAGAACCCGATTTATGACCTAATTACTTAAACGCGATCACATTGAATCAACATCCCAGCGCAGCGTCACAAAGATCGGCAGATATACCGCCAATTCCATGCACAATGCTCAAGATAAAGAATCAACGCTATACTTAAACAAAATTAACACGAGAAGTTAAATTCCATAAAAGAAACCCCCTTCGCGGACGAATAATGCTACGTTTCAATTCCCAGAATTTGCATATCACAAAACCGCGCCATTTTGATTGCTCAACATGCGCCACGCTACCTCCATCGGAGCCTGAGCACCGTAGGTTCGGCCACGCTGCACACAATTTGAACAATCAACCTGAATTTTAGCGAAATATTAAACACCGGGTTATTCAATATTAAGTTAACTACAATTACATTGATTCCATGCCCAAGCCTAACGTTACGATCAATTAGACAACTTAATTGTCCCATATCTCGCTACGCAGCTCAAAGGCACGGAATCAATGCCGTTCTCAACACAATATTAACACAAAGAAATTAAAATTAATAATAAAAAGAACCGTTCCGCGATTTATCAGCGATACGCCTATCACCCCAGAGATTCACACCGACAAAAAGGCCCTTCACGAACAATTATCGATACGTCTTATTACCTTAAAATTTCACACTAAAAAAGCCATGAACTAACGAACCACCCGTTTTTATATCATTCGCCTACCATCAAGCCTCTTCACCCCTCTCTGCGTATCTCTGTCTCTCTTTCCAAAATATTCTAGAATGTTCTATAGCAACTCGTCATTCAATATTCGAATCTATTTCATTCCATTTAAGTAGTTTATACTGGTTATGAATCACCACACACCTTTTATCTCAGCCTCGTAACCGCTCGCTGATTGGTAGTTCAAGAATATCACGCCACTTCGTCTGGTATATGTCTACCCTCTTACAAGTTAACATTTTTCCTAAGCATACAGCCGTGATACCTTCAATAACATATTATCACGCCCGCTCGCCCGCGAGGCAGGCAGCGAGAATCGAGCACTATGTGAAGCGTCTTTCAAACCAAGTATGAACGACAATGACCTATTAAATGAAGTAGCGAACGATGTACCTACATTCCTAGGCGTTATTTTATACATAATTCGGCTACATATATCCATATGATTGCAAGGTTATTTTTATTTGTGACGGCAACAATGTTATTTCATTGTGGTCCGTTACAATCGACCCCAAAACTTTGTACAGGTGTGTGAAACTAAACCGGAGCAAAGTTTTCCCTTCAATTTCATTTCAGTACAAATAAAAATAACTCCACCTCATTCCACTTAACTCTCAACCTCGATGGTTTAACCTGTCTTTATCCCTCTTCACTGAACACTACCCTTCGACTTTGACTACCAACTTTCTAAGTATCCGAGCTTGATCTTTAGTTTAGAGAATCACCTACCGCTTAATGTCCATCATTATTTTAAAATTCTCCTAAACCCTCTATGATCTAGTCTAATTATCCGCGTAATCATCAAGCACCATTCTCTCGTCTCTGCACGATATAGAATAGAATAGATATAGCTTATTTTAACGTTTTAGTTTCTCAATCTAACGTTTACGCAACCACTCACCATCGTCACCACGACAATTGGTTACCTTTTAGGACTATATATAAAAAAAAAGAGAAAAAAGGGAAGAGAGAGACCGCCGACACTCCCCTCCATCTGACAATTCCCAATTCATCTCGTTGATTTTTCGAGTGTGAAATATATGAGAAAATTTCGTACAATTTATTTTACGGTTTCTCCGTCATAGATTTGGTTTTGTAATTTTATATTTATTCGAGACAATTTCGGAACCATCACATGGGCCTCTCCCCAGAACCGCCTAATTCCCTGTTTTCTCTTCCACATTACTTTAATGTTAAAGACTACAATTACTTACTACTAGCTATACAATCAACCTTTATCTATACACAAGATAACCGTTATAATTTTACCAATCAATTCTAATTCACAATTTACTCAACATTTTTATCAATCAAATCTAACCTACAGTTTACTTACATTGTATCTAATATACAATTAATTATCTACTATACAATTAATCATTTAATCTATACTCTAACAATTTTAATTTTTACTTTCTAATAACCTTTTTAACCACGGTTCTTAATTAAACTAAGCCTTTCCAGTTCCCGATTCAGCTTCAATCTAACGGTAATATTTAGACAAATGTATTGTATTGAATTTACCTCGCACTGTTCTTGTCTCCGGATCTACCAAAAGATAGACATTTCGATAAGGAATCCCCGCCACCAGGTATGGTCCTTCATATAACGCCTCGAACTTCTTAATTGTTTTCTGGCTCGCGTTTGACTTATTTAACTTCCTAATTTTAACTAAATCTCCTATTTGAAATTGTATTAATCGATATTTTCCATTAAATTTAGCTTGGCGATTTTTCGCCGCTTCTTGTAAATTTCGTCGCACAGTCTCCCTAATTTTTAATACATCTAATTTGCTATTTCTACTACACAAAATCCCGTCTATAGATAGCTGTGTAGATTCACCGTATAGAACTTCGCATGGGGTAAATTTCATACTATCGTGGTATGTATTATTATATAGGTCTTCTATTTTAGGCAGTGTTCTAACCCACCCCTTATGATTTTTCCTATTATATGTCCTAAACATACGTCCTAGCTCTCTATTTACTCGCTCTACAGTATTGGGTCTAGGGTTTCTTACCGTCGTGTGAACTACTTTCACTCCCAATGCCTGCATACCCTCTTTCCATAATTTACTGGTGAATTGAGTCCCATTATCCGATAAAATAACCGTTGGTTTGATAATCTCAAAGAATTCCTTCGCCCTATTAAATACAGACTTTGCCGTAGCTCCTCGGAGATTATAAAATTTAACAAATTTACTAAACGCATCTTGTAACACTAGAATATATTTCATTCCTAGTTCCCCCGTGGGTAACGGCCCGTAGATATCTACCATCACTATGTCCCCTATATCATTTGCCACTATTGAACAACATTGGCCAACATGATTTAAATTGGAATGCTTGGTTAATTGGCAGTCATGACATTCCCTTACTACCCGTCTCACACTACGAGTCAATCCCTTCCAATAAAATCTATCCTTGACATATTTAATCACCTTGTACGCCCCCTGGTGACCCATTTCGGAATGTACTTGCTTAATGACCTCCTCCCTTAATACTTTCGGTAGGCAAGCAACGTTATTGGAATCAGTCCCAGTAACAATATATAGGGTTCCGTCTATTAATTTGTATCTCTTCAACGTACTTCCTGTTACCTCGCCAGACTCACCTTTCCCTTTAACTTGTTCTAAGATTGTTTTAATCTCTGCATCCTCCCCCTGCAATTTTGATAGATTCTTTAATTTTTCTATCAAACCCCTATTAACACGTGACTCCATATATAGAATTTCGGGCAGCCTAACCTTTTCGTCCTGTAAAAGATCACCTTTTGGTGGGTATCTAGACAGTATATCCGGGACTACATTATCCCTCCCCTTAATATGTTCTATTTCGTAATTAAAATTCTCTAAATAACTGATCCATCTAGTTACCCTTGCGTTATACAACTTCCAAGTTTTCACGAACGTTACAGCTTTATGGTCCGTCCTAATTATAACCTTAGACCCCCGTAAATAAGTTTCAAATTTTTCTAGGCAACATATAACCGAGTAGAATTCCTGCTCTGTTACCGTCCAATTTAACTGCGCGCCCCTCAATGCTTTACTATGAAACCCTATAATCTTCATGCCGTCATTACATCCTAATTGATACAATACCCCTGCCAATCCAACTCCCGAACTGTCCGTTTGCAAATAATATGATTTACTAAAATCGGGATGATGTAATAATATAGTGTTTATGAACAAAGATTTTATTTTTTCAAAGGCTTGCTGTTCTACTTTCCCCCACGTCCAAAGAATGTGTTTCCTTAATAAATCATTTAATGGCTTTGTTTGATTATTATAATCCGGTATAAACCTCCGATAGAAATTACACAACCCTAGAAAAGCCCGTACTTGTTTTACCTTTTTAGGTACAGGGAACTCTTGAATAGCGGTAACCTTGCTTGGGTCCGCTTTCAGTCCCCGAATAGAAATGATATAACCCAACATTTTCACCTCCTCACAGAAAAAATTGCATTTCTCAAGATTACACGTTAACCCCGCTGCTAACAGCTTCCCCATGACTATATCTAGGTGTTCTAAATGACGTTCGAAGGTCCCTGTCGTAATAATAGCTAAATCGTCCAGATAGTTCACACAAAAGTCCCGCACTTCATGTCCCAATATTAAATCCATAGCTCTGTTAAAACTCCCCACCGATGTTTTCAACCCCTGTGGTAATACATTATACACATAGGATTTCCCATTAAATGTGAACCCCGTATACTTTTTGCTATTCTGCGTAAGTGGTATTTGAAAGTAGGCATTATTTAAATCTAAAGTACTAATGTAATTAGCTCCGTGAAACGAGTTCATAACGTCTATTTGCAATGGCGGTTTCTCTGTCTCGGCAATCAGATACTTGTTAATTTCCCTAACATCTAATAATACCCTTACGGATCCATCCTGCTCTAAAGTGAAGGTTAACGGATTACTATACGGTGTGGATGACCTACTGATGATTCCTTGTGCTTCCATTTCTCTTAACTTTCCCTCGACCTTTCCCCTATACGCATATGGCACTGGATAATTTTTTCTTATAACTGGCGTCTGAGAGTTTAGGATTATCTCATGTTGATAACAATTTGCCCTCCCTAGCTTAGAAGAGTATAATCTTTTATTTTTATTAATTAATACCATTAACTGTTCCTTCTGTCTATTTTCGGTCAATACGCCCAAGTTCACCCCCTCGCTAATCTCCTCATCTAATTTACTCTGAACTGTACTTAGGTTATTCTCTTCCAAAAGCGACTCTAACAAAATTCCTAAAA
This sequence comes from Pyralis farinalis, assembly GCA_947507595.1. Lineage (NCBI taxonomy): Eukaryota > Metazoa > Arthropoda > Insecta > Lepidoptera > Pyralidae > Pyralis > Pyralis farinalis. The sequence continues at coordinate 11,655,765 of OX382269.1, read as the reverse complement.
CCCTTACAAACCCTTTCCGACCTAACCACCACCCCTTCTTTATCATAGTATTTAACGCATCGTTTTCTGTAATTGAAGCTGAATCGGGGACCCTCCTCTCAACTTCCTTCAGTTTTAACCCTACTGGTTCTTTTACAGCTACCTCAGCATTACTCGGCCCCGGTCGTAATTGTCCCACTGGTTCATGATTCCCTAGTGGTGTCTCCCAATTCCGGTAATGGCGCTTATTTTTCCCTTCCCTTTTTCCTAATTTCTTATTCCTTCCTAGGCCAGGGGTTGTCGAATTTTCCTGACGCCCTATATCATCCATTTTCCTCAAAAATTCCGCTGTCTCGATTAAATTTCCCGGGTTCGAAGTATACCACCCTTGTTGGATGTATTTAGGAAATTGCCTAATTATATCCGCTATTAATTGCTTTTCCGGAATCTTAAAGCTTAACATTTGAGCTTGTCCTGTCAGTCTCAAAAAATGCCCTAACATGGTGGGAGACTCTCCACGATTCCAAGTTCCCTGTACTATTTCGCGCCTCAACTCATTTTGTTCCTTTTCTCCCCAATAAGTGGCCAAAAAGTCCAACTTGAAGTCCTGCAAAGCCTTCCAACGACCCTTATAGATCCTAGCCCAGTCTCTCGCTCCCCCTTGCAAACATTCCAATATTAATTCCAATTCCTTGCCTTCATGTCCAACTTTTCCTAAATACGTATCTAGATCTTCCAGGAAGGTAACTGGATGCGTGTCATTCTTATCTTCAAATTTTGGTTTTTCGAAACTAATATTCCTGATATTATAATTTATAGATTTACTCTGTGTTGGCAACACTTCTAGCATTTCATTATCAATCAATCCATTATCCCGACCGTTGCTCCCTTCTCTGGCTCTAGTCGTATGCGGCATTTCCGACGCCTTATCCAAAGTAGTTACATGATTTGTGTTAATCTCCTCATTACCCTTGCGAACTTTCCTTACATCTTCGCTTAATAAATTTACCTTCCTAGCCAAAGCTCCTAGGGTTTTACTTAATTTATTTAACAACACCCTAGATCCCTCCTTAGTTCTACCGATTTCTCTTTGTATTACTTTACGTCGTTTCGTTCGCACGGCGTGCGTTTCTAGTGTATTCTCTTGAATATTATTCTGCAAAGGCATCTCTCCCAATTCCGATACCGTTGATGAATTGGTATTCCCACTATTATCTATAAAATGTTCTTCACTACTATTTACACCACTATATCTAACCGGCGCTCTTCTCTTACGACTTGGTCTCTCCATCGTATATTCGCACTTGTTCCAACAAAACTTCTAATATTCAAATTTTCACTGTCGTCCTCACGTCACTGTTTCACTCTCTACCTTAAACAGAATCACTCTACCTTCACTATTTTACTTGACGACACGAAGGTAGTGAGGTTCTGTATATCTCAACACAATATCCTAATTCGATCATACTTCTACAACGAGCGACTTAAATACTTAAGGAATTCCATGAACCGGAGTAAATCAACCGAGCTAATTCCGTGTTATAACCTGGCTAGACACTAATTATTGATTTCTAGTTAACATGGGTCTCCACTACGTAAGGTTTGGAACGTTTGTTTCTACAACAGATTATCCTAAATAAACCACGAGGACTCGACCCCCCCATCTTGCACATTTTATTTCGAAATATTTCAAGTACTTCGAACAATCTCTAGTCCTAATCACAAAATTCGCATTAAATTTTTTCAATAACATTCCATAAACGAAAACCCGACCCCACATCTTGCTTATTTTATTTCAAACCCGAGTATGAAATCGTATGAGAGAGTATGAGAAAATCCTTGACCTACCATTCATCGATATAAAATTCATTCACCCGTTTATTTCATTTGTTCATCTCACTTTCCTTTCCTATCTTATAAATTATCTTAGTATATGAACTATGAATAATAATTAATGTACAAATAATCCTTCTCCGAATAAATCCTAGCCAGCCCTATCATTTAATGTACAACTGAAAGCCAACAACTACAACTAAGAAGAAGAACGACTCTATGGAATTTCTGTTTGTTAATTAAACCCGCGCAGATAATTTGTTTGTGAATCATGAAGCTAACAAGTGAAAGTTTTATACACGTTACGTGTTATTATAATGTTTTATGTAAAGTGGCTAAAGGTTCCAATTACGTACTCAACTAGTTTTTTTTCTTTAGAAGTGAACTAATTTCATATAGGTAACTAAATATAACCATTAGAGACTAGTTGTTTAATTTTCACGTGCATATCACATCATATTAGCATAATATCGTTCAAGTATACCCATTCAACATAGTATATCTATAAAACTCAAAATTCGTACATTATAACCTTAGTTTATAAACAATGTTCTTTTGGTACTAGTGTAAGTAAGTGATTTTGTTAGAATGACGCTACCTCGAAACCCGATTCTAACAACAACTCCTACCAGTTAACATGTTATCTCTATGTATTATACATTATTTCACTTCAGTAGTATTTAAATTAACTTCCGGATATTTTGTATGTGGAGAACTCAATAGTACCTACTCTTTACTTATCTAATGCAACTATTAATCTAGTCACCCACTAGTGAATACGACAAATTCTCTAAGAATCCAATGAAAGTGAAACCCCTGGGAATTAACATTGTCGAATCAAGTTTCAATCAATTACTCAATTTTAACTAATACCCATACACTATCTAACCTTATACGCATCTAGTGCTCTTTGCTAATAAGACCTAAGGAATCTAATCACATTTACCTACCACTATACCATTATGATGGAAATCAACATACGACCTGCTCGACAGTAAGCAGTCACCGTAGCCCACCGATAGTTGCAAAGCAGACTAGCCCAACTAATAACTTTGCATAATTACACGTTAATAGTAATCCTACTTAATTGAAGGATGTAGGAGCCGAGGAAGGCCGAGACTAACCTACCATGACCAAATTGGTCGTGTTTTATCAGAAGGTGATGTCAGAAGCCCCAGGAACCGGCGAGCGTGCATGAAAAGAGCTATGAATGTCACAGAAGCGAGTGAAGTATGCAAGGACCGTGTCTTATGGCGCTCGGTTCTCTCTGCCTACCCCGCAAGGGACTTGGCGTGAAGATATACATACATACATACATACTACTTAATTTATGTTAATGAAGTTGTGAAAGTTAAAAGTTGATATTTATAATTTTCAGGCTATTTAACCACGGAACAAATGTGCTAATTTATGTTGTGGTGGACCGAGATTTCTGACAAATCTTCTCAAGCACAATCAAACCCCTCGCCGACCTAGGGAGACAACGTGAGGTGCTAAGAGGAAACAAAACGCCATTCCGTGTGCTTGTAACTTACAGAGGATCGCTTTACAACTTAGTTCCGTACTAGATTCCTGCGCCAACCACAATTAGTAAGTTTTATTTATACCCCTACTTATGTGTTTTGACTTGTAGTTCGTATCATTTAACCATATTCTCTTGAGTTTAATAATCTATACAACAACGGTTGGACCTAACCTTCTAACCTATTTACCCAATTCATTTACATGTCCTTATGGAACCCTCACTACTTTGTTTATTATTATACTGATCTAGTTTGTTTATGTTATACAACCGCACTACTCGCTACTAAGTTCCAACTAGACACTCAACAGTTGACTGGAACAGCTTCCTTATAGGAATAAGTCCGCCTTTGTACACTTATTAATGTGTTGCATTTTAAATTACATTATTGTTGTTTTATGTACCTAAGGATGTAACAACCGACCAACTATTTAACCGTTAGCTCTACGACCCCATAACCTTGGCCCTGAGACGCATGTTACCTTATATTCATATAAACCTCTCACTCAGCAATACTCACTCTTTCAGATTTAATCGACCATTCAAGCGCTAATTTACTCCCATATTGGAAATCTACCTGATCACTTGATATTCTATCTGCCTATCACCATATGCCTACTGGAGTCTACGCAACTCATCAATCAACATCATTTTACTGAAGTAAGTATGCAATTTTAATTTAATACTCTGATGATATAACTATTATATAGATAGCCTTAACTATGTATTTACTTTAATACACCTATTTGAGACTGTACCAATATGCTACTAATATTACAATTTTCTCCTTGTTATTGTTTGCTATCTAATTTATGTCTCCTAACCTAACTGTTATGTGGAAGTTAATAAGTATGCTCAACTGCCTATTACAATACAACCTCTTTAATTAATTATTATGTATGCCTTATTATGTATTAAATTAATTCAAAATTTCAATTTCCTCGTCTCAATCATTTTTTTTTTTTCCACAAGCCTGATGTTTATTTCTTGTTACTATTTAACAATTATATTTTGAATGTAATACTAAATGCACCTGATGGTTATCCGGAGATTTTACCACTAACTTGATTCTATTTGGATAACTTAATTTAATACTATCTACGTTTTCACAATTTCCCTGTATCATTTCTTTACACTATGTTTCCTTCATACCCTGATACAATGAATTCAACTTTTTGCAGATAATCCACGTGCAGACACGAGACAACGGAAGATGCTGATCATTCAACAGACTACGCGGCAACCTAACAGCACTTACTCAAGACACCTCCCGCACTAATTTTCTATAGATCAATACTTCTCATATGCTTAGTCACTCAAGACACTATCCATTTTCGCGGCAACAAATTGTGGCCGACATGACCCCCCGAGACAGCCTAATTTAGATCAATAAATACCGATTTAAACTACCAACTCTCATAACCTAGTTTACCTAATTTTCATTTATTCTCATTCTAAGTTAAAATGTAATTTTGAATATCCTGGTCACGGCTTCCACATTGTAACTTCCCCCCTCTTTTTTTTTATTGTTTTATGTATGTTTTTTAGTTATTTATTTATGTACTACAGAGGGGAGACTCTAATTACTACAGATATATATGAATAGCTTAAATATATATCTGACTAGGTACCTATGTACTACTAAACCCCGCCTTCTAGTGTTAACTACTTAACTCATTTCCATCTTACTACCCCGTCTACATTATGTCTCTACTTATGTTAAGTACAGAGCTACTCTATATAATATTATATTCTACCTTTATATGTCTCACCCTCCTGTTTCCTTTTATTTGTTTATTAACTTATATATATAATGGTCCTACCTATGTGAACCCCACTCTTATAGAAATATATCTACTGAGAACTGTTCATGTATTGAACATAGTAATTTGTTTATCTACCTCCTTACCCCGCACATAACTACTCCTGTATCTAATCTTTACCTGAACTACCACTCGTGTATTGACGATATATATACTAGAATCCCTGATTTTAATTGTAACTATTTCTTGACCTAAAAATCAATCTACTTAACTAAACTTATTAATTAGGTGTCTCGGACTGTGTCACGTCGACCCTCAAGTTAAATTATTGGCAGTGATCGTTTTAGTGGCAACTACATTGTGAGCAGCAACCCAGAGTCCTTTTCGTGGCTGAGATGACTAAGCAATTCGAGAACCCTACCAGTTAAGCTTCCTAAATAACGTAGCACCGCAGTACTTTAAAGAGTAACTATTCCCTAAGGTTATCTTCCTGTCTCTACTCAATATGTTTATATATGTGAAGATCCAATCGTCCGCTCCACGTTTAGGTTACTTAGCTTGGGGAAATTATAAAATATCAAAGATTTAATGTGTGCTTTTCTTTACCACTCTATCTCAATTGGACTGTTAGAATTGTACCACACCCTATCGGATTTTGATTGGTTCTTTATTGCTTAGGACCAGCATTCTGACAGGTGGACGCGCGTACCAAAGGAGATTCTGAAGAATCGGATGACCCTCGTAGTTAGACGTTGATTGGATTATAACTACTGTCTATGCATATTCATATAACACTGTAATTGATTTAATGATATCCTATCACTAGGCAGGGACTTTAGAATCTTAAGAGAACCCTCAGAATTAGAACGTAAGTCTCCTAGATTTAGCTATAGTTTAGCTATCGATGTAGTAGGCATTTATACTCCTCATCAACATTCGAATCAGAATTAAGTATAAGATTAGATTGTTTACACCGCAGCTCCTATCGGACTCACAAGGCCGTGGCGAAATAACCTATGGAGTCACTTTGTAGTGAGAATGAATGTTGTTACTATCTCGATGTTCAGTTCAAGTTAACGGTTCCGTAAGGCGATGACTAGGCAGGCTATAGTTATTTTCGGTAGTGAGATAATGTTAGTTCCCACCACCAAGATTCTATTTAGAAATCAATTATAAGACAGAGAACACTCTTGCTTGCGCTAGCCCCTCGGGCAGTGGCATATATTCTATATTAAATGATATAAAAGAGGAAGGTTAGTAAGCAACCTATATTCAATTTAGAGCTCAAGTATAAGATAGAGAACGCTCTGGCTCGTGCTAGTCTAGCGGGGCAGTGGCATATTACCTACGGTTAATTTTATGTAACTGGAGAATGCTAGTGTTCGCCCTATGTACTACTCTGAATGCAACCCTAACATAGAGAACACTCCCACTATATGTGAAAAGGAGAAGCAGGAAAGAGAAGGACCGCCGACAACACCCCTCCATCTGACCATTCCCAATTCATCTCGTTGATCTTACGAGTATGTAACATATGTGAGTATGAGAAAATTGTTCTTACAATTTAACTAACGACTTCTCAGTCTTTTATTAAATTTGTTTTGTAATTTTAAATTTATCTGAGGCAATTTAGGAATAATCACATGGGTCCTTCCCCAGAACCACCTATGTTCCTGATTTTCCCTTTCCAAACTACTTTAGATAATATTCACTATATCAAATTCTACAATTTCAACCATCACTAGTTTGATTTTTTTTCAATTTTAAAGCAAGCATTAATTTATAATAATATAAGTATTAAACTTCTCGTCCGCTAGCTGAACACAAAGATTGTATAAGGTTAATTGAGCACAATCTAACTGAATTGCAATCGGTCAAATCACCACTATGCCACCGCTATCAGTTATTACAAATAAGGCAAATCCCTCAGTTGTGTCCACAGATAACGTATTTGTTTATAATAAAATGTACTGTGAGCGTCATCTATACATTCGTCAGTCTTGTAAGGTAGCAGCCAGGCGCTTTTCTCAGTCACCACTGTTACACGGGGTCTATTGCCCAGACTTCTAAATAATATAGACAACAATTAATCAAGTAAAGTTTTCTGCTCTTCCGGCAGTAGTGAAGTCTCCTCACCTGAGAGACGTTAGTAAGTTTGGTAACGGTATTTGCAGTGTGTTACTTCGGGATATTGCTCTAACTGTTTAGGCTAAATCTGACCGAACGCAAAGCCGCCAGACTAGTGAAATCAATAATGAGTATTTAGGTTAAATCTTAAAGGCAGTTCAATTGTCCTGTCCGACATTCGGTTGACTTTAACGACCGTGAGGTTGACTCTACATGGCTTATAACGCTTCAGGTGAAGAACCCTTGTCGTACTGAGGAACCCGGCACGACAGCATAACCTGTTTCGCTCAGCATCACCAGACGCTCGAACGCCCCCTTCAACGCGGGTATTGTATTGCTCCCCAGAAACTACAAGTCCTCGCCGTCCAGTAGACTCCCGACACGACAGACTTTGCTGTTTCGCTAGGCGTACTTTAGACACCCGGGGTCACCAACGAACTCAGACGTCGCATTTCCTCAAGGAACCACATAGTCTCACGGTAAAGCGTTAATAGAAACCGCTGGTTGTGTTAACTAGTCCTGGAGACTCTGGCGTGTTAGCTCATCGCCGCTCGTCAACGACACATGAGGGAGAGTGTTACATTCTGGCTAATATACTACTTTAATTTAGCAGTCACGTATAACTATCGGCGGACCAGAATAAAGCACCCTTAGAGCTCTGAACATGTAACCCTCAAAAAGATTCGACTATTTATCTCTAAGCCAAATGTCTTTCGACTCGTAACCACAGTCAGGAGGTAAAATATTAATTTGAAGTATGCAATGAACATAGAATCAGGCTACCTGCATATCTATGTTATAATTAAGTTGCAGGCCCCGAGACTACACTTTATCTAGACACATGCAGCCTATTATTTATTGCCCACCACCGTGACTCTACAACCACTAAAATATTAGCCTATTCACGCGACGCGCCTACCCTCGTACTTCTTTATTCTCACCGCAAAGGTACTAACATCACGCCGTAGGATAATATGATCACCCGGACGTTTTACTGAACGACCCCTTGATTCGACCGCCTAGCGTAACAGTTTGCTACCTATCACGCACGTTGCGATTAGCTTAAAGAACTAATCAGTAATTGTACCTACTGTCCCTATAAATGTCGTCTGACGCGCCTACCACGCTGTATGTTAACTAACGCGTATATTCATCGCGACTACCTACCTATCTCCTAACTAGATCTTAATAAAATGTGTACCTACAATATCTAATCTAAGATACTCGTGTAAAATAACTTCTTGAGTTTGTATTACGTTAACCGTGTGATGTGTAAGGTGGCTAAGCCCAAATCAACGATGTACAACGTTGATTTGCTAATTGAAACTAGGGTATGCAAGGTAGTTAGCCTCGACTTTGTCTATTGCCTATAACTGTGTATACGTCATGGTCCTAACCTAATTGGGACACGAACCATGACTCCTAACAGAGGAAATAAATGTGTGTGTATATATACATATATAAATAAATGAGACCAGTATGGTTGGGTTGCGATCAATCTCCATGGCCCGCATACGCTGGACGGAATTCACTTCGACGAGCTCCTACCACTTTGAAAGCTCGCGAACCCAAGCACATGGGAGACGTAACTGATCCCTTACGGGCAAAATCAGTCGCTGGCCCGTCTCAAGGCATAACCAGCTCCCTACGCCTACGCTATATGAGTCTTCGTAGTCTCCGTGAGGTATCAAACTCATATTTAAACGAAGCTAGGCCCTAATTAGCTAACAATTCTTCAGTGTGAAATAACCACAAACCCTATTTAACCAATTTGTCGATGTTAGAACTCGCCTGACAATGTTGGTTAGTTAACTAGGTACCGCCGCCATACTCAAAGGTCTGTGACCCTTGGAATTCTGGCCACATCGTACAACACAGTTAAATAACCAACACTAAATCCGAAGAAATATTAGAACCCGATTTATGACCTAATTACTTAAACGCGATCACATTGAATCAACATCCCAGCGCAGCGTCACAAAGATCGGCAGATATACCGCCAATTCCATGCACAATGCTCAAGATAAAGAATCAACGCTATACTTAAACAAAATTAACACGAGAAGTTAAATTCCATAAAAGAAACCCCCTTCGCGGACGAATAATGCTACGTTTCAATTCCCAGAATTTGCATATCACAAAACCGCGCCATTTTGATTGCTCAACATGCGCCACGCTACCTCCATCGGAGCCTGAGCACCGTAGGTTCGGCCACGCTGCACACAATTTGAACAATCAACCTGAATTTTAGCGAAATATTAAACACCGGGTTATTCAATATTAAGTTAACTACAATTACATTGATTCCATGCCCAAGCCTAACGTTACGATCAATTAGACAACTTAATTGTCCCATATCTCGCTACGCAGCTCAAAGGCACGGAATCAATGCCGTTCTCAACACAATATTAACACAAAGAAATTAAAATTAATAATAAAAAGAACCGTTCCGCGATTTATCAGCGATACGCCTATCACCCCAGAGATTCACACCGACAAAAAGGCCCTTCACGAACAATTATCGATACGTCTTATTACCTTAAAATTTCACACTAAAAAAGCCATGAACTAACGAACCACCCGTTTTTATATCATTCGCCTACCATCAAGCCTCTTCACCCCTCTCTGCGTATCTCTGTCTCTCTTTCCAAAATATTCTAGAATGTTCTATAGCAACTCGTCATTCAATATTCGAATCTATTTCATTCCATTTAAGTAGTTTATACTGGTTATGAATCACCACACACCTTTTATCTCAGCCTCGTAACCGCTCGCTGATTGGTAGTTCAAGAATATCACGCCACTTCGTCTGGTATATGTCTACCCTCTTACAAGTTAACATTTTTCCTAAGCATACAGCCGTGATACCTTCAATAACATATTATCACGCCCGCTCGCCCGCGAGGCAGGCAGCGAGAATCGAGCACTATGTGAAGCGTCTTTCAAACCAAGTATGAACGACAATGACCTATTAAATGAAGTAGCGAACGATGTACCTACATTCCTAGGCGTTATTTTATACATAATTCGGCTACATATATCCATATGATTGCAAGGTTATTTTTATTTGTGACGGCAACAATGTTATTTCATTGTGGTCCGTTACAATATGCATCTCCAAATGCTCACAATTCATCATTTCAAAATTTCCAGTCTCGAAGTTTGAATGAATCTATGGAGGGAGCCAATCTAGCCTCTAGAGGAAGTGCATTCCAGAGACTAACGGGCTTAGCAGAAAAAGACTGTGTGTATGAATTTGTTTTCTGACTCGGGATATTAAGGATAAGGGTACCACAGGAGCGCAGTCGATCATCCACATCACGAAGATGAATAGTCTCTTTTAGATAGGAAGGTGCAGATGGATTAAATAAAACAAACAGTAGACTGAGAATGTGCATCTTCCTACGATCTACAAGTTGTTTGATAGCTGTAGTACCTATTTTTCAGAATATGACAGAACAACTGTAGGCAGTGCTTTCATTTGCCTGGTTCATTTATTTACGGTAACAACTGTCATCCAAATGAAATTCAATAGCACATTTACATTTGATAACTTAACCAAAAGGCAAAATCAATTTGGTCACGGTAGGTAAGTCTTGGCCTTCCTCGGCTCCTACGTCCTTCTACTTTCGCGTTGTATATCTGTTACGTAATTATTTCTTCCTGCATTATTTCTACATGTCCGAAGCAACCGAGCATGCTTCTTCTTATTTTAATACCGACACTCTCTTTCAGATCAAATCTAACATCATCATTGCGAATACGAAGTATATTATTGTATTGATTATTGAATTATTTTAATAAATTTATTCTTTGTCTAAATTATGTATAATCTACAAGGGATATTAAAATCAATGTAAGATCATATTATGTGCGTATGCTCTTATATAAATAAATGATCATAATCTAACATTTTGTGCATTCGATACTATAAAGTATAACATGACTTGTGTCAGTTAATCCACATAGCGTACTGCGAACGAGCTTTTTCATTAAGGATATTAATTGCATCAGAAAATTTCGCTAGCTTTATATTTATTACAAATACTCAACGAAAATCTAATTTAATATTTCACCCTCGTCGTGCGATGGTCAACTTTCTGCTTTGGGTTGATAAAAAGATAAAATTCATTTATTTGCCATTAGGCCCTTACGGACACTTAGACACGTCTTAAATTCTTTAAATTAGATCCATAGACGTAATAAAATAGTCAGACGGAATCTCGCTAAGAAACAACTGAAGCACCACAAATGCGGCATGTAAATATGTGTGAGTGTCAAGTGGGTTGCCAGATGGAAGAAAATTTCCCATTTCAAATGACCATTGGCGAAGAAGAAATGCCAAAAGAAACTTGCCAATATGGGTCTTTTTTTCAATGTTAATATATATTACAATAAATATATGTGAGTGTACATATAGTGAAATCAAGTGGTACAATTAAAGATATGTGCTGAATCATTTCCATACATCTCTGTCAGTTAGATATGCATCGATTCTGTAATAACCCTTCTTGCACGGAGTATTTTTGATGTACCTTTTGAACATATTGTCAGGCAAGGACAGAACTGTTTCAGGTAATTTATTATAGAATCGAATACAACTTACAATAAAAGATCTACTAGTTTTAGCAAGCCGATGTACAAGAATACGCAATCTATTCTTGCTTCTAAGATTTTCACAAAATCTTGAAAATGACTATATTTTGTGAGCATACATTATGTTCTCATAAATACACTGAGAGGTAACCGTGAGGATATTTATTTCTTTAATAGTTCTCTAAGAGTTTCCCTGGCGCCCATGTTATAAATAGAGCGGATGGCTCTCTCTTGTATAAGACTGATACTTATTCTGGGGTAACCATATGCACTTTGATCGGTGCCCGTAAATGGTCAATGTAATAGAAGATAAAGAAGAAACAATTTTATTCACACTCATGTATACAATTATGAATATATACTTTATTAGTTATATGTTTTAGTCTTTGTTAACATAGAGTCAAATTAGCAAAGCTGTAGTTATGGCCACAGCGCTGGTGTGGGAGTGTAATAATATAACATGATAAACTTACTGCTTCGGCTGTGCTTGGCGTCGTGCCTCGGTCGGCGGCGGCGCGTATGTATGGTGTCTCGGCGCATGGCGGTAGGGCGCGGCACGCCGTGCAGCTTGTAGTACAGTCCGCACGCGTTGCAGACCATCTCGCCGCGCGCGTCGCGCCTCCAGATTGTGGTGGTGTGCGTGCCGCAGTTGCTGCACGCCAGCTCGACTCGTGCCGCGCCGCCGCCGCCGGTCCGGCCGGCCGCACCGGCGCCTCCACCCGCGCCGCCACACGCACCCGCTAGAGACGCGTCTAGCGCTTCCTACAACACAATATTACAAATGTTTAAAGACACTGACCACCGACCTCACTGAAGTCATAACTTCCACAATGGGAGATAAAACAAAGAGATAAATTCTTCATTTACAATTGGGCCCTTGCGGGCACTTACACACGTCTTACATTTTTTGAAATAGTCTCATTGTATTTTATTCAATTCTCTTATTTTTCTTTTTTAATCTACTAACATTTCGGACATGACCGTTGGCGAAGAAGAAATGCCGAAAGAAACTGGCCAATATAGGTCTCTTTTAAAATCGTCAATTAGATATTACAATAAATTCACATTAGCATATTGGTACAATAATGATATCAAGTTGTTGAATTAAAGATTATTAAGGACAGGTAGTCTGTGCTGAATCGTTTCCAGACATCTTTGTCAGTTACATATTCATCAATTCTATATTTATAAGTATTATAATTTATAAGCCCTTTTACAGAGACTATTTTTAATGTGCTTTTTGAATACATTGTCCGGAAAGGATCGAACCGTTTTAGGCAACTTATTTGGTTAGCGTTAATATGCCTAATCAATGCGACACCTGCATGTGTAGTAGATTTACCAACTGTAAAACTATATTTGCGCATGATGAAAAATTTCATTGGTCTTAGAAAATAGTTGCAATTGATCAAGCACAATCCTTTGGAATATTTTACTCAAAACTGGCTGTATACAGATATGGGTCTGTAATTCCCCAGCTCGCTCTTTTCCCCTGACTTGAATAAAGGAACTATTTTACTAAATTTCTTGCATGTCTGGGTGTGCCATTTCTATATATTAAAAATATGTGAGAAGGAGCTAAGCGCTTCCCAATGGAAATATTAAAATCGGTTTATTGGGCAACATGAGAACTTACCAGCATCTACCCAGTATATATCTGGTAGTAATCACAAAACTAGTATTTTTTCAAAAATGTTCCCAAATAGTAAGTAAATTAATTGCTTTGAGTTTCGAATTACGAAATGTAAATTTGATTTGTATTATCGTGTAAAAATCTATAACTTTATACTAAAGCATAAAACACGTTGGCGCAGTCAACAGTATGATACTCAAGTGTATTTATTAAAGACGTAATATTTATTTCATTTGCCGGGTCAATGAAAAGCTCTAGCGACAACATTGACCAGTTTTTATTTCGATTTGCCAAGGCGATTCATTTAAAGGAACGTTGCCTCTGATATGCCACGTTATTACACTTGGAACACTCATCTCAGACACTTCAATGTCGGGAGCAAGGCAATATGGTTTCTGATCATCCGGATGCGCGTTCTGCTGATGCTTTTGATCGTATTTATACAGTTTATTCAAAGAGTGATGAATGCTTCTACTTGCGGTTGTTGTTGGTGAATGTTCGTCGGCAGACATCATTTGAATCACTTCGAACTGTCAATGGTGTAGTGTGCCACATGTTTCATGGTTAACGTCAACAGCTCAACTTGCTTGAAAACTTAAACGCACAACTCAAAATTACATTGATGGTCTACTGAATTCCTTCAAATCTACCGACTATGTAACAAAGCAGGACGAAGTAACCACCTATTCAACTAAAGGTTTAAGGACTCATTGGATCAGCCTTGCCGCCGCACAATTTATAACTGAAGGTAACGCTCGGTAGTCAATTCAATGAAGGGAATCGACTTGAATTCAACCCATCCAGCAAATAGCTTAATATAAAATAGAACAACAAAAGGAAGCGAATCATTTCGTTCGCTTGTATGAAGCAAATGCTTTGCTGCCATGTGAATTACATTAGTTTTAATGTAATTAAAATACTTCTCATTTATATTTTTGAACACTTATAATCATAATGTCTATTCATTTTGTGTTAATAAAAAACTGAATTTAATTCAGCTAATCAGTTAACACAATATTTATTGATTCTGAGGCGGTACGAAATTCACCCGGTTAGCTAATATTTAGATAAATCTATTATATCATATTTAAATTAATTCATAAAATTTCTTGCATAAATACAAGGCCTTGCGGGGTACGCAGGTAGAATCAAGCGACACAAGACTAGATCCTCTTACAGTTTTTACTCATTACTCTTTCGAGAATATAATGAATCAGAGAAAGACACTCCAGTGTCTTCGCTTCATAAAAAGGCCAACAAACTGACTAACCGCTAGGTAGTAGTCTATTTCAAAAGTGAGACCTCTGTAGGTTCGTACATCCATGTATACGTTCGAACAGCCGTATGCTGACATGAAGTGTGCGATACGATGAGGTTTCGTTACATATATACGCTAAAAGTAGCTTATGCTTACGAAGAACTCAAAACCCGCCTCTCCTTAAGGGCTGTGTAAGGGGATATCCTAATCTGCTGTCGATGTAATTTTGAGTCCGAATTACAATCTGCTGGACTGGCGGGGGTCGCAACGGGAGCAGTGTATAAACATGCAAGTGAGTTATTAAAATGGTGATAAGCCCAATATATCCAAAATTAAATGTGGTACTGACGGTGTCGACGGCCATGGGCCAGGGCTGCGAGGCGGGCAAGTCAGTCGGGGCAGCGGGTTGCGCGCGTGCCGGGAAACTTTGTTTCCTGCGAGCTGTGCCAGCGGCCGGGCCGCCACCGCCGCCACCGCCACCACCACCGCGGCCACCGCATGCCTCGCCGTTCTGCACAAAACGAAACGAAAAAATATATATGTAAAAGGTGTGATTGTAACATTCATGTGCCATATGCAGAGTTTCCATATCTCAAAAAAAAAAGATAAAATATCCTTATATATTCGCTTAATAATAAATTCACACATCTCAAGTTTGGTTTGGTCTTTTAAAAATAATGAATGACAAGCAAGAGTGAATGGTGATGTCGGGAGGGGCCGTCCTAGACGCACACATATAGATCAAATTGGTGATGTGTTGAAAAAGGGCCAAATGAAAAGTACCCAAAACCGAAGAGCATGCATGAAGAGGTTGATGAGTGTAGAAGAAGCGACAGTGGTATGTTTAGATCGGTACACCTGGCGTTCTATAGTCTCTGCCTACCCCAATGGGGGACAGGCGTGATGAGATGTATGTATGTACATCTCAAGTCTACGTACGGTACGGGATACTCAATGCATAAATCCAGACTCTCACAAGACCGATTTTTAAAAGTATATTGTTGTGGTTATAATTATATGAACGCAATCACCTTGGATTATTTATTAATTTACAATTTAGTTAAGTACCATTAAAAATCACTATTCGTAAATTAATTGATCAATCCAATCAATCAAATTGAGAGTAAAGCTTTAGTTTTACTCACAATATTATTATACATTGAATTAAACAATTTGTAACGGAAGTATCGCGTGTTTTATTTATTTTGCTGAACCTGACGTTTCGAATGCTGTGCAGCATCCGTGGTCGCAGGAAGACTAAGGTGGCATTTATCTTACATTGGTTATTCAATTATTACATCTACCGACATGGATGGATTAATTATTTATATATGTTCCGATTCACACAAAAATCGCTCACGGTGTCCAAACGTTTTTGAGTAGATCTCTGGGTTTGTGACTTGATTACTTTTAGAAATGGATCCCAAGCAGGTGGTACTTGCCAACCATCTTCTCTATTGATATTGGGGTGTTTTCTTATTTCAATAGCCTCGCGTAGCATTCTAGGCATGTAGCGGTTCTCCTTGGCGAGGATTTGTGGTTTATCGAACCGGATGTAATGGTTTGGCCGGTCCAGTGTATGTTCACATACTGCAGAGTTTTTATCGCGCCTATTCTTCATGGCAGCAATGTGTTCTTTCACTCGAGTACCTATGCTTCTCTTTGTTTGCCGTATGTATGATAAACCACATTCGCAGACTAATTTGTGTACTCCTGCATCTTGTAAGGGGATATTACACTTGATAGGTCTTAGAAATTGACTGATCTTCTTATGGGGCTTGAAATAAGTTTTAATTGAAGCTCGCCGTAAGATGTTGCCAATTTTGTCTGTGACT
The DNA here is from genome assembly GCA_947507595.1 of Pyralis farinalis. Lineage (NCBI taxonomy): Eukaryota > Metazoa > Arthropoda > Insecta > Lepidoptera > Pyralidae > Pyralis > Pyralis farinalis. The sequence goes on along the minus strand of OX382269.1, from coordinate 11,639,219 downwards.
CCCTTTAAGTATGGTAAGATAGCAGGTTGACGTTCAACTGTAGGTGACTTTGGGCGGCTTCTGTGACGCATGCGAAGGAGCTTGTGACTATTGCTCCGCAGTACTCGTTTGATATGTTGGAGTTCCTCTTCTAGATGCTCAGCGTCGCAGATGCCGTGTGCTCTCTAAAACAAAGATTTGCCTACGGTAGCTAACTGACATGGATGGTGGTGTGAGTTACCATTGAGATATATATCTGTATGGGTGGGTTTCCTATGTGCTGCAAAGCATTTAAAACGTCAGGTTCAACAAAATAAATAAAACACGCGATACTTCCGTTAAAAATTGTTTAATTTAATGTGTAACAATCGCCAAAACCTAAGACAATAATAATATTATATTTTTAACCGCGGGATTGCATGACTTCTCAGGAACGTAATAAATACTTATTGCGTAATTACGACACGCACTTAACTAGTTTCATTTAGTCCTCAAAACAATATTAGTATTACTTTATTTTTAGTAGTGTTTTATCAGAAGTTATCAGGAGTCCCAAGAACCAGCGAATATGCATGAATAGAATGATGAAGAAACGAGTGAAGTATGTAAAGACCGAGTCATGTGGCACTCGGTTCCTACGTACACCGCAAGGAACTTGGCGTAGATAATAAATAGATACATTTTAAGTTCATCTACCAGTATTCTAGAATTTCCCATTTAAAAAATAAAATGGTATTTGGAACCTCAATGGATTTCACGTTCACTATTTTTTTGGGTGACATTTTTAATCATAACTTCGACCTCTTTGCTGCCGGTCAAGCAATCTTCTAATTGAGCTACTCGAAATGTTTGTGAATGTTGTAATTGAAAATGATGACATAATTGTGATTTTATATGTATACTCATGTACTTGTCACACATCCATTTCGTGCCCATACATGTATTAATTTTTTTTGTTATGCCCTTATTTTTTATTTTATTTTTATTTGTCATTCCATACGGAACACTTCGTTGACCAAAAATACATCTAACATCAATATTTGTAGACATAACCTTTTTTTATTTATTTCATCTAAATCGTTTAGTTAACTACAAGTTTATATTAGATATTCTAAACATAATCTCTCATTGAGCCAAATTCTCTGAGCAGTTTAGTAATTAAGGAAGGCACATTGTTCACATTAAGTGCAAAATTTAAGCCAAGAAGTACAACTAGCTAACTTATAAATATTGATTATTGAGTCATTATTGCAAACGATAGTGAATATTGCCTATGAGCAAACCAGGTCATAATCTTAGTCATATAACCTAACCACCGTCTGAGGATTCAATAAAATAAAGCAATACACATATTACAAGGAAAAGTCTCAAGGAAATTTGTATTTGTTTACCTCAATGTATTAACATAACAACACCTCAGTACACCATAAATAACCTAATTTATGCGGGCATTATGACCCATATTCACAACAGTAAACATTGTGCATCTGTCTTGTGTCAGAATCGCACGTGCACTTCATAGCACGATCATTGTTTGTGTCGGCTACGATAAAAATTGCAACTCGAGGATTTTGTGCTATGGACTTATTATCTCAGAAGGAGCTGAAACATGTTAGTATTTCGAAATTCTTTCACTTTTAGTCCGTTGCAAAATTTAAAATGGAGCGTTAAAGTTTGATCATTAAAGTCCAACAAGACGTATTTATAAAGATATTTTACTATGGCGATAATTTTCAAATCTATCAATATCTTCACGCCAGGTCCCTTGCGGAGTAGGCGGAGAGAACCGAGGGGCAAGAGAACAAGACGCGGTCCTTACACACCTTGCTCGCTTCTTTAATATTGAATCTTTTTCATTCACAATCGCGGTTTTATGGGGTTCCTGACCTCCTGATAAAAAGCGATCAATTGGGTCGTGGTAAACGAGTTTTAACCGTCCTCGGCTCTTACATACTACAACTTTCGCAGGGCAAGCAGTTTCTTTTGAAAACTAAAATTTATTTTAATGATTTCTAAGTTGCTCCCAAAAGAAAAGTTATTCCTGACGATAAGTTCAATCGCTCTTTACGTTTGGGTACTAGCAAAAATAACCCTTCAAGTATTATGTTTACATGTCGTTTAGGAAGCAACTTCACTTAGTTGCTTCCTAAACGACATGGGACTTATATAACATAAGCCTTTGCCCCGCGCTGAAGTACTGTTTAGCTCTGTTGAGCACACCGAGTTTCTTGGACGCCAGCTTGACCTTCTCCTCCAGGTGACCTCGATACTGAATATCGCTGGAGATCTCGATACCGAGAATCCCAATGCTCTTAGTAATTGTGAGCGGCGTGTTCTGGAATTGGGGAACCACAGCAAATGGGGTTTTCTTAGCGGTGAACGTGCAAACTTGTGTCTTGGTAGGGTTGAATTGGACTAGGTTCAATCGCCCCCAGTCAGATACTTTAGACAATGTACCCTCCATTTCAGACACAAGTTTATCGCGGCTTGTATAATAAGTGTCCGGGGACATAACAATGAATGCTGTCGATTAACAACATGTCATTAATGTGCAGCAGAAACAGAGTCGGGGACAATACAGAGCCCTGTGGGACGCCAGCATTAATATCCATGCTATCAGAGCAACAACCGCCTATCACGGCTTTTATTCGTCTGCTGGATAAGAAGCTGGCAATCCATTTGCACAAACCCTCGGGCAGCCCGTACGATGGTAACTTCGATAGAAGACTCCGATGCCAGACCCGATCGAACGCCTTTGCCATATCTAGGCTCAACAGCCAATGCCTCACCTTGACTCTCAATCGCCGAAGCCCAGCGGTGTGTAAGATACACTAGAAGATCACCAGTCGAACGACCGTGGCGAAAGCCGTATTGACGGTCGCTGATTAGGTCGTGATCCTCTAGGTATGCTAGGAGTCGTGTGTTTATCACACGCTCCATCACCTTGGAGAGAAGGGAGGTTATGGCAATAGGCCTGTAATTCGACGGATCTGGTCTATCGTCCTTTTTGGCACTGGATGCACATTGGCGGTCTTCCACGAAGACGGGACTTGCCGAGTGGAGTAGGAAAGCACGAAAAGGCGCGTTAGCACAGAACGCAACTCAGGAGCACATGATGATTGTAGTGCACAGCAATCTAAATGACAAAGTACGCACACAGTTCTAAAGAAGCCGCAGTGTCTTATCAAGTAGTCACAAAGCTTCATTTTTGTGAAAATGAGTTAAGACTTCAGCCAAAGTGTATCAAGAGACTGTCTTGGATCGTGTTGCGAAACCTCTCAGCAATACACTTTTTAAAAACGTACCGTAGCAGGGCTCTACACCCAGTCACAAGGGACGAACTACCCAAGCCTCGCTCGAAACCAACGTTCCGGACTTTACAAGAGCTGAAGACTGGTCCTCGTCTTGCTCAGATCTGAACCCTTAGACTACAAATTATGGTCAGTTTTAGAGGACATGGCCTTCTCGAAATGACACGCCGACATTGTGTCTCTTAAGAAATCTCTGGATCAAGCAGTGGCTAAATTTTCCAAGGAAACAGTGCGTAAATCCATAGATTCATGTCCAGACAGATTAAAGACCTGTATCAAAGCCAAAGGTATAGAATCTTTTTTTTTTTTTTTTTGCTAAGTTTTCCATAAATATGTACATATAAATTTTATTAAGATTAATGTATTTAATTAATTATTTATAAAAAATAAATCCATATTAATTTATAACAGAACTTACGGCCGGACTAGGTATATATTTATTAGTATTGTCTTAGGTTTTCGCGACTGTTACACATTGAATTAAACAATTTTTAAGGTATTAAAGTATCGTGTGTTTTAGGATTCCTGCGACCACGGATGCTGCAAAGCATTCGAAACGTCAGGTTCAACAAAATAAATAAAACACGCGATACTTCCCTTAAAAATTGTTTAATTTAATATATATTTATTGTTTTCAGTTCAATATCGTTTATGGAGCACGTGTTAGTTATCTTATCATCAATCATCGTAATGTTATTTATATGTGTATATTTGTTGAAAATTACTTGGTATCACACGTGTATTCTAACATTGTTGATGCCGGTGTATCAACTGGAAAACTTCCTACAAATTTCTGGTTTGCCTTTCAGTGTTTTCATAACTGAAATTAAATTAACGTCTGCGACTGAAAAGCGCTCTAAAACCAGTTCAGTTGAAGGGAGACTCGTATCCTAGCAGTTGGATGAGTACGGGTTGGTGGGGATATGGAATGTATTTCACATTACGTTTTTTAAGTACAATACACCTATTCTATACATTAATAAAAGACTTTTCGATTTTAATATTGCATACATATGTACATCTGATGACAATGCAGTAACCAGCTGCTCAAATCATGACGATGCAACCAAGGTTGTCAATTTGTGAAAGATCGCTTTTATGGCTCAAGTGAAGCGAAAAGAGTGACTTCCTATTACGCTTGAGTTTTGCTGCAATTCGCTATCTTCTTCCTTTTCTACATAACGTTCTCCTGTTTCCTAATCTATTAGGATTGACGGAGTCCGCTACCTAAGGCGAAGGATTTAGCGAAGATACTGATATTTTTACAAAAATCGAGTGCCGTCAAATCTACGCACCACTGGTACCTTTCTTAGGTTAGGTCACACGTTTTTCAAATAAATTTTCATGGGCTTACGGGTTTCCTCAAGACGTTTTCCTTCACCGTCGAGCAAGATTACAAATGTGCTATTTTGATTCCATTTGAATAATGGCTTTCCGAGGCAATATCAATACCCCCACAGAAGGCCTGATCAAGGATTATGAATGGTATTCTATTACCTTAAGATTTATCTACATACCATTCATTCATATTTAGCATGTCTCTACATAAGACCACTACAGTTACCGGTTGTATATCGTTGCATCCATTGGTTCCTATCAATCTTTACTAACTCGTCTACGTACCTAGTGACCAGCGGGTCATCGCTGCTATTTCCGAATTATACTATCAGATAATGTGGTGACGTTACCGGTGAGATCGCGCCGTTGACTGGCTGGTGGGTGGCAGCGGGCAGTGGTGAGGTGGCTGTTCTCAGCGGTGACACCGTCATGCCGAGATGTTTGCTGTTGATCAACCGCCTTAGTAGTTGAGTCGCTTCACCCCCGCGTCCTGTACATTGTAATACAAGCGATATACATGTGTTAAAAACACATGGAGAAAATTTGGAATCAGTGTTTACAGATTTTGAGACAATCGGAAGGATCTTATTAATTAAATTCACTGATGCCAATCGTAACATGCGCACATCCTGGTTATGCTTATGCATGTCCTGGGTGTGCGCAGATCGGCTTACTTTGGAAATCTGACGCTATTACTGCGGTGACGTTGCTGTATGCAACCTTTTTTATAATTTTATATACTTTTTTATTATATATATACATAAATGTGAATAGGGCCAATTGACCAAACTACCTGAACTTTTTGAACGTAATTGTTGTTGTCTTTCTTGAATGTATCGGTTCATTATTGAAGATCTGAAGTAATAGGCAGATACTTGAAACTTCCACAGTGTGTATTACTATGACCGCTATAACAACAAATATTTTGACGAGCTCGGTGGAGCAGTCGTTATTAACGCTACTTTGTCATGAACGCTCCTCGGTTCGATTCCCACACAGGACAAACATTTGTGTGCATGTATATGTCATGTAAACCCGTGTGGTCATATATGACCGCGAAATGTATGGGAAAAGGTATATAACGGGTTCTGAAGGCTTACGAGAGGTAGAGCCACCTCAAAGAAAACCGCAGTCAAATAAGAACTGCCTGGACTGTTGTTGTGAGCCTACGAATGAGGAGGTCGCCGGTAAGTTTCTAAGGAGTTGCTGTGTTAGCAGCAGAGGTGATATTTAATGTGTTGCAAGCGTTCATAGGTTACGGTAACCGCTTTACATCAGATGGGCCGTATGCAAGTATACCTTCCAATGTTGTATTAAAAAAAAAATAACAATTTAAATGGGGTGTCTCCATACAAGAAACGAAGGAATTGAAGAAATGATTGACCTTCAGTAATTTAATGACAACTTCCTGGTCTCGCTAGGTTTTGTACTGCTGCCAGTTAGTAAGGTCACAATGAAGCTCTTGCGGAGGTACATCGTGTAGCAAGCGTTTACAAGCCACGGTAAGCGTTTTATTTCAGACGGGTCGTGTTCTTGAATGAATTTGTGACTCATTTCCATTCATAAATTGCACAATTAAGTTCCCATTATACCCACGTTTGGTACGCATGTCTGTTTGAATGATTTAAAACAACAGTTGTACTAATATGCATGAAGAGGGCCTACTCTACTATCGTAACATACAGCAAACTATTGAGAAGTTGTAGGGTTAGTAACGGACTGTTCACGGATTCCGATGAACGTTTCATATCAGGCGGACCTTATATTCGAAATTGTATAAAAAAAGATGGTGTCAGGAGCTAAGAGATAGAAAAAATGATATGAACGTTAAAGAAGCCAGTGAGATGTGTTAGGAGTCGTGTGGTGCTTGTTTTCTCTGTTTACCCCTACCGAAGATATAGTAGTAATAGTATTAAAAAATATATGTCTTATACATATGTCGGTATAAAATACTTAGTGGGCTTAATGAAACCTATTACTGTTTTTCCATATCTTTTTTCAATCATTCGTCGTCACAATTGAACGACCGTGTAGACTGCACCAGGGTCACACAGAATTCGACCTGAGGCCTTAGATCGCCTCACGCGACCAAGATACACTGACATATTTCACAGAAGTGAAATAAGAATTTCTTCACGTATAGCTTATAATCAATAACTGAAAATCGCAGATAAGTAAACCAAATGTTTTGTTGTGTTATTGTGAAGTGAATAATATGACCAGGAAATTCTTAACGTGTTGCGTTAGTAGCGGTGGTGGCAAAGTACGAATGAATTTGTGTTGCAAATGTCTATATGCGATGTAGACGCTTTACGTCAGACGCGTAGGTTTCTTTGTCAAACGAATATTTTTCAAATATAATCAGCGCATAAATATGTGTAAGATCGGTACTATATACCTACCAAAGATTTGTTTATTGGTATCGCCGTAAACACGGTGCTACATACGAGTCGATTCTCTATTGAATATCGTTAGCATAATTAACATAGTAGCTGACCGTTCTGCCTATGGAGCGCCTGCCACAACGACTCCTTGTCGTTCTCAGGGTCCTGTTGGTGCGGCGAAGACTGCGTCGACTGCGCCGACTGAGTTTCTTCTGGGTCCTCCTGTAATTTTAATTAGAAAACATCATTGCAAAATTCTTCAGTGATGTAAAAATATGGAACTTATTTATTCGTATATATTATTTAATCATACTTGTGACATCTGCGATATATCCATCTGAAGCCTGTCTGGATCCGACCCGCTACTACTCCGACTGCAGTCGTCGTATACCGAAGAGTTGTCTTTTGAAGTTTTCGTCTTACTCGGCGACCGCCCGTACACCTGCTGCTTGAACTCGTCGGCGAAACTCGTCTTGTGTGTTAGTGTTCTGTGGAAATATTCATTTTTGTGGTCGAGTTCAGTGCTGTCTTGTTCCGGCTGCTCGCTCTTCACCGTGCCGTACAGCGACAAGTCCATCTCTTTGTTGTCGTTGTCGTCGCTGCCGGGGCTGGCGGCGTGCTGCGGCGCGCTGTACGCGTACTGCTCCTCGGCGTACTCGTGGGGGTACGCCACCTGTCCCGCGCTCGCCGTTTGCGTGTTGTCTATTACGCTCGTGTACTTCGGCGGGTACTTTTGAGATTCTTCGTTTTCTCGCTGCGCCACCGCCACAGCCTTGCTTATAATATCGATGACGGCATTACAGTGCATCACCTCTCTCGCTCGCTCCGGGGGCGGTAAACTAGGCACGGTGTTGAACATTATGTGCGGTTCCTCCTCCGGTTTGATAGCGTATTTAGTGGGATCGTAATGTTTAATCGAGAGCAGCGCGACCGCCGCCTGTCTGCTCTCGGCATTCTTCATTTCCTCCGTGGAGTCTGGCGATCCTATTTCCGCGTACTTGATTTTAGACTCGTGGTCGAACTCGTCCTCGTTTAGTGGTTTGATTATTTCTTCCAATTTGGCCGCCGTTATACTCAGGATCTCCTAAAAATAAAAGAACAATGTTTGAACATCGAGCGCCGTTCCACTTAGATGTACGATAACAATAATAAACATTAACCAATGAGGCGCACGCTATCACTCTGTGTTATCACAAGTACGCTGATAAGATACACAGTCACATCTAAGGTGTTAAACAGCAGTAGCTTTTTCTTATGCTAAGAAAAATGTATTTCCATCTAACGTCCAAAGTGAGTAGCGAGCGAGATATTAAACGGGAGTGGTCTCTTGTGTATTTGGCTATCGATTACATAGTATTTATCGTGTTCCTTTGTTGTAGGTGTTAGTGACTTTATGCGTCTTAGTTTCGTCGTGTTACGGTCAAGAAGGCGACGTTAAAAACGAGCCATGTGACATTACGGTGGGAGGCGGCCACCTCACGCTGAACTGCTCGCGCCGGGACATGGAGGCGATCCCGAGCTGGCCATCGCGAACAAACAACATAGAGCGAGGTAATGTGCGTCACAAACAGGTACTATTTATATACCATCCAACACTATCACACTCAGTATGACGTAAACAAAACAAATACTTGAAGCTTAAGACTTTAGCATGTTCTGTAATGAACGAGGCATTTCTATTAAATTGTACAGGCTGCTTTAAGGAAGTGAATTTATCAACAATCTAGAGATAATAATTCGAGTCGCAAGAAATGGTATTCTTAGAATTGTGTATTTTTTGTACGTTATCTGTCAGACCACTTTCATTATATGTCTGAAGTAGTGCGCAATATTATACCAATATTGAACATATGATGATTCAAATATTTCAACCTATGCCTCTTACCCTAAAACTCTTAATAAAGATTAACTAAATAAGGAATTTTGTTAATAAGGACTAATAACATTAAATAAGAAATAACTCCCTGCTGAGGTTTTCTTCAAGGACTAGAAAATTTATTTGTTAAAAAAATGCGTGAACAGGTTTTTACAGGGTTAGCAACATATGAGAGACGCCTCTGGCGCTGCAAGTGTCCATAGGTGTTATATGCTTTAATACCATATGCTTGTTTGTTGAATAAAGTCATTATTTATCTATTTTTTAGCTTACTATTTCGATATTTTATATAAAAAAAAATTTAAACTGATGTAGAAAAGGTAGACAATTTCATACATAGATTTTGATAGATATTTCGCTAAGACATGGCCACATTTTTTTTTAATTTACCAAAGCTATAATAATAAAAAATAACAATATATCACAATATAGTTGATAATGTTAAAAAAGGAAAAAATTACGCGTCATCACGGAGGCGGGCAGGTCTGAACCCGTGCTCGGTACCTACCATCGATTTATTTATTGGTATCGCCGTAATTACAATGCTATTAATATAAAACTGCGAATTGGGCTATTGTTCCAAGATACCCACAGGTTGCTCACTTCTTTTGTAGGACCTGGACTTCGCTCGATGTTTTTTATGTTTTTTCATGTAAAACGAGATTTTTTCAAAAGAAAAGACTGCATAGATTGACATTAAAAACAAAAATTTATCGAAATACAAAATTTGATCTTAATCATTACAGACGTTTTAGAAATACACGATATATATATATATACATACAAGAAATGCTAGTTTAAAGTAATAGGCTAGAAAGTCAAAAACCTCGGAGAACGTCGGGAGGTATAAAAGCTTACTTCTCAACGAGACTCGAAGAGTAAAGAGGTAAAACATAATGATGTTAAATACAAAAGTCCGACTTAAGAAACATCTCCTTAAAGAATTCCATAAAGACATCCAAATAAAGAAGCTAATCTAGAAGGGTTGTGTTATCGCGAATGAGTGAGGTACTCATTGAGGAGCTACTGCGTAGGCAGCAGGTGGCGACGACTTTTAACATTTTTGAAAATGTAAGTCAAGTCGATTGTATTTCTAACACTTTCAAACAGACATATAAGTAATCTTATGATGTGTGATGATTACTAATGCCCCGCTGAATGATCGATCACCAGTTCCATCCACTCTGTGGCGTCCACATACGTTTTTGTTATGGCGGACGTAGTACGGTGGAGTGTGGACTAAATTGCACAGGTGGCGATAGAGGCGGGCCTTTTTTTTTTTTTTTTATACTACTAATGTGGCAATCAAGCATACGGCCTGCCTGATGTTAAACAGTCACCGTAGCCTATGGACATTTGCAACACCAGGGGCGTCACTCATGCGTTGCCGACCCTCTAAAAACCTCTTCACGCATTTCTTGAAGAACTCCATGCTGTAGTTCCTTGGAAAAACCTCGGCTGGGAGCTCATTCCACAGCTTGAGTGTTCTCGGAAGAAAACTTCTCTGGAACCGCACCGTACGCGACCATAGCGGTTCAAGCGTGTGAGGGTGAACTCCCCGCCGTCGGCGAGCGGTGCGGTTATAAAAAGTAGCCGTCGGCATTTCGAACAACTCTTCAGAACACAACCCGTTGTACAATCGGTAGAACACACAAAGGGAGGCAAAGTCTCTCCTTAAACTTAAGGGTTCAATACCGTGTGTAATTTTACCGTGTTAAATTTTATGCAGGCAAATAGGGATACCGTCGTCGAAACGTAAACTTTTATACAAAAAGTGCATTGAAAGCTGCTTATAGCAAAGTCGGTTATAAATAATGAATATTATTTTTAAGTTAATACCCTATAGTTGGCAAACTGGTTGTTGGAACTTTAACTAAGCCAAAGATACTTGCGATTACAAACTTTTTCAGCATCAGGGAACATCCTGATTGCGATCTGTGTAGTCCGTATTGTTTATACCCATTGTTTCGTGATGAATAGAAATCGTAAGGAATAAATTACATAAAAAATAAAAAGATGAATTGGCGGTATTTTTTTGCCAGTAAAAAAAAATAGAATCCAATAGAATGCCATCGCCATGCCGTTTTTCTATACGGCTTAATTCATTTATGATTATAGGTGCCGGTTAATTCATCTGACGAGCTTGGTGACGCAATGGATCGTGGGTTCGATTCCCATATAAGACAAATATTTGTGTGCATGAACATGTCTGTTTGCGTTCGTCTGGGTCTTTCTAAGAGGGGTAGGGCGCAACGAAGTCTGGTTACTTTGAGTTCAGGGGAACTTCTACACCACAGAAAAACTAAATAATAACGCCCTGTACGGTAACTATTTTACAGGTGGGCCGTAAGCTTGCATGGCCCCCGACGTTGTATTAAAAAAACATAGGTAAATTTTGTTGCAAGGACAGAGAGTACTTGTAGCAAATGTTTGTGTTGAATGTGGCTCGCCAACATAGAGTGAAAGCCAACCTCACCTGTAGAAGAGGCAAACCACAGCGGTATATTAACCAGCTCAACTTGTGTGTTGAAGTGGTTCTATCTAACAAAAATCAGCAGCCAAATAACTGTCCGCAGAATTGTGATACCAAAAACAAAATACTCCACTAACAAGATCGTGTCTGCCACGTAACAATCGCACGGTCAGAGTCTGCTTTCAATTCATATGATTTTATTTTCAGACAACAGGTTTTACAACACGGGTCCATAGATAAATACCTTAACTAATATATCCTACAATATGGGATCCTTCAAACGAAGCGTGAAGAAGCATTTTGCGGGTCAGCATGGCAGCGTCAACTGACAGGATGCGGGATGTAGTATGCTATCAGTTGCAGTTGCGATTTGGGCTCCTCTTTCGCTTACCATCAGGCAAAGAGGGGCCACTATGCTGAACTAATATAAAAAAAAAAAATCCTACTAATATTATAAATGCGAAAGTTTGTATGTATGGATGGATGTTTGTCGCTTAAACGGCTGAACGGATTTGAATGAAATTTGACATGTAGATAGATTATGATCTGGATTAACACATAGGCTACGTTATTTGACTCCACGCGGGCGGAGCCGCGGGCAGCAGCTAGTATATGATATTATAAACTAAACTTTAACTTAAACTAAGCCTGCTTTATATGACGACCATACCAGTTGTGAAGAAATGAATTCCGCTTACTCCTCCACTATGACTGACTATCGATCATCCGGTGGGTCCGTACAAAAGCTACTTAATACGACTTTTTTGGGTCCAGTTCATATTAGTAGTTTCTGGTCGTACGATTCTTACGTGACAGATACGTTTATGTTATTGGAGTATTTTGTTTTTTGATGTGAAGTCTATTAGCGCTTGGCAGTAAAATCAAACCGTATGCCGTAACGGCAAATGGCATGACGCTCTCTCATGCCCCCTCTACGCCGCCACTATCGACTCCCTTGCGTGTGTACGTGCGTGCGCATACTAGACACTCGGTTGCTTTTCTACATGTGCTGTTTATTATATCAATCCCATAGTTTTCGATTTTTATTTATTAAAAATTTGAATATTTACTAAGATGTTTCACATCTGGCGGGCGTCTCGTGACGGTCACCACTTTTAGGGTTCCGTACCCAAAGGGTAAAACGGATCCTATTACTGAGACTCCGCTGTCTGTCTGTCACCAGGCTGTATCTCATGAACCGTGATAGTTAGACAGTGGAAATTTTCACAGATGATGTATTTCTGTTGCCGCTATAACTACAAATACTAAAAACCAGAATAAATAAATATTTAAGTGGGGCTCCCATACAACAGACATGATTTTTATAGATAATGTCGGAGTCGGACTCGCACTTGGCCGGTTTTATTTAAATAAGTCAGTTGTCATATAATATAATGATGCGTGTTTCAGTGAACGACGTGTTAATAACGTTCTTCAACAACAGCATCGCAAACATAACGCAGCTGTCGCCCGTGCCCGGCCGCAATGTCGCCATCAGCTTCAAGTCCAACAAGATCACGGAGATTGAAGATGACGCTTTCAGCAATATACACCGAATGGTCTACCTTGATTTGAGCAATAACCGCATAACAGGTAAGTACACTACATGCACCCTATATCGCTTAACTTATCTTAACGACTGTCATTTATCGAAAACATCCGGAACCGTCGTAACGTGCCCTCCGTGCACGGAGGAACTCAAAGGCGACTACAGTCATTCATGCTGCGGTTGTTATTTAACTTGCATGTTCTATTATACTGACACACGCATTAACGTTGACGAGTTTCGAGAAGGTGTATTGTGTATGTCTTCGTAACGGGTGCACGGAAGTAATTAATAGATTCAGGCGTTATTTTGCGAAAGTCAAATTTACATGCAATTTGATCTAACCTGCTTTGTGTACTATTATCACCTCCCACTCCCCCACTAATACATATCAAATTTTACACACCATAGACAAAGGTTTAAAATTAAATTAGAAATTAATAAACATAAAAATTCTAAAATTACTCTCATGAACAAACAGACTGACGTAAACCATTCCCCACTATTAAATATCTTTTCGCTCACACCATCCACCCCCACCCTCAATTCAATATAAGGGACGGCACTGCGATGGATTTGTCACTTGTAGCATGTTATTCTAACGTCTACAACGCCTGATGATGCCTCGTGGAGAGGCGAAACACGTGTCGCAGCGACGACCAGGCCAGTCGTGGCAGCGACGGAGGTGGTGGATGGTGGAACAGAATCCGCATGCCCGGATTCTGTTCCAGATGGCGGACGACCGCAGCAGCCGAGGCAGAGACTACCGGAGCAGCCATGGCAGCGTCGGCATGTTGCACTTACTAGCAGTAGTGGGTGGGTGCCGGCCGGCGCTAGGCCGCATGAACTAATTGGTGGCGGAAGCACACAAAGCAGGTTAGATCAAATTGCATGAACGGAAGTAAGTTATACTAAAAGGAAATTATATGATGCAGCGAAATGATCTCAAAATGTGGGCACTTTCCTCCCCGCCGCGTGCGATGCATCACAGTCCTCACTCAACGTAACGAATTATTTGATTCTTTAGCTATCAAATGGCGTAATTAAATTTTGGATGTAAACTATAGACAGATATGTAGCTTCACCACCACTGTGTCCTCCGACGTTGTGATCAGAAGTTTTCTGAATTGCCTCCCACTACGGAAGCAAATTTAAAGACGTATTCACGTCAAAATATTATACATATATGGTATATTTCATTATTTTTGTTAGGCGTTAGTACAGGGTAGCTGGTACCTAACTAGGGAATCTGAGTAAATGTGCTGTGTAAATAAATCACATTATAATGGCACCGAGGTGTCGCTTGTATAGGATACCGGGCCCACGGAAACGACTATAAATCATTTTTTTCTTTTACATTATACATGATGTAGAGGTATATATATATATATATATATATATATAAAGATTTTAACGGGTGTTTCTTCTTGATAATATGAATATATTAGAATGTGGCGTATGGAACCAAGAATAAAAATATCAAAAATCTTTTTGTGGCGGATGACTTATAAGAATTTAACCAAACGGTTTGTACGACTGTACATTGATATGTCAGTTTCCATATAAATATATATAAGTATTTAATTTACTATAATATACCTACAACTATCTATATCTTCACGCCAAGTCCATTGCGGGCTAGGCGGAGAGAACCGGGCGCCACTTGACTCGGTCCTTACACACCTCACTATAGCCTCTTTCACATTCATAGCTCTTGAAACAACTTATGAAAATAACTTCAAAATTATATATATTTAAATGAAGCCTATTGTCATTGTAGTTAGTACATGCATAGTAATATACAGCATTGTTCAGAGATAACACAAATACTTTATCACACTTGCCGTATTATTCCGTAGTTACAATTATAGGCAAACGCAAGGTTAAAATACGAAAATATAGTTTTCTCTCTCTCATTATTTATACCTATTCTCTACAAAAACATAGTAAAAATTTTGATGTCATGTTTACGTGTTATTGGGAAGGAGAACGCGGTCACCTACCTCATTCTATATACACTTTGATAAAAACCACAGAAAATAATATTGATATAAGCTATAATAAATTCAAATTCAAAATAATTTATTTGCATAAAATTGGGTAAAACAGTTGTGCATATATTATAATTAAACGTCACAATCCTATTTAGACATATTTAATAGCATGTAAATGTCAGTTAGATTATAATTTTAAATACATATTATTAAACGTCATTGATACAGATAATAATATTCTTGTTTGAATATTTGAATTGTCAATATGTAAACCAAATATTTTAAGAAAGTAATTATTAAATATTTCATTATATTATCGCAGAGTAAAACCTTTAAATATTATTATTAGTCAAAAATTCATTTATAGCATAATCATTTATATTATATAATGGGATAATAATTTTTGCACTTAACTCTAGTTTGTATCTAACTGTTTGTAGTTAGGAATACAGCTACATGCACATCAATTCGATTTTAAACCCTATTACGAGCGGAATAAAACGGTATAACGATCAATCTTGGCGTGCTCTCAACTGTGTAATTCTAACATCACTTTACACATAAACCGATCTCTTTCATAAAATAGAGTTTTTATCGCATTATGACTAACACGACGAGTACCGAATGTGAAAATGTGATGAAATTACCAAATATTTTATGTGATACAGTTTGATGTGTCATTAGACCCTTAACGGTGCACAAGCTCCTATCTTGTTTAGCATACATATTTAATTTTCAGTAATATGTGCCGAGAGGATTCCCATATATGGGTATTGGAAAGTTAAATAAAACATATTATTCAAATTATATGCTATGAATAGTAAAATAATAGTATAATTATAGCTATGAATGTCACAGAAGCGAGTGAAGTATGTAAGGACCGCGTCTTATGGCGCTCGGTCCTCTCTGCCTGCCCCGCAAGAGATTTGGCGTGAAGATAAAAAAAAAATTAAATTATATAGATTAAAATTAGTACTGCAGTTATTCACTTTAATAATAATAAAAACCCCCTTCATATGAGCCTTTTGAAAAATAAGCCCATAGGGGTAGAATAGACTATGAAAATCTACAGTACAATCTATTCGATTCCTAAGAGTCAACTATATTTGATAACATTCAGCAACCCAACGGGGCATTATCTGGATGGTGCAGTGCCAATTTGTAGAGCCTCTTGTATTCAAAATGGGTCGTATCAAACGCGAAATTGATATTAGACGATCCAGTTGTTTTCCCAGCAGCGGCTCATGTTTACGACATGAGTCGTGTTTTAGTCGTGAATCTCGAGTCAGCACAAGTATCATATCGTACAGTCTTATAGCACTAGGTAACACACCACTTTCACGTGCGTTATTTTCCAACATACATCACTGTTTAGTCATCATGATTGCGGAGTTAGTCAACATATCCGTGTAATGATGTAAAAGAAACTCCTATCATTTGAATAAACATCTTAATATTCAAATTGTTTTCTAACTTCACTGAATAATAATATTAACCCACATAAACGCTTACATAGCTTGAGATATTTGATATTCATTAGTATAACTTGATGGCGCAGTTACACGTGCGAGACGTATAGAAGTTAAACAGCCGAAACCGCAGTCTGGCTATGGATGAGTTTAGTCAACTCGAGAACGCAAGGTAGTCGGTCCCAACTGTTGTCGCTAGATGACAATGCTTAGCTTTGTCCTTTGCCTTCACCCATCAACTGGCCTTCACCAATCCTCAGTTGAGTACTCGTACCTTGCCTATTTGCTTACAACGCCATAATAAATACATTACATACAATTTACTTTCTTAATAATGGCTCGTAAATGAACACGAGCTATTATTACCTACTGCAAGACTATGAAGACGAAAAGGAAGACTAATGATTTTAATCTAATATGTATGTATGTATGCGTATGGGTGTTCAAAGGTAAAACTTAAAAACTATTGAACCGATTTATTTCAACAAACGAGTCTTGTCTATATTGTAAGTGACATAGGTACATTATTATGGTAGTTATTGTTTACAAATCTCCATCTCTCTATAACTTCACGCCAAATCTCTTGCAAGGTAAGCAGAGAGAATCGAGCGCCACGTGACCCGATCCTTACACACCTCACGCGCTTCTTTAACATTCATTGCTTTTCTCATGCACGCTCGCCGATTTCTAGGCTTCTGACATCAAATTCTCATAGATCACGATGAATTTGGTCATGATAGGTTAGTCTTGACCATACTGGGTTCCTACATCCTTCCATTTTTCGTTGTATATCTACTTCGTCATTCTTTCATTCATGTATTCTTTCTACATGTCCGAACTAGCGGTGCATGCCTCTTCTTACTTTAACATCGATGCTCTCTTTCAGACCAACTCTACTTTCTAACAGCATCATTGCGAATACGGTCTACACGCGTTACGCCATAAATTTTGTGCAATGCTGGCATTTCGATAGCGTTTACTACTTTCATGCTCTCTCTGCCATACCCAGCTGTCGCTTCCATAAGTAAACGTTGAGGTCAGCACTGCATTGTGTAAAGCGAGCTGTATCTTCTGCCTCAATTTTTTACTTCCAAGAAGTTTTCCTCAGCACTCACTGGTCTTTCCACATTAGCGGTGTACATTCCATCCCTGCTGAAAGCGCATCTAAGATATATAATCTCGTTCACTCCTTCAACACTTCATCATCAACCGTAATCCTTAAATTGGTTCTAGTTTCTTTTCTTTCAAATACTTATATAAATATAATCTTTGTTTTCTTCGCATTTAATAGTAAGCCTTTCTCCATACAATCGTCTATCATTATTGTAACCAGTGTTTACAGTTCAAATGGTGTTTCTGCTAATATCAAGGCATCGTCTGCATACAGCAGACAGTTCGCTGCTAGGTCCACCCATGCGTAATTCTTCATTCCTTGACCTTATTCTCTGCAGACCATTTATTCTGTATCTATCCAGATACAGAATAAACAGCCTAGCAGATAGCATGCAACCTAGTTTGACACCAATTTTGACATCAAACCAGGGTGACAAGCTACCATCTAAACGAGCAACCGTAATCTTTTTGTAAAAACAGGCTAGGCCACTTCTACAAGAAAAGTCTAAGCGACATGCTCGAGCTAGCCGAAATCAAAGTCTTTATAACTTCATCAGCCTCATTTTGGAACGCAATACGTTTGTAAACACAATTATTTTGGATGACACATTAAAAGTTACTGTTTTTCAGGTGAAGTGTTGAGAAGCGAAATATTTCAAGGGCCATACGATAACGGCGTTTACGATGACATAGCCCTGGAGACCTTGAACCTCGGCTACAACGAAATACACTCTTTAGACAGATACCTGTTCCAGCACACACCAAATTTGACGCGGCTTTTTTTGAACAACAACCCCATTGAGATTCTGGATCACGTTACTATTCTAGCCTTGTCGAGCGCTGTCAATCTCGAGGTAAGAACTGTTGTACCCTTCAGTACAGACCAAGAAATGTGAAAATATTATATGTTTAAATAATGTTTATTAGTACAGTTCCGTTACTTTCTCCTAGTATATTTAGAATTAGTCATATTGTGCTTAACTTTTCTCAGTGTATATTGAAGAGTGTCTAGAAAAGCGGAGCATTAACTTGCGAATAAAACGTGAGTGATGTTCCAGGTGTTGCAAGCGTCCATATGCAATGGATTGCCGCCTTATCTTTGCTTAGTTTAGTTTATAACGTAATAAGCGAGTTTATTGTAGATATGGGTTCTATCTGAAATATTTTCCGAAGTAAATCTGTGATCACACGAGTGAAAAGCTCCACCCAATGGACTTTTTGTTCAGAATTCTATATGTGACACGGACAAAATAATTTCGTTAGGTACATACGCTTAGTGCATGTAGAAATACTTTACACACATTTCATCTAATAAAAATATTTTTTTAGAATTTTTAATATGTACTCTAAAAACGTACTTTTTGTCAAAAATATATTCATTGAATTTGAAATTAGTCAATCAATATCCGTACTATTGATAAAGTATTCGTACTACGGCTTTTTGATTATTACAATTTCAAAATTCTAAAATGGCAGATTGTAAATCTAAAAATGTACTTTTATATGATTTTCCTAGTACAATATTCCGAAAATTTGTATTTTTTTCTTTGATGTCCTCATCAGGTCCACAGGAGATCAAGTGTAACACGAAAAAGACTTCAACGCGCCTCTCTCAAAAAGTCAACAAGTCTTTTTATAATTTTGACATTCATTGAAAAAAAAATATTGCACTGGTATAAAATCTAGATCTCTTTTTTGTGTACGTTTGACCAATGGTCAAACGTACACACTTTATTCTTCTGTACACCGTAGAGGTAAAGCAAAGTAAAACTGATCAAGTGCGAGACGGCGGCGTCACGTACCCAGAGTTCCGTACGCATGCACATAAATGAGTGATTAATAACTTTCTTGATTTATGATTATTATCATCACTCGGAAAAAATATAATTGGCTTAAATCAGACAATACTAATGGAACGAAGTAACATGATTATCGAAAACATTTATTATCAATTTTTCACGAGATCTGTTGTAATACATTGAACAACTTTAATTTTCTAGTAACCACAGGATAAAACATTACGATTGCGATGGTTAAATTCTTAAAATCTTTTTTTTTTTTTCATTAGGGAAGTATACCTGCATGCGGGTCACCTTATGTAAAGTAGTTATCGTAGCCTATAAACGCTTGCAATACATCACTCGCGTCATGCTACTGGCTAATGCAGCAACTCCTTAGGAGCTTACTCGTAACGTCACTCACTTGTAGGAACACAACAACCTTCCAGGGACTTGTTATTTGGCTGCCTGTGAGGTGAGGTGGAGGTACTTACCCAGACCACTCATAACCACTCACCACTCCTCACTGGTTCCGGCGATGGTGATTTAATGCGTCCTATCTTTCTTAAATTTATACTGGCTAAAGAAATACAGCATAGCTTAAAAGTTTGAGAATTTATCATAGAAATATATAGGATTGAGCACGTTATGCAACTCCTTACGGTGCATGTTGCCAAATTCGCCAAAAAGCATATTGATGTTTTGCGTAGCGGAAAAACTGTTTACGCGTGCCAAATGTGTATTATACCAAAACCGAAAAATGTATGTATGTATGTATATCTTCACGCCAAGTCCCTTGCGGGGTAGGCAGAGAGAACCGAGCGCCATAAGACGCGGTCCTTGCATACTTCACTCGCTTCTGTGACATTCATAGCTCTTTTCATGCACGCTCGCCGGTTCCTGGGGCTTCTGACATCACCTTCTGATAAAACCGAACCGAAAAATGCCACTCTCTTTATTTCAAATACATTGATGTCGCCCAATTCGCTTAATGTCATTTTAACACTCTACCGAGAGAAAAAGTGTCAATGTCACTTAATACAGTGATTCAACATCAAAAGTGACGAAGCTTGTAGGAGGACTTGACAAGTACGGTGGTGGAGTAATTAGCTATGCTACTTTAACAGCAAGACTCGTGGGTTCGATTTCCACACAGGACAAATATTTGTATGCGTGAACATGAGTATTTGTCTTGGTCTAGTTGTTTTTAAGAGAGGTAGGGTGCATCAAAGCATCTCTACTGGGTAAGTACTTCACAAAAAACCGCTGGCAAATAACATCTCCCTGTAGGGTTTTATTTTATATTTTATTTTATTTTATTCAGGACAACAAACAGCAAGTACAATAAAATATTACGTAAACAATGTTTCTAAGGTTATGTTAAATTATTGTACAGCCAACACCGTTATCCACAAATATACTTAAATAGTGTTACAAACAGATGGAGCTAGAAACAGTAACTAAGCGACACTATATAATATGATTAAATATTACATATAAGCATTTTACAAGGACTTGAGAATATCAATGACCTGTCTTTTAAATACAGGCTTAGATAATGAAAAGATGTCGATAGAATTGAAGCAATCATTATATGATTGCATTATACGGCGCAGTGGTGCACGTATACCAACCAGCATTAGTTTTACAGTTCTGAAGCATAAATAAGTGATGAGGATATTTATCACGTATACGCTGAGAACTACTAGGGATACGATAATATACTTGATTACTCGTAGTTAAATTTACGCAATCAAATTCATTATGACACACCTTTAACAAACACATAGAATCAAGAAGCAACCTTCTATTTCTCAAAGAAAGAATTTTAAATTTATTTAAAAGATCATCATAAGGCAATCGTGAATGGTAGCATTTATAATAAACATTACGAAAAAAATTACGTTGGACAGTTTCTATTTGATCTATATAAATATTATACAGGGGATTCCATATAACAGTGGCATATTCTAACTGCGATCTAATTAATGAAAAATATAAATAAATATATGTGTGTGGTCTCTTAAAATGTAGACATGTACGCATAACAAATCCATAAAGTTGATATGCTTTATTCGTGATAAGGTCAATATGTAAATTTAAATGCAATTTTGAATCTAGAAGAATTCCAAGATCTTTAATAACAGATACTTTCTCGAGAGGTGAATTACATACACTATAGGTACGCTGTATAAAATAGATTTTTTTCGTAAAGGTTATAGATTTACACTTTGAAATATTCAATTGCAATTTATTGTCATGACAGTACATGGAGAAGCGATCCAAATCTTGCTGTAACTTAAAGCAGTCATCTACACAAGTAATTTTTCGAATAACTTTTAGATCGTCTGCATATAGAAGAAATCGACTATTTTTAAAAACAGTCACCTATGTCGTTGATAAATAGCACAAATAACAAGGGACCCAAAATTGAATCCTGAGGCACCCCAGGGTTGTAGGAGTAAGGAGTTGCAGTATTGCAAGCGTTCATAGCTACGGTACCCACTTCAGATCTATCAGATGAGCCGTATGCTTGTATGCCTCCTGACGTTGTATATAAAAAAAGAGAGTGTAAAATAATGATTATCCGCGTTTTTTCGTGGCTCATGGATTCGCTCCATAAATGGGATTATGAAAGAGATATAAGACTACAGATGTCTTTGACATGTGATAGGTTTTGTGATGTATGAAGTTGGGATTAGTATGAATTAGGTACAGTTTTGGGATATATAAATCGTTTGGTGTTGGGCAGTTTGGGATTGTGGTGGAAATGGTTCTGATATGTGTGACGGACTGTTCTGGAATAAGGTAGGGATGGTTTTGAGATTAATGAAGTGTTGGGTTGTTCTAAAGATGGTCTGAGATGTATTATGAGTGGTCTAGGATGAATTAAAGCACTATTCCTTAGTACATACTGTTTAGAATGAGTACGAAGAGATACTACCTGTAAGTCATAGGCACGCATTCGTACGTAGCGTGTTGGTGGCTTGCAGTGGATGGCACATCTATTTTCAAACAAAATGAAGCTACGTCAAAGTGATCGTATGTGGCAATGTAGTAGTTTCTTAAAGGATGTGTTTGCGATAGTTTTCGGATGAGTTAGGTATGGTTTTAGTATGATTTGAGAATGACTTTAGAATGAGTTTGGCATGTTTTCAGAATGCTGTATGCATCTATCAAATATATTTTTTAATTTAAACGCCGTAGCGTCACAAAAACACGGTAACCACTTTCTGATGGCTAATGTATTGTATTTATAAACAGCACACATTCTCTTTCCCGCATTCAATTATTCCGTATGAAGGCAAAATGTGGGATTGTTAACTTAAATTCTACTTTTTATACAAAAAGTTAATAGTTGTTTTGCATTAAGTTTGTTTATCATTTTGCATAATAAATATCTTTTGGCATTTTGCTGAATGATATTTTGCATTGTTGCCTATTATTTTACATTGTGTGTGTGTTTGTATTTTGCGTGAATATTTGAGTGTTTAGCATATTGCGTATTTGAGATCTGTTTGTGAGATGTATTTGGGATATACCTATGCCAAATTTAACTTTCTGTCACACCTTTTTTTCAATATTTCCTGATGAAATGCCTATGTTAGATTGACAGATACATAGAATATTTTTTTTTCCTTTTTAGGTACGGAAATGAGTAGTTAGCTCATAATGTTGTGTGGCCGACAAACTGTACTGACAGAACCACAAACTTCGGTAGTAAAACCACTAAGATACACCAACATATAACAACAAGGCGACTTCCTGAACGCATTTATGTCAAATTAGTATACAAAAATAAAAATTTCATTACAATTACAAGTGACTAAATGTGTTATTTGAAAAGTTTGAATAAAATTATAGCTCGTGAATCAGATTCGTGGAATGAAGATAGCAACTGTATACCACGAAACTGATTTACGAACGATGTTTCTTTGTTCAATGATAGGAGTCCAATTTTTTAAACATCGCTGAATCATATGTACGGACTCGACTGCCTGATGTAAAATAGCTTCTGTAGCCTAGAAACGCTTAAAATAGTGCGAGAAGCACTGGTACTTTGGTCTAACGCAGAAATTTTTCATAATCTTAATGGTAGCCTCATTCAAGGAACACCACTCTCTCGGAAATTGTTATTTGTTAGTTGACAATATTTTTTTTATACAACGTCGGGAGGCGTTTGTATCCCCCGGCCATATCGACCTCTATATACAACCAACCTGATGACGGAAAGCGGTTACCGTAGCTTATGGATGCTTGTAATGCAAAGGTTAGGTTAGCATCACTGTCAAAATAGCGTTACTAACAATTGCGCCACCGAGTTCATCAATATACGACTAAACTGAAATGTAGCACATTTTCGATAAATAAAAGTCACGTTTTGGATAAGTGAAAAAAGTGAAATATTTTTTGTGCATATTTCAGGTCCTGGACTTGTCAAAAACTGATATTGACTCAATACCAATGGACGCGTTCTTGGGTTTGCACAGATTGCAGAATATAGACTTGTCCAACAACAAATTCGTCACCGTCCCTGAAAGCCTGAGCTACGTTGGCAATTCTCTGAAGTACCTAACATTCAACAACAATCCGATCGCGGAACTCAACGACGACAGTTTCATTGGTAAGTGGGATGGAAACGGCTATCACTGTTTGTATGTATCTATATCTTCACGCCAGGTGTCTTGCGGAAAGGCAAGGAGAACCGAGCGTAATAAGGCGCGGTCGTTACACACCGCACTCGCTTCTTTAACATTCATAGCTCTTCTCATGGTCACCGGTTCCTAGGGCTCCTGAAATCACCTTCTGATAAAACACGACTAATATGGTCATGGTAGGTGAGTTTTGGGCCATCGTCGGCTCCTACATCCTTCTACTTTCGCATTGTAAATCTGTTCCAATGAACATTTCTTCCTGCATTCTTTCTACATATTTGAACCAACGGGGCATGCCTCTCCCATTCCAAATATGGTACCGTCAAAGTATCCAATTTGTACAAAATGCATCTTTTTCTTTCTAACGTTATCCAGTTTGCTAATTCACTAGGATCGACGAGGTCCGCTACCTAAGCCTAAAGATTTGGCAAAGATACTGATTTTGACATGGAGCAATTGCCTTCCGACCTCCACAACGCAGAGGGAAAACCAGACCTTACTTAGATCAGGTCACACGTCTATCGAAATATAATTTCTTGGACGTGCGGGTTCCCTAACGATGTTTTCCATCACCGCCGACCAAGTGGTAAAAAAAATTGCAAATAAATCTGAAAACACGAATTTAGTGGTACATGCTAGTATTCAAACCTGGACCCGTTGCTCAATAGGCCGGTTCCTTATCCACTGGTCTATCACTGCTCTAAACTGTTCTTGTACAAAATGCATCAAACAGCGGATTGTTGTAAACAACAACAAACCCCAAAATCATCAGATGAGATAATTACATTCACAAAACATGGCAGATATCGAGGCTTACTTTCGTTGAGAAATCTACAGTTATTTATTAGAGATTGACGTAACTGGCTACTATCACATACATGGAGAATAATAACTTGTTCTATAGCTGTTCTCGTCAGATAAAGTCGTTATGTTATTAACAAATTGTTAATAGCACAAATAGGTACATAGACGTCATAGCAGTATAAGAAACTACATGATTCTTCCGATTAGAGCCGCAATTCTATTTTACTCTGAGGTGGATGTTAAGATGCGTCTACCACACCTATGTTTATAGAGCGTCAGTTCAGTACAGATACAAGTATGCCCACCTGATGCAAAGTAGTTACTATGGACGCTTGCAAAACAGGAGATGTCGCTCGCAGGTTGCCATCACGACTCCTTAGGAGCTTACTGACAACCTCACTCACTCACCCGGGAGTACAACAACCCTCCAGGCATTTCTTTTTTGACCGCGGTCTGTACCACTGTCATCTATCGAAAACTACCGGGACCGATGCTTAGTATGCCCTCTGAACTTAGAGGAACTAGAAACAACTAAACTCATCTATAGACAGGCTGCGGTCGACGCTGCTTGACTAATTAACTTAATTTTTCTAAGCGTATACTGACGCGCGCATTGACACCTTCGAGTACCCATCAACTCGAAATTCGTCGCTTTTCAAGTTTAACAAAGGAGCCATAAATAAAACAGTAGCCTACATTAGCACCCAGGGACAACATTGCTTCTATTAGTAATGAAAAAATAATCGGATCAGTAGTTTCAGAAATTATACTTTACATCAACAAACTTCATCTCTACATTTTTTCACTTCAGTATAGATTAGCCGCAGTCAGTGACTTTACCCGCGTAGTTTTCAAGTTACTTGTATGCCTTCAGACGTTGTATAAAGAACACAATATTTTTAATTCCGTAATTTTTCATTAATTACTGCTTTGGCTTCTGCATCGATTTTCGACGTCAACGTCAGGGTACCTACTCAGACAAAGTGCTTCCCCCAAAAGATTTTTAAGACAGAAAGAACAATGCGGAACAAAAGCAGTATAAAATCATAAAAATCGATCTGAAATCTTTCGTTAATTTCTTTTTCACGACGACTTTCAATGACTGAAAAAGAAATTGACAGACTATTCCCCGTCAATTAAAATATAAAACACGATTTTGTGTTTAATACAAACATCTTAATTCTACAGCACTAACCGTACTCAATAAAAACATACTTCAATATTCACCGAATGACTAAAGCGAGCATTGTATTGAACGTATAGAATGTATTGACTTGCTAACACCAAGTAACGCACCGTTGGTCTGGTTTCGCAATTTCACTCTTTTTTTTCAACATCTCTCTCACATTTCGCATTTCTCGTTATCATTATCGTCTCAGCCCGTATTCGTCCACTCCTGAACTTTTAGAGTGGCATGCGTCTCGATCCTGTGCCAACTGCATCTCTCCCTATAAACCTCTCCCTATCCTCTCCCTCTAACTCCCTCCCTATAAACCTCTTGAGGTCGTCGCTCGACCTAGTGTGGGGGTCGTGCCACATTGCGCGCACCAGTACGGGGACGCCATTCGAGAATCTTTCTTCCCCAGTGGTGGTCGGTTCTACAAACTATATGGCCGGCCCACCGCTACTTCAGCTTACTTATCCTTTGGGTTATGACGGTTACTTTAGATCTACTGCGGATATTCTCACTTCGAATTCTATCACGCAGAGAAATCGCGAGCATAGCTCTTTCTATAGCACGCTGAGAGACCTTGAGTTTCCCCATACGGCCCGCAGTGAAGGGCCACGTCTCTGTTTCGTATGTCATCGCTGTCAACACACACTGTTCGAAGACCTTGCTCTTCAGGCGTTGAGATATTTTGAATGAGAATATGTTCCAATGCTGCAGTGAAGAGTTTCGGGGATATAACATCGCCCTGTCTTACACCTTTTTGCACTCCAATTTGTTTAGTACTCTGGTACTGTACTCGGATATACATCGTTGCCTTACTGTATAAGCACTTAAAAGCTTCGATGTACCGATAGTAGATTCGCCATCGCTGGAGAGTGTAGCACCGCCCATCTCTCAACGGAATCAAAGGCTTTTTCGTAGTCCACATACGCCAGACATAAAGGTAGATTATATTCTTCAGTCTTCTGTATAATCTGAGGTATGTATGTGACATATGGTCTAAAGACGGAATGTTCGGAAATTTTCGGAATCCGACTTGTTTTGAAGGCTGAAATTCATCAAGTCTGAGTGTGAGACGGTTTGTGATAACTCTCGAAAACAGTACATAAACGCAGCTCAGAAGCGATATCGGGGATATTCAAAAGGGTTTTATCACCCTTTTGAAGAACGGCATGACCAGGCTTCTGCTCTACGTTTCCGGTGGTTCACCCGAGTGTATGACGAAATTGAATAGTCTATGAAGGACTATCCGCCCGCTTTCAGAAGCTCCACCATAATTCCGTCCTCACCCGGTGCTTCCCCATTTTTAAGCTGTTTGAGAGCCTCTCGTACAGACTGATGTCCGGGATATTTTCGGTATAGTGTCGGGTCAGTTCAGTTCAGTTCATCTCTCGTCAAGATAGATTAAATACACAAACAATTTCACTTGTATCTTTTTCATCTTAATAAATTATCTGATACTCTGTAACAGTAAATTTATTTACTTTCTATGATCATCACTTTGTCTGTAGTAACACTCACTTTTATACCTTACCTCCCAAAGGCCTGAGCAGACCTGACCTAACCGGCATACGGCAGTTAAAAAAGTATAAAAATTACATGCACTCTGCTCAATAAGGTACAAATAACGGCTAACCCAGTATTCTTCTTAGCGTTACCACTTTTCTTAAACATTAGAATTGGCGGAGTCCGCTACCTAAGTCTTAGGATTTGGCGAAGATACTGATTTTGACATGGTTTGTGTGTGACTGCCGTCAGACCTCCACAACCCACCAGGGAAAACTAGACCTTACTTAATTTCGGTCACACGTCTTTCGAAATTTAATTACTTGGACGTGGGACTTTTGTCACAATTTCTTCTTTCATGGCCGAATTAGTGATAATTGCAAATATGTACATACAACCTAAAACACGATTTTAGTGGTACATCTACACCAGGATTTGACCCAGGGACCAGTCGGTTAATAGACTTGTTCTTTATCCACTAAGCTATCACCGCTCATATCGAATAATGACTAACCCACAAGCCATTGTAGTTTTTATTTCGATTTCCTTATACATTTCTAATTTGCAAAACACATCCCAATTTCAGACTTGCAATTCATTACGTTTACAAACTAGAGGCCTGTGTGATACACACGGACAGACGGCCGAGTATATTTGAATGGGCACGGCCAGCAAAGCCCAAATGACTGCTTATCTTCAGGCAGGCGGTACTCTTGTTTAATTTTAGTGGTAATAAAATATATAATTGTATGTATGTATATCTTCACCCCAAATCCCTTGCAGGGTAGGCAGACCGAGCGCCACGTGACTCGATCCTAACATACCTCACTCGCTTCTTTAACATTCATTGCTCTTCATGCACGCTCGCCGGTTTCTTAGGCTCCTGATATCACCTTCTAATAGAACACGATCAATTTGGTAGGAAAGTCTTGGCCTTCCTCGGCTCCTATATTCTTCCCACTTTTGCGTTGTATATATATCTCTTCCTGCAGTCTTCCACATGTCCGAACCAATGGAGCATGTCTCTTCTTATTTTAACACCGACGCTCTCTTTCAGTCTAAAACTTTCGACAATTAGTACAAGTAATGTTGGGAATTGATGAAAAGCTCTGATTCGTAAACATTTTTTATACGTGAACGAAAACGTACCCGTTACGTAAACATAATTTTGTACAGAAAGTTCCATTATTAAGGGAAAATTATTTCGAAAATAGTAGTCCATTCACTAAGGTAAATTTTTCAGCCTCTATATATTTTCTAAGTTCATAAGTCATTCAAATCGCTATGTTTTTTAATAACTAAAAAACATGGCGATTTAGATGACATTGCGATGACCCAAGTGATTTTGCAGGAGATGGCATTTGAACCATAGGTTCGTGACATCTAAAATATGTTACATTTTCAATTTTCACGAACCTATGATAACCATTTTTAAAAATTCATAAAAATCAAACCTAACCTCTAAATGAGATGGCGGTCAGGAATTATACTAGGGACAATATAATTTGCATATATACTAAGCGCCATCCTCTGCAACAACACTTATGTTATAGTAAAAAAATCGACAAATTCAAACTTTCATTAAACTTAAAGTTAAATAGACTATAACTGGCCAATAGCCTTAATCGATTCTAATTATAGTAATCTAACTTATATCAAAACGCCATTCTCTGCAAAATCATTGTCCAATTTTGCTGCGAGCTCCCGAGCTCCCGATATTTATTTATATTATATTAATAAAAATAAATAAAATTTCCAGGCCAGTGAAAGTCCCGTCAAAATCCGTCCAGCCGTTTCAGAGATTACCCGGAACAAACAGACAGACAGATAGACAAAAATTGTAAAAAAATATATATTGGTATATGTTCCGTGTATATTGGTATATGTTCCGTGTATACATCCATATGCATTTAATAAAAAGCGGTTATTTTAATATTACAAACAGACACTCCAATATTATTTATCTGTATAGATTAAGTTACGACATTATACCGTTGCAACGGTATCAAATCAAAATCGTTTATTGTGCATACTAACTATTTGTTTGTACACAGTTAATGATATTACAATTCACAATTTAAAAGGCATTGGTATGATGTAGTTTACAACTCGTTGTTTGGATTGATGCACCCTATTGCTGAGATACGCGTTGCCATGTAACTGATGCTTGTAAACGTACCAGAGGTCCTTGCAATACATGTAGTATTGACATATTTATAAGGAGGTATGATGTCGTAACTTATTAGCAAATTTGTAGCAAACTGTGGTAATAACTACCCAAACATTAATTATGGTATAATAACCCACTCCTTCCGTCCGTCCGCGTGTATTTCGGTATCCTGTAGGAACTTTTTCTACTTTCCTTCTTATTTCTTAGCTTCTAAGGGTTATATCGTAACGATGAATAGCCTACTAAAAGGCAAAAATAATTCTACAAATTCAACTGGTATTTTCAGAAATTAGCGCATTCAAACAAAGAATCTCTTTCGCTTTATATATTAATACTGATAAAGATATTGTATATTTGTATACCAGAGGCTACTGATTTACATAATTTGATTATTTACTTAATTTGATGTTATCTACAAAAATCATTGTAATAAAGGTTACGGTTGACGCTGTATGTTCGTACTGACGCACACAATAACGTCAACAAAGTATAGTACAATAAAAATAATAATTTGGAAGAGCTTCGTTGCACGGGACAATCTAAACTATTCTAAACGAATGTAAGAAGTCAAGCAGCATCAAACGGAGCATGTCTAGGGATTACTTATCTCAAGATCCTCCATTTCGGAGAGTATGTCGTCATACCTTCCGTGTCCGATCTTCAAGAAAAGATTATCTATCGATAGATGACAGTCGTTAAGCTAAGTCTATGACCTCTACGCGGTTTGGAAACAATAGTCTCCCAACTTACAATTAAGCACCGATTGATCTAAAGCAGTTTGGAGCCGGTTGGAGTGAGAGCCGTATACGAGCAGTTGAATGTGTACGGATTAATGTAAGACATCGATTTGGTTCAGCGTTTTGCTTTTAGCGGTCGCTGGCCGCATTCATGAAAAAAAAAACAGTGTTTCAGCAATAATTTCCCATACGGTGATGTTGAATTGGCGGCAGGAACTACGACGCGCCAGTGATATCTCTTGTGTTACAAACGTCTATGCATATCACACTTAAGATTTAATTATTCTTCGTAGAGCACTGTCTATTTGGTCATTATAATAAATTTACATAAATTACGATTACGTTGTATGAGCGCATCATTCTACTTTAAAATGGGATTACGTGTATTACGAAATTAGCAATTAAGACGTCTAAGAAACTCTGTAAATATCCATGACCTAATTGTACCATTTTATTGAAGATTGTTAAGTAATAACATATCAATGTTTACGTGGTATACTTGTTTGTACAAAAATAAAGACAACATAAACGAAATTTAAGCTTGAATTCATTGTTCGACAAAATGTACAAAAAAAGGAACAAAATATGTTAATTAACATCAAGTCAAAGCCCGACCTACCTTCGCTTGGCGTTTCCCTTTTTTTGTATAAAATCGTTATTTTATACTTTTAAAAGTTACTTTAGTATATACCACTATATATACATTAAATAATAATTAAAAAGTAAGCGTTAGCCGTTTTCGAGGTACAACGAGGTATGTTGGTATCAAACCAGGAATATATACAAGAATTACACGTTTAAAGCAATAAGGTACAAGAACTTACAACATCCATCAAAAGCAGATAATCGTTTTAGCCCTATGTTCTTCTTACGTTATCCCGTTGCCTAAACCCCTTAACATTAGCGGGAACCGCTTGCTTAAGCCTAAGCATTTGGCGAAGACTGATTCTGATACTTTTACTATTTTCCTATACAGGTATATCATTAAACACCGTTTCGTAGTAATAGAAACTTGTATACCTTTAATCATCATTTATGTGTTTATATGAGATTTAAGAGTGTTGTTAAGTAAATAGTGAAATCCGACATGAGTCATTGTATCAAACATATTTACATCTGTTACATCACAACATGGCGGTCTAACTATGTTTCTACCCAACTGCACGACAGCCAAGGCAGGGTTATGTTTTTGTGAATGTATGAATATGGATATGTACAAAATTTTCTAAATAGCGTTTAATAAATTGTGTCATTAAATTCCTGTGCATAGGATATACCTTCTGCAAAGATAATTAAGTGAAAGTGTTTGATCTATTGTAAAAAATAATTAGGATCTATACAGACGGACTGCTTTTGAACTGTACGCTAGCTGCAAATTTGTAGTTTGGATACTGTTTTAATGCAGTTGACAAACCTTCATCGACGAGTTTATACAACTGCATTGAAACTGCCAACCGACTGCGCAGTCCGCTTGAAATCGACGTGCAGTTGGTCCAAATGCGTTATAAAAAGCTTACATTCTAAAAAGATAACTGCAAACGGACTGCGTAGTCAGCTGACAGTTTCTATGCAGTTGTATAAACCTCCACAAGCTAGAGGAAAAACTTTTAGTTTAGTTCATGCTAAATATAATATCTCGCGTGCGGGTTTCATCACGATGATTTTATTCACCGCCAAGCAAGTGATAATTATTAAATACGTACCTACATAAATCTGAAAACACAAATTTAGTGGCGCGTTCCCACAACAGGATTAGAACCGGGGACCGCTCGTTAAATAAGGCGGTTTCTTTACCACTAGGTTACCACTGCAGTAGAATGATTCAAATGTATTCGTTATTTAATTTCAATACTTTTACAGGCTTAAGCAACTTAATTGAGTTGGAAGTGGCACAAAATGCGTACCTCGAAGAAGTGAAACGCAGCACATTCTCGCCGCTGATAAAATTAAGAGTTCTTCACTTGTGTCACAACGCAAATTTACGCTACATCAGCCACAACGCCTTCCGAGGACTTAAAGATATATGGACCTTGAAAGAGGTGGGTAAGCTGTCTGTTTTAACTTTGAAAATGCAAATGGGACTAAAGTAGCGGCCGTGGAAAACAAAGGCTGTAAGTTGGTCTTTGAGCAGAAATGATAATTAAACAGGAGATTGTTCTTTGTGATCAAAACGATTGTAACAAGTTTAAAGTGTTAATGTGTGAACAAATTGATCGATATTAATATTATAAATAATTTCGTGAGTCAGTGGAGTGAGGAGTCGTGAACCACGAACGAAGTCACGTGTAAAGATAAAAAAGAAAGATGAAAATTATTTATTTGCGGTCATTTTTTAAGGCTCCTGGCCTCAGCTGATGTAACACGACGAATTTTGTCGTCGTATATCTTTTTAGTTTTCGTATATAGTTTTCTTTTATCCCGCAATGTTTTTACACGCCCGAACCAACGGATCATGTCTGTTTTTATCTAAATACTGGCATTCTCTTTTTACATCTTCATTGCCAATACGGTCAGTAAGCGTTACTTCACTGATCTTGTGCGATGCTCGCATGTCTATGGCGTTCACGCTCTCTCTCTCTGTCCTACCCAGCTCTCACTTCTATAAGTAAGCGTTGGAATTAGAACCGCGTTGAGTACAGCGAGCTGTGCCTTCTAAATACCGCTGCCTAGAAGTTCCACAAACGCTCCATTCACGCTGTTCCCTGCACTCAAGTCGGCGGTGTGCCTTTCAGCCCTGCTAAAAGCATATCCAAGATATACCATCCCAATTACTTGTTCCACCACCACGTAATCAAATATAATATTTGTGTTCATTCTGGTTGCGATTTTGTTTTGACATTTAAAACCAAACCAAAATCAGATAAAAAATATATATTTTGACATTTAACCCAAAAATAAAAATTAAAACTCAAAATTTCAAGATACAGAAAACCGCATCCAAATAACAACTTCCTAGAGAGCTGCAAGTTCCTGCAAGTGTAGCCGTAAACTCCTAATAGTTCGTCGACAAGTTAGCAGAAGTGGTGGCAACGCGAGTAATATAATATGCTATATTGTAAACGTTCATAGGCAATTACTATCCCATCAGGTGATCCGTATGCTTCATGTATGTGTCTCGACGATGTAAAAGGGCGGTTAGTAGTTGTCGAGGGTTACATAGCATCATTCGTTTGGTCTATGAATAACTTACGCTTTACAAAAACTGTAAATAGTTATACTGTTATACATACTTTACCCATATTAAAGAATAAATACTTGTCATGTTGTTCATTTATTACTACTTTGTACATAACATAGTAGAAGGATGGCTGTCACTGTGAACGCGCGATACGCGTAATGTTATAAAAAAATCGCTATCATCACTTCTTATAGGCCCCTAACATTAATTTGAACATGATAATAATGGATAATTTACTCCTAAACATAGACACATATTAACCCAAATGAAGCAATCACCATAGTCATGACCTTTTGTAACGATAAGTCAATTTATAAATTATACACATGTATATACATATTGTTTTTAATAAGACATTTTAAGGGGTAGGGCGCATCAAAGCCGCCCGTCTTGGGAAGTACCTCCACCTCGCAGACAAACCGTAGCCAAGTAACAGCTCCTTAGATGGTTGTTGTGTTCCTGCGTGTGAGTGAGGTCATCAGTATGCTCCTGAGGATTTAAGGAGTTGCTGTGTTAAGCAGCAGAGGTGGCGATTAATGAGTTTGGTAGTTATGGTCCAATAAAGGAAATTTACAAACATACATATGGTTCGCGAGTTCCCAAACCCGCCGTTTAAGCAGCAACACATTCCTCAGGAGCATATCAACTCGCAAAAAAAAGAACAACCTCCCATATATTTCTTATCTACTTTGGAGAAACTTGGTACATAATAAGCTAACTAATTCAAGTATGTCACGAAAATGTTAAATTACAAAGTGACTCTGTCAGTACAAGCGTTGTTGAGTAGCAATGATACAATGATGCTCGGACTCCGGGATGTTATTTCACGGGTTTACATATAGTTTAAAACAGAAAAATTAATAAGTAAATAAATGTACTAATTAAAACAATCGTTATCATAACATTGGATGAGAAATACGTCATCCAAGCGCAGAGTCCAAGTGACGTATTGTGTTATCACGACTCATTAATGACACTATTTCTCAGTTATCAATACAGGCACGTGCACATAATTTGTTGTACATATTGAACTATATATATATATATATATATACATATATATATATATATATCATAGATATACACATGTTTATGTGTAAAGGCGCGCGCTCACGAGCATCTTCATAAATGTTTTGTATCCCATTTCAAGTCGTATTTATTACTACGTTAAGGGTGTACTTATGAAAGTGCGCATATGTAACCATAAATAACTACTATACTACTACTATATCATGTAAGTAAAGAGAATTGAGCGCCACGAGACTCAATCCTTACACACTTCACTCGTTTGTTTTACACTCATAGCTCTTTTCGTGCACGCTCGCCTGTTCCTAGGGCTCCAGACATCACCTTCTGATAAAACTCGACCAATTTCGTCGTCGTATGGTGAGTCTTGGCCTTCCTCGGCTCCTACATCCTTCCACATTTGCATTGTATATCGGTTCAGTCTTTCTTTGACCTTTTCAGGAACACCGTTCCTATATGAAATCTATATGTTTGTGCGTTCGTCTGTGTCTGCGTTTTTTTCGAATATTCGAGTTTTTAATACCACCAAGGTGGCAAACAAGCATACGGCCTGCCTGATGGTAAACAGTCACCGTAGCCTATGGACATTTGCAACACCAGGGGTGTCACTCATGCGTTGCCGACACTCTAAAAACCTCTTAGCGCCTTTCTTGAAGAGCCCCATGCTGTAGTCCCTAGAGGTGGAGGTACTTCCCTAGACGGACTGCTTTGATGCAGTCTACCTCTCTTAAAAACACGCAGGCCACGACAAACACACATGTTCATGTGTGTGTGCCCTGTGTAGGAATCGAACTCACGAGCGTTGGTGTCAAAGTAGCGCTACTAACCACTGCGACACCGACCTCGTCGAATTGGACATGACGAGATGGAACATGCATCCTAAGACGTGTGTACTATTATGATACACAAAACGATATCTGGATTATGTAAAATCCATTTAGGTCTTGAAATACACGTGATAAAGGTGATATATAAATAATAAAAAAAGATACACAACACAGATACGCGCGAAAAATATAACCCTCTTTCAGTCTGGTAAAAGTAACATTCATCTGTTTATAAATAACAACCCAAGCGGATTATTATCATCGCGTCATAAAGTGTATGCAATCCAATTTGGCCCAGATTTTGACTGCTTACTTGACAGACAGAAAACGAGGTCGGCTGATTAATCATTTTAGTCCATGTTATGATATCAATCAATCAGTGATTGCAAAAATTTTCCTGTAGTTGCATCAAATACATGAGGTCTATGGCATATCTATGGTCTATGCTTTTTAACTACGTACGACTTAACGCTGACTTGCAAGACCTTTTAAGAAGAACGCAGACCAATCACATTCCAATGTGTACACAAAGCGACAAGTAATGTTAGACACTTGCATTACCCTTTTTTTTTACTCTTATTGCGTGCGCCATAACAACGGTACAAAGAACAATCAGTCTAGTTTGCGTTTGTACACAAGGCAGTAAGGACTTTTGTGCGCAAAAGAAATACGCGCGAACCAAATTTCACACAGGACTATTTTTATACCAATAAGTGACAAACAAACATACGGTCTGCCTGATGGCATACAGTTATCGTATCTATGTATAGTTTTAACACCAGGCGTATTACTCGTGCATTACCGACCATGTAAAAACCTCTTCATGCCTTTTTTGAATAACCTCATGCCGTATTCACCTAGGGAAAACCTCGGCATGGAGTTCATTTCACAACTTGAAAATTAGCTGTAGAAAACTTCTTTGGAACCGCACAGTACGTGACCATTAAAAATAAGAAATGCCACATAGTACGTAAATATATCGGTATTTTTTATATAAAATATCGGGACCAGCATACAGCCCACCTGATGACATGCCACCTCTGCTGCTAACACAGCAACTCCTTAGCAGCTTACTGGTGACCTCACTCGCATGCAAGAACACAATAACTGACCCTCTAGGGAGTTATTATTTGGTTGAGGTTTTCTGTGAGGTGAATGTATTTCCCCAGACGGGCTGCTTTAATACGGCCCTACCTCTCTTAAAAGATGTACCTTCATTGTAGTAAATATAAATTTGAAATACTAAAAATTAAACTGATTATTGGCGGCGTATATAAATGTTATCATGTGACTAATGTAAGGGAATTCCCCAAATATTTGATCAACAAGGCACTCACATAGAACAACATTAATAAATTTATCGTATAATAATGAAATATTACAGATAGCAGATGGCAAGTTGCAGTAAAATCTGCCTATTCTTATTGTATACGACTTGTCACACAAACAGCGGACGCGAACCGCCGCGGTTTGACCCCGCCCGGAGTGCTGGCGCTTTTCCGATTAGCCCGCGTCTGTGGGTTTCGGATTTAAGATAATTTGTTTAGTATAGGAGAACTGTGGAGAACAGTACACATTCTCTGCATTATTTCAGTCAATAACAAACTAAACATTTCATCTTTCAACAACAGTTTACATATTTTTACTTCTTTTTGTGATCATCTATAATTTTGTGGATGGAACTAATATTAAAATTTGTTTTTTATATAAATCTACAATTCTTAGACTTGCTGTAGTCAGGCTCTTGTTTAATCTCTAGTGCACTTTGTAATTCTACATAATGTCAAACAACATGTGTAAACACATATTATGGAAAAGCTATCATCTATGACAGGTATTTGAGATTGCTTAATTTGTTGCAAATTGTGCTACCGGAAAGCCCATCAAATTAATGTGTTGCCGTTTTCCTGATTTTAGCCATCTAAGTGAAATCGCTTTGGACAAGTCGCAAGATGAACAACTTGCTTAGTTTGATCATGTACGCTGGTAGTGATTCTATTGCACACACATTGTATTTTCATTTTTTAACCTTATCACCATCTTTAAAATCCAAAGGATATTAACAAAGTACCTTACACTAATTTCTGTTACTTTCCATCCAAGTTCCGAATCCAACTAATTTGATAATCAGTAATTGCCTTGCAAAATATTTGTCGGATTACTGTGGGTCAACTATAATTTATTTGTGGTGTGAGTAGCTTGCTGTTATCTTTAGAGCAATTGCACCTGCAGGTGGTGCACACTACGAACTATTTTCTAGTTGGTAGGTTGGCAGGAGGCTAGGAGGCTCTGGCAAAAATTGGCTTTAATGTTCCTGTAAATGACTTGGCTACCAGTAAAATCATTAGTAGCTGCTGTGTTAGTAGTATACGTAACATCAATCAAGTGGTACTTATTGTATTGCATGCATTTCAAGCTCAGTGTCGTATGCTTGTTTGTAAAAATGTAAAAAAAAAGATTTAAAAAAAATCCTTCACTTTGTATGTAGGTACACAAACTTGATTAATTCCATAAAAAACATATTATTTTAAGAGCAGTAACACAGTAATATCCTTTGTTAAATGTATGTGTAAATTATTTGTGATAGTAAAACACGGGTATGTTAAGAATTTAACGCAAATTAAATATAAATATAATTATGGTAATCACTTATAATTGTACAGGTGTATTTGGATGATAACAACTTGAGTGAGCTGTCTACAGACTTGATGCCATGGAGCAAGCTGGCAGTGCTTGGCATGACTGGCAACAATTGGCTTTGTAACTGTGACCTTGCCAACATAGTCACTACACAAGCAGCAGGCACTAAATTCAAGCATGGAGAAATACCATTGTGAGTAAAACATTTGAAAAGTGAAAATAACTTATATTTTGCTTACAATTTCGGAAAGAGAAATAATAACATTGTTAGTCAACAAAGCAAGGCTATTGCAAGTGTGGTGATTTAGCCAGTTATTATAAAAGTAACTACAATAATATTTGTTATTACAATAAACTTAATTTTATTTTTCAGCTGTGCTGCTCCAATGAAATTAAGCGGAGCATATGTAACAAATATAACAGTGTCATACTGTCCCACTTTTGATAATACGTTTTCACCAAAGAAAGGCTTTAGTCTTTCTAGCTTGAGACCAAAACACATTCTGTGGAGCATCTTGGGAGTGGCTGTAATAGTCATTGTTGGAATGATGATAGGTATGCTTGTCAATGGCATTAAAACCATGTACAAGAAGAAGATTAAGAATCAATCCATACGCTATATCAGTATCAATGCAGACAATTGATTGAGTTGGTTGTTCTGAAGACAATCAGCCACTATCAATGTAGTCATCATTAGGAAAAATTACTGGATAATAATTTCTTTATTAAGTAGTGCTAAAAATGTATATAAGATTAGTATGTATAATATTAAATTTGTAATCAAACTATCTGTGAATATATGTATTAATAAATAATTTGTTTATTCTGTACAACTCACCTCTCTCCCGCCTGTCAAAGAATTGGCATATTGCAAAAACTGTTCTAATAATCTCTCTGATTTGTGTGATAGCTCTCTGAAGGTATGAAATTCATCGAGCTTGTGTGCACAACTGCCACACACAACCTGTGGCAGCAAATCTCCTGGGTATACCTAAAATATTATTTGCAACATTAGTTTTACAATATCACAGTCATTAAGAGAGATGATGTGGCCAGTGACCTTTCGCAAGCACAATCATAGATGATGAGTCATGGCTAGCCCATCTGATAACAAACAACATTATTAAATATCCTACTATTACACCTATAGTGAAATAGATAAACAACGGAGGGAGCATGGAGTCCCCCTGCAGATTGATTCTCTTAAAATACACATCTAAATTTAGAAAATATTGAATTCTTAAAATAGGTGAGTATAATTTGAATAAGGAGAGTGCAGGGTGCATTGGTATTAGAATAGTGTAGCTGCAGAAAGTTGTGCGGGGCGCGGGAGCGGCGCGATGAGACATGAGAGCCGTAGGAGGCGGGGCGAGTTGATCTCGGTGCGCTCCTTTGTTATCAGCGACGCGGCCGCCTGATACTGCGCGCTCGACACACACACCCGTCTATCACTTCCCCGAACGACATTAGTCATACGCCTGAGCACTCGACGCGTGGGCCGTAATATGATATCACACTGCGAAAATACCCAACACCCGCGAGAAAGTTAATGGCGCTTATCAGCATCCACAATCTCATACGCTTATGCTAAACTTTCACACGAGAAAAAGGCATCTTCCTGATGGTCAAAGCCATAAATTATTCTAGATTATTACCATTATCGACAAATATGTCCTTATCATATCGGAAAGATCCAATTTATTATCCTTATCACGGTTGAAAATTGGAAGTTTAACATCACTGCAATTATCGCCACAGAATGATAAACAAAGGCGACACACTGAATGGAACTTAGGCGGCAAATTACACATATTTAGAAATTAAAACAGAAGAAGGCGACCACAA
This sequence comes from Pyralis farinalis, assembly GCA_947507595.1. NCBI lineage: Eukaryota > Metazoa > Arthropoda > Insecta > Lepidoptera > Pyralidae > Pyralis > Pyralis farinalis. The sequence goes on along the minus strand of OX382269.1, from coordinate 11,599,399 downwards.
CGAAAGAAAACATTTAGAAATTAATTGAGTAACTGATATAAAAATTAAAGGTTTTGTTGAAAATTTAAAGCTCAGCATGCGATGATAGAATACATCACTCACATCGCGATTGTCAACCAAACGAGGGAGCAAGCAAGCTACACACACATCAATGCCATTGTTTACAGTACGCTCGATATTGGTAGGTGTGTGCATTAGTCTGTTTTCAATAACGCACTGATAAAAAGTTAAAAGGTGATAACATTATCAATATTATCATCCACAAGATAATACTGAGAAAATTGTTAAAGATGCAAATGTTTGTATTTTATCTCAACTGCAGCTAAGTAGATAAGTGAGTTATGCGTTGGTTGAATGAAGAGCATCGGAGAAAATGCTATGTTGCCTGATAATATACGTAACAAGTACAAAATACTTGATGCCGTTTCCCGTGAAAGTTGATGTTGTACTACCTATTGTAATAACGTAATTATTATATTTTAGCACAACAACTTCTATAAACAGTACTTTCACGGCAAACATAAATTTTATAATTTTGTAAAGTTTGTTTCCTATAAACGATGTTCATTATTGCCATAATATTTCATAAATAAATTAAGGCATAGCATTTGTATTTAAAATAATAATATAATGAATTATAATGTGTGTTACTTTACAACCTTCTGATCTAGGCTTTACGTGTGTAGTTCGTCATATAAAAGAAAATGAATTATTATAAACACAAACATTTGCGCCAAGGTCATTAAATATTATTGAAAATCGCTTTATAGTGAGATTTCCTACAATTTTATCACTGTAGGCTTAACTATTTCGATTTCTAATTAACAAAGTTATTAAAATTGTTTATTTTTGCAAATCTACTACCTAAGAGAGAAGAAAAATATAGTAAGAGAACTATGTAGATTTTTATTACTTCTTTCACTCACACCTCACCCAATGAGATAAAATAAAGGTAAAAATGTATATGTATTTGCAACTGGATCATCGCGGGCACTTAGACACCTCCTACATTTTTTGAAATATAATTTTATTGTATCTCATTCAATTCTCTTATTACTATTTTTAAATGACGTATTTCAAGTCATATTCCTTCTGTTTTCCCTGATTCTAATACCTCCCACACCCTTTCTTCGTTCACGGACCCACTCGACACTAGTATTCAAATTTCAATATCGATATCGAAGATATGAACTTAAAAGCGTTATAGAATGTCAAGTGTCTTTTCACCCACATACACCAACAACCAATAATAACAACAATTACTTTGACTCAATGTGTGTGTCTATTCTATCATTTTCACGGGTCGCCCTTTCAAAAAAAGGATCGTAATTGATTTTGGGGTAAAGATACCTAATCTGAAATCGGCAGGAGAAATACATAAGTAGGTGGATGCGTATAATTAATTTATTTTACCCGGTTTCGTATCTATCCCTCAATAATTTAAACCTTATTTTGACACTCTTATATAATGTAATTTCAAATATTCTCTCGAAATAAGAAAGATTACTAGATAACCAGCTTCCATAAATTGACAAGAACTTGCCTAACAAATTTCAAGCAACGGACCAATGGCTTAGGCTACGCATCAATGTATCAGTCAGTCAGGACTTTGCATTTACTGTTTATTTTAATATTATAATTGAAATAATATTATTTACTTATTTAAACTTTTAGGAAAACTTAGCTAATAAATACTAATTAAAAATGTACATACACAATATAATTTATAGTAAATACAAACATTCAGTCCCTATTTTATACCCTTAGAGAGATGAGACGAAAAAGTACATATTTAATTACATGCCTTGTAGAAAATTCGAGTTAAGTGTAAAGACGAGAAAGGCCAGGTCTCATCTACTACGCCCAAATTGATCGAGCTCTATCAGAATGTGATGTCAGAAAACCTAGAAACCGGCGAGTGTTCACGAAAATGAACGTTAAAAAAGCAAATGAGGTGCGTAAGGAATGAGTCACGTGTCGCTATATTCTCTCTGATTGCCCCACAAAGTACTACGTGTGAAGATATAGATATGAGAAGTCTAGAAATTATCAACGAAAAAAAATTCAAGCTACTAACACTCGCGTCATATTATCAGTCTATATATAGCACAATGATAATTGGTTAGACACTGACCTAAAAAGTAGTTACCGAAATAGTATATGCAACAGTTAATAAACGACGTATCACTGCTCATTTATGGTCCATGTCTTATCTTTCCAACCGAAAACAGCTGATAAAAACCGAGGATTATAAGTCCGATTGATGTGAGTGCTTTCACCCATCCTGTTCTCCGTCTTCATCAATGGCACTAACGTCTCTTTCTTCGTCTTACCACTTATATGCCGATGATCTTCAAATTTACGCTTCTGCTCCAGTTTATGACATATACATGACTATTGCTGATATCAATAATGATCTTTTATCCGTGCGGTGACGGAGAAAGAATACTAAAAATCACCGCCCCCTCTCATCACGTGGGTGTCGTAAGAGACAACTAAGGTATTTCCTGAGGTTCCAGCATCTCAGCCGGTAGTAGGGTAAATACCCGCCTGGTAGACCCGTTGAAACGGTTGTTCCGCTGGCGCCCGCGGTATACCCTACTGGGTCGTAACTACTGGCGACTGGCCAAAGCCGTGCAGGTCATCTTCTACCAGCCCTCGCTGTCACCGCTGTGATGCCCCGATGGCTCACTGACGCATCAGCAGCAGGCGAAAGCCGATCTTATGGCCAGCCTCTTTGCGGCTAACTCCCGGATCGATGACTGTAGCACGGAACTACCAACAATACCCTCCGTTATGTCTGATATCCACATTAGGCAGCGTGATGTACGTTTTGAACTACAATCACTCGATGTCCGAAAAGCCAGTGGTCCTGATGGTATACCAGCAATTGTTCTAAAAAAATGTGCAGCGGAGTTGTTTCGCCTCTTTCGCTTCTCGTACTCGATCGGTTATGTTCCGGATGCTTGGAGAGAGGCCAATGTGCAGCCGGTTCCCAAAAAGGGACACCGTTCTGACCCATCAAATTACCGCCCCATTGCAGTAACATCAGTGTTGTGCAAAGTCATGGAACGGATCCTCAACAATCAATTGATCCGTTACCAAGAAGATCACTCCATAATGAAGTATCTTCAGTATGGTTTTAAACCGTAGCGATCAACGGGTGATCTTCTAGCGTATGTGACGCACCTCGGGGGGAGGCAATCGATAAATATGGCGAATCCATGGCAGTGAGCCTAGATATCGCCAAGGCGTTTGATCGGGTCTAGCACAAAGCACTTCTCTCCAAACTTCCGGCATACGGTCTGCCCCTCCAGCTTTATAATTGGATTGCTGGCTTCGCGGTTCATGTCAGTGAATGCCGGTGTCCCACAGAGCTCCGTTCTGTCGCGCACCTTCTTTCTTCTGCATATCAATGACATGCTGCCACTTGGTAATATTACTGATTTTGGTAATATTATATGGTACGGGTATTATCCCTGGTGTTGGTAATATACGCTTTCTTAATGGTCCATGGACGACATTTCGGTCGGCCTGGTGCTGGTCGGACAGAAATCGATGAGAGGCGTGAGAGTCTTGTCATTGAGCTGAACCGGGATTTGGATCTCATTTGTAAATGGGATTCTTTTGGGATTGAATGGGATCAGATTACCTGATTGAGTTTAATGCTAAGAAAGTTCAGGTTTACGCGTTTGCAACAAAAAGTCATCATTCCTTCTCACTCCAAATCTCCAGGGCGCTTCCCTCAGAATGCGAGATAGCCTGAATATGCTAGGTATGTATATTCGTTGCGACCTTAACCAGTGTAACTACATCGAGAGCCTCATTTCAACAGCTTCAAGAAAACTCGGAGTCCTGAACAGGGTACGCCGGTTCTTCACGCCGGACCAGCTTTGTCTGCCTTATAAGATTCAAGTTCGGGCCTGCGTGGAGTATTGCTCGCATCTCTGGGATGACTCCGCACAGTATCTTCTCGAGGCTTGCGATAAGTTGCAGCGACGGGCTATCCGCATAATCAACGACGTAGAGGTCATCAAAAACCTAGAACCTTTTCAATTACGTAGGGACATAGGCTCGCTAAGCGTATTTAACCGCCTTTACCATGGCGAGTGCTCTAAAGAACTATTTTCCCTTATCCCACCCTCTCCCTTCCGTCATAGAACCACACGTGTAGGCTTGTGATGTCATTGTCCACTTTTGAGTTCTTCGCGTACCAAAAAATTCGGCAACTCCTATCTTTGTCGTACCAAAGTGGAAATTTTTCCCTGCACACGAGTTCCCTCCTTCCTACAATATGGGATCCTTCAAACGAAGCGTGAAGAAGCATCTTGCGGGTCAGCATGGCAGCATGACAAGACACTGTGTAGTCTTTTGTCAGTTGCAATTGCAATTTGGGCTACTCTTTCGCTTACCATCAGGTAAAGAGGTGCCATTATGCCGAACTTGTATAAAAAAATCGGCCAAGTGCGAGTCAGACTCGCGCACGAAGGGTTCCGTACCATTATCTATAAAAACAGCGAAAAGCCCCCCTTAAATATTTGTTTTATTTTAATTTCATTATTTATTCTTAAAGTGAATATATAACTAAATATTCTGTGAATATTTCAAGCGTCTACATGTTGCCGTTATCAATATCAAGCAAAAATTAGTAAAAAATTCACGTTTGTTGTATGGGAGCCCCCTTAAATATTTATTTTATTCTATTTTTTAGTATTTGCTGTTATAGCAGCAACAGAAATACACCATCTGTGAAAATTTCAACTGTCTAACTATCACGGTTCAAGAGATACAGCCTGGTGACAGACGGACGGACAGCGGAGCCTCAGTAATAGGGTTCCGTTTTACCCTTTGGGTACGGAACCCTAAAAACCATTGATCTCTATATTAATGCATAATAAAAATAATTATAAAATTGGCGATGTTGTTTATTATTTTTAATCTAGTACTAACAGTCCACTGTTAGTCTAGATTAAAATAATTAACAATATCGCCAATGTTCATCATTTTTAGGGTTCCGTACCCAAAGGGTAAAACGGAACCCTATTACTGAGGCTCCGCTGTCCGTCCGTCCGTCCGTCCGTCCGTCCGTCCGTCCGTCCGTCCGTCCGTCCGTCCGTCTGTCACCAGGCTGTATCTCATGAACCGTGATAGTTAGACAGTTGAAATTTTCACAGATGATGTATTTCTGTTGCCGCTATAACAACAAATACTAAAAAATAGAATAAAATAAATATTTAAGGGGGCTCCCATACAACAAACGTGATTTTTTCGCCGTTTTTATAGATAATGGTACGGAACCCTTCGTGCGCGAGTCCGACTCGCACTTGGCCGATTTTTAATACAGGTTTTGAGGTTTATAGTCTTACTAGGTTTTACCCGCGGCTTCGCTCGCATTAATATATATTTTTTTTAATAAAAAGTATCCTATGTTATTTCTGATACCTCCAAGAATATGTGTACAAAGTTTCATGATGATCGGTTCAGTAGTTTTCGCGTGAAAGCATAACAAACAAACGGACATTCACATTTATAATATTAGTAGGATATATGACGAATTTCCAGTAAATAAAAAAAAATATCTATGCGGCATAGATATTTTTCTTTCTGGCTAAATACGTAGCAGACGGTCCCACTTATCCCCCATTTCCCTATGTTCTACCGTCTGCCAAATACCCTATATATCACAAAGAGAGTATCGATGTTAAATTAGTGAAAGTCATGCTCGGTTGGTTCGGATATATAGAATGAATGTAGGAATAAAGAATCTATACTCTATACAGATAAATAAAATTGGAGTGTCTGTTTGTAATATTAAAATAATCGCTTTTTACTAAATGCATATGGATATATACACGGTACATATACCAAAATGAATATTTTACAATTTTTGTCTGTCTGTCTGTCCGTCTGTCAGTCCGTCTGTCTGTTTGTTCCGGCTAATCTCTGAAACGGCTGGACCGATTTTGACCGATTTTCACTGGCAAATAGCTGATGTAATAAGGAGTAACTTAGGCTACCTTTATTTTAGAAATTTTATTTATTTTTATTAATATAATATTAATAAATAATAAAAATAAACTATTCCGCGCGGACGAAGTCGCAGGCACAGCTAGTTATACATAAAAATATATATAACGCGGTAGTAGAAGGATGTAGGAGCTGATGAATGCCACGACTTTAATACCATGACCAAATTGATCGTGTTTTATCAGAAGGTGATATCAGGAGCTTTTGATGAGCTCGGTGGCTCAGTCGTGAATGACGCGACTTTGACACTAACGCTCGTGGGTTCGATTCCCACACAGGGCAAACATTTGTGTGCATGAACATGTCTGTTTGTCTTGGTCTGGATGTTTTAAGAGAGGTAGGGCGCATCAAAGCAGCCCTGGGGATGTACCTTCACCTCATAGAAAACCGCAGCCAAATAACAAATCCCTACAGGGATGTTGTGTTCCTGCGTGTGAGTGAGGTCACCAGTAAGCTTCCAAGGAGTTGCTTTGTAATCAGCAGAGGAGACATAGAGCGAGTGATACTTAATATATCGCAAGCGTTAATAAGCTACAATACCCGCTTTACGTCAGGTGGGCCGTATGCTTGTATGCCTCCCAACGTAGTATAAAATAATAAAATAAGGAGCCCTTGAGACTCTAGATAGATATAGAAAGAACCAGAGCTGTAGTTACTTATTATATTTGTTATACTTATTATGTATCTAGATATATATTACAATTATACTTTTTTAAATGATTTGTTGAATTTAACTATATTTCACTCCCTGCCGAGGTTTTCCAACCCAACATGAGGTTCTTCAAAAGCCAGTCAAGTGCGAGTCGAATGTGGGCACTAAATGTTCCGTACCAATATAATTACGCTTCAAAAGATAGATAGTCCTGTGACAGCAGACGGAAGGATAGCAGCAGAGCTTTAGTATTAGGCTCCGCATCCTTTGAATACAGAATCATAAAAAAACGCTGTGTGCTTTAGACCACACGACTGAAGTGAAACTTCTTTAGCTCCATAGTGTGATACAGAAATTAAGATATACGAAACTTAACTCGCTATGAGAGAAAGAGAGAAAGGAAATCTGTGCTCGCACCTCTCTTTCTTGCCCTTACAGTAATATACGAAACGTTACTCTCTCTCTTTCTATTTTCACTAACTTATATCAATCTCTCAACTTCCGTTCGCCTCGCCCGATCACACTTTTTGTAACGCTCTCGTCACGCATTCACCAGCTTATTACCCAGTCAAGCGTGCGTAAAGAAGTTTCACTTCAAAAAGGTTATAAGGTTTTACAATGTCTTCAGAAGTGTTATACCAGAATATAAGTGATCTTAATTTTAAGCTTATCACAAGGTATAAAATATATTGTATTAAAATTCAGCTCAATAGAATTTTAATAAATAGGTAGTTGAATTTTGACATCTTTTTGACGTTATTTATTATTTGATTATACAAATACACTATAAATTATGGTGTAAACAAGCACGTAGCATTTAATTTCATTTGTACGTTTATACACTATTTCTTTGTGCGTATTGTGAGCAATAAAGTACAGTGTACAAGTTGTTGGTGGATAAAAACATACGATAATTGTATGGAGTAATTTACCAATCGTTCATAGGCTAAGGTGGGCCGTATGGTTTTATGACTCCCGACGTTGTATTAAAAAAGCCCAACGTAGCTAACACACTTAAACTGTCTAATTATTTTATGTATAATGTCGAGATACAAACAATCATACGAATCATCTGATGTGAAGTAATTACTGCACCTATAAACGCCTGAATACATTAGCCATGTTGCCACCACTGCTGCTTTCTTAATGGCCTTCTTATGATTAATACAGTTGGCGAATATTTTCTCAAATAAATGAAGTGAAAACGAACAGTAAAAAATACGTGCTTTTACGTAATTAATTGTAGAATACAAGTCAAACGCACGGACACAAAGAGTACGTGAATTTCACATCTTCGGAAATATCGATATTGCTTTTATTACTTATACTTATACTGAACTGAATCTAGAGCTGTCCGGCACTACTAATGATATTAAAAAAATACATGTTTTATAAATATATTTTTAAGTGTTATGTAGTTGTTGTTTTATGTCTTTACTGGTCCTCTAATAACAATAAATAAAAATATTTGCGAGTGTTTTACATCATACGTTCACATGCAAAAATTATAACAGAATTTATCAAAATTAAGCCGAATCGCTATTCACTACATACTGTACCTAATTATCAATGAATATCTGGTCACACCTATCCATATTGTTGTTATGACATCTGATATACCTACCTATCCTGTATCTGTCATTGAATTTACTAATTGAGTATAATTAATAGTTATATCACTGTATTATTTACGGTGTACATAATTATAGTAACTATATATAATATTATAAGGACAAAACAAGCTTCTATTTCGTTCAAGCACTTATAAGTTACATTTTGTTCCAATGTGATGGTTTCACAGTCTTGGTGTTCAAAAAATTTAAGTATTAGACAAAGAAAATGGACAATTCTATTATTTCCTCAACAGCCGGTGAGGGAAATTCCAGTGAAACAACCTCGGACACTGCACAGTTAATTAGTAATGAAATACCAAGTACATCTACATACACACAGCTTAACAAAACAGCTGTTTTCTATGAGGTATAAATGTTTTCTTTATTTACTAGCTTTAATATTAACCAATTATCTTAGTTTAGTTTAGTTTAGTAATAGTGGCTTAGAAATAAGCAACCAATATTCCATATTTAACTATTAAATATTTAATATATTTAAGTGAATTTAATAATTGCACTGTTAGGATTCTGATGATGAAGATCAACATGGCAGTCATGGTATTAGGCGCAGACATCCTGTACAAAAGATTGAGCCAGGATCTATGAACATACTCTCTGCTAAATATGAGGTAAGTTGTGATATAAAATATAATTATATGTATTACATAAAGAACCTATTTAGCAATAATTTCCTATCTCCCTCCACCCTGTTGACTAAAGCCCATATTTTTAATGTAAATATGTTTATAAATTTGATTCCATAGTGGGAGGCAATTCAGAAAATTGATGATAACAAAATCGGGGCTACAGTTCAGTGTTTTAGCTACACATCTATTGTTTATGTCTAAAATTTTATTACACCATTTTTTAGTTATGAGTCAAGAATTCATTATACTGAGATTACTGAGTGAGGACTGTGACAAATCGTTTGTGGTGATTGGAGCACTGCTTTTTTTGAGATAATTTTGCTTCATCATATAATTTCCTTTCAGTATAACTTAGTTCCATTTACCCGTTATGAAGATGTATTCACACTAAAATTCACAGATGTGTCAATATAGGAGATCATCTTTCAGCTGCAACTAGTCCCTTTCTCAGCTACTGTAGCACAGTATACTGTAGGATATAAACGAGACTAGTTGTTAAAAGATATGTAAAAAATTTTATTGTCTGAATCTGAGGAATATTCTAGCTTAAGCATCATCATCATTTCAGCCTGTATTCGTTCACTGTTCACATAGGCCTCCCCTCTAGAGTGCCATTTGTTTCAATCTTGTGCCACCTGCATCCATCAATACCTTACATACCTCTTGAGGTTGTCGCTCCATCTAGTGGGAAGTCATCCCAGACTGTGTGTACTAGCACGGGGATGCCATTCTATAACCTTTCTTACCCAGCGGTTGTTGGTGCTACGAACTATGTTGCCGGTTCACTGCCACTTCAGCTTGCTTATCCCGTGGACTATGTCATTTACCCTAGTTCTACTGTGGATATCCTTATTTCTGATTCTATCATGCAGAGAAACCCCAAGAATAGCTCTTTCCATAGCACACTGAGCGACCTTGAGCTTCCCCATATGGCCCGCGGTGAAGGGCCACGTCTCAATTCGATAATGTCATTACTGGGTACACACTGCTCTTCAGGCGTTGAGATATTTTGAATGAGAAGATGTGAAGTTTTCCGAACGCTCCCCAGCTGAGTTGGATCCGTTTGTTGACCTCTCGGTCAAAGTTGGACTTACCTAACTGAATAACCTGCACTATATAGACATATTCGTCGACAACTTTGAGCTTAGTGCTACCATTGGATCTTACTTGGATCGGTTTCATACTCTGATCCTGTACTCGGATACACCTTGTTGCACTTCTTTCTGTACAAGCACTTCAACGCTTCGATGTACCAGTAGTCAATTCAGCATCGCTGGAGAGACTGTAGCAACGCCCATGTCTCAAGCAATCAAAGGTTTTTTCGCTGTTCACATACGCCAGACATAAGGGCAGATTATACTTCTCAGTTGTCTGTATAATTTGACGGAGAGTATTTTTTTTTTTTTTTTATTTTATACAAAGTCGGAAGTTATTCAACCATGTAGCAAGCAAGTTGTTCAAGTAGTTATTTGGCAGCAGTTTCCTGTGAGGTGGAGGTACTTTCCCAGAAGGGCTGCTTTAATGTGCCCTACCTCCCTTACGACGAGTATGTATGTGATCTACAGTGCTAGAGCATTTTCAGAATTAGGCTTGTTCGGGAATTCTTGGGCTGGAATTCATCAAGTCTGCATGTGAGATGGTTTATCGGGATATCTTCAGTATAATTTTGAGTCAGTTTAGCTCTAGGGTCAGTAAGGTTGTTACTAGTGCTGTTATTTGTGTGTAGCAACGACGTGTACAGCTGTCCATAGAACTTCTCCATCTCACTCAAACTCAGTCTTCGTAGAAATAATGGTGCCAGTGTTGGGCTTCAGCTTCGTTAGTTGACTTTGCCCAACAGACAGATCTTTGGCAAAGACTTTGGAGCCATGGTTTCGCTCTATCGCCTCTTTAATACGAATTGTGTTAAATTGACGTATGTCTCGCCATATACTTTTGGAGATCTGCCTTTTCAGCCATCTGTACTCTAGCGTGGGAGCTGAAGACTGCAACCACATCTGACCTGCATGAGATTCTGCATGTTAGTGGAGAGCTTTTGGGTTCATTTTGGGCAAGGCCGGAGAAATTTAGCTCCCACTGTATGGACAGTTTCCTAGAGCTTACTGTTGATATTGTGTTGTACAATCATCTAGGCAGTGAAAACGATTATGAAGTTCCACTTGAAGCTTTCGGGGTTTTAGATTAGGGCACGAGATGGACGGAGCGTAGACTTCACCAGGTGAGGCCAGCTTTATGTTAATGTTCAAAATGCCTCTTACCACCTGGTGATTGCTTCCGGTTTTCACCCTTTTGACCACAGAGACATCATTGAACAAATTCCGGTTGGTTGTCAAAATGAAGTCCATTTCTCTTTTCGTCGAACCACCCTCCACTCCACTCCAGATTCACTTGCGCTGCAGCTGCTTCTTGAAGAAGGAGTTCATCATAAAGAGTTTCTCCTTCTCCATGAAATCGACCAGCAGTTGGCCCCTTTGGTTTCGATGCCCGATTCCAAATTACCCCACTCTCAACTCATTGTTCTGTTTCATGCGTAGCTTTGCATTGAAGTCCCCTATCAGTACTGTGTAGTGAGTTTTAGAGGTATGTATGGCCTTGGAGATGTCTTCATACATTGGCCTATGTCCTGTTTATGATTACTTCGGTGTATCTTATTGTTAACTAATTCTAATTTCTTCTTTGTGGCGTTCTTGCTGTTCTCGCCAATGACATTGCTTATAATATCAAAAAGTAGCACATATAAGTGGAATGCTTAGTAAGTGACTATGCTTAGTAGGTAAAACTTCGACAAAATGGCATTGTGAGTGTACAAAAGTTTAGCTTTAGAGCAAAATAAAACAAAGAACTAAAACAAAGAACAAACACAGTACAGCACAAAGGATTAGTAGGCTATAGTGGACAAACAACTTAAAGTCTGATATTATTAGAGTTAATATAATCACATAAAATATATACACAAGGAGTGGAGATGATAATTGACAGGAGGTATGTAAAATTGATATGACGGGGATGGAAGTGGGGAGAAGGTCGTACAGGAAGGGTGTATTTCTATAACAATTGAAAAAGATATGGTCTGGAGTCCCTTCGTCCAGGCCACACTCACATATAGAACTGTCCTTCATCCGGATTTTTGCAAGGAAAACATTAGTGCAAACATGTCCAATTCGCAGATGACAGATGATTGATGTTGCCCGCTAACTCGTGTCCTGGTATTTAAAAAACCATGGTTTCGATGGTATGTAGGTTTGGATAGACGCATAATATCTGCCTTTTCGAGCACTAGACTTTTCCTATAATCCATTTCAACTGGCAAATAATTCGGTTCTGGCGAGTGGAACTAGGTCCTGGGTATAAGCTGTACATCGAGGAGACAGACATTCGCTATGAATCACATACCTAGCACACTCATCGGCTGTTTCATTTCCTGATATACCACTGTGACCAGGTATCCATAGATGAACCTGACAACCTCTAAGGTGACACTTGTATAAAGCCTGTTTAAAAGCCAAGATTTGTTAACTAATTGTTTGTATGTCATGAAACATATATATTATATTTTTATTACATATACATAAGAAATAACTCAATTTGCTTGAACTAATGCTGCTTTTTGGTTCATTGAGCTGTGATTTTTCTTCTTGTTCCAATTTGTAATCAGTTTACCTTGTCCGAGTTATTCCAAAATATTTTGACTTTGACGAAAAGTTGTTTTGTATCACTATTGTAAGTATGTGATTTTCCATTATTAGCATTTATGTGTTTCTTTCCTAAATAAGAAAACAAATAATTGTAACTCCCATACTCACAATAGTGAACCAAAACTTTCTTTTTAATCTATATATTATATTAATATTCATTTCAGAGTTTAGATTATGACACATGTGAAAACCATTTACTTCTTGATGAGGAACGCAAGCGAGGATACCCCTATATAGTATGGAAGGATATGGCACGATGGTTCATCATATTACTGATTGGAATGATCACAGCCCTTATTGCATTCATCATTGATATCTGCATAGAAGAATTCTCCGACATCAAATATAAGGAGCTAAAAAAATGTATCCTTTTTGTGATAGAGTTTGTAAAAATCTAGATTAAAATACATATATTTGTATAAAACAAATGAATGTAGCCTATCAGGATTGTTGCTGATGCAGGTTTATTTAACAAATAATGCTGATTTTTTGAATCAGCTGATATTAAATATCAGTTGATGCTAAATTTAATGAATTATTGTTTATTGCGTGCATAAGAATATAATTTATTGCTTGTATAATGCCTATACTAATACTATCCTTCCACCCACAAGTGTGTCTGCATTGATTTTATCTCGCCACATCAATGGTGGTAAGACATCCTATGTTATTCATCCTCTAGTATATTTTCTAGTTTCTATCAGGCTGTGTGTCAAATTTCAGTCAAATCAGTTCAGTCATTTTGTCTTGTTTGATAACAAAGAAACAAACATCTAACCAAATGTTCGAATTTACGATATTAGTCCTATTGCAGAAGGAAATGCATCAGTATCGTACCTTTGCCTCTCTTACAAGGTCCTATGCACCATCATAAGGAACATAGGTATGTAGTGCAAAGTGTATTTATATAACTAGTCTGGCCTCTGGCCATAAATACTGTTATATAGAAACTTTTCTTTCTTTCCTCTCTTTAATTATTTTGAATTTGGAACACGTTTATTATGTTACTGTTGTATATGTGAGTATATGTTAATTTTATGTACAAGGCGGCTGCGACCACATACCGACTGTATGACATAAATAAAGGCAGTGTAAAAATATCTAGCTTGTTTGTCGGTTGTGTCCGCCACCCTTATCAAGACACAAGACATTGGCGACGATCGAAACCATAATAAATCGTATGCAACATGTCTTCGAGTATTACGTTTAGAGTAATTTCAATTTTGGACCATAATATTCAAGAATGGAATGCCTACAAGTCACGGCTAACACAGTGGTTCATTGCGAATGACATCTCAGATGGCGTAGACAAAGCCAAGGTCAAGCGAAGGGCGATTTTATTGAGTGCTCTTAGTGAATCTACGTACAAATTAGTTAGTAACCTGGCATTGCCGAGTAAGCTGGAGAATATTGAGTATAAACAAATAATAAACAATTTGGATGTACGAGGGTCATTTGAAAAGTTCGTAGCCTAACATGGTTAAAGTCATTGGTATTTTTTATAACTACCCTCATTTTGTAGTTACATTATTTAGCAACAAGTATGCACAGTTTAGTTTATTCACAGTAACTCATTGTTCGTTTACACTTGATACCGTAAGTCAAGTCATAGCTATTTTTGAAAATGGATAAAATTGAACATCGTGCAGTGATAAAATACCTGAATTTGAAAGGTTTAACTCCAAAAGCTATACATGAAGACATGTCTGCTACTTTGGGTGAGTCCGCTCTTTCGTATGCGACTGTTAAAAACTGGGTGGCAGAGTTTAAACGTGGTCGTGAGACCATTCAAGATGACCTCCGTAGTGGCCGGCCTTCGACTGCTTCCACTGATCAAAACAAAGAAAAAATCTGTGATTTAATTTTATCTGATCGAAGATTGACTGTCGAGGAGATAGCTAAGACTGTAGGCATCTCATCTGAGTGAACACATCATATAATTACTACTGAACTTGGATTCTCTAAGGTGTCTGCGCGGTGGGTACCGCGACTGCTTTCAGTGGAACAAAAACGCAACCGACTCACAAGTTCTCGCGACTGTTTAGAGTTATATGCTGACCCAATAGAATTTGTTGAAAGATTTATAACCATCGATGAAACTTGGGTTCATCACAATACACCCGAGACAAAAGAACAGTCGAAGCAATGGAAAAGAGCAGGATCGCCCACCCCAAAGAAGGCAAAGGAGGTTTTATCGGCGGGCAAAGTCATGGCATCCGTTTTTTGGGATGCAAAGGGTATAAATTCTCGTGGATTATTTAAAAAAGGGTGAAACAATAAACTCCTATTACTATTGCAACCTGTTTGTCGTTTGAGAAAAGAAATCAAAGAAAAACGTCCAGGTTTATTGAGAAGAAAAGTCTTGTTTCATCAGGACAATGCGCGCGTTCACACCTCTGTGCAATCCATGGCAGAAATCCATCAATGTGGCTTCGAATTGTTACCTCATCCCCCATATTCATCGGATTTAGCACCGTCCGACTTTTATCTGTTCCCAAAGCTTAAAAATTTTTTAGGTGGTAAACATTTTTTTACAAATGAAGAGTCATAGCCGCCGTGGACGCTTATTTTGAGGAGTTAGACAAAGATTTTTTAAAACGGGTATCGAAGCCTTACCGGGTCGATGGAAAAAGTGTTTTGAGCTCGGAGGAGAGGTATGTTGAAAAATAAACCCAAAATCGTGTGGTTTCATTAAGTATGTTAGGCTAAGAACTTTTCAAATGACCCTCGTACATTTCACATCTGTACGAGTCGGTTTTGCAGACAGACAATTTTTAGGGTTCCGTACCCAAAGGGTAAAACGGAACCCTATTACTGAGGCTCCGCTGTCCGTCCGTCCGTCCGTCTGTCACCAGGCTGTATCTCATAAACCGTGATAGTTAGGGAGTTGAAATTTTCACAGATGATGTATTTCTGTTGCCGCTATAACAACAAATACTAAAAAATAGAATAAAATAAATATTTAAGGGGGCTCCCATACAACAAACGTGATTTTTTTTCTCATTTTTGCTGAATATTGATAACGGCAACAGGTAGACGCTTGAAATATTCACAGAATATTTAGTTATATATTTACTTTAAGAATAAATAATTAAATTAAAATAAAACAAATATTTAAGGGGGGCTCCCATATGACAAACGTGTTTTTTTTTGCCGTTTTTATAGATAATGGTACGGAACCCTTCGTGCGCGAGTCCGACTCGCACTTGGCCGATTTTTATATGGCTACTCAGCAACCAGGAGAGAGTCACACTCAATGGGCGGCACGGATCAGGGGATTGGCTGCACACTGTGAGTTTAAAAACTTAGAAGAAGCTCTGGTAGATAAGTTCCTTATGGGCATGGTAGCGTGTCACGAGCGGGACAAGTTATACGCTCAGTGTCTAATGGCATTGACGCTGGCCAAAGCAGTGGAATTAGCGGAGAGCGTACGCTGTCCGCGGCAGGCGGTCAAGGCGCACCGTCGCCGCCGGCGGCCGCTGCGCAAGAGACGCTGTTACAACTGCCTCATCTAACTCTATCTAAGTCTACAAAATTTCTAAGGGTGAAAAATGCAGTGTGTGTGGTTATAATAATCATAAGTCCGATCAGTGTCGTTACAAGAATCTAAAGTGCAAAAAGTGCGGGCGTAAAGGGCATTTACGAAGGATGTGCGCGGCGTCTGTAAAAGCGCATTTTGTGGAGGAAGGTAATGTAGAGGCAGATGACGGTAGCGCGGCAACAGTCTTTACATGCTAAATATTATAAAAATGAAGAAAGGAGACACCCCCAAATAATTTGGTTAATGATAATAAATAAATAATAATAAATAATTGGGTTAAAATTTATAAAAACGATCATAAGTTTACCTGGGCAAAAGGAGTAGTGATAAATACAATGGGTAGGGTAATGTACCTGATTCATGTACCGGACTTAAACATTAAAGTTACAAAGCATATAGATCAAGTAAGGTTCTACGCAGCGGAGGTTGGTCAGCGCAAGGACTTAACTGCAGGACCCCGACTGGGACCCTGACACCGTTTCGGTGATCACAAGACAAATTACTGATCAATGCCGTCCATCAGCAACAGACGGCACTGTTGCAACGGCATTAACCTTTGTAGGCGGAGGAGAGGAGCTGGATGCTGATTGTGGGGAAGGAACAATAAGCGATTCCGAGCGAGACCATAACGCTGTACCAACCATACCACACGCAAGTATCGGAGGCGAGAGTGCCAATATACATATGACTGACTGTGATGGCGAATTTACGATGCCTGTGGTTGACGGCACAGATAATGCAATGGTTAAGACTCCAGCCCAACCAAATCTTACGGATAGATCCAAACGTTCACGTAAGCCAGTTAGTAGGCTATGTATCTAATGAGATGTTTGTAAAATAAAGGGAGAGGGATGTTGTATATGTTAATTTTAAATATAGGCGGCTGCGACCACCTACCGATCGTATGTTTTAAATAAAGGCACTGTAAAAGTATCTAGCTTGTTTGTAGGTTGTGTCCGCCACCTTTATCTCATACAAAAGAGTTACAAACTTCTTTCGATTACCCGCCGTTTTACATATATTTTTCGTGTTTATTATCAAATTACAATATGGTATGGGGTCGTAAAGAAAATAGGATTGCAGTTATTGCCTTGCACAAAGTGGGTATAAAGCCGTCGGTCATATTCAACACACTTCAAAAGCTTGGTATCAGCCGTCCGTTCGTATATCGTACTATCGACAGATATACCAACACTTCCTCAGTTGAAGACCATAAAAGATCAGGGCGACCGCATGCTGTTAGAAATACAAAGTCTGTTAATGCTGTTAAAGTCAGAATTCGCCGAAACCTCATTAGGAATCAAAATCTTATCGCGTGAAATGAAGATTCCTGTCTCTCTGATTTGTGACTCTGTCGCGTATAATAAAACAAGACCTGAAGCTCGTCGCTTATCTTCGATATACAGGACCTGCCCCAAATCAATCCCTACAGTTGAAGAGAGTGGATCGATCAAAACGCCTTTTGTCCCGATACGCAGGTGTAAGGCACAGAAATATCCTCTTTACTGATGAAAAAAGTTTTACTACTGAAGAACGCTACAACAAATAACGTGCACGCACACAGTCCTAAAGAAGTCGCCGAAGTGAACGGTACAACGTGTTCATCATCCTGCGTCTGTACTGGTTTGGTGGGAGGTGTCTTTTCAAGGAGTCACAAAGCTTCATTTTTGTAAAAAAAGGAGTGAAGACTTCAGCCAAAGCTAATCAAGAGACTGTCTTGGATCGTGTTGTGAAACCTCTCAGAAATACACTTTTTAAAATGTACCGTGGACTTTTCAGCAGGACTCTGTTTTTGCAGGATTCTTCTCCTGTTTTTGAATTCGCAATTTAAAAAACAGGTATGGTCTTCTAAATGTTTATCCTGTGACCTTTTAATGCGGTAATTTTAAAAATTACATTACACCTTTTCTGAGAATAATATTTTTAATAAATTTTACAGTTCGTAGTATTTTATTTACTAATGTAACATATTTCACTTTTTCATCGGAGGCATTATAAAAGTAATTACTTTAAATTACGCAATTATACACGGCTACAATAATGTGAGTCATAGTCGTGGATGTCTAACATCATGCCATCAAACAAGTGACTTTGTGTGATCTGTGATTGGGCAAAAATTCTCGCAAGCGCATGCACGTAGCAATAAGCCCTTGCATTCTAGAGTCATGTCAAAAACTGAATATCAGTAATGAAATCATTAATTGGATGTTGATGCTGATATTATGTAAATTGAAGTGAACGCTGATATTCGCAACAATCCTGGTACCTATATATTAGGTATGAAATAGTAATTATCATGATACAATATTGAAATATTTCAGATTTGAAATGTGTATGAAGGAAGACCGAGTAGTATTTACAAAACTGAAATTATCTATAAGTAAAAAAATTAATTGAACGATACAATAATAAGATCCAGCAATACATACATACTAATAAACTAGCTGATTAAAAACCTATTAAAAACGTATTCATAATGAAAATAATATTATAATATGTTTTTATTTTTATTTTTCCTTAACTGAAATATTACAGCCGTCGATAAATATGTGTTGATGGATAGACTGTACATCCCGTATTTGTTGTGGGTGTTATCAAACGTGTGCATTGTCTTCATAGGATCTATGTTGGTTGCATATGTAGAGGTATAAATTCTATTACATTTTGGTCATGTATTATGTTATGATATCTACTTTTTTTTCTTACAAACAAGCTTATGGCTTACCTTATGTAAAATGGCTACCATAGCCTATAAACTCATGGAATACAACAGACTTTCCATCACCTACTAAGATTGGAGCTTACTGGTAACATCACTCTCTCAGATACATTAAACCCCCATAGGAGATGTTACTTTGCTGCGGTTTTCTGTGAGGTGGAGGTATTTCCTCAGTCTGGCTGCTTTGATGCACCCTACCTCTCATTGCCTCGTTTGTTAATGGGCTTTGCTATTAATATTACTTATTTTAGTTATATTTATAGAAGGCGCTAGTTTGTGTATCAAATAATTTCAGAAGTTGTGTGTACATCAATGAAAAGTCCTAAAGAGTGATAATTTTTTTTCCGCCTGCAATGGACCTTGGACAAAGTGGGCTCGGAAGGGTCTGTTTACTGTTTAGAGACTGACTTATTCAATATTTGCCAATAATTTGACTTTTGTTTGTTAGACGAAACATTAGTGAAGCGACAGGAACCCAATAAACCTCTATTATATTGCTGCGTTGATTTTTTTTATTAAAGATTATCAAAAATTTTAGCCTGTCGCTGCCGGTAGTGGTATTCCCCAAGTGAAATGCTACCTCAACGGAGTGAAGGTGCCCCGGGTGGTACGCATCAAGACGCTCATAGTGAAAGCCTTTGGAGTTATTACTGCCGTGGTCGGAGGACTTGCTGGTGGCAAAGTACGTTAGACTATTTTTATTATAATTTACAAGTATCTATTATTCTATTAACAAGATACATTGGTATTACTAGCAAGGTATTTTTTTTTATATCTTTCATTACAATAATTGTTGTTTTCAATCATTGTAGCGAACGAGTATGTTAAAAAATACTTTTCTAAATTGTTTTGCACGGCGTCGGGAGGCATACTAGCATACATGGCCTACCCACACAACAACCCTCCAGTATTTGACTGCGTTCATCTGTGAGGTGGAGGTCCTTCATTGACGGGCTGTTTTGACGTACCCTCCCTTTTTTAAAACAGTCAGACCATAGCAAACAGACATGTTCACACATAACACGAGCGTTGGTGTCAAAGTAGCGTTACTAACCACTGCGCCACCGAGCTCGTCAATGCGCCACTTAGCTATGTTGTCGGTTTTTTTCTTACTTATGGACACTGACGATGGACGGAAAATAAATATTAAATAAATAAAAAGTATATTATTTTTTACGAATATTACAAACATCTTTGTATGGCCATGGAAATGCATTTTAAATGCGTTACCTTTAATTAATGCTCTTGCAGGAGAATCGCATATAACAGCGTTCAGCGTTGAATATTCTGTCGTGTAATCAGTTTTAAATTATTACGGTAAAGCTGCAGTAATTCATCAATATTTGCAAGGTTGCAAGAATAAGTTTAAATCTACAGGTTTATTTGTGCCCTCATATACACCCTACAACCAATGGTGGAATATTTAGGAATTCATGAATGTTGCACAATATTGGCCGCACTTGATGTTTGGAATTTTTGAATAATGGTAAGCCGTCAATATTTACATTAAGAGATATGCACTCTGGTATATTGTCTAAATGTTGTAAAACCGTTTTTAGCGTATTAATGAGGCCATTATGCCAATAATGACCAGAATCAACTGAAACTATAGATATATTTGTTTTTTGACAATTTAAAAGTGTCCGTGGATCCTTTGGAATTGAACAGGGAAATCTCTCGTTCAGAAGTTGGTTTAGTTCTCTCAATGCATCTTGTGTAATATTAAAACTAATTGCCCATTTTCTTATTTTATCACGTAGTTTATCATTTTTTGCTGGCTTCGCTTTCGCTATCACAATCTGTTTCACTATCAGTAAGACATAGTTTTTCAAATATTTCATCTACTTCGTCTTTTTTCCCTCTACTATTACAAAACCACTAGATCCACTTAATGCGCTTGAAGCAACATTATCTTCGGTCTCGAACTCTAGATTTTGCACCGAGCTAAATTTTCTTGAGTTTAATATTAAATTTTGTACGGAACCAACTCCAGTTTGACGAAAATTATCTTGTCGTGTAGAAATATTCAATCTAATGTAATTGGACATAAGGAGCGCAGTATAGTATTTTTTAACTTTCCTTTTAAAAGAACCACTCTTTTTTACACTAGCCCAGCTTTTTCTATTCATTTTAACGAAATATTTTAGAAGTTGATAGCTGAATATAATATTACTATACTCTTCACTTATAGGACATTCAGTCATTAAATAGTAGTATGCAAATTTACTAAAAATCGTGTAAGAGTGCAATTTGTCACTTTTTCACGAATGCCACGTAAAAGTGGTTCACGCGACTAATACAATTAATGTCAGTGTAAAAGTCGTTCAAACGTTACTAGGACGACAGCGCCGGTTTTACGATTGAAAGATGTGTAATGGTCATATAAAACAGTCGCATAGAAGTGTATACGACGTCTTTATATGACTAAAAGTGGTATAACGATAAGAGGCACTAAGTCGCATTATAGGCTAAAATTACTTCTATACGATGTTTATAGCATTTTGAGCTGTATAACTTATACTTATACGACGAAAATGTTTGTTGGGTAGTAGCTTGATAAATGTTTTTTGATGAGAGTACTTGAATTGCTTGATAAATATGTTGAGTAACTTTCTTGATAACTTGGTAGGATTCAGTGCCTTTGCAATCCTTACATACAGTATATGCACCTTCTCAATTCGGGGGTGAGACCCGCTTGTGGGAGGCCAACGCACCGATTCGCTGCTGCACACGGGATACACAAAACAATAATCCCGCTCGATGGAATGTATGTGCATTTTGTAGACTCATACATGTGATGTTATTGTCTCGACGTAAAATACTACGTGAATTTAAACTTGTTTATTACTCACGGAGCCGCGCTGCGTCCTTGATAACCGATAGCAATCTAATTATATAAAATCACAATTGAGTTACTTATACAATATCAAATAATGACAGCCACGCGGTAAAACGTTGATACAATACATACGTACATATTTATTATTATCAACGCGGCCGAACGCTCGGGTCTAATATAATAGAAAGTCGTCTTTATAAACGCTTGAAAGAGATTGTAAGTAAATCTTACGTCTTGCAGGAAGGGCCGATGATCCACTGCGGGGCAGTGGTCGCAGCTGGTATATCGCAGGGAAAGAGCACCACGTTCAGAAAGGACTTTAGGATATTCCAGTACTTCCGCGATGACCACGAGAAGCGGGAATTTGTATCTGCCGGAGCTGCCGCCGGGGTGTCGGCAGCTTTTGGAGCTCCTATTGGTATGTATTTTAAGAGAGGTAGGACACACTGACATTTCTATATAAGGGTGAAGTATCTAAATTTACATGGGATTTCAGCCAAATAGCAGCGATGTGTTACAAGAAAGTGAGACTGAGAACATTTCCTCAGGCACGAAAAAGGCAGAAAAAAAGTAGTGATGGCCCAGTAGATAAAGAGCCGCCTTATTGGCCAACTGGTCCCCCGTTCGAATCCTGGCATGGACATACAACTAAAATTCGTCTTTTCGGATTTATGTACTTATTTGTATATTTGTTATTATGGTGATGGAAAACATCGCTAGGAAACCCGCACATCGAAGAAATTATACATATTTCGAAAGACGAGATCTAATTATAAATTGTTACCTAAGAAAGGTGTGGTTATCACTGTGGGTTTTTATGATATGTGGGGAGGTATGACGGCAGTCGCTTCATGTAAAAATCAGTATCTTCATCAAATCCTTGGGCTTAAGGTGCGGACCCCGCAAATCGTAATGGATTAGGAAACTGGATAACGTTAAGAATAAGACCGGGTAAATTTTTCTACGGTCTCGTGGCGAAGTGGTTAGCAATGCAAATTTAATACTAAGGCTATATAAAAATACTGATACTGCCATTGAAATGGTTTTGTGGTGTAAGTGACTCACTGTTATCTATCTACAGAGTCAAAGCCAACCTCACCTGTATGTGGCGCACTCTACTAGTTATTGAACGAGGTTGTAGCGTAAAAATAGCACGATACGAGAAATATGTGGCATGAAAGATGATGTAGTGACAAAAATTGAAAAGGATATTTTGAGATGGTTTGGTCATTTAGAAAGAATGAATGACAAAAGAGTTACGAAAGAAGTGTATCAGGCAAGAGTGAATGGAGTTATCGGTAGGTAGGCTCCTAGACACATATAGATCAAATTGGTGATGGATTGGAAAAGGGCCAATTCAAAAGCAACGAAAACAGAAGAGAGTGAGTTGATGAGTGTGGAAGAAGCGAGAGAGGTGCACCTGGAGTTCCATTGTCTCTTACCCCAATGGGAGATAGGCGTGATGATATGTATGTATGCTTTGGCGAAAGAGAGGTAAGGTAAGGACGTGGTACGTCCAAATTGATCGTGTTTTGAACGAAAGTGGTGTCAGAAGCGCTAGAACCCGGCGAGCGTTCATGAAAATAGTTTATTAAAGAAGCGTTAACTCAATGTAGTTGTCATTTTTGGAATGAACAGGTGGAGTTCTGTTCTCACTCGAAGAAGGCGCCAGTTTCTGGAATCAAGCTTTGACGTGGCGGACGTTCTTCGGCACGGTAGTGTGCACTTTTACCTTGAACTTCGCTCTGTCTGCTTACCATGGACATCCGGGAGAACTCAGCTATCCAGGTGTGATTAACATATTACATATATATATACTACATAATAAATGAAGATTAACATATTTTCAGAAAATGCAACAGTTGCTGTGTGCAAATGTACAAAAGAGGAAACTTTCGTATGTGGTCTCCTGTAGGGCTCTATGGCATATACAAGAATTGCAGTTTCGTCACTTGTATTTCACTGTGTGTTCTTTCATCTATACTCTATACAGATAAATAAAATTGGGAGTGTCTGTTTGTAATATTAAAATAACCGCTTTTTATTAAATGCATATGGATATATACACGGTACATATACCAAAATGAATATTTTTACAATTTTTGTCTGTCTTGTCTGTTTGTTCCGGCTAATCTCTGAAACGATTGGACCGATTTTGACGGGACTTTTACTGGTAGGTAGACGACTGTTCAGAGCACAATATAGGGTACTTTTTATCCCGTAAATATTTAGGGTTCCTGCGTAAAATATGAAAAACTGTTATTACTAAAATTAGGGGGAAATATCTTCCCTTCGGGGGACTTTGCACTTTTATTTTTATTATATTTACACAGAATACGTATTTTTTGTGACATAAAATAAATACGCATTTTATATATATATATATAATAACATAATATGTAATAATATAATAATCTTCTATACAGATAAATAAAATTGGAGTGTCTGTTTGTAATATTAAAATAGTCGCTTTTTACTAACTGCATATGGATATGTACACAGTACATATACCAAAATGAATATTTTTACAATTTTTGTCTGTCTGTTCGTCTGTCTGTTT
Organism: Pyralis farinalis; assembly: GCA_947507595.1. Taxonomy (NCBI): domain Eukaryota; kingdom Metazoa; phylum Arthropoda; class Insecta; order Lepidoptera; family Pyralidae; genus Pyralis; species Pyralis farinalis. Next base: position 11,575,106 of record OX382269.1, on the reverse strand, counting down.
GTTCCGGCTAATCTCTGAAACGGCTGGACCGATTTTGACGAGACTTTCACTGGCAGATAGCTGATGTAATAAAGAGTAACTTGGGCTACCTTTATTTTAGAAATTTTATTTATTTTTATTAATATAAATATAAATAAATAATAAAAAAAAACTATTCCGCGCGGACAAAGTCGCGGATACAGCTAGTACACTATACAACGAGTCTGAAACCTGTTAGAAACTCGTTTCAAATCAGTTTCATGGAAACCGGCGGGTGCAGTAACTACGTTTCGCGTATCGTCAGTTTTGGCCTATGCCTTTATTCTACCAACCGAATGGTCGAGGTAGAATATTGTAATTTTTTGTCAGTCATAAACCTACGACTTTAGATATGTTTCTCAATGTAAGGATGTATTCACATATTTTTTATTCTAGGACTGCTTCGTTATAAGATAATTTCATCATATTTACGTTCACCTTATATGGAAATGATCCGAAATTGATTTCATACCGTGAGTTTTAAATGAATCTAGTGACAGTTGCATTTCTTTGTGTGTTCTGGGCATAAGTAGTTCAGCTTATGTATCTATTGATGAAACTAAAACGATAAAGTACTAGGCCGGGTCAGAGTTCATTCAGGCAATTAACCTTTATTAAGCAGATTGTATTTACTTTATTGTGTATTAGTAATAATGTTAGTAAACATTACCAGGTCTCCTTAACTTGGGCAGAATGGAGCCGTTTCCGTTCCAATTCTATGAACTGCCGGTCTTCATGCTGTTCGGTGCCATCGGTGGATTGTTGGGTGCGCTATGGAATTACATCAATTATAGATTAGCAGTATTTCGAATAAGGTATTAAATTATTTTTGCTGCATGTAACAAGAAATGTGTAAGTCCAGTTACGGGAATGGACTTACGCAGTTCTTGTTCCAAAGGAAAAGGAGTTATGCACTCGTAGGTCTAAGCGTCCGCTGTTGATATCGAGTTCATGATTCGGAAAGGTCAAAACGCAATCGTTATTAATGTATCATTGATTAGATATTTCTAGTCATACTTAGAGAAGATTTTATTTATTCCGTACATATTGCATAGCCCTATTTAGTTCCAAGTTAAGCAAGTACACATAGATAAGATTACAAGGAATTTAACGTAAAAAAACATGAATTTTAAATTATTACTCTTCTAATGTAAGAATGCGCCTTTAAATGAAAAAATCACTATCAAGTGCACAGTTAGTACATATAGTAGCAAACCGCAATGACGCTCCACCATATATTTCTTCTTCTTCTTCTTATCGTTATTCCGTTTCCTAATCCATTAGGGTTGGCGGCGCTGCTTACCTAAGCTTAAGGATTTGGCGAAGGTACTGATTTTTACATTGAACGATTGCCGTCAAACTTCCACAAAGCACAGGAAAAACCAGACCTTTCCTAGTTTATACCACATGTCTTTTGAAATATATATTTTTTGATATGCGGGGAAACCTCACGACGTTTGCCTTCGCTGAAGAGCATGATAATTACAAATTTACAAATATGTACATAAATCCGAAAAGACGAATTTAGAATATGCCAGGATTCAAACCAAGAACCGTAGGTCGGATTTTTTATCCACTGAGTTATCTATCACTGCTCATAGCTATCATGCTCCACTATATTTTATATTCAGTAATAAATGACTAACATGTTAAATGCTCAATCTCTATCGATGTTACTGTTGTTATGTAGGTAGGTAGTTATATTGTTACTCTTAAAATAAAACCGGATTGTCAAAACGTTTTTATATATTTACCAGCTAACCCGGCAAACGTTGTTCTGCCATATAATTTATTTCTTTTTTTTGTGAAATATACTTTACGACCTATTCCCATACCTACGAAATATACATAAAAAAATTCATAAAAATCGGTCGAGCCGTTTCGGTGGAGTGCGGCTACAAACACCGTGACACGAGATTTTTATATATAAGATGGATGCGAAATGAAGAATAACGAAGTGCATAGACAACACGAAAGTGGAAGAATGTAGCCGAGCAAGACATAGTTGGTCGTGTTTAGTCAACTGGGGGGGGGTATTAGGCGCCTTAAAAACCGTCGAACGGCCATGAAAGAGCAATTGAGAGTTAAAAGAAGCAAGGAAAAAAGATGTGTGTGTGTGGACCGAGTTATCTAACGCTCGGTCATCTCGCAAGAGACTTCGCGAAGTTAAATTTCCTCGTCGTTTCCTATTTGTCTTACATAATGTATATTTAACTGAAATGTATGTTTTATATATTTCATTACGTTATCGTCTTTATCTGCTCTAAATCTTGCGAACCCTGTCTACCCCATACACTAAATTAAATGTGTACGTGCAAATACAGCATATATATAGACTTGTTGTACACATGAATTAAAAAATAATAAGACAGCAGAATGCGCAGGTTTTGTTAGTTTTGTCTAACAAAAATCGTTCTGCCTCTGCCGTTTTGTTTCATAGATCCGGATGCATACAAGTATACGGCATACCTGATGTACCGTAGCATATGAACGCTTGTAATACAATGAGTATTGCTTGCGCAATGGCACCCCTACTGCTAACAGAGAGCTCCTTACTGGAGCTTACTGGTACTATTAGGACATAATATTTAGAAATTAACGCGAATATTTTGGGGTGTAATACGTGCAGGTGAGGTGTAATGTGCATGAGTGATAGTAAATAGTGAGCCATTTGCACCTCTTTGCGTATAAGTAAAGCTTCCTTAATTTTACTTGTTTAAATGTCAGGTACATCACAGCGCCGTGGCTGCGGGTGGTGGAGGCTTGCCTGGTGGCTGCCTCGAGCGCTACGCTCGGCTTTCTGATGATGTTCCTTATAGATGACTGTCGGCCGCTTGGTGAAGACCCCACCAAAGTGCCCTTACAGGTAGGTAAACATTTTGCGGACTAATCAATTGACGTTCCTTTATATATAATACTAATGAAGGGCACCCTCGCTCCCGCGGAAGTTCCGTTATTCCATAATAGTTTTGGTATCCCATCTTAACGGATACCTACACTTCCTGAGAAAAACCCTGCATATTAAATCAATGTGTGATCAAAGAACAGCAGTGATAGCCTAGTGGATAAAGAACCGGCTTAGTGATCAAGAGGCCCCGGTTCGAATCCTGGCATGTACCACAATTTATTTTTTGTTATACTACGTCGGGAGGCATACAAGCATACGGCCCACCTGATGTAAAGCGGGTACCGTAGCCTATTAACGCTTGCGATATATTAATTATTACTCGCGCGATGCCTCCTCTGCTGCTTACACAGCAACTCATTGGGAGTTTACTGGTGACCTCACTCCCACGCAGGAACACAACAACCCTCTAGGGAGTTATTATTTGGCTGTGGTTTTCTGTGAGGTGGAGGTACTTGCCCTTGCTTGCTTGCTTTGATGCGCCCTACCTCTCTTAAAACATCCAGACCAAGACAAACAGACATGTTCATGCACACAAATGTTTGCCTTGTGTGGGAATCAAACCCACGAGCGTTGGTGTCAAAGTCGCGTCATTCACGACATAGCCACCGAGCTCGTCGAAATTCTTCGTAGCGAAGTCTTCTTAGCGTTACCTATTTTCTAGTTATAGGATTGGCGGGGTCCGCCATCATACCCTAAGGAATCAAAAAATTTAAATGTAATTTAAAGTTTTGATATTTTATCGATGGTACTGATTGATCTCGAAGAGCGTTTCTACCAAATTTGGCCTACTTTTTATATTTATGTTTTTGTAGGGCTTTAATTAATCAAGACCACTGTGAATCATCGGTCCTGGCTGTTGCTGTGAGATGACAGCCATGAGGCCCAGTCAGTTGATTCTTACAGCCTACGTTACACGTAAAACTTAATTTGTTAATCACCAATCGAAAAGAAGGACATTAAACGTTTAAAACCTCGGTTTTAAACGTTTAGTGTCCTTTAAAATTATAATGTCCTTTTTTTTTAAAAAAAAACAATCCGTCTTACGAATCATACCTCCCGAAAAGATGGGCTGTTTGATCAGCTCGATGAGAGTCGTTTCAACGGTACTCTAAATAGAGAGATGAGTAGAAAACAAAATGGTCAATTTAATTAATTTTCAATTTTGTTTGTCTCCAGCTATTCTGCGCTGACGGAGAGTATTCCGTGCTAGCAGCAATATGGTTCCAAACGCCGGAGGCCTCGGTGCGTTCGTTCCTGCATGATCCCATCGGGTCGTACAAGCCGACAACTATCCTCGTGTTTGTGGTGTGCTACTTTCTCCTGTCGTCGTGGACGTTTGGTCTGGCCGTGTCGAGCGGGCTGTTTATACCGAACTTGCTGACGGGCGCGGCTTGGGGACGGTTGATCGCGCTTGTCATGAAAGCTATAGTTCCAACAATGGTAAGTACTGTCCGGTACTGCAGCGTTCCGCTAAGTTATTGTGTTCAAGGCTACCTACCAAATCAACAAATTTTAGGTGTAGACCATAGGCAAATCAAATTTTTATTTAAATTTATATAACATGAAAAGTTGTTTAATAAGTTATAAATATAAATGCCTAAGATTTCAGCTTTTCAGCCGGTGGTAGGGTAAATACCCGCCTGGTTAGCTACCACCGTATACACGGCGAAACGAGTAAGTTGCGTTTCGGGATCAGCTTGTCGGTATAACCATATATACATATACACCATATATAACATTATACACCAGCTGATCCCAAAAATTGTTGACGCGATATTGCGGGAACAGTGGTGGATTCTGTCTATCCATTGTAAGCTGACCCGTTGGCCAGGGAGATCCGTTGAAACGGTTGTTCCGCTGGCCGCCCGCGGTTATAGTGCAGGGGACCAATCAAACCTAACTACCATGAAAGGCTGCTTTTTCATACCGCGCATAATCTCGGGGTAGATCGTCATGCCGGTTGGTGACGGTCGTGGATGGTGGGGACCCGGCGACTATCTCTGGGGGTTTCGGGGACCGTTCTAACCGAAGGATCAGTACCGCTCCTTTGTCGACAAACTAATGGAGAAACATCCTTCTCTTTTCTTCTCTGTACAGTGCAATTCGGAATGCATAGTCATACAGCGGTGCACTGCTCCTCCACCCTGTTCAAGGTTGAGTTCGCTAACATCAGCGGACTCCACTCAAACCCTAATGACGTCCATCAACACCTTGAGATGGCGAGGCCCGCCATGCTCTTCCTGACGGAGACACAGATCCAGCGGGCACGACCTACTTGCAGTACCCCGGTTAGGTTATTGAAGAAAATTTCCTCGCGAAAGCAGGTGTCTGTTTGTTTTTCGCTCGGATGTATGTTGTCGCCATATGGGCTGTTTAGAGGATTCCTCCTTTCCCATTCTCTGGGTGTATGTTAATCTGGGCCTTCAGAGCATTTACATGTGCCTATACCGACCCCATACGGACACGCAGACGGCTCGGCTCTTTGAGTACTTGAGTTAGGCGGTAGATGAAGCGCAGGAGCGGTACACTACTGCTGAGATGGTGTGTTTGGGGACTTTAACTATCACTACGACATACAGCTGACCACTCACGTCTCGTTCACGTCACTTTTCATCTCTCGTACTCGACCGGTTGTGTTCCGGAGGCTTGGAGAGAGGCTAATGTGAAGCCAGTCCCCAAAAAGGGAGACCGTTCAGACCTATCAAATTACCGCACTATTACCATAACTACAATGTTGTGCAAAGTCATGGAACAGATCCTTAACAATCAATTGATCCACCAACTAGAAGATCACTCCCTAATTAATGATCGTCAGTATGGTTTTAGACCGAAACGATCAACGGGTGAACTGCGCGGAGTATGTGACGTACCTCTAGGGGGAGGCAATCGATAAACATGGCGAATCCATGGCAGTCAGCCTAGATATTGCCAAGGCATTTGATCGGGTCTGGCACAAAGCACTTCTCTCCAAACTTCCGGCATACGGTCTACCCCTCCAGTTTTGTAATCCTTCTGCATGAGCATAGAATCCACGACCTTGCAGACAGATGCGCTTCGCGGTTTATGTCAGTGAATGCCGGTGTCCTACAGGGCTCCGGACTGTCGCCTACCCTCTTTCTTCGTCATATCAATGACATGAAGCTGCCATTTTGTCACTTAAGAAAACTCAGGTGTGCGCGGTTACAACAGAAATGCCCCCGTTCCTTCCCACTTCCAGGCTTCAGGGCGCTTCCCTTAGTATGCGAAATGGCCTGAATATGCCAGGCAAGGATATTCATTGCGATCTCAACCAACGTTACTACATCGAGAGCCTGATCTCAACAGCTTCTAAAAAGCTCGGAGTCCTGAACAGGGTGCGCCGGTTCTCCACGCTGGACTAGCTTGTCTGCTTTATAAGACTCAAGTTCGGGCCTGTTGCAGTATTGCTCGCATCTCTGGGACGGTTCCGTACAGTATCTTCTCGAGGCTGTCGATAGGTTGCAGGGACGCAGGCGTAGCGTGGGCGTCGGCCGCCCGGGGCGGAAGACAATTTTGCCGCCATTACAAAAGTAACAGTTCACACTGTTGAATGTAGGTACACGTAGCGGAAAAATTCAATTTTTCACGTAGCACAACAATTTTACAGCCACTACACGTACTTATTTGCATAGAAATTACAGTTTTAAAGCGTAAAATAAATTACGATACGAGACAATGACAATGTGAAATGGACAACAGAGGATCCATCCATAAAACTTTCTTTGAATTGTCAGTGTCAAAGCAACAGGTACTTCCTTGAAGGGACTTACCCGTACCTATAGTTTCTAAAATACCTACGGGGAATCCCCGCAAGTCAGTATAGACGGTGTTGCCAGCAGTCGCTACAAAATATTTAAAGAAAGGGGATTCCCAGAATTCGTCACAGAATAAGTAATAAAAAATTTCGTGCTCTTTTCAATTGCTCCAAATTGGTAGTTACGCTAAAAATATGAAATGGTTCAAATATTTTTAGTATTTATTGACAAATTTTGCCGCCCCCTAAAAAGTGCCGCCCGGGGCGGACCGCACCCACTACGCTACGCCACTGCAGGGACGGGCTATCCGCATAATCGACGACGAAGAGGTCGCCAAAAACTTAGAACCTCTTCAACTTCGTAGGGACATTGGCTCTCTAAGCGTATTTTACCGTCTTTACCATGATGAGTGCTCTGAAGAACTGTTTTCCCGTATTCCACCTTCGCCATTCCGATATAGAACCACAGGTGCTGGCTTTCGATTTCGATTCGATCGTTCTATGGACAGCTGTATATATCGTCGTTACAACCGGGTAACAGTGCTAGTAACGAACCAAGAGCTAAACTGACTCGACACTATACCGAAAATATCCCGGACATCAGTCTGTACGAGATTCGTGTGGCTCTCAAACAGTTTAAAAATGGGAAAGCACCAGGCGAGGACGGAATTACGGCGGAACTTCTGAAAGCGGGCGGAAAGCCGATACTTGTAGTCCTTCAGAAGCTATTCAATTCCGTCACTTACACTCCTGTGAAACACCGGAGGCATGGAGCAGAAGCCTGGCCATGTTGTTCTTCAAAAACGGTGATAATACCCTTTTAAAGAACTATAGGTCGGCAACGCGAGAGTGACACCCCTGGTGTTGCAAATGTCCATAGGCTACGATAACTGCTTCCCATCAGGCAGGCCGTAAGCTTGTTTTCCACCTTAGTGGTATAAAAAAAAGGGCGATATTGCTTCTGAGCCACGTTTATATACTGTTTTCGAGAGTCATCACAAACCGTCTCTTGATGAATTCCAGCCTCCCAAACAAGCCGGATTCCGAAAAGGATTTGGCACCGTGGATCACGTACATACTCTCGGCCAGATTATACAGAAGACTGAGGAGTATAATCTGCCCTTATGTTTGGCGTATGTGGACTACGAAAAGGCCTTCGATTCCGTTGAGACATGGGCGGTGGTACAGTCTCTCCAACGATGCCGAATTGACTATCGGTGCATCGATGCGTTGATGTGTTTGTACAGTAAGGCTACGATGTGTATCCGAGTACAGGACCAGAGTACGAAACCGATCCAAGTGCAAAAAGGTGTAAGACAGGGCGATGTCATATCCCCGATGAACATGGATAAGACTAAGATCATGTCGAATGTCCATGTCACACCTATGCCAGTCGCGGATGGAAACACTAAGCTCGAAGTTGTTGACGAATATGTTTACCTAGGACAGATTATTCAGTTAGGTAAGTCCAATTACGGCTGGGTAGCGTTCGGGAAACTTCGACACATCGTCTCGTCCAAAATACGGATGACATACGGAACTGAGACGTGGAAAGAGCTATGCTCGGGAAATAAGGATATCCGCAGTAGAACTAAAGTAACCGACATAGCCCACAGGATAAGCAAGCTAGCAAGTGGCAGTGGGCCGGCCATATAGTTCGTAGAATCGACAACCGCTGGGGAAGAAAGGTTCTCGAATGACGTCCCCGTACTGCTGCATGCAGTGTGGGACGACCCCCACTAAATGGAGCGACGACCTCAAGAGATTTGTAGGGAGTCGATGGATGCAGGTGGCACAGGATCGAGACAAGTGGCACTCTAGAGGGGAGGCCTATGCTCAGCAGGACGAATATAAGCTGAAATGACGATGATGATATGGTGTTATTTCGTCTGTCTATCGTAGCTGCTTATTTCATAACAGTTTTGTTGACTTGACATTTGGAAGTTTTATATAGTGCTGCCATTTATGAAGCAATATTTTTATTTCTTAGAAAAAGGGGGCGAAGTGAGACTTTAACAGAATACACACAAATTATGTGATTAACTTTTGATTTCTATTTAATAAAGTCCTATTTATATGTTTATTTTTTACTTTGTTAAGTATCCCACATGAAAATATATAGCTGTATAATTCGGTGGAAAACATTTGATTAATTTTAATCTTTATTGTTTTTATATATACAACGTCTGAAGACATACAAGCTGTACTGGACCTCAGCGCGACCCACCCTACCTACCTACTGCTTTTGCCTCGGGATGTAAACGGAATGAAACCTATGTGGATGTAGTGGGCATGCATGCAGCACGCCTAAGCCTACTTACCGATATGCCTATTGGGCCCTACCTAACTTAATGGACTGGAGCGTGTCCAGCTTATCTGCCTACTATTATTGTCACTACCTACTATTTAACTACACCTACTGCTACTGATGAATCCTACCTAAATCTATTGCTATTTTGTTATTATTATCTTACCTAACGAACTAAACGTTTCTGCCTTGCTAAGCTCTACAAATCTTCCCTACCTAATGTCCTAACTTCCCTACTTATGTGCCTAACCTATACTTCTTTAATGTACCTGTTCTAAGATCTACATATGTGTTTAATATTACGTCCTACCTAGATAACATACTTATTTGTCTTATGCCCTACGTATGTCTAATATAAGACCTACCTAGATAACCTAATCTCAGTTTTAAGCTCTACCTATGCGTTTCATGATCAAGCCCTACCTATGCTACCTAGTATCGTCTTATGTATTCTGTATTTACCTAAAGCCCTATCTTCCCAGCCTATGTACAGTTGAAATAACAGCTCTACTTCGATTTGTTGATATATATATATATATTGATGTAAGATATTTCGATGTTTTAGTGCCTAGTGTCGTATATACGAGTTAATAATGGAAATCCGCCCATAAGCTCGAGATTAGTCGAACTTTTATTTGCATGTGTGTGGGTTGTATTATAATATTTATATCGTGGCTTGTTTACCCTGGCCGGGATTTCCGACACACAGCTAAGGTCTTTGGAGCTGGTTTCTTCGCAAAGAAACAATGTATTTATATAAACATGTATTTGTGTGCGTACGACTTTATTTAATATTTGTTGTTGCAACTAATAGCCACTGCTCCAAGCCTTAAATATTCCAAGTCCATTGGTATAATTTATATATTATAAGTTATATGTGCGCATTATTGATTGTGTAAGAGCTCTTAAACCCTGATCGGGTTTTACCAATTAATGGGACTGGATGGGAGTGAATTGAATACACTCGGCGGATTGCCTTAACATTTTAAAGACATGTTAATTACTTTCTCGCTATACGAACGAATTACAAGCTTATCGGAAATCAAAGTTTATTGACGCTTATAGCGTTCTTTTGCTTATTCACGCGGGACGTTAACGCGCAAGCTATGCTCTCGTGTTTATGGTATTCCAACCTTACTTTAAAGAACCTTCATCATTTATTGTAAAGTGTACGGTACCCAACCATATCAGTCGAGTGAATAACCGTCTGATATACGTGCTTTCAAACTGGTTACAGGCCCGACATGATCCGCCACGGACGCCCGACCTAAATTAATCGATGTTCAAAGCCACGGGGCTAAACACTGATTAATCTCTACCGCACACTATGATGTTACATTTACTGATATAAATATATCCTCTTTTTTTCCAAAAAAATAAAATGAGAGCGTTATATAGTCAAAATCGCGAGGTCCTTATACTACCAACCACCTTATTCAATAAACATTCAAACTCATGCGAACAAGCACTTATTTATAACCTAGTCGACAATGGATTCTATACGGAACCTTACAACTTAAATTCTCTAATCCTAAACCTAATTATCTAACAGAAACTATCGCGGATTCAAAGAAACAAGACCCGGGATGTGACCTAACGCCCTAACGCGAGTGTTTCTAAGGACGTTGTGTATAGATAGTTGTGTTATAAAATATATATATGTGTATATAACTTTGTGTAGACAGCCAACGGGCGTGTGTGTATCTGATCTCCTAGTTCTATGGCCCGTTAACTTCGAATGTGGCTCACGCAGACTCACGTGAGCCTAGATCTTCCGCAATTAATAAATTGCTCAAATCTAGGGATTCATAGTCGCCCCGACATTCGATAAATGTATGTGTACACTTCACCAGCGCTTTATTTTCGAGCTAGCAAAGCGTTTCCCTAGTGTAATGTGGGAAGATCTAGACACGGCTTACCTGTCCGTACTAAATCGTGTATTTGATTCTATACACTTCAAACTCCGCTCAGTTGTCACAGTCAGTTTACCACGGTGCTTGAAATGTGTCAATACTGCTTAATAACAAGCCACTTTAAAACAAACTATCGCGAATTTAAAGAAAACTATAAGAATTGGTTAACAAATCTTATAGCCTAATAGCCCAACGAATACTGATTGCTTAAGTTACAAAAGTACCAAGTTTTAAGGATTCCCGAAATACGTTTCGCCTCACCGTCAGTATTGGCTATTGTGTCGAGTCTCCACGATTCACATTCCTATATAGTCCACGACAAAACCCCGCGTACTTCACCCCCGTAAAACCGCCACGCCGATCTGTGTTTAAACGCAAGGTTCCGTACACATTCTCCACTCCAGACTAGGCCTTACAACTAACTTAATTTACCGAATAATGCATAATTTACACATGCTAATTAACTGTGATTAGTACCAAATTTTAGATCTTATTCTAAATACCCGAATAAACTCCAGACTGAGTCTGTCTGTCACACCCAAGGACTGTTCCTTGGGGCAGAAATTGCGTCGAACCACTTGTAATCCAATTATTCTCAAACATCTATTACTCGTTATAATTATTTCCAACAGATCGTTTAGATCTTGTATTCATTGTCAATTTTCGAATTTCACCAAAACATCACCATATCTTACGTGGTTTTGTTCTATAGCCTTGGGTAACCCTAATTTGATTGCATAGCTCGACGGGCTCGGTGCCAGCTAACAAAAAATAATGGTTTGCACATGTGCGCACAGCCACGTTGCTTTCGACCATACAACAATCTTAAGGAATTTTAAACCATTCCAATTTTGAATAATATTACGCAATCTTATTATCGATAAGATGTGCTGGTACCATTACAACCTCCCCCTTGAGATGTTGAATAACGTGTAAATGTTAGACTGCATCCTCACAAGATATAACCTTCTCCGTCAGTAAGGAGCAAAAGAATTAACCCATAACTCCCGTCTTGATAAATTCTACATAGCTTTAATGGTTTCCCGTCTCTAACTTGAATACCTCCTAAACTCCCATGACACTAAACCTTAACCACAGTAATCCTTTCTTTCCTGCCACCATAGTACCGCGCTATATTAATCGTATTATAATTACCTTTAATTTCTCGCGTATTTGGATTTATCAATGTGTAACAGTTGGCATATGGTATCGCTCCAATCTCGTACGGCCCACTATATAGTAATGCGAACTTTTTAGTCAATTTGTGCGCCTTATCAGACTTAGGTACTGTCCGCAACTTAACTAAATCACCGACTTGGTAAGTTACCAACCTATTTACTTTATCAAAACGTTTGGCTCGCTGTCCTGCCATCTTACGTGCATATTCGCTTACCTGTGCGCAGATCGACTCTACATTGACTGTCTTCGTTTCTATATTCAAATACCTATCAGTACTCAACTCTGCCCTTTCTCCATATACAACCTCATTATATGATCCACTAAACTGCCTCTAGTCAAAATAGCCAAATCATCTAAGAAGCTCAAACAATAACTTCTAGCTTCGCTTCCTAGTATAATATCCATCGCACGTGAAAGGGATCTAACAGATGTTTTCAATCCTTGTGGTAAACGGTTGTACACATAACTTTTCCCTGACACTACAAACCCTGTGTACTGTTTAGATTCCTCGGTCAAAGGTACACTAAAATATGCATCCTTTATATCTAATACTGCTAAATAATCTATTTTGTAACCTGACTGTAAAATTTCACTAGCCAAAGGGGCACACTCTGTTCCTCCCACCATTCGAGAGTTCAATTCCCGGGCATCAAGCAAAACTCTAACGGAACCGTCCTTCTTAATTGTGTACGTCAATGGGCTACTGTAAGCCGTATGCGCTCTATGGTATAACCATTCTTATTTGTGGTAAGTACAAAGTTACATCGTTCATTCATACCCTCGTTATCAATCATATGTACCTCACTAGTACGCTCTCCATACGTCACTGATAATGTTCCTGAACTGCTACAAGAGATACACGCCTTTACTGTCGTCAACCAGTCATAGCCTAAAATCATTTCTTTCGGCAACTTATTTAAACTAACATAGGAGTATCTACATCACGCTCATTGATTTCTAGTGGTAAAATTATTAACCTGTTGACCTTTCCTTTACTAACACCAAAAGCTCCAACAACGTTAACCGCTGGTATGGGGATGTCTGGCCACTGCCTACCCCCTGCCGAAATCTGCTCGAATATATCACCTCTTATACACGTCACCTCACTTCCCGTATCAATTAAAGCAGTCACTTCTAAACCTTGTATTGCCACTTTTATCTCAGGCAAAGAAACCTGTTATCTTTAAATAATGGTTGAGATTCTTAGAAAAACCATCGGATTGCCCGCGTCTCGACCATTAAATTTAGGTAGTGTCTGTGTAAATTTATAGACACACACTGGTCTCGTCTCAACTGAACTACTACCAAAATCACGCCTACTGGTTCCTGGAAGGGAAATAGTCTCCCCCTGGTCTGATAAAGAGTTCAAATTATTTGACTCTAGCCCACTATCTGGCGTTGTGATGTTAACTGAGGTCTGTCTTTCTTCTAATGCTATCAATCTCTGTAGTATACCTTGTAATAGATCATTGCTCAACTCGTTTTGGACCCCCAGTCTAGTCTTGCGAGATCGTCGCCCGGCCATAATAACTAACGTACACACAACCGTCTAAACTAACCGTACTAAAACTAACTTCCAATCTACCACACTCTTATGCAAACGTTCACACCACAGTCGTTTCAATAATCCAGAATCCCTTTTTTTGTAATACGAGTATAACAAAATACCAACCCTAACTCACTTGAAACCGAAACAAGTGGTAACTATAAAATTGACACTTAAACCGAACCCAATACTCTTGTTTCCACAAAAAAATTCTGACCTGTTCACATAAACATGTTGCTTATGAGAGTCTCAAAATGTTTTATCACTGCCATATGTCGGTTTCACGGAAACCGAGAGAGACCTTTTGCTCGCACTTAATTACAAAAAATTCTGACCTGCTACGCAAGCCGTAGCCTAAAACAAGTTGAAATGTAAAGTTTAACGAATTGAATGCTCGTTTCGGTAATAATTCTATATACCTTACGCTATGCAGCGACCACACCGCTGACCTTAACTAATTATTTGTATGCTTGTTTCAAGGATATCTCTATCTAACTTACGCTAAGCAGTTAACGCAAACTTCGCTAACTTTAACTAATTCTGTATGCTTGTTTCAAAGATATCTCTATCTAACTTATGCTAAGCAGTTAACGCAAACTTCGCTAACATTAACTAATTATTTGTATGCTTGTTTCAAAGATAAATCTATCCAACTTATGCTAAGCAGTTAACGCAACCTTCGCTAACTTTAACTAATTATTTATATGCTTGTTTCAAAGATAAATCTATCCACTTATGCTAAGCAGTTAACGCAACCTTCGCTAGCTTTAACTAATTATTTGTATGCTTGTTTCAAAGATAAATCTATCCACTTTATGTTAAGCGGCAACCAATTTAATGTTTGCTAAATTAATTTACAGAACCGATAACTAACAAACAATTTGTATATTCGATTGCTAACTTTTATTTTCCTCTTGCCTGATGGCAAATGCACACCGCTGTCTATGAATATATCAGTTACTATTCTAAAAAGCAACCACTTATTGAAACCTAGGTATATAGCTTGAATGCTAGTTTTCTTTTTACTCTTATGTTGTGTCTATGCTTAAGCTTGCCTGATGTTAAGCAGTTACCGCAAACTTATCTAAATAGCCGATATGCTTGTCGTATGTAACACGAACTTCGCCTGATGTAACACAGTTACCGCAACCTATCTACATAGCCAATATGCTTGTCATATGAAACCAACCTCGCCTGATGTAACACAGTTACCGCAAACTATCTACATAGCCAATATGCTTGTCATATGAAACCAACCTCGCCTGATGTAACACAGTTACCGCAAACTATCTACATAGCCAATATGCTTGTCATATGAAACCAAACCTCGCCTGATGTAACATATTTACCGCAAACTATCTACATAGCCAATATGCTTGTCATATGAAACCAACCTCGCCTGATGTAACACAGTTACCGCAACTATCTACATAGCCAATATGCTTGTCATATGAAACCAACCTCGCCTGATGTAACACAGTTACCGCAAACTATCTACATAGCCAATATGCTTGTCATATGAAACCAAACCTCGCCTGATGTAACACAGTTACCGCAAACTATCTACATAGCCAATATGCTTGTCATATGAAACCAACCTCGCCTGATGTAACACAGTTACCGCAAACTATCTACATAGCCAATATGCTTGTCATATGAAACCAACCTCGCCTGATGTAACACAGTTACCGCAAACTATCTACATAGCCGATATGCTTGTCATATGAAACCAAACCTCGCCTGATGTAACACAGTTACCGCAAACTATCTACATAGCCAATATGCTTGTCATATGAAACCAAACCTCGCCTGATGTAACATATTTACCGCAAACTATCTACATAGCCAATATGCTTGTCATATGAAACCAACCTCGCCTGATGTAACACAGTTACCGCAACTATCTACATAGCCAATATGCTTGTCATATGAAACCAACCTCGCCTGATGTAACACAGTTACCGCAAACTATCTACATAGCCAATATGCTTGTCATATGAAACCAAACCTCGCCTGATGTAACACAGTTACCGCAAACTATCTACATAGCCAATATGCTTGTCATATGAAACCAACCTCGCCTGATGTAACACAGTTACCGCAAACTATCTACATAGCCAATATGCTTGTCATATGAAACCAACCTCGCCTGATGTAACACAGTTACCGCAAACTATCTACATAGCCGATATGCTTGTCATATGAAACCAAACCTCGCCTGATGTAACACAGTTACCGCAAACTATCTAAATAGCCGATATGCTTGTTATTATTATATAAATTACGTTGTGTTTAGCCGTAGTAACTACTTGTCTTCGATCCTTGCTCACGAGCACCAGATGTACTGGACCTCAGCGCGACCCACCCTACCTACCTACTGCTTTTGCCTCGGGATGTAAACGGAATGAAACCTATGTGGATGTAGTGGGCATGCATGCAGCACGCCTAAGCCTACTTACCGATATGCCTATTGGGCCCTACCTAACTTAATGGACTGGAGCGTGTCCAGCTTATCTGCCTACTATTATTGTCACTACCTACTATTTAACTACACCTACTGCTACTGATGAATCCTACCTAAATCTATTGCTATTTTGTTATTATTATCTTACCTAACGAACTAAACGTTTCTGCCTTGCTAAGCTCTACAAATCTTCCCTACCTAATGTCCTAACTTCCCTACTTATGTGCCTAACCTATACTTCTTTAATGTACCTGTTCTAAGATCTACATATGTGTTTAATATTACGTCCTACCTAGATAACATACTTATTTGTCTTATGCCCTACGTATGTCTAATATAAGACCTACCTAGATAACCTAATCTCAGTTTTAAGCTCTACCTATGCGTTTCATGATCAAGCCCTACCTATGCTACCTAGTATCGTCTTATGTATTCTGTATTTACCTAAAGCCCTATCTTCCCAGCCTATGTACAGTTGAAATAACAGCTCTACTTCGATTTGTTGATATATATATATATATTGATGTAAGATATTTCGATGTTTTAGTGCCTAGTGTCGTATATACGAGTTAATAATGGAAATCCGCCCATAAGCTCGAGATTAGTCGAACTTTTATTTGCATGTGTGTGGGTTGTATTATAATATTTATATCGTGGCTTGTTTACCCTGGCCGGGATTTCCGACACACAGCTAAGGTCTTTGGAGCTGGTTTCTTCGCAAAGAAACAATGTATTTATATAAACATGTATTTGTGTGCGTACGACTTTATTTAATATTTGTTGTTGCAACTAATAGCCACTGCTCCAAGCCTTAAATATTCCAAGTCCATTGGTATAATTTATATATTATAAGTTATATGTGCGCATTATTGATTGTGTAAGAGCTCTTAAACCCTGATCGGGTTTTACCAATTAATGGGACTGGATGGGAGTGAATTGAATACACTCGGCGGATTGCCTTAACATTTTAAAGACATGTTAATTACTTTCTCGCTATACGAACGAATTACAAGCTTATCGGAAATCAAAGTTTATTGACGCTTATAGCGTTCTTTTGCTTATTCACGCGGGACGTTAACGCGCAAGCTATGCTCTCGTGTTTATGGTATTCCAACCTTACTTTAAAGAACCTTCATCATTTATTGTAAAGTGTACGGTACCCAACCATATCAGTCGAGTGAATAACCGTCTGATATACGTGCTTTCAAACTGGTTACAGGCCCGACATGATCCGCCACGGACGCCCGACCTAAATTAATCGATGTTCAAAGCCACGGGGCTAAACACTGATTAATCTCTACCGCACACTATGATGTTACATTTACTGATATAAATATATCCTCTTTTTTTTCCAAAAAAATAAAATGAGAGCGTTATATAGTCAAAATCGCGAGGTCCTTATACTACCAACCACCTTATTCAATAAACATTCAAACTCATGCGAACAAGCACTTATTTATAACCTAGTCGACAATGGATTCTATACGGAACCTTACAACTTAAATTCTCTAATCCTAAACCTAATTATCTAACAGAAACTATCGCGGATTCAAAGAAACAAGACCCGGGATGTGACCTAACGCCCTAACGCGAGTGTTTCTAAGGACGTTGTGTATAGATAGTTGTGTTATAAAATATATATATGTGTATATAACTTTGTGTAGACAGCCAACGGGCGTGTGTGTATCTGATCTCCTAGTTCTATGGCCCGTTAACTTCGAATGTGGCTCACGCAGACTCACGTGAGCCTAGATCTTCCGCAATTAATAAATTGCTCAAATCTAGGGATTCATAGTCGCCCCGACATTCGATAAATGTATGTGTACACTTCACCAGCGCTTTATTTTCGAGCTAGCAAAGCGTTTCCCTAGTGTAATGTGGGAAGATCTAGACACGGCTTACCTGTCCGTACTAAATCGTGTATTTGATTCTATACACTTCAAACTCCGCTCAGTTGTCACAGTCAGTTTACCACGGTGCTTGAAATGTGTCAATACTGCTTAATAACAAGCCACTTTAAAACAAACTATCGCGAATTTAAAGAAAACTATAAGAATTGGTTAACAAATCTTATAGCCTAATAGCCCAACGAATACTGATTGCTTAAGTTACAAAAGTACCAAGTTTTAAGGATTCCCGAAATACGTTTCGCCTCACCGTCAGTATTGGCTATTGTGTCGAGTCTCCACGATTCACATTCCTATATAGTCCACGACAAAACCCCGCGTACTTCACCCCCGTAAAACCGCCACGCCGATCTGTGTTTAAACGCAAGGTTCCGTACACATTCTCCACTCCAGACTAGGCCTTACAACTAACTTAATTTACCGAATAATGCATAATTTACACATGCTAATTAACTGTGATTAGTACCAAATTTTAGATCTTATTCTAAATACCCGAATAAACTCCAGACTGAGTCTGTCTGTCACACCCAAGGACTGTTCCTTGGGGCAGAAATTGCGTCGAACCACTTGTAATCCAATTATTCTCAAACATCTATTACTCGTTATAATTATTTCCAACAGATCGTTTAGATCTTGTATTCATTGTCAATTTTCGAATTTCACCAAAACATCACCATATCTTACGTGGTTTTGTTCTATAGCCTTGGGTAACCCTAATTTGATTGCATAGCTCGACGGGCTCGGTGCCAGCTAACAAAAAATAATGGTTTGCACATGTGCGCACAGCCACGTTGCTTTCGACCATACAACAATCTTAAGGAATTTTAAACCATTCCAATTTTGAATAATATTACGCAATCTTATTATCGATAAGATGTGCTGGTACCATTACAACCTCCCCCTTGAGATGTTGAATAACGTGTAAATGTTAGACTGCATCCTCACAAGATATAACCTTCTCCGTCAGTAAGGAGCAAAAGAATTAACCCATAACTCCCGTCTTGATAAATTCTACATAGCTTTAATGGTTTCCCGTCTCTAACTTGAATACCTCCTAAACTCCCATGACACTAAACCTTAACCACAGTAATCCTTTCTTTCCTGCCACCATAGTACCGCGCTATATTAATCGTATTATAATTACCTTTAATTTCTCGCGTATTTGGATTTATCAATGTGTAACAGTTGGCATATGGTATCGCTCCAATCTCGTACGGCCCACTATATAGTAATGCGAACTTTTTAGTCAATTTGTGCGCCTTATCAGACTTAGGTACTGTCCGCAACTTAACTAAATCACCGACTTGGTAAGTTACCAACCTATTTACTTTATCAAAACGTTTGGCTCGCTGTCCTGCCATCTTACGTGCATATTCGCTTACCTGTGCGCAGATCGACTCTACATTGACTGTCTTCGTTTCTATATTCAAATACCTATCAGTACTCAACTCTGCCCTTTCTCCATATACAACCTCATTATATGATCCACTAAACTGCCTCTAGTCAAAATAGCCAAATCATCTAAGAAGCTCAAACAATAACTTCTAGCTTCGCTTCCTAGTATAATATCCATCGCACGTGAAAGGGATCTAACAGATGTTTTCAATCCTTGTGGTAAACGGTTGTACACATAACTTTTCCCTGACACTACAAACCCTGTGTACTGTTTAGATTCCTCGGTCAAAGGTACACTAAAATATGCATCCTTTATATCTAATACTGCTAAATAATCTATTTTGTAACCTGACTGTAAAATTTCACTAGCCAAAGGGGCACACTCTGTTCCTCCCACCATTCGAGAGTTCAATTCCCGGGCATCAAGCAAAACTCTAACGGAACCGTCCTTCTTAATTGTGTACGTCAATGGGCTACTGTAAGCCGTATGCGCTCTATGGTATAACCATTCTTATTTGTGGTAAGTACAAAGTTACATCGTTCATTCATACCCTCGTTATCAATCATATGTACCTCACTAGTACGCTCTCCATACGTCACTGATAATGTTCCTGAACTGCTACAAGAGATACACGCCTTTACTGTCGTCAACCAGTCATAGCCTAAAATCATTTCTTTCGGCAACTTATTTAAACTAACATAGGAGTATCTACATCACGCTCATTGATTTCTAGTGGTAAAATTATTAACCTGTTGACCTTTCCTTTACTAACACCAAAAGCTCCAACAACGTTAACCGCTGGTATGGGGATGTCTGGCCACTGCCTACCCCCTGCCGAAATCTGCTCGAATATATCACCTCTTATACACGTCACCTCACTTCCCGTATCAATTAAAGCAGTCACTTCTAAACCTTGTATTGCCACTTTTATCTCAGGCAAAGAAACCTGTTATCTTTAAATAATGGTTGAGATTCTTAGAAAAACCATCGGATTGCCCGCGTCTCGACCATTAAATTTAGGTAGTGTCTGTGTAAATTTATAGACACACACTGGTCTCGTCTCAACTGAACTACTACCAAAATCACGCCTACTGGTTCCTGGAAGGGAAATAGTCTCCCCCTGGTCTGATAAAGAGTTCAAATTATTTGACTCTAGCCCACTATCTGGCGTTGTGATGTTAACTGAGGTCTGTCTTTCTTCTAATGCTATCAATCTCTGTAGTATACCTTGTAATAGATCATTGCTCAACTCGTTTTGGACCCCCAGTCTAGTCTTGCGAGATCGTCGCCCGGCCATAATAACTAACGTACACACAACCGTCTAAACTAACCGTACTAAAACTAACTTCCAATCTACCACACTCTTATGCAAACGTTCACACCACAGTCGTTTCAATAATCCAGAATCCCTTTTTTTGTAATACGAGTATAACAAAATACCAACCCTAACTCACTTGAAACCGAAACAAGTGGTAACTATAAAATTGACACTTAAACCGAACCCAATACTCTTGTTTCCACAAAAAAATTCTGACCTGTTCACATAAACATGTTGCTTATGAGAGTCTCAAAATGTTTTATCACTGCCATATGTCGGTTTCACGGAAACCGAGAGAGACCTTTTGCTCGCACTTAATTACAAAAAATTCTGACCTGCTACGCAAGCCGTAGCCTAAAACAAGTTGAAATGTAAAGTTTAACGAATTGAATGCTCGTTTCGGTAATAATTCTATATACCTTACGCTATGCAGCGACCACACCGCTGACCTTAACTAATTATTTGTATGCTTGTTTCAAGGATATCTCTATCTAACTTACGCTAAGCAGTTAACGCAAACTTCGCTAACTTTAACTAATTCTGTATGCTTGTTTCAAAGATATCTCTATCTAACTTATGCTAAGCAGTTAACGCAAACTTCGCTAACATTAACTAATTATTTGTATGCTTGTTTCAAAGATAAATCTATCCAACTTATGCTAAGCAGTTAACGCAACCTTCGCTAACTTTAACTAATTATTTATATGCTTGTTTCAAAGATAAATCTATCCACTTATGCTAAGCAGTTAACGCAACCTTCGCTAGCTTTAACTAATTATTTGTATGCTTGTTTCAAAGATAAATCTATCCACTTTATGTTAAGCGGCAACCAATTTAATGTTTGCTAAATTAATTTACAGAACCGATAACTAACAAACAATTTGTATATTCGATTGCTAACTTTTATTTTCCTCTTGCCTGATGGCAAATGCACACCGCTGTCTATGAATATATCAGTTACTATTCTAAAAAGCAACCACTTATTGAAACCTAGGTATATAGCTTGAATGCTAGTTTTCTTTTTACTCTTATGTTGTGTCTATGCTTAAGCTTGCCTGATGTTAAGCAGTTACCGCAAACTTATCTAAATAGCCGATATGCTTGTCGTATGTAACACGAACTTCGCCTGATGTAACACAGTTACCGCAACCTATCTACATAGCCAATATGCTTGTCATATGAAACCAACCTCGCCTGATGTAACACAGTTACCGCAAACTATCTACATAGCCAATATGCTTGTCATATGAAACCAACCTCGCCTGATGTAACACAGTTACCGCAAACTATCTACATAGCCAATATGCTTGTCATATGAAACCAAACCTCGCCTGATGTAACATATTTACCGCAAACTATCTACATAGCCAATATGCTTGTCATATGAAACCAACCTCGCCTGATGTAACACAGTTACCGCAACTATCTACATAGCCAATATGCTTGTCATATGAAACCAACCTCGCCTGATGTAACACAGTTACCGCAAACTATCTACATAGCCAATATGCTTGTCATATGAAACCAAACCTCGCCTGATGTAACACAGTTACCGCAAACTATCTACATAGCCAATATGCTTGTCATATGAAACCAACCTCGCCTGATGTAACACAGTTACCGCAAACTATCTACATAGCCAATATGCTTGTCATATGAAACCAACCTCGCCTGATGTAACACAGTTACCGCAAACTATCTACATAGCCGATATGCTTGTCATATGAAACCAAACCTCGCCTGATGTAACACAGTTACCGCAAACTATCTACATAGCCAATATGCTTGTCATATGAAACCAAACCTCGCCTGATGTAACATATTTACCGCAAACTATCTACATAGCCAATATGCTTGTCATATGAAACCAACCTCGCCTGATGTAACACAGTTACCGCAACTATCTACATAGCCAATATGCTTGTCATATGAAACCAACCTCGCCTGATGTAACACAGTTACCGCAAACTATCTACATAGCCAATATGCTTGTCATATGAAACCAAACCTCGCCTGATGTAACACAGTTACCGCAAACTATCTACATAGCCAATATGCTTGTCATATGAAACCAACCTCGCCTGATGTAACACAGTTACCGCAAACTATCTACATAGCCAATATGCTTGTCATATGAAACCAACCTCGCCTGATGTAACACAGTTACCGCAAACTATCTACATAGCCGATATGCTTGTCATATGAAACCAAACCTCGCCTGATGTAACACAGTTACCGCAAACTATCTAAATAGCCGATATGCTTGTTATTATTATATAAATTACGTTGTGTTTAGCCGTAGTAACTACTTGTCTTCGATCCTTGCTCACGAGCACCAGATGTACTGGACCTCAGCGCGACCCACCCTACCTACCTACTGCTTTTGCCTCGGGATGTAAACGGAATGAAACCTATGTGGATGTAGTGGGCATGCATGCAGCACGCCTAAGCCTACTTACCGATATGCCTATTGGGCCCTACCTAACTTAATGGACTGGAGCGTGTCCAGCTTATCTGCCTACTATTATTGTCACTACCTACTATTTAACTACACCTACTGCTACTGATGAATCCTACCTAAATCTATTGCTATTTTGTTATTATTATCTTACCTAACGAACTAAACGTTTCTGCCTTGCTAAGCTCTACAAATCTTCCCTACCTAATGTCCTAACTTCCCTACTTATGTGCCTAACCTATACTTCTTTAATGTACCTGTTCTAAGATCTACATATGTGTTTAATATTACGTCCTACCTAGATAACATACTTATTTGTCTTATGCCCTACGTATGTCTAATATAAGACCTACCTAGATAACCTAATCTCAGTTTTAAGCTCTACCTATGCGTTTCATGATCAAGCCCTACCTATGCTACCTAGTATCGTCTTATGTATTCTGTATTTACCTAAAGCCCTATCTTCCCAGCCTATGTACAGTTGAAATAACAGCTCTACTTCGATTTGTTGATATATATATATATATTGATGTAAGATATTTCGATGTTTTAGTGCCTAGTGTCGTATATACGAGTTAATAATGGAAATCCGCCCATAAGCTCGAGATTAGTCGAACTTTTATTTGCATGTGTGTGGGTTGTATTATAATATTTATATCGTGGCTTGTTTACCCTGGCCGGGATTTCCGACACACAGCTAAGGTCTTTGGAGCTGGTTTCTTCGCAAAGAAACAATGTATTTATATAAACATGTATTTGTGTGCGTACGACTTTATTTAATATTTGTTGTTGCAACTAATAGCCACTGCTCCAAGCCTTAAATATTCCAAGTCCATTGGTATAATTTATATATTATAAGTTATATGTGCGCATTATTGATTGTGTAAGAGCTCTTAAACCCTGATCGGGTTTTACCAATTAATGGGACTGGATGGGAGTGAATTGAATACACTCGGCGGATTGCCTTAACATTTTAAAGACATGTTAATTACTTTCTCGCTATACGAACGAATTACAAGCTTATCGGAAATCAAAGTTTATTGACGCTTATAGCGTTCTTTTGCTTATTCACGCGGGACGTTAACGCGCAAGCTATGCTCTCGTGTTTATGGTATTCCAACCTTACTTTAAAGAACCTTCATCATTTATTGTAAAGTGTACGGTACCCAACCATATCAGTCGAGTGAATAACCGTCTGATATACGTGCTTTCAAACTGGTTACAGGCCCGACATGATCCGCCACGGACGCCCGACCTAAATTAATCGATGTTCAAAGCCACGGGGCTAAACACTGATTAATCTCTACCGCACACTATGATGTTACATTTACTGATATAAATATATCCTCTTTTTTTTCCAAAAAAATAAAATGAGAGCGTTATATAGTCAAAATCGCGAGGTCCTTATACTACCAACCACCTTATTCAATAAACATTCAAACTCATGCGAACAAGCACTTATTTATAACCTAGTCGACAATGGATTCTATACGGAACCTTACAACTTAAATTCTCTAATCCTAAACCTAATTATCTAACAGAAACTATCGCGGATTCAAAGAAACAAGACCCGGGATGTGACCTAACGCCCTAACGCGAGTGTTTCTAAGGACGTTGTGTATAGATAGTTGTGTTATAAAATATATATATGTGTATATAACTTTGTGTAGACAGCCAACGGGCGTGTGTGTATCTGATCTCCTAGTTCTATGGCCCGTTAACTTCGAATGTGGCTCACGCAGACTCACGTGAGCCTAGATCTTCCGCAATTAATAAATTGCTCAAATCTAGGGATTCATAGTCGCCCCGACATTCGATAAATGTATGTGTACACTTCACCAGCGCTTTATTTTCGAGCTAGCAAAGCGTTTCCCTAGTGTAATGTGGGAAGATCTAGACACGGCTTACCTGTCCGTACTAAATCGTGTATTTGATTCTATACACTTCAAACTCCGCTCAGTTGTCACAGTCAGTTTACCACGGTGCTTGAAATGTGTCAATACTGCTTAATAACAAGCCACTTTAAAACAAACTATCGCGAATTTAAAGAAAACTATAAGAATTGGTTAACAAATCTTATAGCCTAATAGCCCAACGAATACTGATTGCTTAAGTTACAAAAGTACCAAGTTTTAAGGATTCCCGAAATACGTTTCGCCTCACCGTCAGTATTGGCTATTGTGTCGAGTCTCCACGATTCACATTCCTATATAGTCCACGACAAAACCCCGCGTACTTCACCCCCGTAAAACCGCCACGCCGATCTGTGTTTAAACGCAAGGTTCCGTACACATTCTCCACTCCAGACTAGGCCTTACAACTAACTTAATTTACCGAATAATGCATAATTTACACATGCTAATTAACTGTGATTAGTACCAAATTTTAGATCTTATTCTAAATACCCGAATAAACTCCAGACTGAGTCTGTCTGTCACACCCAAGGACTGTTCCTTGGGGCAGAAATTGCGTCGAACCACTTGTAATCCAATTATTCTCAAACATCTATTACTCGTTATAATTATTTCCAACAGATCGTTTAGATCTTGTATTCATTGTCAATTTTCGAATTTCACCAAAACATCACCATATCTTACGTGGTTTTGTTCTATAGCCTTGGGTAACCCTAATTTGATTGCATAGCTCGACGGGCTCGGTGCCAGCTAACAAAAAATAATGGTTTGCACATGTGCGCACAGCCACGTTGCTTTCGACCATACAACAATCTTAAGGAATTTTAAACCATTCCAATTTTGAATAATATTACGCAATCTTATTATCGATAAGATGTGCTGGTACCATTACAAAGCACACGGACCATTTGATGAAAAGTGGATACCGTAGCCAATGAACGCTGGCAATACCTGAAGTATCGCACGCATACGTATATATAATATATATATATACGATAAAATTTTGAATAAGTTAGATATATAGTATAGATAGGTAAAGGAATATTTACTAATTCACAGGCAGTGAATTCAGCAAAGTATGCGTTGATAGGCGCCGCGGCGCAGCTTGGGGGAGTTGTTCGCATGACCATATCGCTGACAGTGATCATCATCGAGACCACCGGCCAGATCTCCAACGCGCTGCCCATCATCATCACACTGGTGGTAGCCAAGTGGACCGGCGATTTCTTCAATGAGGTACACAAACAGAGGAAGGTTGACTAGCTTCTGTCCTGGCTTCGCCCGCGTAGGGTTTCACTTGTAAGGAACCAATGTCCTTTCCAGGTCCTAGAATAATTTTGTAACAAACGATATGGTATAGAGCACAGGGAGCCCAGTGGATAAAGAACCAGCCTATTAATAAACTGGGCCCGGGTTCGAATTCCGTTGAGGACAAGACCGCGAAATTCGTGTTTTCGGATTTATCATAAAACATCGTGACAAAACACTCGCGTCCAAGCAATTATTTTTAGAAAGACCTAAGAAATAGTCTGTTTTCCCCTCTGGTTCACGGAGGTCTGTTGATAGTCGCTACATGTCAAAGATCTATTATCTTAGCCAAACCCTTAGGCTTATGTAGTGGATCCCGCCAATTCTAATGGATAGCAATGTTACACTAGCAAGAAGAAGAAACGTCATTTTTTCTCCTTCACACGTTTATATCTGTTGTGTTTCGGCGGTTATTGAGCCGTGCTGCGGTGAACTTTATAGAGTTGCGCGGTTATTCAATGTGAAAGTCAGATCACATGCACACCCTTAGAACTAAGGAACTAATTAAAAAAAAAAGGTGACTTGCAGGAATCTAACAAAACTATAGATTCGAGGAATATATCATGCAAAGTTAACTCATATTATCACTCATAAGAAGGAATTAACGTCTGGTGGATTTGTAGCTTGACCTTTTTTGCACAGATTGGGTTTTTTTTATTGTAATTTAATTGAAAATATTTTTGTGACAATTCAGGATAACATTAATAATTCGGTCAGTCCGAATGATTAACGTTAATGACCAAAGTACAAGTTGCCCCTTTTTAACTTATATTTACATATTTTTCTCACCAAAAGGGATTAGAGCAGCTTTTTAAGGTCGGTTTTTAAAGTTACTTATATTCGAGTTCCGTCCCCTTAGTTCTAAGGGTGCGATATTAAATTCTGCAAGTGTTTTTATTAAATGAACAAAATTATTGGTGAAATATTAGAGTCAAATATATATTTTTTGTTTGTCAGGGTATCTACGACATTTACATCCAGCTAGCGGCCGTGCCCCTTCTCCCGTGGGAGCCTCCGCCGCTGACGCACAACATCTACGCGTCAGAAGTAATGTCGCACCCCGTGTTCACTCTGCGAACAGTAGAGAACGTCGGCCATATCGTCGAGCTGCTCAAACTCGTGTCTTACAACGGTTTCCCAGTCGTTGATCCACCACTGGTTGATGATGTAAGTCCAATGACGAACTCAGTGATGTAGTGTAATGCTACTTAGATACCAAGGCTCGGGTTCGATTCCCACATATGAGAAATATTTGTGTGCATGAACATGTCTGTTTGTCTTGGTCTGGATGTTTTAGGAGGGCGAGTAAGCTCCTAAGAAGTTGCTGTGTTAGCAGCAGAGGTGGCATCGCGCGAGTGATGTACTGCAAGCGTTCATAGGCCGGTATCGACTATACATTAGATGGATCGTATACTGGTATGCCTCCCAACGTTGGATTAGAAAAAAATTGAATATGCCACAATACGTAGATTCACTGCATATCGACTAATTGCCGGATCCGAACCGATCCATAAGGTCTACATTTCAGCGGCTGGCGACAGTTACTTCGGAATGACGCGTGTACGCATGCATTTCCGTGGTATTAGTGTAGTCAAAAGGAAACATACATATGCGGAATACATTTTAATTACTAGTTAATTTTGTACCAATTTACTGTCAACTAGTTACAACTATTGCAACCTCGCGCGCGGGTGACAGGCCATAAAGGCCCACCCTCACTAACCAAGACGTAGTGTTTTAGCGCTTAAATATCTCAACGATTTGAGCCTACTACTGACCAATGGGAGGATACTTTAACCTAAGTGTTCTCCGCATGTACCCACCATTCCTACCAGCCATACACGGTCAGGGATTTTTATTTGAATGCCGTCGGCAAACGACAGCATTCCCACGAATTCCTACGTTTAGTTCGTTTGCAGGCTTGGATTACCGTTAGCCGAATGCACCACGCACAGGATCAGGCGGCGGGGCGCGTCCTTGCACTTGTATCATGCCACGCTATCTGACTTTGCATCAATGTACCGCTCTGAATAATTCGCACTAGCTATGATGTTTTTTTTGCGTCGATTTTACGCCGTCTCTACGATTGTTGGGGATATTATTATCCGCCCACATGCCTTATTGGCTTGAGCGTATAATCAAGAAAGCCATTTAATTTTGCTCAAATAAATATTGAATGCGTCTCGGAAAATGACTTGTTTCCCCCTTTTTTACATTTACTATTTATTTACAGACAGAAGTCCCGACTTATAAACGGTTGCGAGGGCTGATCCTACGATCGCAGTTAATAGTGTTATTACAACACAAACTGTACAACGAGAACGCCAACACGACGTGGTCAAATGTCAACGTGGACATGAATATCTTCAGGGAAGAATACCCAAGGTTCTCTTCCATTGAAGCGGTAAGCATCAGTTACATTTGGTTGTATGAGCGTGGGATTTAAGTGAAGAACGAAGGAGGGAGAAAGGGCTAAAAATATGAATGCAAATACCTGTTTGACCGTTGATTATTTTATAATAATTTATTAGACTAGAAGCGAGAAAACGCTTAGTGCTCATATGTTTAGTTTTCCATTTATCTATGACATCACGCCAAGTCCCTTGCGGGGTAGGCAGACAGAATCGGGCGTCACATGACTCGGTCCTTACACACTTCACTTGCTTCTTTATCATTAATAGCTCTTCACATTCGTCGGTTCCTAAGGCTCCTGATATCACCTTCTGATAATTTTCTATAACTTAACAATAGTCTTTTATCCCAACCTTAACGCGACTGGCGCTAGTGTTTCATTTCTTTAGTCATATTTATTAGTTATTTACCAATACGACATTTTCATGCTGCCTCCTATTTTTCTGGGTATACATTAATAGCTCGTGTTCAATATTCCATATTACTGTTGTGAACCTTTAATTTACGTCGGACATATCTTTCGCAAAATCAGCTGGAGATATCCGACTGGGAGAAGACGTGCACCATAGACCTGCGACCGTACATGAATCCGTCGCCCTACACGCTGCCGCATCGCGCCTCTCTGCCCAGACTGTTCAGGTTGTTCCGCGCCCTGGGCCTCAGACACCTGCCGATCGTCAACGACGTGAACGAGGTAAATCTATCTAACTTCACGCCAAATCCCTTACGGGGATATATATATATATATCACTGTCGTAATACGGGTCTCCCTTCAACCATAGCGGTTAAGAGCATATCCCTCTACACTTTACGGCTTAACAGAACGACTGCTTTTTATAGACAACAGCCGGGACCGACGATTTAACGTGCGCTCCGCATTTTGAAGCTGAATAATAGTACTATTTGTTTTCAATGATTACTGTGAAGGAAAAAGTGCACTTGTTAAAAATTTCTTTGGCATTTGTTGAAAATGAACATCAATGTAAGAAATATATGCTTCACATTTAGCAGGTCTTGACGACGTCCAATAAAAAGGACATATCTTATAAAGCTCGGTAAAATAGTTTCTGAATTTTTAATCGTTGCAAACTGAACACGTGAACGAACTAGAGAAAAGCAAATTAGGGAATTCATTGTGTAACAATATTATGTACGTAACGAGGCGAATAATTTATTTACTAAGATCTCGTTTACACAAACCTTTTCAACATTTCAATGTTCGTTATATTATAGTTTGCTCCTTATTTTGTTATGAACAATAAGACCGCCTTGTTGCATACATTTTAAATCTATAGCTGTGCTTGATGTAATTATTTCTGCGTGTTGTACAAATAAAGCATATTTTATCTACCTGGTTTGTTTTAAATAGAGTAGCGTCAATAAAAAGCTAATCGTAGTCTATCAGTTGACAGTGTATAAATAATTCCCATGTTATTTTCTTTCAATAGCCATTAAAAAGTCGTTCGTGAAAACCGTTTCACTTTTTCTTTGCCCTAGCGCACCTTAAGAATCACTTTACTATTTATTAGAAACAGCGCATGTCAGATCATTATTCGCTCGTGCGTTTACATCGGTTAGAGAGAGCGTAGATTATACAATGTTTCTTATTATTAATTTTATTCTAGGTCGTCGGGATGGTCACACGCAAAGACATAGCCAGGTATCGGGTATGGAGACATCGAGGGCACATGGGCATGGAGGAGCTTGTGTTATCTAGTGAAATTTAAATTAAACAAGTTTTAGGTGTTAAGCAATCGTACTTGCAACGTGGTCTGTAGACATGAACTGTAGTTAGAACTGCCATGCATATGTATTGATTACTACTTGTATCGTATGTACATTTATCGAGTACTTATTTCCTAAAGTTCTATGTCGGTTTGTATGAGAAAGAACCGATCACTTTGGTCATGTTATTCACGTGTTTGTACGTTCCTCCATATATATATATATATATATTGCAATGTAATTTCTAGGGCGCATCGAAGCAGCCCGTCTGGGGAAATACATCCACCTCACAGAAAACCGCAGCCAAATAAACTCCCTAGAGGGTTGTTGTGTTCCTGCGTGTGAGTGAGGTCACCAGTAAGCCCCAAGAAGTTGCTGTGTAAGCAGTAGAGGAGGAATCGCGCGAGCGATAATTAATATATCGCAAGCGTCGAGCCCTTGAGACACGCGTGGCTGAATCCCGCCATGCGCGTTACTGCGCCAAGTATATAACGGGCCTCAACGGGTTAATAGGCTACGGCACCCGCTTTACATCAGGTGGGCCGTATGCTTATTGCCTCCCGACGTAGTATTAAAAAAACGAGTGTGCTTTAGACCACACGACTGACGTAAAACTTCTTTAGCTTCATAGATACAGACAATAGACCTGCACTGTGTCTTAGATATATGAAACTTTAACTCGCTATGAGAGAAAGAGAGAAAGAAAATGTGTGCTCGCACCTCTCTCTCTTGCCCCTACAGTAATATACGAAACTTAACTCTCTCTCTCTTTCTATCTTCACTAACTTATATCTCCCTATCAACTTCCGTTCGCCTCACACGATCATACTTTTAGTAACGCTCTCGTCACGCATTTACAAACTTACTTCTCAAGTCAAGCGTGCGTAAAGAAGTTTTACTTAAAAAAAAAATGTCATTCTATTTTTGCGTAATGTCATTCTAATTATTTTTCATGTGTTCCTGTGTTCTGTGAAGTTCTGTGCGATGAAACAACCTAGATTGATACATTATTCTTGCAGTTTGTTCAGTAATTTGTCTCTCGACTGAATTAGTCTGCGAAGTCATAGTGTAGTGTCTTTTTCATTCGTAATTGTTTGAATTGATCGACACAAATAGAGTCATTTGTATGGAGAGGGCGGGATTAGACGAGAGTAATAGTTAATCATGTTTTGTTAATATAATTATTTAGTGTTGCGCGATTCGATGTATGCATATAACATGTATATAGTTAAAACTGCGAAGTATCCATTTTGCATGCCATTTTAAGGGAAAGGGGTTTCGAGAAATTGTTTTGAAATTGTTAGAAAATAACAAATTGAATTCGTTAATTGTGGAAAGACAAGTTTCCAAGTCGGCTCAAGGGGCAACGCAACGACAGGTCTAGCGTAAAAACGCCGGTCACGTTCCTTGACGAAAGGACTTGCGTTCACCCAGCGGTTCCGTGCGAGCAGCGTTATACAATGTACATATACCTAGTCTTGCCAATACTGAAACAAAGAAAAAAAATTCTATTGCAAATAACATTTATTACTTTTACAGTGTTATACGTAGTGGTATCCATGGGCTGCCATACAGTCCTTTAAAAGTTGAGGCCAGTTATCAATAGAAACACGCACTATTTCCATGGGAAAATTCTTCACTGCCAATCGTACGGATTGTTTTAGGGACTCCAAATTATCATAGCGTTTAGAGCAAGCCGTGTTCTCTAAAACTGACCATAAATCATAATGCAGCGGATTAAGATCGGGACTAGACGACGCCCAGTCTTTATCTCTGATGAAGTCCGAAACGTTCGTTTCCAACCAAGACTGCGTAGATCGAGTTTTATGACCCGGCGCCGAGTCTTGCTGGAAGGACCATTCATGGTTATTGAACATGGTGTTGTTAAGGGGCTTCACTACCTTCTCAAGAATGGTATCTTGAGACATTTGTGCCGATGTTTTGATACCTTTTTCACAAAAGTATGGCTCAGTCACTCCTTCATAGCTAATACCCCACCAAACCATCACTGAAGTCGGATAGTGCCCACGTTGCACTCTGTCGACTAATTGGGAAGCTTCCTTAGAGCTTTGAGCATAAATACGGTCATTTTGTTTGTTAAAATGTTGCTCAATTGTAAAAATTTTCTCATCTGTAAACAATTTTTTTCTGTGACCTCCCTTTGCGTACCACTTCAGTAGTTGTTTCGAATTTACCACCCTATTCTTTTTTAAAATTATCAGTTAAGAAAGAACCTGTACGTCTCTTATAGGCTGCAAGTCCTAAGTCATCTTTTAAAATACGCGACATGGTTCTAGGTGCTATCTTCATCTCCCGAGATAAAATCTTTTGCTTTCGGACAGGATTTCTTCGAATTCTTTCCCTAACTGCTTTGACCACCCTTTTCGTACGAACACTACGTGGACGGCCAGATCTTTTTCTGTCACAAACAGAGGAAATCTCATTGTACCTATTAATAGCCCGGTACACAAACATTTTACTAATACCAAGCGTATGGAGAGATTTAAAAATTGCATTTGGCTCCATACCTATTTTGTGTAATGCAATCACAGCGATTCGGTTCTCTTTATCACCCCACTCCATTTTAATATCGCAAAATATTGTACAATGTATTGGCGCCAAAATGAGAACACTCAATGAACAATCATATAAAAATGACAGATTCCAAATACAAATGTAATATTTTGTTAATTTTTAATTGTGACAGTATTTATGGCCAGACTAAGTACACTCGTAGAAAATTGGTTTACACAGAATAAATTGTTCAGCAAACAGTAACCTCATGTTCAACGCCCCTCGAGTGTACAGAAATAAGATGCATATATTCGATGAGCTAACGCACATGCGCAAACCATGTCAAATGGCGTGGCAATTATGAGAACGCATTACCAGTGACCTCTACGTACAGACATGTCTGTTGTTTTTTGGTGTTGTTGAATTTTAGAAAATCTCATCACAATATTCCTAACCAGAAGATCCGATCCGAAGAACAATTTATTGCCAAAGTAATAATTATACTCCTAGATTAGAAGAATTAATACAGTAATAAAGACATCTTTACCAAAAAGCTTTTGGCCTCAGGTCGTTTAAAACACGTTAATTATAGAATTGATCAGCGAGTTATAGGCCATCAACATGTTGTTTATTAGACATGCATTGTTATTATAATATAGTGGATAATTCTCGAGGTCAGAAAGACGAAAAAGCCCAGTTGGTATATATAAAAAATTCTGCAAGCTAACTAAAGAAAAAGGTAATTAAATGTATACCTATGCCAAACTTTCAGTGGCATCATCTTGTGCTTTTTGTTTTCATGGGGAAGATATCCTTTGTTGTAGGTAACTGTTGATACACTGTAGTGTACTTTTACTGTTCAGACACAACGTCTGCCGGGTACTCCTGGTTTGTTATGAATGAATATGTTTAAAAGTAGCAGTAGCAGTTACTTAACTATTAATTTTGGCACGGAACCCTAAAAACTGATAGTATCCATATACTAAACTCGCTGTTGAATTTTCTTGGTTATGTTACATTAGAAGGCGTAACATAACGGTATGCTTATAATTTTCTTGATTTTTTTCATATTACTTCAATTTTTTCTTTAGTCACTGTAATAAATCATATGTACAGTTACAATTTATATTCATTTAACATTAATATATTTGTGATATAATTTTATTTGTAAGGCGATTTATTATTAGTAAATCACTTTTATTCTTCGTTTATGTTACGTTTAATGATTATATTACAATTTTCATAAATAAATTAATGTTTTATCATGAATATTATTACACAATTAAAATTAACTTCCACATATTAAGAAATTTAAAACAAACATAACTTCAAATACATAATGACACAAGTTTTCATTACTATTTCAAGGTGGTTTTAAATCTTCTGTCTAAAAACTTTAGGTACTCTGTTGTCAAAATGCGTTTTTACTAAATTAAAAAAAAAAAAATTACTTCAGGAAACAGCAGTGTGCAATCATTTTTCATCATATTTTTCGAGTAAGATATATTAGCTTTCTGTTTTTAATACCCTACTCAATAAAAACAAAAATCTTTTATATCTATATACATTTCAGTCCATTTCCTTCTCTCTTTTTTTGTTTAATAGCGCTAATGGCGACCTTTACCTAGTGATATTAATGGATTCTTTTAACATTACAGACACATAATGCATATTAGTATATGTTTTCAATAAAGATTATGGTCGAATTTCCTAAAAGATCTGAGATTAGGATTAACTCTATGTTGCAATTTATATATAAATTGCAACATACAAGTTAATCCTAATTATATCAATTGTTTATGTATGCTAAATATTAATATCCACCACGGTTTTTTTGTTCTGAGAACTTGTAAGTGATGTACGTACAGTTGGCCACTGAAGTGGCCGTCGAAAGTGTTGTTTTTTGCAAAATGATTAACCAAGACATCAATATTTAGTATTCATTGAGAGGTTTTTATTAGTATTAGAAGAATTATTGAAAATTTTGCCATGGCCATCTTTAAAAGCAATCTTAGTGGCATGCGGTGCACCCTGCTGGTTAGCAATCACACCTACTACCATTAGTATATTGCTGCTGCCATGATTGTTCTGGTCCTCTCTATTTCGGTTGCGATTGCCCGCCATCTGTGTCAGGAACCACATGCACCCGTCACCGCTACTAACTAGTGGCAAAACCACATAAGTAATTTCCGTAACTTCCATAAACAATACCTAAATCTACTAGTTAACACTTTTATTGGTTTCCTTCATAATAAGTTATTACCATATCGTATGTTTTTGCTATGCAACCATGAACAACAAATGCAGTAGTAGGCATTTTCTATTTCTTCAGTATTATTAGTGAGACTAAGTTCAAATCGGACAAAGTTACTTCCCGTAAAAGATAACAATGCACATATTTGGCTTAATTGAAAAAGAATTGGTCTAATATTTAGGGATATTTAAACAGTACTTCAGATGTATCAAATACAACCATATAGATAGATCCATGGACAATTGGATAGTCATATTGGTAGTAAGAGCTAATCTGAAAAAAATACTAGCTGGTCAGTATTACTTTTTCCTATATACTGGCTAATAGCACCGTTTGATTGAGTTGTCTTCTCTCATCCAATATGTATATTTTTAATGCCAGTTTCTTTCACTTACGAATACTTCTGCAGACACCATCCTAGCAAGGTGAACAGAAAAATATAGCAGCAATTATATATATGCTGCTATATTTTTCTGATCACCTTGCTAGGAAGGTATGCCTTCCAACAAGGTGCACAGATTATGTGACCATGGAGTATGAACTACTTACTCTTAAATTTTAGATATAAGAGCATAAGTACATTTTTTATAATGACATATGACTTGAAATACTTATGCAAAAGAAAGCCTGTGTTCTTTTTGCCAATTTCGCAACAGTATATACTAACACAGATATGATAACATCTAGGATGCATAATTACAAGTTATAACTGTATAGATAGACCTAACAATTATAACTGCACAACATCGAAGTATCTTATTTGTGACAATCCTATATATTCCATATACCAATCAAGACATAAATATGACTGTGATATTATTGTTGCATCGGATATGTTTAGTATTAAATGTTCGATATTAAGCAATAGTCCTGTTTATTAATATTAATCTATGCAAATTGTGAATATATTGGATGTGAGTCCAAATACTAAAAACAAGGGGCAAGAAAAAACAAATTAATTTACATCAACACAAGCACTGCTCAATGTCTATATATAAGGCGGCAATTGAAAGGTGTATGGACATTTCAATGCTGTTCATTACAAGAGGATTTAAGAGTTTTTTGGCAGAGGAAATGAGAAACTTCACTTGGGGTATTGCATAAGGAGCCCTGTATAAAATTTTGTGGTGCCAGGGTCTACCGCTGATTCAGTTGCCAGGGTCTGCTGCTGATTTGGTTGCCAGGGTCTATCACTGGTTTATGCTTGTTTGCCACCTTGGTCCCATTTAACATTTATAATCCAAGTCTCAAATGTCTTTATTGTTTTCAATATGATCAATTATTTGTTTTCTTAATCTGACATTCAACAGTATCATGTTCTTCAATATCTAATTTAAACAGTAATCTGCTCTATTATTATCTATTTACAAATTGTTTCTTTATTAAGCCCTCGAGACAGCAGTAATTTCACTATTCATTACTAATCATTTTGGCATTTGTTGCTGTTAAGCCTAGCAACATATAAAAAAGACATAACACCTTTTGTAAACCTGCCTGGGCATGTAGAAAGAATGCAAGATGAAAGAATGACGAAGCAGATATACAATGCAAAAGTGGTAGGATATAGGAGCCGGGGAAGGCCAAGACTTACCTACCATGACCAAATTGGTCATGTTCTATCAGAAGGTGATGTCAGGAGCCCTAGAAACCGGCGTGCGTGCATGAGAAGAGCAATGAATGTTAAAGAAGCGAGTGAGATATGTAAGGATCGAGTCACATGGCACTCGGTTCTGTCTGCCTACCCCGCAAGGGATTTGGCGTGAAGTTATAGATAGTAAACCTGCCTTTTTTGTGGGACAGTTGTCTGTTGTTGGCTGCCGCTTTGTGCCCGTACCAGCAGCCATTGCTTCAGATCTCATCTGCCCACAGTATACTGTAGTACTGCTAGATCCCAATTGAAATGATTGAGGAATTGATGAGTATAAATGCCAGTACCAACCACTACCACTACATAGTTTTAATAATTTAAATCAGTTTTTTGGAGGATATAAAAACATATCTAACATAAAATTCTAAACCACTAGTTTTATTTAGGATCTACTTCGTGATATCCATAATTCTTAATTATTATATATATATCTTAATGATTCAAGCTTGCATGAAGTGCTTAATGCTTTGCAATTTTTGTTGCCTATATTACGATAAAACACAGATTTTCATTATCACAATGGGTACTGCCTAGGCTTGAAACAGATATGGGAAGCAGATTTAGACACATTACACTTACCCTTAGCATTTTTATATTGAGTAGATAAGCAAATATGACGTTAAAATGTGATAATATCAAAAGACTTCATTTGTTATATTATTGTCAAAAGTTTATTGTAGTAATAAATAGGTACTGTATAATAAAATATGAATAATATATCCGTTAAATGCATTTTATTTAAATCTTCTAAACAGTCTTATTATAATCACAAAAATCCACATTCATATTAAGTAAATCATTGTAGAATTCAAGAAGAATCACTTATTGAAGCACTGTGTTACACAAAAAGTAGCACATCTAATGTTTAATTCTTCCATATAATTTTATTCCATTTAATATTTCCATCAGTTGTTTACAAATAACTCCCAACCAATACCAGCCCATAGGTTGAAAAATACGATCACTGGTAATAATATCAAAATTAATAATATGTAGTTCACGAACTCGTCCATGTTAATAACTATTATTCCCCTAAATTATGTTTTAGTTACAAATAATAGTTTTTAGTTATCGCAGTACACTTTATTCGGAGATATATTGTAAATATTTTTTTAAGGTTAGGTTATGTTACATATGAAATTGGGGAGCCAATAATGTACAGCCAAATAAAGCACGGCCTGTAATGCACGGCCCGTTTTTTTTTGAAAGCCATGGTCTTGAATTATTGGGCCGTGCAATACTGGCCGTACAATATCGGCACTCCCTGATATTGTACGACCAGTATTGCACGGCCAATAATGTACAATCCAATAATTCGTGGTCAGGCTTTAAAAAATCGGGCCTCGCATTACTGGCCGTACAATATCAGGCCGTGCTGATAATGTACAGCCAATATTGCACTGTCCAATAATGTCCGGCCAAATAATTGGCGAGCACCATCTGTCAATGTCAAGACGGTTCGTGCCTCGTTTAGACAGAACTGGTGGGGCAAGTGATCAAGCTGATTTTGCTCGTCGGTGTGTTGTTTAACACACGTGGTTGAGATAAAATTCTTTTTTAACTCGGTTTTCCGCTGAGTTTTCTACATTTTGTGTGTTCTTTGTGTTGGTGTTGGTTTTAGTATTTAAATAGGGTAAGTGTTTTTTACAATTTAATCCTTGGGCTCGGAATGGACGAGGACCCCCCTGACGGGGGAGGCCCTGCCCTTCCGCAGGTTGTTACGCCGAGTCCTGTACAAAACCAAGAATATCGTAACAAACGACCAGCTGATGACAGTCCAGACATAGAACACGAGGCCAAAAAAAACACCCCTCCCTCTAATTCCTCCCAATCGGTGTATACTAGACCTGGATTTGAAGACGAGTCTTCTTTCAAATACTCCGATACTGATCCCGGTCCATATGTTGTACACGTATCTCGTGAAGATATTGACCTCACCACTGGCTCAACCATTAGATCACTGAAGTTTGCACAATTTGTCCACCGAAATAACTTTAAGGGAATTATTGACGGCGGCATTAAGACCATAGGCCGGAACAAAATGGCAGTGTCATTCAAAAGCGCGGCCGACGCCAATAATTTCTCAACTAATACCCTATTATCGACCATGAAATTTACTGCAACAATACCAAAATACCAGGTATCACGTTTGGGAATTGTGCGAGCTATTCCAACAGATTGGACTTTGGAGGAACTGGTGGATGGCATCTCCACTCCACGTGGTTGTGGACCTGTCGTAAAAGCAAGGCGATTAAACATAAAAAAGAGAACAGAATCTGGTGTATCATGGGCTCCCTCTACCACAGTAGTGCTGACTTTTCAGGGACAAACTTTACCCCAAAAAATTTACTGTTACCACATGGCGATGGATGTGAATATCTATATGCTCCCCACCATTCAATGCAGAAACTGCTGCCGATTTGGCCATATCCGCACCCAGTGTAGGTCCAAACCCCGCTGCTATAAATGTGCACAACCCCACTCAGGTGATACATGCGATGTGGATGAAGGAAACACTTCTTGTTTTCTTTGTCAAAATGGTAAACACTCAGCCATTGACCCCAAGTGCCCAGAACATGGCAGGCAGAAGTCTATAAAAATTATTATGTCAGAGGAGAACATCAGCTATACTGAAGCATCGCAAAGATTTCCAACAAGCAAACGGTCATATGCTGATATAACCTCCAGCTACTTACCCCAGTCTCAACCCCTATTTACTCCACCTCAGTCCCAAAACCTCCCTCCTTACAACCCCGTAAATACTCCTTCACCCCGGCAATCCTATAAAAAAACTATATTTTACACTCCTACCCCAAAGCCCTCTCTTGGAAAGTCATACGATCATGAAGTGCATAATTTTATCACTGGATCCCCTAAATCTGTGCAGCCAAATGGTTGTGCCTTCACCGATAGCCCTACCCCTGCAACAACTCCTAACGACAATTTAATTGAGCTCTTAGTATGCTCTCTATTAAATATTATCTCTAAGTTTAGTGATGCCCTACCGCCCAATGTCACCAGCCTGATACAACATCTGCTATCAGCCTTGATAAATAAAAATGGAACAGAAGCTTCTACAGTGGAACTGTAGAAGTATCAGACCAAAAAAGCACGAACTTATTAATCTCTTCAACCAGCTGCAACCTGTCGCCGCTGCCGTTTCGGAGACATGGCTAAGACCGGATTCTCGTTTTCGAGTTTCAGGCTACTCGTGTCTCCGAGATGATAGGGCCGACGGTCGTGCTGGATGTTCCCTTTTTTTATCCAATTCCTGCTCCTTTACCCAAATTCCTATCCCTGCTCATAGCCCAGATCTTCATGTAGTTGCTGCAAAATGCATAGGCATTTCTCTTATATCTGCATACATCCCCCATCCTTCCCCCCAAGTAATATCTGAATTAAACTCCATCCTCTCCAACATCCCCAATCCAATGGTTGTGCTAGGTGATTTTAACTGCCGACACACCCTTTGGGGCTCTAACACCAACGATCCTGTTTCAACCTTTTTTTTAGATCTGCTGGATACACATAATCTATGTGTATTAAATGATGGCTCTGCCACGCGCAGAGTGTCTCCAGCCCAAAACCTAAGTGCCCCCGACCTCTCTCTAGCTTCCCCCTCCTTAATCCCAATTCTCTCTTGGTCTGTTCTCCCTAACTCTCATGGTAGTGACCATTTCCCTATAGTGATCTCCATCCAAACCTCCTTCACTCCCTCACCTAGTCCCGAACCCCTTCTTAAATACAAGACTCATAAAGCTGATTGGGAAAAATACTCAAGCTGTCTAGCGGATAAAATATCATCTCTCTCTCCTATAGATGAGAACAACTTCCTTTCCTCCTATGATAAATTTATTTCATGCATCATATCAGCTGCTGATGAGTCTATTCCGCTTAAAAATTCCGCTCGAAACCGCATATCTTCACCTCCCTGGTGGGACTCTGCATGCTCCGATAGTGTAAAGAAGAGAAAGGAGGCTGAGTACTTATATGCACAAAATATGAACATGGATAACTATCTAACATATAAAAAAATCTGCGCACGCACAACGAGGCTTCTAGCAAAGAAGAAAAAAATAGGCTGGCGTAAGTTCTGCGAATCCCTATCTCCTAGAACCCCTCCTACCCTAATTTGGAAGAAGATTAAAAGTTTTCGAGGCTCCTTTTCTATTCAAAATAAAACATCTAATGACCCCTCTCCATGGTTGGATGAATTCACTAATAAATTAGCCCCTCCATATGTCCCTAACCTTGACTGCTTCCTTCCCCATTCTCCACCTCCATCCTTAAATGATAGCATGAATGACTCTTTTACACTAGCGGAGCTGCACTGCGCCCTCGACCGTCTGAAGGATTCTTGCCCCGGCATTGATGGTATCCCATATTCCTTTATTTGCAAAGCCTCTCCCTCCTCAAAAAATATTCTCCTTCAAATCCTAAACCAAATTTTCCTCTCTGGGATTGTCCCAGATTCTTGGTCCTCAGATATTGTTATCCCGATTGCAAAGCCTGGAAAAGATCCTTCGGACTCTTCGTCTTATAGACCTATTGCTCTTCGGTCAGTCTTAGTCAAGATCTTGGAGCACCTTGTGAAGAACAGACTGGAATGGATTGTAGAACATAGAGTACTCCTAAGTGGAAGCCAGTTCGGATTCAGACGCGGTATGGGAACTAATGACAGCTTGAGTATTTTTACTTCTGAGGTTAAACTGGCCTTCTCGGAAAACCAACATGTTGTTGGGGTATTCTTAGATATAGCCTCTGCATACGACAATGTCCAGCTTCCGGTGCTCAGGCAGAAAATGCTTCAGCTGAGTATCCCTGTGAGACTGGTCAATATAATATGCAAGCTATTTATGTCTCGCTCCATCC
This sequence comes from Pyralis farinalis, assembly GCA_947507595.1. NCBI lineage: Eukaryota > Metazoa > Arthropoda > Insecta > Lepidoptera > Pyralidae > Pyralis > Pyralis farinalis. Next base: position 11,533,273 of record OX382269.1, on the reverse strand, counting down.
GTGTCCGTATTAATGGAGCTCTTCTACCGCCCCGGCACGTGTGGAAAGGTCTACCTCAAGGTTCAGTCCTTAGTCCGCTCCTTTATAACATCTACACAGCAGACCTAGACCTATCTGTCACCAGTTTCTGTAAAATCCTACAGTATGCAGATGACATTGTTATTTACCATCGCTCTTCATCCTTTTCTGATTCCTGTACCAACCTCAATTTGGCTCTGTTCCATTTAAATGAATGGCTAGATAACCTTGGTCTAACCCTAGCAGTCAATAAATGCAGCGCGGTGACATTCACTAGGAAAAGAATAATCCCCCCAATAATCCTAAAAGTCAAAGACGAAATTCTAACAGTAAAGGAGAAAGTGAAGTTTTTGGGAATCATTCTAGACTCTAAATTGTCGGGCATACACCATTTAAATTATATATGCAATAAAACTGAGAATAGCATCAATGTTTTACGGGCTCTCTCAGGAGTTCGATGGGGTTCCCACCCCTACAGCCAAAAGATTTTATACAATGCGATAGTCCGTAGCCACCTTGATTATGGTTGTTTTTTACTGGAACCTTGTAGTAAAATGGCTTTAGGTAAACTGGACAGAATCCAGTCAGGGTGTCTGCGGATTGTCGCAGGTGCTATGAAGTCATCTCCAACGTTGGCTCTTCAGGTGGAATGTTTAGATCCTCCTCTCCATCTACGGAGACAGTACTTAGCAGATAGATTTTTTTTCAAATCTATCCAAAATTCGTCGCATCCACTGCTGAACATCCTAGATCATCTCCATCAGTCCGTCCCTAATTCCCCATACTGGTCCCATAAAGATCCATCCCCTCTTATTAATAGTTATAGGAGCTTCAAGGAGGTCTCCCTGACTGTGAAAAAATTTCATCAAAATCCATTGTTTCTTATTCAATACCCAGCTCTAATCTTTCAGCCGCATATTATCCTAGACCTAGGTGTGAATAAACAGACCACGAACTCCAACAAAGTGCTCTCCAGTTTACTCGAAAAGGACTGGACCGATTGGATCAGAATGTACACTGATGCATCCAAAGCCTCAGAGAATAGCGATGTTGGAGCTGCAGTATGGATTCCTAAATTCCACATAATTTTAAGCTTGAAATGTCCTCGTCTGTCTTCCGTCTTTACAGGCGAAGCCACAGCTATTCTTGAAGCTGTCTCATATATAGAATCTCACCATATCACCAAAGCCCTAATCCTATCAGATTCGAAGAGCTGTCTTCAAGACCTAACCAAGCTACCTTTTCATGCCAAAGATAATTTTGCACTTATTCTAGCAATAAGACAAACTTTATTTCGCTGTCACTCATTAGGTTTAGATGTCGCATTGGCCTGGATTCCAGGACACCGTGGCATTGCTGGGAATGAAACTGCAGATAGGTGTGCTAAAGAAGCGATTCATCTAGGTACCGACAAGTATTACATCTGCTTTTCAAGAGATTTGAGAATGCTGGCTAATATGCGGTTGAAAAGAGACTGGGATGGGTTATGGCTGAGGCGTGGAACCACACATGCCAAATTTTACTCAAAAATTCAATCGGACATCCCTATTAAACCATGGTTCTTCAAATATCATCAATTTGACAAACATCCTACATCGGCTATTATTAGGCTACGACTGGGTCATGTTTGTTCTCCAGTGTTCCTAGCCAAAATTAAAATTCTTAATAGTTCTTTGTGTGAGTGCGGATTGGAGGAGGGAACCCTTGAACATCTTTTCTTTAATTGCCCAAAACTCCAGGTCTCTTTGTATGATATGCTCCCCCCTAATATCCCTCGTCCTGTTAATGTCTCCTATCTACTCACCCTGGTGTATTCTCGTTTTATTTCAGTTTTAGTTAAATTTATAAAAATTAATAATTTGTATTTGTGAACCCTGTAACATTTACATCTTTCTGTTGGGTAGCCCATGTTATGACACCCTTTTAGCTGCCCATTAAAACTGCCTACTAATTTGTATCTGTCTGGGTAGGGTACTAACTATATGTTTGTGTTGTATTGTTTTAGATCACTCAGCGGACACTCGCTATTTTGCACCGATCAACAGTCATTTTACCGGAACGTGGCTTTCTCAACCTCGACATTGGCAAAATCATCGTTAATGTACAACGATGGAGCCACATTATTTTAAAAAATAGAAATAGAAGTGATCAAGCTAATAATATAGTATGTATATCTTCACGCCAGGTCCCTTGCGGGGTAGGCAGAGAGAATAAATAATAATATAGTATCGTTCAGAAATGATTGAGGAGGGCATAATAAACTCTAATTTGCGAATGCTCGGTTCCGAAATAGGTCAGAGACTCTGCTTTTTGGTCGAGTGCGTGATACACGTGGTATCATATATTTCTGTGGTTTTTTTAAGTTAAAAACACCTATTGACGTACCGTATCTGTAGATTTGTGTTGGTGGAGGCGAATTGCCTATCTATTAAGTGTTTGACAGGTAATTTCGTGGTTAGAATGGACGAGGAGACGCCCGATCCGGGCGGAGGCACCGTCGCCCAATGTTCCCTATCGCCTCCTATTTACTCGGCTCGTTCCACAAACACCCGAGGGTCTTGCGATTTAGGTCAACCGTAAGCGCCCTCAAGTACACAGTGACGAAACGCAATCAGTTAAGAAAAAAATAATGCACCCTTCCCAAGCCTCCGCATCTTTGCAGGTAACGTACACTCACCCTGATTTCTTGGACAATAAAACAACCTACACAGATACTGATGTGGCTCCGTTTGTTGTACACGTTAGTAGGCTTGAGGAATCTGCCGTCGCCACTTTGCGCCCAATACAATTTGGACACTTTTTATTCCGCCAGAATATAAAAAACATTACCAAGGATGGTGTCAAAGTGTAGGGCGAAACCGCCGTTGTTATAGGCATAATTGCCAAAAACGGCCACTTTTAGCACTTTTGCCTATAACAAAGATAGTGGAATATTTTGAGTGTTGGTTTAATGACGTAAAAATACTTTACTATCTTCGTAATAAATACAACATAGGATTTCATAATGTTTATCTTCTATGCTATGATATGATTTTTTATTCAATGAGGGCGCCACTGGACGAGACCTAAGTAAGAACAACATAGATACCGAGACATGTTAACTTGTAGAGATATAAACATAAAACGATGTCATTGATTTCTCTTTCAATAAACTTTTAAAAGTGAATACGTTTCTGTTGTTTTTTATTACTATTGTTTTCCGTCTAGCTTAGATAAATATGTTTGATTCAGTATGTATAAAGCTAAATAATAATTAAATCAATAATTTTTAAGTATTGAAATTATTAAATTTTTTAAGTGTGACGCGACTCCGTAGCTTTTCTGTTCGTTTGCATTGAATATACGTTGACCCCAGGTTACCTATTAGGCGCTAATTTCAAATTTTACAAATCGAGCGTAGAGTGTCACTTGAGGGGCGTGGGGTGATTGGGCGGAGCCATTTTATAGGTTCACGATCGAGGTGCGCCTTAACTACTTGATATTGACTGAATACACTAAAAGCCTTTATTAACCCTTCGAAACCCGGGTGGTCGTATATGACCGCGAAATGTATGGGAAAACGTATATAACGGGTTCTGACTGCTCAAATACACAAGATTGCCTATTTTAAAAACATAACTGTACAAAGTCTTTAACTTCAAAAGATATTTCTACTCCATACACAGTGTCAACACCCTTTTCAGCCACCTTAAGGGTTTAAAAAAAGCTGAAATTACTTTTTTGGCGTTTTGGTTGAGAATATATTTACCAAGCCTAAAGTAGCTCACTTAAAAAGAAAACAATCCCTTAACAGTTCAACTTTAATTCAAGAAACATTTTTGACCCTCATTATATACACTTTAAGACGAGGAATTTTTGAAAATGCTGAAACCACTTTTTTGGATTCTAATAGAGAGTATCTGTACAAAGTTTCAAGTCATTAACTTCAAAAAAGATTTCTGCTCCATACAAACTGTCAACCCCCTAAAGGTGAAACTTTTCCGAAGCTACGAGTGTTTTAGGGAATAATAGATAGCTCTATAAGGGTTCTTAGTATAACTTTGACGAGCTCGGTGGATCAGTCATGAATGATGCGACTTTGACACCAACGAGGGGTTCGATTCACACACAAGACAAACATTTGTGTGCATGAACATGTCTATTTGTCTTGGTCTGGGCGGTAGGGAATATCAAAGCAGCCCGTTTGGGGATGTAAGGTCTTTATATGGTCTATATAATGTCTACTATAACTGTGTTCTGGGCAGAAGGGTGGGTAAAGGAAAGTTGTTAGAAAGTTCACTGTTTATTCTTAATGTCACGAAATGTCATTTACAATTACACAATGTTATTCAATATTTATATTAACATGAATTGGGGAACCTAGCTCGAGCGGGCGACAAGGGACGACTGGAGCCGCGTGCGCGTGGCAACCGGCTCGCTGTGTCGAAAGTGCAGAGCATGCACCTTTCGTACCGAGTCGCCAGCCCGCTACAGGTGAAGTACCTCTACCTCAAAGAAAATCGCAGCCAAAATAACAATTCCATAGAGGGTTGTTGTGTTCCTGTGTGTGAGTGAGGTCACCAGTAAGCTCCTAAGGAGTTGCTATGTTAGCAAAGGAGGCATCGCGCGAGTGGTATATTACAAGCGTTAATAGGCTACGGTAACAGCTTTACATCAGGTGGGTCGTATGCCACCCTAGTTGTATAAAAAAAATCCTTAGTCACATGAATGAGGGGTACATCCCTTTTAATAACTACGAGTATCACATCTGATAAGTGGGGGGTATTCCAATTGCCTCGGAAAGCCATATTCAAATCGGAATCGAAAAGTTATGTAGGAAAATGTTTGGAATTTGAATAAAAAACTTCGATTCACTCTTTTCATGCAAGCTCGTCGCTTCTAATTTCACTTCACCTCCTTCTGATAAACCTATCACGACCAATTTAGTTGTAATAGGAGAGTGTCTTCGACGCGCTGGATTGAGCGCTGCGTGAAACGCTCACGTTTCACATTGCACCATGCGTTGTTTTTCACACCATTTGAGGTGTATTGATGCTTTGCCTCCTGTCCACATATGCAATATCCTGGCCTGGCAGGGGTCGCGATAAGTACACTTCTGACATGAGCACATGATGGGTTTAAATTATTAGTTCGGAGCATTGTCATAATATAAATAAATGAGCCAAGACATTTGAATAAATATTTATTTAATTAATAGACAAACATAATTATAAAGCTCAATTCGGTCAATTAAACAGGGCAATGACAAAAGTACATAAATTAAAATAAAATCACTAAAATATGCGCGAGGCAAGAACGGAAATAGTACCGTGTACTTACGAGTGAAGATAATATGATGGAAGAATGGTTTCGTGACTCGAGAACCCATACTCTCTCGGCGACCGCAGTTTAAGTCGTTAATTAATAACTATAATATTGGAATTCAGTCAAATCCAGCTATGTATTTCTAATCTCCGACAACACACATACGAACTATTCTTTTTTTTATTTATATAGTCGCGTAGTAAACAATCGTCAGTGCTGCCTGATAAGAAGTTATTCCGTAGCCTATGTATAATTTGCAACACAAAGAATATCAGTGCTATTATTATAGCTTTGCCATATCCGTTTAGTTTTTACATTGTCCAGCCGGTTCATGTTTCAAATTTTAAAATTATTTCCATTTCAAAACCTTAATTAGTTCAAATGTAACTTATAATAAACTAAAAATAAACAATTACATTCAAATATAAACGTGCATTTCTAATGCTACGTTAATATATCAAAACCGTATGTAAGAAATTACGTAAGTAAAATTAAATTGGGTTGTTGCACATTCGTCATAAAATTAGTCATATTTTTGTACACTGAAAGTAAATACACCACTTACATTGAGCAGTCAGAACCCGTTATATACGTTTTCCCATACATTTCGCGGTCGTATACGACCACCCGGGTTTCGAAGGGTTAAAAAAAAATGTGTAAATTCGTCACAAGTTTTCATGGTAGCAACATCTGTACGAAAAAAGAACATTTACTTCATAAAAATAGAACAGCGGCAAATTTACGCATACTTTATTCCGTGATGAATTTACTTTGTGACCAATGTACAACAACCCATTAAATTTTAATTATATCCGTTTTTATTCACTCTCAAGTCGTCCCCTGTTTAATGGTGGGTCTTCACTGACATATGTTTACATACAAACGGTCTATATATTTAATGGTCTAAATATTTGAAGCATTATATCATATTTTAACCAAAAGTTTTGAACTAATAATGTATCTTGTGCAATTGATCTAGGATATAAAAATAATAGAGATATTCAGTAAAAAAGTTCTCGACAAATTTTATGTGGATTTAAGCTGTTTATAATGAGTGTATTATTAGTAAATTACAAAGTGAATAAAATATCTCGCTAAAAGCGTAGCCTTACGGCCACTGATCAGTCATCATCATCACCCACCATTAGATGTAGACCTACCCTTCTAATGATAGTGTGTAATAGTAAAATAATATAAAACGCGCGTTGCCACGGGGAAAATATGTTATCGAGAGTTCTTGTTCTTGAAGCGACTCATGTTTCTATTCTAGTTTAAATTCATTTTTGCAAATGGAAAATAATATACAAAAATACCTTTTAAAATTCATTCAAATTATTAACGGACCTATAATAATAAATTTTTGCATAGCAACAACCGCTACATATTTAAAAGTAAAGGAGTAATAAAAATAGAGCAATATTAAAAATTAAGTTTTTTAAGATATTATTGTATCTCTCTCGATCATATTCAAAAAGAAAGGGATTCATGAGACTTATCGGTCTCATGACGTCATATTCATACCTATACCTATACATATCAGATACCTTACCGAAATTCATTTTGAAGTTGTCAAAACATTAATCTAATTTCAAGATGCGTTTTGATTAGGGGTCGAGGGGGATGTCTATAACATTAATAATGCAAGTTGAGTTGTGTCTGTCAAGCATCGATGGTGTACACGAAATACGGGACTGGTGGCGCATGTACGAACTATCCTACTAATATTATAAATGCGAAAGTTTGTATGTATGGATGGATGTTTGTTGCTCTTTCACGCTTAAACGGCTGAACGGTTTTGAATGAAATTTGGCACGTAGATAGATTATGATCTGAATTAACACATAGGCTACGTACGCTATTTGACTCCACGCGGGCGGAGCCGCGGGCAGCAGCTAGTCCTACTATAAAGAAAATACGGCAAAACAGGCAGGTTTACTAGGACCCAAGCGGCGTCTCGCGTCCCCTATCCACACCAGTGCCGCTACATTAATTAGCTATTATTTACATTAATAACTGCCTCACCCTATATATTTCAAATATTTTTCCGCCTACCGCACAACGGATATAGGATTAACGAAGCATTACACGTGTGGGAAAAGGCACACACGCCAGTATATATGTATATTCGTTCGCTCGTGTTGTACTCTTTTTAACTTTAATTACAACACCACTGGTTTAGTGTTCCAGTTACATTAACGTTTATAATTTATATACGTTAAAAAGACAACCTATCGCGTGATGGGCGTTGTCGAAGTACCGCGGCTTGTCCGCTCTCATAATACCGTAGTCTGGCTCTAATGTCGGCAGCAGTATACTGCTGTTGCTCGAGTTGCTGCGCACACTGTAATTTAAAGATTGGTTCCCTGTACGTGATACGAATTTGGACGGTTGCGGCGTCCAGTGTTTGTTTTTAACATTATTTGTCATCCTCTTCATACGATCCACGTTGCATTTGATAGCCACTAGCATTTTGTGATTTTCGGGAACATGCAAAAATTCTGTTAAATCCTACAAAAAAAAAATACACATATTAATCCTCGGGCCTTAGATTTCAATGATAGAAGTAAAAAATTATTAGACGTTTCTTAAGATATCAACTTTTGATGTATGTAGTATATGTACCTAGTCCGGCCATAAGTTCTGTTACAAATGAATATGCATATTTTTACCAGAGAAATTGTTATTACATGACTGCAAAGATATACAATAAAATACCAAAAAGTATACGAGAATTGACATTTAGTCTGTTTAAAATTAGATTGACTAAATGGTTAACTGACAAATGTTTTTATTCTGTTAATGATTTTTTATTGACTAAAACTGACGTTAGATAATTGGATAATTTTGACAATTTAGACATGGTATTAACTGCTTTTATAAAATAGTTAGAAAGTTTATAAATAATTAAAATTGTAGTTATTGCATCAAATTTGTAATAGTTGTTAAGTGTATGTATATTTGCATGTCATATAGCTATGGCAAAATATGCGGACTGACAATATCAAACGAGACCTAAATGTAACCATATTTTATGCAATTAAATTATTATTATTATTATTAAAAATGTAATCTTAATAAAACTTATACATACATATTTATGCAAATATCAGTAAAAATAAAAAAAAATATTATTCGAAATGGCCACCACCTTTGGATTTGATACAGATCTTTAATCTGTCTGGCCACAAATCTATGGATTTACGCACTGTTTCCATGGGAAATTTAGCCACTGCTTGATCCAGAGATATTTTAAGAGACACAATGTCGGCGTGAGGTTTCGAGCAGGCCATGCCCTCTAAAACTGACCATAATTTGTAGTTTTAGGGGTTCAGATCTGTCCTAGATGAGGGCCAGTCTTCAACTCTTATAAAGTCCGGAACGTTGGTTTCGAGCCAGGCTAGGGTAGTTCGTGCCTTGTAACCAGGTGCACAGTTCTGCTATTCTTGTAGTGCTCTTTAATCGTGAACATTTTATCATCAGTAAAGAGGATATTTCTGCCTTTCACCTCCGTTTCGGGACAGAAGGCGTTTTGATCGATACACTCTCTTCAACTGTAGGGATTGATTTACGGCATGTCCTGCATATCGACGATAAGCACCGAGCTTCAGGTCTTGTGTTATTATACGCGGTCGCCCCAATCTTTTATGGTCTTCAACAGAGGAAGTGTTGGTAGTACGATATACCAACATACGGCTGATACCAAGCTTTTGAAGCCTCTTGAATATGACCGACGGCTCCATACCCACTTTGTGCAAGGCAATCACTGCAATCCTATTTTCTTTTAACACCCCATTCCATATAGTAATTTGATAACACGAAAAAAATATGTAAAACGTCGGGAAATCGAAAGAAGCTTTTTACATAATAAACGCATTTCAAATTCAAAATAACTGAATAGTTTTTTTATATTTTAGAAAATTTTCTACGTAGGTAACAGTATTTATGGCCAGACCAGTTATATTTGCCGGGATTTTATGCCGGCCTTTTGTATTTGCCAACGATCTGTAGTAATTATTTTAGTAGTATTCAAATTGTTCAATTATTCTAATTAGCGCTTCCTTGGCAAATGCGCGAATGTAAGGGCGAAATGTCTGAAACTTACCTCCCTGACTTTATCATATTTAGCAAAGAGCCACAGGTATGTTGATAGAATACAGAACAGTTGCATCTCGCTGTTGCTAAACCTCCACATAAATTTTAACGTTGGTGTTATGAAGTCTCTCTGTAATAATTACAATAGAATAAGTATTGACTAAAAGTAAATAGATAACTGTAATCAATTTATAAGTACAAGTACGTTTCTCTCGCTGCGCTAGTTGGACTAAGGCGGCCGATTCTGGACGCGTAGTCTTCAACGAGCATTATTAGGGTATCTGAACACCCCAATATAACGGACATTACTTTAAGGATTCCAGACCAGACCACGTTCAAAATCGATTTTTTAGTAATATGTCGTAATTGCGATCATAATTTGTTTGACATGACACTGTTAACAAGATTCAATAAATCTTCTTTACAGTGTAAACTAGAGAATCGGCCAATAAGATCAATCCAATCTGGTGGTATTATGAGATTCAAAAGTTTAATTTCAATGTCAACGTGTATTGGAATTGCGTTTCAGAGTAACTCTTCAGGTATCGAGTTGAAATCTATTTCGTACAGAACGATAGATAATAAGGTTTAGCAACCTTTTTTGAGTTCTGGCCTGAAGGAAAAATAGAATCGTTATAAGATCATTGCCATATCTATTTGTCTGTCATATGCTTACCTTAGGGCTTTTTTGTGGTCTTATGTAATGTGTCAAATGAGAGCAGAAAAAAATGTAACATGATTGACACGCAAGTGATCTCATAAGGATTCTGTTATCACAAAGAAAAGGAAGCTGTAACTATCATATAGCAATACATAGGCCGTGCCGACCACAGAAAGGCAGCTATATGAGACTTTACTTTCAATATTCAAAGTACTTAGGTACTTTTAATTTCTGTGCGTTTAGGATAGCTTATATACAATTATTTAAAATATATTTAATCAAGACGTAGACACTTCACATCCGATCCCGACGTTAAAATAAACTGATATATTCCTTTATGTATTTCTATGGAATAAGCAAGGATGGTTAAGTAAGTGTTGATGTAAATGTCTCTTACCGAATATATTTTGGGCCCAGTTACTTTATATCTGGTGAAGTTGACAAGTATTGAGGCGGCCGATTTCAACAGCTCTATGCTTGAAATAGACCTGTTCGTTACCGACATGTAAATGTAGACACTGCGCACGATCGCATGTGCATTGTTGTGGTACAACATCGGGAACACTTGAGTCAGCAGTTCTACGATACAGTAAAATTAAATTATTTTCTGAACAAATTACACTGCACTAACTAGCACCAAGTTAAACGAAGCTTATGTTATGGCTGCCAGACAGTTGTTAAACATTATGCATATCTGTTCCTTTTTTTGTAAATACATACTTTATGCTTACACAGACAACGCCCAATAAAAGAAAAAACGACAGTTTCATGCATAAAAATGATGGTCTTGTGTGGGAATTGAATTCACAACCCTTGGTGTTCAAACAGAAATTACCCACTCAACTAACGTGCTCGTGAAAAATATTCATTATTATTAACGGGTTAGCCATTGACATTTTTTTTATACAATCAAGCATACGGCCGGCCTCATGGTAAACAGTCACCGTAGCCTATGGACATTTGCAACACCAGGGGTGTCACTCATGCGTTGCCAACCCTCTAAAAACCTCTACACGCATTTATTGAAGAATTCCATGCTGTAGTCCCTTGGAAAAAACTCGGCTGGGAGCTCATTCCACAACTTGAGAGTTCCCGAAAGAAAACTTCTTTGGAACCGCACAGTACGCGACAATTGCGGTTCCAGTGTGTGAGGGTGAACTTCCCGCCGTAGGCGAGCGGTGCGGTTATAAAAAGTAGCTGTCGGCATCATTTCGAACAACTCTTCAGAACACAACCCGTTGTACAATCGGTAGAACACACAAAGGGAGTCAAAGTCTCTCCTTAAACTTAAGGGTTCAATGCCGTGTGTAAGCTTAGGATTGTCGACAATTCTCACAGCTCGTCTCTGAATCGAATCACATGGTCCGAGCTGGTATCTAGGTGCCCCCGCCCAAAGGTGACTGCAGCAGCAGACAGCAGCAATATAATAACTATATAAATATATTTTCTGGGAAGATAAAAGCAATTGTCCACCCGCTATAATAACGAAATGCATATTAAAAAAAAAGGATAAATAATCATACCAAGACTTCTAAATGCTCTAATAACAGTCTCAATATCGGACATGTTGAATAGTACATCCATAGCAATTTCGTTGCGTTCTTTCATTGTCTGTTGCGTTGATTGAAATGCTCCCTCGCGCCATCTCTGACGCCATTCCGCTATACGCCGGTTAGCAGCTGTATTGGCACGAACTTTATAACCACGGTATAAAGCCTGGAAAAATATAAATCAGTTTATACAACATATTAACCAAAACTAAAGACTGATTTTGCCTAGCCGACAAGAATAGTACTTACCTGAATTTTTGACGCCGCCCAGTTGTGTCTTTTTTCCTCCCGAATCTTTTGTAAACTTTGCTTTTTATTCTGAACCTGCCTTCTGACTAAATAACCTCTGATAAAAGCTTGCAATTTTATTACTGTTTGTCTCTGCTGCAAGAACTCCCATCGCTGTAATCTTGTGGTTAATTTTCCTCTCCATAACTTTTGGATTAGTATTACCTTATGTCGATACTCTAGATACCTTGATCGAACAATATATCGTTTAATATTGTTTTGTATGCATATTGCAGCCTTCTCCCTGCGTGTTCTTTCAAGATTCCTTTTTTCTTCCCGAATCTTTTGTAGACTTTGCTTTTTATTCTGAACCTGCCTTCTGACTAAATAACCTCTGATAAAAGCTTGCAATTTTATTACTGTTTGTCTCTGCTGCAAGAACTCCAATCGCTGTAGTTTCATGGTTAATTTTCCTCTCCATAACTTTTGGATCAGTATTACCTTATGTCGATACTCTAGATACCTTGATCGAACAATATATCGTTTAATATTGTTTTGTATGCATATTGCAGCCTTCTCCCTGCGTGATCTTTCAAGATCCCTTTTTTCTTCCCGAATCTTTTGTAGACTCTGCTTTTTATTCTGAACCTGCCTTCTGACCAAATAACCTCTGATAAAAGCTTGCAATTTTATTACTGTTAGTCTCTGCTGCAAGAACTCCAATCGCTGTAGTTTTGTGGTTAATTTTCCTCTCCATAACTTTTGGATCAGTATTACCTTATGTCGATACTCTAGATACCTTGATCGAACAATATATCGTTTAATATTGTTTTGTATGCATATTGCAGCCTTCTTCCTGCGTGATCTTTCAAGATCCCTTTTTTCTTCACGAATCTTTTGTAGACTTTGCTTTTTATTCTGAACCTGCCTTCTGACTAAATAACCTCTGATAAAAGCTTGCAATTTTATTACTGTTTGTCTCTGCTGCAAGAACTCCCATCGCTGTAGTCTTGTGGTTAATTTTCCTCTCCATAACTTTTGGATTAGTATTACCTTATATCGATACTCTAGATACCTTGATCGAACAATATATCGTTTAATATTATTTTGTATGCATATTGCAGCCTTCTCCCTGCGTGATCTTTCAAGATCCCTTCGCATCTTAAGTCTGTAAGCAGTTTGAATAGTCAATACTGCTTTAAACAATTTCGCATACCGCTTTCGCGCGACATAGCCTTTTACATATGACTGCAATCTTATTATAGAAGATCTGACGTAAACATATTTTTGTCTGGTTTGTACTGTTAATTGATGACAACGATAGAATCGTTGAATAGTTGTAACGGCGTTTTTAAATGCTGTATATTTTCTTCGAAGAATGAACATGCGAAACGTTGACTGTATAATGACAGCGCACGTCTTTAATTTGACAAACTCAGCTCGACAGGCGTTACGTTTTTGTACAGCTCTACACCAGGACTGTATTTTCTTAGCGGCCTCATTTCGTTGATATTCTCGTGAAATTTTGTTAGCTCTGAATCGTCGTTGTATATAAAGAACAGTGCTTCTCAATTTCTCGTATTGAGCACGTATCTTTCTCGTCTCGCGCACTAATTTAAAACGTTTCTGGATTGTAATTACAGCACATTTTAAAGTGCAATATTCCATCCTTTGTTTCCTAGCAATGATGTAAGCTCTGTACCTTCTCTGCACAACAACACAAGCCTGCCTCATCTTGATGTACTTCAATGTTTCTTGCAACCTCTGCACAATAACATAAGCCTGCCTTATCTTGGTGTACTTTTTAATCTTTCTTGCAACATCAGACGGCGTGCTCTGTATTTCCTCTGAATAATAACAGCAGTTAATCGCATTTCTTCATACGTTTGTTTCTGTTTTCTCATAGTACGCCTAACATAGGTGTTGTATTTGTTCTACATTTTACAAAAAGAAAATGAAACAAATCATTCTTGTACAAAGTTTAGTGCCCCATTTCATTGTAAGAAAACGATATTTACAATTACGAAATACAGCTACGTTCGTGCAGCAGATGTATTGAAGCAAATTATTATTGAAATCGAAAATGCGCGAATTATCCGACAAAAGAAAGGCGGCTATTGTCATACAAAATTTCTACGGAATGATTAAACAGTATACGCTATTCCAGAAACTTAAACGTTCGGCAAAAATTATTGCTGAACGTTATAGAGCCTTGAAGCTAATGAGAAATGAAAGAAATAATTATTTTAAATTAAAGACAAATAGTATATTGCTGCAAGCTTTGTATAGAGGTCGTAAATGTCACTTACAATACACTCTTCAATACAAAGCGCTTATAGATCTTATGTATCAGGAAAGAAATAGTGACAAAATTATCTTAAAATTATAAAGTCAACAATAAAAATTCAAAATTGGTTCAGAAATTGTTTAAAAGGGAAACGGATGATGCTGAAATTCCAAGAATCTAAATAGGCCTGTGTGACTATACAAAGAATATACCGAGCATATATAATTAGCACAAGGTAGAGGCAGGAATTCATTAAGATTAAAATGGCAACTATTCGCATACAGAACTATTGCCGCGCATATATCGAGATGAAACTTGTTAGACAACAGTATATTCAACTTCGAACTTCCACAGTTACCATTCTGAGATTTTACAGACTGCATTTAGAAACAAAGAAACAACGAAAGGTATTTTTGGATATTAAAACCGCGGCAATAGTAATACAGACCTATTATAGACGTTGGAAGGAGACCAAATGAATAAGACAAAAATATTGCGAACTAAGAAAAGCTTCAATTTGTATCCGACGCAAATATCGCAGAATACGGTCTATGAGATGTGAACGAGAATCCTTCTTAAAACTGAAGAACATTAACAATACAACTAAAATATAAAGCTAACTTTGTCATGTGGGCAGCAAGAGACTTGCATACGAGTCTCTTGCTGCCACCATAGCAAGGTTAGCTTTATATTTTTAACAACGTGCGGCTGCCAGAATTCTGCAGACTAGATTTAGAGCATGGTACTGCATGAAAAAAGAAATAATTCAATACATTACTATGCGCACAGCGTGTATTTGTATTAAAGATTTTACAGAGCTTACACTGTTGGCTTAAAAGACCGAGAACAATATTCAAAAATAAAACGATCAACTGTCATATTGCAGCAGAGGTATAGGGCTTAACGTACTATGAGAAAACAGAAACAAATGTATGAAGAAATGCAATGAGCTGCTGTTATTATTCAGAGGAAATACAGAGCACGCCGTCTGATGTTGCAAGAAAGTTTGAAGTACACCAAGATAAGGCAGGTTTTGTAAAATAATTACCGATTTTCGCTGTAGTTCTTCTTTTTCCAATTTTAGTTTGATCAAGATTACTCTCGCTTCTTTCATCATTTTAACAGATCTATACCATTCTTCGATTGTCCGTACGCTTTTTTTCAATATTCTTAATCGAGCGCGACATACCCACATTCGCCAGTATTTCTGTAAAATGATGGTTGCTACTGTAACTTGTTGCATTTGCCATTCCACTAAACGGTTATACTGTATTCTACGCCACCAGGACTGAATGGTACACGCGGAGTTAATTCGTTTCTTCAATATTCTCTCTTTTTCTCGTCTCTTTTCAACAATAACTTCATATTTTTTTCTCCACCATGTTTGAATTACATTCGCGGCATTTTCGAATAACGGAGCTCGGAACGAATGAATTATTTGCCACAAAAGTGACAGGGTTTTTTCTCTGTGCCCATCAGCTATATCGTTAGCAGTAATATCACCGACGATAACAAAATTGGTCTCCTTTAAGGCGGTTAAAGCGACGCCTACGTTGTGTATCTTCTGCAAGCGTGATATAGCAGGAGTTCTCAACTGATTCATCAAACCGTTTTTCATCAAAATAATTTCCATCACTTTAGTTAATCGGACACCGTCCCTAATATCAATAGCTAAATTGTGAACTGCATATTTGTACTCATCCAAATATGACTGTTTATGATTTACAATGTAACCTAGAGGTCGTAAATGTTTTGTAATGTCCCCAATGCCGGATATTAGCTCTCGCGTGAATCGAATAACAATTTCTCTGCTCTCTTTGCATGATGCGTTCCTGCAGAATAAGCAAGGGTCGTGAGTAATCAATTTCTTCTGTTTCGCTTGGTCCAAAAAGAAAACAAGCATGAAAAACTTTTTCAAAGTAAACTTTTTTATGGCTTCCATATATGCAGGCAGGAGCATGTTAGGTGCATTCGACTTCGAATGTTTATTTTTCATGTTGGGATTTTTAAACATTCTTTGAATAATGAACGTAGTCAGTCCGTCTATATCGCTGTTCGATTTTAGTGGAAGAACAAGTCCATAGATTGCTTCCAAACCAATTCGCAACCATAGTGGATTGTAAGACAACAGCAGTTCCATAATAATCCTTTGGAGCCCAACATCCAAGTGAAGGTTTCTATCGTGTCTGATGGCAATTAGCTTTTTGTCTATTTGAACATGGACTTTTTGTATGACATGAACAATTTCGGAACTCATTAAAAGAGCTCTTGCAGCTCGACGAACAGTCTCCAGTCTACGACTGTTATGGTAATTACTGCTAACTTGTTCTTTGGTAGGTGCCGCCGGAACGTCCTTATTCCGATTTTCGATCCAAGCTTTGCCAACATCAATTTTTACCTCGGTGTTACTATCAAGATCAGCTGGGGGAGTCAACATGCAGTTTAGCCATCTTTTGAATTCTTTTTCGAACTTATCGACAGTTTCTTCGTCGTAGAAGTAAGTGGAAGCCAAGAATGGATCGATTGTTGAAGATTGCGAGTAGACATTTCCAATCTGGCTGACTGACGCATGGTGAATAAAACTTTTATTGCTTTCGAAAGTACGATTGCATGAATCTCTACTTGGTTGATTTATTTTTGATTTGACACTTGATTTTGGTTTTAAAAAATTTTTGGGCATAATAACGGGTACCTTCCATAAATCGGGTTCTGTCTTTATTATAGCTTTTTTGGACCATGATTGCCTATTGTTTTTAGAAATAGAATATCCATCTTTATTAAATGTACGATCACTGATGGTGAATGTGGTCATTTGATTGTCGGTATTATCAAGCACCAGGTTTTCAGCAAATTGTGTGCTCTCTTCGGGAATGGATTGTAGTGGAGGCGTTATAGATCTTGGGGGTGATTTTAGATTAAGCAAATCATTCGGCCAGACATTATTATCAAGTGAATAACGGTTATCGTAAACTTCTCGCTGTTGCTGGTATTCCCTAAATAGAGCTTGTCTACATATCTTAGGTTGCTGATCTCTTAAAAAGAAATGTGAAGGCTTGGACTCTGTGTAAAAGTGTTGGTCCATGGTTGTAATTGGTGATTCTTTAGTGTACGTGTCGGAGCATGGTTGAGCGTTCATATGAATGTCGTCAATAATATCGTGAGTGTCGTTATTAAGTTTAGGCAAACCCTTTTTTTCTGTAGAGAATCTGTGAGGAAGAAACGACAGGTCACTTATGCGAGAGAATTCTGTATTGATCGAAAAATTGGGGCTATTTAACTCTTTCGGAGAAGAAGTATTTGGTATCTTTTTATTGTGTGTTGTTGTTTCTATCGCCGGATTACGTTGATTGATAGTCAGCCATTTGTTTGATTGGGTGGATGTTATAGATACAATTGAATGGGTTTCATTTTCTTTATTGGTATTCTTATCTAAGCTATCATCAAAATCACTATCGGAGTTGACGCTGAGTATTATCTTGGGACCTTTATCAAGTTTATCAAGTTGAGAAGGGGCACTTTTTAGTGGGGTAAATGTGAGATCATCAAATATATCTGCATTTGAAGTGTTGTATATGTGTTTATTTGGTGGTTTCGAATACTCAGATTGAGTAACATTTTCTTTATTAAAAGATTTTTCATAAGTCTGTTGAAATATATTTTTGTTGGTTTTTCTCATATTTGAAAATATTTCTGACGTGTCAAAAGTAAAATCAACACTTGTTTGGGAATCAAAAGGGCATTTGTTACGTGATTCCAGAGAATAATCGTTGAAAATATTGTCCCTGCTTGAGGGCTGAAGGACTTTTTGTTGATAGGATTCAACTATATTGACAGTCTTCCTAATTTTTGTGCTGTTGTAAATTATTTCAGACTTTCTTTTGTAAATAGCTACAGGAGATTTTTTTGAAGTTTTCTTTTTCGTTTTTCCTGGTGATATTTTAAAGGCCTTGGGTTGATTTTTCAATTTTGAGTGCTGAAATACATGAAATCAGATATTATGCGTAAAATCGAACTATCTTACTTACAAATATGAAATAAACATCATCAACACCTGCATAACTAAATTGTGAGCTCCATGACAGAGTAGAATTTAATTATCTATGTTTGTTGACTTGGCAGGAGCAAACCTTGGTAATGGTCATTTTTACAACTAGGATGACAAACGAACCTGCAATCCATATGATGTAAAGCAGCCACCGTAGACTATAAACGCTTACAACACTAGAAGCCTCGACTTACTCATTTCAAACATCGCAGTTTTCTTCGGAATTTCAAAACAACAATCTCAGGAGTTAACTTGTGAATTCATTCACTTGAGGAATACAAGAAAACTCTAGAGAATTGCTATTTGCTATCATCATCGTACAGAAGACCTCAGAGGGAGTATTCATTGTAGCAAAGTATATAGCGATCAAAAACGCTCTATGTTGCACTGTTTAAGTAGTTTTTAGTTAAAGCACTATCATATTAATCTGAGCTAATACGACATTTCGTTAAATTTGGTTTCTAACAATTTAAATATTACTTGTTTAAATTGTATATTAATACAAAACGTATAATATTAAAGTATATTTCTAAATGTTTTGGTGTTTAAACTGGGGATAATTGAGCTCTGAAATATCTTCGTCGGCCGTGAATAACTGTGTGGTGAGCTTCTGTTCTTTGTCATCGTAAGGTTGGCGATCGTCATGTACCGTTTTAAAAAACATCCAATGACGCCATTTTGTGTTCCTGCTTTAAAATAACGGCGGGAGACAAACAAGCATACAGCGCGTCTACTGAAAAGTGAACACTGTAGCCTTTTGCACTACAAGAAGTTTCCCTTAGTGTTTTTGTAAAAAGTTTGCCAATTGACGTTAGAGCGAATTAAGAAAATTTTAAAGCAAATCTTAAGCAGCTTCCAGAAGTAACTACTTATAACAATAACTTACCAAAACAGACTTGAGCACCACAATGACATCATATTTGCCCCTGTTCTCATTTGTAAATCGTATACTCTCCCGCAATGCCGTTGGCTGCCTCGGTGTCCATTGCATAGTCAAACAGTAGCATGTTTCAGGCTGCAAGATAAGCCACTCTCCAGGCAAATGTATTTCCAAGCCAGGGGGGAGACTTTTGCCAAGGGTAATCTGTAAATTTGAGTAATGGATTGAATACAGGTTCGCCAACATACCAGCCAGAACACGAACCTAAATAAGTTACAGCGTATTGATTGATATAAATTGTTCCGAACGATGCTTCTTAGTAGAAGAAGTATAAAGGTGTAAAACGGTCATCGACCATACGCCTACGAGGTCGTTAACACAAAAAGAATCAAGTCGCAGTGGCGGAGCGCAAGATCTTCCATAAGATCCTCAGATCAGTTAAATCGGCTCAATGGAGAGTCCGTAAAAACACCAATAGAGTAAGGTGCTGGTTAATCTATCTCGACACTAAGTAGGTTATGTTTAAATAAATACGTCATTATTGTTGTATTTTTAAACTGTATTTGAAATAGGTACTTTTTTCGGTTACAGACCACTGATCATGAAAATATGTATGTGAAAATATATTTTTTAATTATATTAATAATATTTTTATATATTTTTTAAACTACGTCTGAAGTTAACAGACTGTTGATCATTTGTGAACGAATGAATGAATGTTTATTAATATGAATATAAGGTACACATTGATTTCTTCTAGTTGCTATTACATACTGTTAATCTATCTAGTCATTAAGTATGCTATACTTTATTAAACAATTCATTATTACTGTTCATTTTTTAAAACTACGTATGCAGCACATTTTTTTGAGCTCGCTATGATTTATAGAATTACCCTTGTACGATATAATTACACATAGAAATCACTGTTCACCGTTTGTCGGTACAAAGAAACAATTTTAAGCCGCTACCTTTTCTTACCGACAGCTCGGTTCGCCGAAAGAATGTTAAAAATAAAAATTGCTTCACCGATACTACTATCTGCAGATAAGGCGATTCGCTGAAAGCTCCACTGGGCGAATTAGTATCTTATCGATAGAAAGCATTGCAGAAAGCACTATAATGACCCTGCAACTTACAGGCAGTTACAGCACGTACAGTAACACTTGAACAAAAAAATATACCATATACGTACGATTATAATTGTAATATTTGCTCTTACATACATACATATATATTTTAAATCAATGATTTAATAAATACATTCATATATATTAAATCATTGATTTATAATTTTTTTTCTGAAGAAGTTTTTTTTTGTTTATATTCGATTCGCTTATAGTGATGCTCAGGAATTGTAATAATTATTCTGAAAAATAATAACAAATTTTTGAGAAAATGTTTAAAATTGCAAACATTGTAGTTAATATTATAATTGCAAAGTACAAGTCGATTTATTCCAATTACCTTCTGTGGAAGACTGTTTTCATTAAGTATGTTCAATTTGAGTAAAGAAGTGTTTAATACAGTTTTTTTTGTGACTGTGAAGTCATAGTCATTTCTTTGCTGATATTTGAAATTCAGGACTTGAAAATGTCTATATAGATATTTTATAATAATTTAATCACCAGTATAATATATTTTATATTATCAGTCTGCTAGATAGCTTATTAAGAGGTTAATTCTAAAACATCTAAATTCTAAAAGATCATCAATATTAACATACATACATATTTTTATGTTAATGGTCTTTTAGAATCTGATTATTATTGGTTGAATTTAAATGTTTTTAATATTATATATAAACAAGTGTATTCAACCAATAATAATAACATTAATAGTTAAATAGGGTGAAATTCATTAAGCTGCAGTCTTAAAATAGTCGGTTACAGTGATATTAATACCATTTTTTTTATTAACTGATATCCCTTACATCGCATGTAATGTCTCACATTGTAAAATTTTAATGTAAGGTAAAATCAAGTTCAGAATTTTAATGTAAGGGACAAGATATCTTTGTAACTATCATATTTTCTTAAATTTAACATTTATAATATGAAAGAATAGAAAAATCTAAAATCCTTTGCTATAGAAACTATTAAAATTGGATCTCTCTATAACAAGATAGTGTTGAACGAAAAAAAAAACATTTTTTGGCTATCCTTTTGTCCCTTACATTAATTGATATTTCCACTATTGTTATATCAGAAGACCAACACAATTCTTTGATAGAATGTTACTGAATTTTACAACAAGATCTAATAATCAAATGGCATTGGGAAAGCAAGTTTTATTCAATTTAGCTAAAGATTAATAAAATAAAAAGTAATGATTTAAAAATTAACACCAGCAAAACAAAATATATTCAATTTTACAACAGAAATTGAAAACCCCAACAATTAACTGTTCAGCATCGCAACAATCTCATTGCCGTGACTTCATCAGCAACTTTCCTCGGCGTTGTAATCGACTCCGAACTAATATGGCAAAACCATGTTGACATGATATGCCAGAGGATAAACAGGCTCTGTACCAACTAACTAAATTAGCCAGCTTTAAGACCGCTCTGATGGCATACCATGGGTATGTTGGATCTATATTGAGGTATAGACTGATTCTGAGGGGAAACTCGACACACATCAATCATGTCTTCACTCTACAAAAGAGATGTAGGTATAAGATCTATTTGCGGTGTCGAGCAGATGGGATCGTGTAGGATCCTCTTTAAAGATTTAAGATTCTTACGCTGCCTCCCCTTTACCGTTCACGTTAACCCTTTAATTTGAAATTTTAACGTTCACTAAGAAAAATGCTCAGCTATTCACAAAAAAACATGATGACTGCAATCGTGGGGGTGCAGTAAGGTACCCGTGGAAGCTATCTGTTCCCCCAGCAGCCACAGCTTGTTTTATTAGGAACAGTCATAGTATGTGCGTTAAACTATTTAATTTACTTCGGAATCACATTCAAAATTTACAATTAATGTTAATGTTTTGAAAAGAATTATTCTTAGAATTTTAATTGACACCTGCTTTTACGACGTGAATGAATTTATAAATTACCTACTGCAGCGACTGTCACATAAAACGAATTGTTATTGAATTTTAACATGTTGAGGTGCCAAAAATATCTTGAAATTAAACTATTTTTAACGGAAGTATCGCGTGTTTTATTTATTTTGTTGAAACCTGACGTTTCGAACGCTTTGCAGCGTCCGTGGTCGCAGGAAATACTAAGGCGGTATTTGTCTTACATTAGTTATTCAATTATTACATCTACCGATATGGATGGATTAATTATATATGTTCCGATTCACCCAAAAATCGCTCACAGTGTCCGAACATTTTTTAGTAGATTTTTGGATTTGTGATTTGATTATTTTTAGGACTGGATCCCAAGCAGGTGGTACTTGCCAACCATCTTCTCTATTGAAATTGGGGTGTTTTCTTATTTCAATAGCCTCGCGCAACATTCTCGGCATTAGCGATTCTCCTTGGCGAGGATATGTGGTTTATCGAACCGGATGTAATGGTTTGGTTGGTCCAGTGTATGTTCACATACTGCAGTTTTTATCGCGCCTATTCTTCATGTCAGCAATGTATTCTTTCACACGAGTACACATTGCTGACATTTTTGTGTGAATCGGAACATATATAATTAATCCATCCAAATCGGTAAATGTAATAATTGAATAACTAATGTAAGACAAATACCACCTTAGTCTTTCCTGCGACCACGGACGCTGCAAAGCGTTCGAAACGTCAGGTTTCAACAAAATAAAAAAAACACGCGATACTTCCGTTAAAAAAAGTTTAATTTCAATTTGTAACAATCGCGAAAACCTAAGACAATACTATGCCAAAAATATCATTCAAATTGATTATCCATAATTATTGAAGTCGACATTATGACCATACTTGTATACTTATATTTTTAACTCAAATAATAGCATGACGACGAAATGTTTGCACATCGGTAGAACGATAAAACATGCATGTTCACCAATTAAATACATAAGATCTGAAAATGTACCTACCATGCTTTATGCAAATAAATATTTATTTATTTATTATTTATATTAAAATTAATAAACTTACCCTGCTGGTGGCATTCTTGCTAACACTCGAGGAAGTGTTAGAACGGTGGAGTGAATATTTTAGAGAAATGTATGATTATGTCCATGACGCTGGCACTGTGTCTGTAATTGTCTCGGCAGTGCCAGTGTATCATGAAGACATTACCATGGATGAGATTGAATGGTCGATACGTAGTTTGAAAGATGGAAAGTCAGCGGGAATCGATATGGCAACAGCTAAGATGATCAAGCTAGGTGGTACCTACGTTAGGGACGCCTTCTGGTTTTTGAGCAATTATTGTACAGCATGTGTGCGGGTGGACGGCAGCTTGTCGCCCTGGTTTGATGTCAACATTGGAGTCAGACAGGGATGCGAGCTGTCGGCTCGAATATTCATCCTGTATCTGGACAGTTGTCTTCAGAGATTAAGTAATATGAATGTGGGAATGCGAATGGCTAACTTAGTGGTCTACTGCCTGCTTGATGTAGACGACGCGGTATTAATAGCAGAATCACCATCCCAACTGCAAAACTAGTTACAATAATTAAAGAATACCAAGATAATGGTATTTGAAAGAGAGACAACCAGAACGAACACTAGGATTACGGTTGATGATGTAGTGTTGGAGCAAGTGAATGAGATTGTATATCTTGGAAGTGCTTTTAGCAGCAATGGAAGGAAAACCGCTGATGTGGAGAGACGAGTGAGTGCAGGTATTATAGGGTGAATGGAGTGTTGGGTAAACTTCTAGGCAGCCGAAATCTAAGCGAGAAGGCACAACTCACTGTACACAACGAGGTGCTAATCCCAATGCCAACTTATGGAAGTGAGACCTGGGTATGGCAGAGAGAGCATGAAAGCAAATTTTGCGCAATTTATGGCATAACACTTGCCGACCACGTTCGTAATGAAGACGTGAGAGAAAGAGTTGGTCTGAAAGAGAGTGTCGGTATTAAGATAGGAAAAGGCATGCTCCGTTGGTTCGGACATGTATAAAGAATGCGGGACGAAAAAATGACGACACAGATATACAATGCAAAAGTGGAAGGATGTAGGAGCCCAGGAAGACCAAGACTAACCTACCATGACCAAATTGGTCGTTTTGTCAGAAGGTGATGTCAGGAGTCGCAGGAACCGGCGAGCATGCATGAAAAGAGCTATGAATATTTCAGATGCGAGTGAAGTATGTAAGGACCGCGTTTTATGGCGCTCGGTTCCCTCTGACTACCCCGCAAGGGACCTGGCGTGAAGATATACATACATACAACTTACCCAAGAGATCACCAAAATATTATTTCGTATATACAACCATCAAATTGGCCAAATCAGGAGACCAGTAAACAAGCCGGTATCAAAAAGGATTCAGCACACAAAATACAACAGGAAACAAGCAAGCACACGCTAAGTACTGAAGTAAGAAAGTGAATAGTGAGTTTTTGATAATAGTCAATTTGAATGCTGTAGAAGAGTGTTGTGGGTTTCGCTATTACTTTCTTTTGTTTCCACAAGCCGAGTTGATGAAAGATACAACATCTCACGTATGCTTGTCTCGCATGGCGTGCGTCAAATTACAAATGCAAAGAAAAGATAAAAATTCTTTATTTGCCTTTAGACCCTCACGGGCACTTAGACACGTCTTACATTTTCAATATTATATCTTATCATTTTTTTTTAAGTTTTTCTCTTTTTAGGGTTCCGTACCCAAAGGATAAAACGGAACCCTATTACTGAGGCTCCGCTGTCCGTCCGTCCGTCTGTCACCAGGCTGTATCTCATGAACCGTGATAGCACGCAGTTGAAATTTTCATAGATGATGTATTTCTGTTGCCGCTATAACAACAAATACTAAAAAATAGAATAAAATAAATATTTAAGGGGGCTCCCATACAACAAACGTGATTTTTTGCCTTTTTTATAGATAATGGTATGGAACCCTTCGTGCCCTAGTCCGACTCGCACTTGGCCGATTTTTTAATCTACCAGCATTTCAAATTACCATTGGCGAAGAAGAAATGCCAAAAGAAACTTGCCAATATAGGTCTTTTTTTTCCAAATCATCTTATACATATTACAATAAATATAATGAGTGTACATATAGTGATATCAAGTGGTACAATTAAAGTTATATTAATTCATGTGCTGAATCATTTCCATACATATCTGTCAGTTAGATATTCATCGATTCTATAATAACCCTTCTTACATAGCGTATTTTTGATGTGTCTTTTGAACATATTGTCAGGCAAGGACAGAACTGTTTCAGGTAATTTATTATAGAATCGATTACAATTTACCACAAAAGATCTATTAGTCTTAGCAAGCCGATGTACTGGCATACGCAATCTATTCCTGCTCCTAAGATTTTCAGTACATTTTGAAAACGAATTTATATTTTTACGAGCATACATTATGTTCTCATAAATATATTGAGAGGTAACCGTGAGGATATTTATTTCTTAAAACAAAGTAATGTTTAACAACTTCTAGTGCATACTGGTTTAACAAAAGCAAGATACATGTCTAAAGTTTCTTCATTCACGATAATTAAAAAAGACCCAGGATAGTAGTTTAGATCCGAGTGGCATATCATTATGAAATATGTATGTTTAACCCTTTAACCGCCATGCCTGTAATATTTCGGGATATGAAAAATGTGCTCCACCCGCCACAGACGTAATTTCACGTTAAGTTTTATAAATTTGTTTATTGAGCACTTATATTAAAGATTAAGTTGCAATAAACGTTGTACATTACAATCCAGGATGTATTCTCAATAATTAACAAATTTTGCTGCGTTTCATTATAATATTATAGAAAATTGAAGTTGATTATGTGGTATCGTTGTAAGGTGTTACTTAGTACCAACACGAATCGCCAATATCGTGATATTACGTGTACTAGGGATGAGCAAATCAACGTAATCTAAATGAAACTTTATTGAATAATCATGATGTGAAAGCAAAAATATTGCATTGAAATCCAAATTATTTCGTCAAGCTCGAAACAAGATAGTAGTACTAAGTAGAAACATGTTAAAACAATAAAAATGTTTATTTTAATGTGTCTTAACCCTTTAACCGCCATATTTTGTTACATCATCATACACCCTAACGCCAGCGGCCTGTCGGCGTAATTTCAAATAGGATTGGGAAATAGTGTTATCGATTATTTTAAATGAATAAAAGTTCAAAATTTAATTAATATTAAATCAGTCTTTATTATATATGGAGTCAGATCGCATGAATGAGATGACCAGTTGACATTTCGGGAAATTAATTGTTTATCAAATGATTCCTGAAATAAAAATTGTATTGTGTACTCCTTCTGTGATTTCACACCATTACATTTATTTCAAATTCAACCTTACCGAGACACAAGTCGGCATGTTCACTGCTAGGGAAACCACCATTTGTTATAGTCGCTCACTGCTAGAATACACCTCTTACCATACAAAGCATAGTGATAATTGTCACCAAAGTCACTAGGTCGAGCTGGCATCCAAGAAACTCAATGTGCTGAATAGAGTGGAACAGTACTTCAACTCGAGACAAATACTTTAACTACACAATTCTCAAGTCAGACTACACATGGAGTAGTGAAGACACCTATAGATATCACAACCTGAATACCAACTGGAACTTTGTGATTTGGTGCAAAGACGAGCTGTGAGAGTTGCTGATGATCCTGCGCTCACATACAGTAGATGTTGAGGCCTTGAGTTTACTCTGTTGATGTTAAAATGTTTGACATAAGGAAGTTTTGTTCTAAACATATGCATAGATTTAGCTTACCTGCTTCCATCACTCTATTATCTCCATATGTACAAAGAACACACTTGAGATACAAAAGGTGTCTGTCTCATGCCGTCAAACAGTTATTATTTCAATACTGTTTACTACATGTATGTAAGTAGTCAGAATAAATTAAAACTATTTAATATAAAAATATTAAAACTCAGGTACCTGTTGTACTTGCTTGGAAGGATTAAAAACTTCCAAGTTCCTCACACATGAAGTACCAATTAAAACATTTTGAAAAATCACTTGAGGTTGTCGGGTGAAAGGCGCCAATACAAGACGGGGAAACTCCTCCTTAGGTGAACGCTTTTGCAGCTTTTCCACATATCGCCTTCTCCTAATATGTTCCGGAGTATTTTCAATCTACAGGAGAAATACAATCATGTTTCTAATTAGCATTTCGAAGCGAAGTTAATTTTGACCACTAAGTACTAATTACCTCAAAGTACATATTGCAAGAGCTTAACGAATTACATAAACATATCATTCATATTAACATTGTTAAACACATATTATGTACAAGTTTATATGTAGAATTTGTTAAAAATATTATTGATTCACTACTTATGCGAAAATTCAAAAATCAAACAAACCGTCACGGATTTTTTTTTATGTTTATTGGTTCTTTTTATGCCCGAGGGGAAAGGCAAAGGGATCTAGCCCATACAGCCAAGTCATCAGTTTAGAACCATTTGAAAATCTTAATTCTATGTTCCAGCTTCAGGAACTGTGCTGGAAAAATACTTGGGAAGGGTACCCAGACCCAATCAACCCAATTTAAATATCACCCGTAAAACGATAGTGATTTTTACAAGGTTTTCTTGATGAACCTATTCACTTCGTCCAAAAAGTGCATAAACGTTATATTTGAGATTTTTCATTACTGTATAATTTCAATAGCACTTATGTTACAAAATACTATCAAAATTGTCACACAAAATTAATTTTATACTCAATTGTAAAAATTTCATGTAAAACAACAGTGTAACTCGTCAAAAGCGCGGGAAGAAGTCCTTTTTTTATGTTTTACCATTTTCAAAAACCTCTAAACTACTAGTCGGAACTTATTTTTCTACTAAAATCTACTAACGTGTTGGAAAAACCTACTGAAAGTCTACTGGCGTTGTTTGTGGCCTAAATTGATCATTTTTGGTAAAAAATGAAACACAAATTTAATATTATAAGGTTTTATTTATATTATTAGGTACTTAGGGGTCGGTACCAGAAGCGTGCACGCCGCGACCCTGCCAGTCCAACACTGTGGACTGCAATTCTGGACCCAAACAAGTCAGTGAAAGACTTGCGAACGCGAGTCTTTCCGACTCAGATGTAGACGAATGTTGGAAAGTTCTGAAAGAAAGTATGGTGGACAGTGCGAAAGAAGCATGTGGATGCGCAAAGAGACGTAGAACACTAAAAGGAGATGCCTGGTGGGATGCGGAGGTTCAATCCTCCGTGGAAAAATAAGAGGAAAGCGTGGCTGGATTACGTATCATCTTTGCACCAGAGTGATGGTATGAAAGGAATGAAGAAAGAAATATACCGTCGATGCAAGAATGACTCCAAAGCTTTAGTGAAAGAGAAGCGTGAAAGACTACATATGATTGAGGAAGAGAAGCTGACGAAGAACTTCGAGGCAAATACCAAACTCTTCTGGAGAGAGGTAAAGAAGTCTCGAAGTGGTTCGTCAGCATCCAGAATGGACAAGATAAGATGTAAAGCTGGTGGCATTCTTGCTAACACTCAGGAAGTGTTAGAACGGTGGAGTGAATATTTTAGAGAAATGTATGATTATGTCCATGACGCTGGCATTATGAATGAGTCTGTGATCGTAGAGAAGCATCTGGCTTTGGACCAGAAGGTTTTCTGCGGTTTTGTGGACTTTGAGAAAGCATTTTATAGAGTCGTGCGAAAGAATCTCTGTAACATTTTGCCCGGATATGGGGTTGACGGTGTCCTACACCGTGCTGTGCAATCCACTTATGAGGATTGTACAGCATGTGTGCGGGTGGACGGCAGCTTGTCGCCCTGGTTTGATGTCAACATTGGTGTCAGACAGGGATGCGTGCTGTCGGCTCGGCTGTTCATCCTGTATCTGGACAGTTGTCTTCAGAGAATAAGAAATATGAATGTGGGAATGCGAATGGGTGACTCAAACTGCCTGCTTTATGCAGAAGATGCGGCATTAATAGCAGAATCACCATCCGAACTGCAAACACTAGTTACAACAATGAAAGATGATTGTATGAAGAAAGGTTTACAATTGAATGCGAAGAAAACCAAGATTATTTGAAAGAGAGACAACCAGAACGAACATTAGGATTATGGTTGATGATGTAGTGCTGTAGTAAGTGAATGAGATTGTATATCTTGGAAGTGTTTTTAGCAGCAATGGAAGGTACACCGCTGATGTGGAGAGTCGAGTGAGTGCCGAGAATAGGGTGAATGGAGCGTTGGGTAAACTTCTAGGCAGCCGAAATCTAAGCCAGAAGGCACAGCTCGCTGTACACAGCGCGGTGCTAATTCCAACGCTAACTTATGGAAGTGAGACCTGGGTATGGCAGAGAGAGCATGAAAGTAGAATAAATGCGGTCGAGATGCGTGCATTGCGCAAAATTTGTGGCATAACGCTTGCTGACCGCGTTCGTAATGAAGACATGAGAGAAAGAGTTGGTCTAAAAGAGAGTGTCGGTGTTAAGATAACAAAGGGCATGCTCCGTTGGTTTGGACATGTAGAAAGAATGCGGGACGAAAGAATGACGAAACAGATATACAATGCAAAAGTGGAAAGATGTAGGAGCCGAGGAAGGCCGAGACTAACCTACCATGACCAAATTGGTCGTGTTTTATCAGAAGGTGATGTCAGAAGCTCCTGGAACCGGCGAGCGTGTATGAAAAGAGCTATGAATGTCACAGAAGCGAGTGAAGTATGCAAGGACCGCGTCTTATGACGCTCGGCTCTCTCTGCCTACCCCGGAAGGGACTTGGCGTGAAGATATACATACATATACATTAGGTACTTAATTAGATTCATCAATGTCTTATTTTGATTTTTTAATTAATTTGACCATATTATTGTCTGGTTGGAAATTCGTGCAATTACCGCCGTTATAAGTTAAACCTTGTTTTATATGTAAAAGCGATGATATGTGAATGTTTAAAAACCTATTACGCTGCTCTGTTTTCACCAAATTTACTTGTGAAAATATACGCTCACAAGAGGCGTTTGATACCGGCAAACACATCAGCGCGTTTGCACAAAGATTATCATATTTCAATTTATTGTTAATGTCTGTCAATTTATGTACATTTGAACAAAATTTGTCAGTGTCAACCGAAACAGTTGATTGACTGGATGACGCTAATAAATTTTGAACGCACCTACAAATTTTAATTGACGATACTCCTCGTCAATTATTTGTTGATCATTATCATTGGTAATCAAATTAGAAAATCGTTCTGTCAAAAGAACTAAACTTGTAAATTGTTCATATGTGGCAATTTGACGGTTTAAAAACTTTAAATGTTGAAACATTGGCTGTTTCAAAGGTAATCTTTTTTTAAGCTGCAGGCATAATTCAACTAAAAATTATCTACACCTTTATAAAGTCTTGAATTTTATGAGCGAGATCCGAGAGACGAGCTCGGTGGCGCAATGGTGGAACGCGCTGTTACGCTACTTTGACACCAACGCTCGTGGGTTCGATTCCCACACAGTACAAACATTTGTGTGCATGAACATGTCTGTTTGTCTTGGTCTGGGTATTTTCTATGTATAATAAGTATGTATTTACAAAAAAAAATGTATTAACACACACAGTTACACCGCCCATGGACACTTCTTAGTACTCATTCTGGTGACAAACAAGTGTTCAGCCCGCTTGCTGTGAAACTGTTATACAGCCTATTGATACTTATACTCCGCCGGGTGGCAAACAAGTGCTCAGCCCGCCTGATGTGAAACTGTTATACAGCCTATTGACACTTATACTCCGCCGGGTGACAAGCAAGAGTTCAGCCCGCCTGATGTGAAACTGTTACCAGCCTATTGACACTTATACTCTGTCGGGTGATAAATAAGTGTTCAGCCCGCCTGATGTGAAATTGTTATGGCGGACTATGGATACTTTATATACTCTGTCTAATACCATAATAAACTTGCTTCCAAGGAGTATCATGTTGCCACTCCCGCTGCTAACTCTGCGACTACTCCGAGGCATGCTGATCCCCCTACTTGCTTGCAAAAACACAGCAGCCCACCGGGGAGTTGTCATTTTATGTGACATGGAGGTACTTCCCCAGTCGAGCTGCATTGATGTGCCCTGCCTCTCTTTACCCTGGCTCCTATATTAATTAGCAGAGAGCAAGTGTAAGATTTTTGAAGCAAAACTTCTTTACGCACGCTTGACTTGGGGAGTAAGCTGCTGAATGCGTGATGAGAGCGTTACGAAAAGTGTAATCGGGCGAGGCGAACGAAAGTTGAGAGGGAGATATAAGTTAGTGAAGATAGAAAGAGAGAGAGAGAGTTACGTTTCGTATATTACTGTAGGGGCAAGAGAGAGAGGTGCGAGCACACATTTTATTTCTCTCTTTCCCTCATAGCCAGTTACGTTTCGTATATCTAAGACACAGTGCAGGCCTATTGTCTGTATCACACTATGGAGCTAAAGAAGTTTTACTTCAGTCGTGTGGTCTAAAGCACACACGTTTTTTTTTATTAATTAACAATTGCTCGTCTTTTATCTGTATAATTAGGGAATCATATTGGCTGGCATCTTCATGACCCAAATTACCTGTTATAAGTTTAATCATCGATTCTACAGGAGTAAGAATACCTCTTTTTACTCTAACCGTAGGTACTGCTTAAGCTTATCTATCGTGAATTTTCGCAAATACTAAAATTGTTTCCTTACCCCTAAAAACTCCTCTACAAAATTGGCATTTTTATCAAACAACATACAAAATTCTGTATATATCTGCAAATTAAAATCTAACGTTAATCCTATCCCACTTAAGTCTAATACCTTAATAATAGTCCACTTCTCTTCCTGCCTAAAGGCCTGCCCGATTTTAATCGGTAGTACGCCTGGATTCTGTTCAATCTTTTGAACTTGTAGGCCGTGGTTTCGGGTCACGAGGATCCTATCTTTGCCTTTCCTAGTGTTTATATCTTTTGTGAAAATAACGTGACCTTCCTCTAGATTAACACTACTTTATCCGCCTTTCTTTTCTCTAGATTTTTCTTTTTGTTGTAATAGTTTACTAGGTAAATTTGATATAAGTACTTAGTTCTTTTTGCATGATCCTTTAATATTAGTTGGGTATATACTATAAACAGACAGATACTTCAATTTTATTTATATGTCTATACATATAAATAAAATTTAAGTGTCTGTCTGTGATTTCAAAATAAAGCCTTTATCTTAAGCCCATATTATTATTTTCACGTTACCAAAGCCTAAATACGCATTGTTAATAACTTTTATCTCTGTCTTTCTGTCTGTTTATTTGTCCTGGCTAATCTTCAAAATGGCTAAACCGATTTTAATCAGCGTATAATCAGCGTACGAAGTGTATGCATATATATATATATATATATATATATATACAGGGAGGCCGGAAAAGTGACGTCCAATGAAAAAAATTAGATGTCTTAGGTCGAGCGGTATCCGAATCACCCCCATGTATGTTCCGCGTTTTTTTTGTAGTTTTCGAGTTACGAATTTTCTTAATGATTTTCTAGAAAAGTCGGCCGGATCGGTTTAATATTTTTTTTTAATGTTTGTGGTGAGTTTTTTTCTAATTACCACCTCATGAATTGTACTTTCACCCATAAAAAAATCAGCTTCCTAACACAAAGACAAGTAACAAAAAAATCGGCCAAGTGCGAGTCGGACTCGCGCACGAAGGGTTCCGTACCATTATCTATAAAAACGGTAAAAAAAAACACTTTTGTTGTATGGGAGCCCCCTTAAATATTTGTTTTATTTTAATTTAATTATTTATTTTTAAAGTAAATATATAACTACATATTCTGTGAATATTTCAAGTGTCTACCTGTAGCCGGTATCAATATCGAGCAAAAAATTCACGTTTGTTGTATGGGAGCCCCCTTAAATATTTATTTTATTCTATATTTTAGTATTTGTTGTTATAGCGGCAACAGAAATACATCATCTGTGAAAAATTCAACTGTCTAACTATCACGGTTCATGAGATACAGCCTGGTGACAGACGGACGGACAGCGAAGTCTTAGTAATAGGGTTCCGTTTTACCCTTTGGGTACGGAACCCTAAAAAACTGTCGAAAATGAAAAATTTTCGTCCGAGCTAGTCTGTCCAGATTTTTAAACATTAAATTAAAAATCTAAAAAGGGGTTCCCAGAGTTTCTTAGTCATTTTAAAAACTCCGTGGGATTCTAAGCTTTCATAATAATTTAAAAAAAGTGGGACTAATAGGGTATTATTTGCTTAAATCAGCCCTCAAAGATACTGGGGTGGAAATTTCCTAAGTTTGAAAATTGGTTTAAAAAAAATTAAAATTGCCTATTTTGTCATTCCTAAGACTAATTAAAGTAAGAAATGTATCAAATTATCAAAAAAAAAACTATCTTGTAGAAAAACTGGGCATTTTAAATTTTATTTAATTATAGTGAAAAATTTTCGAGCGAGATGTTTTTGGAATTTACGAATCCTTCTGGAGTTGTCTCCCTTTTTATCATGACTACAATCACTCAGGTAACAGGTGTGAGACGGATAGAAATGCACACGCATCAGTTCATCTCTCTCACACGCGTTGTTAAGGAACCAGTTTAAGTCGACCGCCGATGACGTCCACGCATTCCACGTAAACAATACACCCCAGTCACTCTCACCTTGTGTGTGCTGCTGCTTGTTTATTTTTTTTAATTTTTTTTAAATATTGTCGGACAAATTACACAGCGCTACCTAGCCCCAAAGTAAGCGAAGCTTGGGTTATGGGTACTAGACAACTGATTAGCATACGTAATTACATTTTTTTTTGTAAATACATACTTATTATACATAGAAAATACCCAGACCAATACAAACAGACATGTTCATGCACACAAATGTTTGTACTGTGTGGGAATCGAACCCACGAGCGTTGGTGTCAAAGTAGCGTAACAGCGCGTTTCACCACTGCGCCACCGAGCTCGTTTTCGTTCGCCTTTCTCACTCACGACCACTACACACGCTTTGCTCACAGACCCCGCTGCCTGCTTTTCTGACTGGACTACTGCGCTTGAACTCTGACTCGGTTTTGCATCTCGATTTGGAATCTGTTGACTTGGAAGTGTTAGTGATGAGCTACACATTAAGTGAATATGCAGAAATGCATTATTTTTATGGAGTTGCACAAGGCAACGGCCATGAAGCAGCAATACTATATCGGGAGCAACTTCGACGCCGAGGAGGACCGCAACCAGATCACTATCCGGATCATCGTGTTTTTATTAACACGCACAACACTTTGATGGCTGGCCGCATTCCTGGTCGATGTGGAAGCCATGAAGCCCTAGAGTCGATCCGGACGTCAGAGAGACAGTGCAGAGGAAGTAAATCGAAATCCATCGACGAGTACGAGATCTATGGCACGTAATCTGAACATATCGAGAACGTCAATACAAGAAATACTTCATGAAGAAGGATACCATGCATACCACGTGCAGCAAGTGCAATCATTAATGCCTTCTGATTATCAACTGACAGTTGATTTTTGCCGCACCATGTTAAGGAAAGAGCAAGAGGACCCGGGATTTTTTAACATAATTTTGTGGACTGACGAGTCGCGCTTCGAGAGAATCGGCATATTCAATATTCACAATACGCACACCTGGGCCATTGAAAATCCGCACTCAGCCAGAGAAACTACCTTCCAGCACCGTTTCAGTGTTAACATGTGATTGGGAATACTTGATGGACAATTAATTGGGCCATTTGAATTGCCGTCAAGACTAAACGGTAACACATACAAATCTTTCTTGCAAAACGATCTGCCAATTTTATTAGAAGAAGTCAATCTTAATTTACGAAGAAACATTCTATTTCGAAATGACGGCGCACCATGCCACTACGCAACACAAGTACGCGAGTATTTGAACAGTACATATCCCGATAGGTGGATCGGAAGACCTAAACCCAATTAGATTTTTTTGTTTGGGGCTATTACAAAGACATTACTTATGCCAGCGAATCAGCGAATGAGGGAGAGCTCAGACAGAAAATCCAAGAAGCCGGAGACGTAAGGGGAGTAGAGATGCCTTTAGGTGATTGAAAGAATTTTTTTTACGTAGGTGTCGATTGTGCATTTCTGTGGAAGGACGCCATTTCGAAAATTTGATTTAAATAAAAAAAAATTTTTTTTTTTGTTTTTATTTTTAGGATAATTCTCACAATCTTATTAACTAATGAATAATTTTAAATCACTTAGATTTAAATATATCAAAATTTTCCATTTAATTTTGCAAAGTAACAAAATCTGCGTAACTGGCTCAAAGAAATAATCGAAATAAAAATTAAATAAAATTAAAAATGTTCAGTTTTTTTAAAAGATAGTTTTTGTTCATTTGTTATATTTTCTACTTAAAATAATAATAAATAATAACAAAATAGGTAATTTTTTTTTTAAACATTTTTCAAACTTAGGAAATTTCCACCCCAGTACCTTGAGGGCTGATTTAACAAATAATACCCTATTAAGTACCACTTTTTTTTAAGTATTATGAAAGCTTAGAATCGCACGGAGTAATTTGAAATACTAAGAAACTCTGGAAACCCCTTTTTAGATTTTTAATTTAAAGTTGTAAAATCTAGACAGACTAGCTCGGACGAAAATTTAAATTTTCGACAGTTTTTTTTGTTACTTGCGTGTTAGGAAGCTGATTTCTTTATGGATGAAAGTACAATTCATGAGGTGGTAATTAAAAAAGGAAATTTAAAAAACTCACCACAATCATTAAAAAAAAAATATTAAACCGATCCGGCCGACTTTTTCTAGAAAATCATTAAAAAAATTCGTAACTCGAAAACTACAAAAAATCGCGGAACATACACTTGGTCTGATCACTTCCCTTTGGTGGTGAATTGTAGTATTAATTATGTACAAATGCAAAAGCTAAATATCATTTCTGAAATAAATAGGGTAGTAGGTAAACCTAGGAATATAACTGGATGGAACAGACATGTACGTGGTGTCCATGGGATGACCAGAGCTACCTTTTTACTATGGTTACATTATAGTAAGCCTGCTTTAGGCCCTATATATGAAAATATGTGTGAAGCAAGAAGGATCTTTAAGTCACGTTTAAAATGTTGTCAGGATCACGAAACACAAAGTAAAATGGACATTCTGGCATCACACCATTCGAAAAACGACTTCAAATCTTTTTGGAAAAATACTAATAAACTTCAAAATAAACCTGGCCTCCCCGTGAGTATCGATAACGTCTGTGATCCAAAGAGGATTGAGAGGCTGATCTATTTGTTGATCAGTTTAGTGTAAAGTCACCGCTAGGTCCCGCTGATGCGGATATCAATGTTGAGACGCGTACAAAAATTGAGATTAGATTCACAGCAGCGAAGATCGCGCGGACTATTAGCAAAATATCTAGAGGTAAGTCATCCGGTCATGATGGTCTCAGCATTGAGCATCTGCAGCATGCGGGACCTCATTTAGCAAGAGTTTTGGCAATGTTATTTTCCTTTTGTTTAAGTCATGCGTACATGCCGAGCGATATGATAAAATCAATAGTAATCCCCATAATCAAAAACAGAATGGGTGATATCAGCGACAAGAACAACTACAGACCCATATCTCTTGCTACTACTATATCGAAGGTGTTTGACAGCATGATTAATAATGAACTCAATAAATTGATGCTGCTGAGTGCTTCAGTCTGTGGACTCAAAATACTGTTGGCAACTTGTGAACAATACGCTAATACATATGGATTGGTGTATAATGTAAAAAAGAGCGTGATCATGGTCTTTGGGGTTGGTGGTAAACAAGTGGAAACGGTGCCTCATGTTAAATTGTATAATGTTCCATTAATACAGGTACAAAATTTCAAGTACTTTGGGCACGTATTGACCTCTGACCTCAAAGATAATGAAGATATAGAAAGGGAGCGGAGGGCGCTGTCTGTAAGAGCAAATATGATCGCCCGCAGGTTTGCTCGTGCCTCTAAACATGTTAAAATCACATTATTCAGAGCATTTGTTCTTCATTCTACTCGTGCAGCCTGTGGGCTCACTTTACTCAGAGGACATACAGCTCCCTTCGCGTCCAGTACAATAACGCCTTGTAGAGTGCTGATGGGGTTGCCTCGTTTCTGCAATGCATCAGGAATGTTTGCGGAAGAGAGCGTAGATTGTTTTTATATAGTTATGCGAAAAAGATGCGCGTCTCTGGTGCGCAGGATACGGGGCAGCACCAACAGTATTTTAAGGATGATAGCCGACAGACTGGATTGCATTTATGTGAATCACTGCTGCAAAATATCAGGAGGAATAGTGGCCAATTGGTAGAAATTCACATGAATAAACTGACGCTAAAATTAATTATAATTTGTACATGCTACTAACATAGTTCATAAGTGTCATTGTTACTAATATTCTGAGTCTTAGCTACTTGAAATTAATTAAATTATTATTATTATATTGTTTTATTTCACGGGTTTTAATCCCGGTCATTTAATAGGCGTGCGCGGGGATATGAATCCAACGCGTAGAGGCCCCTTTGAAAAGAACGATGTAATGTAATATACCCGCCGTGACCTGCTTCAGGGGATAATATACCCATGAACAGGTCACGGCAGGTATTGGGACTATTGCGAATGTGTTGGAAATTATTGGGCTATTAAAATGAGATCTGGAGGGATTATTAGAACGGGGCTATTGCAGAAGAGGGACGGACGCCTGCCATAACTATCATCTAATGTTACTTTCAGCAGGCGGTGGCTCGTCACTCGCTGGATGGACCCCCGAAATGCCACAGAAAGTCGGTTGGGGGCAACACCGGTGTGAGTGACTCAGGGGTGTCGAGAGGTGTGCTGCGCTTTCTCCGAAGTTACTCGCGGCGTTATGCTCTTTAACACTTCCACCCCTGGAGCATATCACCTGATAAAACAATATGCTCTATCGACTCCTCTCTGGACGGCCAATGAAGGCAAGCCAGAGCTGAGAGTCCTGCGGGCCTTCTTGACTTTCCACTCCGACCGATGAAGACACGCCGGAGACGAAGGCCCTGATCGACTCTCTGGAGCACTCGGGTACCCGTGGTGTCGTTACGCACCAACAGCTCGCCACAAGCTGCCCTGAGGGGGATTATTATTATTATTCTTTTTTATTTCAAGGGCTTTAATCCCGGTCATTTGATAGGCGTGCGGGGGGATATGAATCCAACGCGTAGAGGACCCTTCGAAAACATGATGTAATGTATTATACCCGCTGTGACCTGCTCCAAGGGATCAATGGGAGGATATACCCACGAACAGGTCACGGCAGGTATTGGGACTATTGCAAATGTGTCGGAAATAATTGAGCTAATAATAATAAATACATGAGATCTGGAAGGATTATTAGTACTGGGCTATTACAAAAGAGAGACGGACACCTGCCATAACGATCATATCTGATGTTACTTCGGCAGGCGGTGGCTCGCCACTCACTAGATGGACCCCCGAAATGCCAGAGAAAGTCGGCGGGGGGCAACACCGGTGTGAGTGACTCAGGGGTATCGAGAGGTGTGCTGCGCTTTCTCCGAAGTTACTCGCGGCGTTATGCCCTTTAACACTTCCACCCCTGGAGCATATCACCTGATAAAGCAATATGCTCTATCGACTCCTCTCTGGACGGCCAATGAAGGCAAGCCAGAGCTGAGAGTCCAGCGGGCCTTCTTAACTTTCCACTCCGACCAACGAAGACACGCCGGAGGCGAAGGCCCTGATCGACTCTCTGGAGCACTCGGGTATTATTATTATTATATTCTATTATTCTCACGGGCATTATCCCGGTCATTTGATAGGCGTGCGCGGGGATAAGGATCCAACGCGTAGAGGCCCCTTTGAAAAGACTATGTAATGTTGTACACCCGCCGTGACCCACTCCAGGGGATATCAGTGGGGCAATATACCAATGAACAGGTCACGGCAGGTATTGGGACTATTGCGAGTGTGTAGGAAATGATTAGTCTATTGTAATGAGGTCTGGAGGGATTATTGGTACTGGGTTATTGCAGAAGAGGGACGGACACCTGCCATAACTATCATATCTGACTGTTATTTTTGGCAGGCGGTGGCTCGCCACTCACTAGATGGACCCCCGAAATGCCAGAGAAAGTCGGCCGGGGGCAACACCGGTGTGAGTGACTCAGGGGTGTCGAGAGGTGTGCTGCGCTTTCTCCGAAGTTACTCGCGGCGTTATGCCCTTTAACACTTCCACCCCTGGAGTATATCACCTGCTAGAGCAATATACTCTATCGACTCCTCTCTGGACGGCCAATGAAGGCAAGCCAGAGCTGAGAGTCCTGCGGGCCTTCTTGGATTTCCACTCCGACCGACGAAGACACGCCGGAGACGAAGGCCCTGATCGACTCTCTGGAGCACTCGGGTACCCGTGGTGTCGTTACGCACCAACAGCTGGCCACAAGCTGCCCTGCGGGGAATTATTATTATTATTATTATATCTCCAAAACACACATCTGCAAGCCATAAATTAGCTCCGTGTATCATGTTCGTAACATTTTACAGACCGACCCAGTGTCTACACTTCAGTTATAATAAATTCTATTCTGTAACTCGAATCGCCCAGTGAGTTATTCATTTTTAAATCGACTCTTTTGTTTTTAGATATCTTAGAAATTTGCCATTTTAAAATTGGTTTTATGTTTTTTGTTCCATTCCCATCAATTATAGAGGCGATCGTAACTGCTTGCAAATGTTACGTAAACTTTGTGCGTTGTTATTTGAAAGAAGTTTACTGCCTTTTTTGAAAGGACATGTATCTTTTATTTTAAGTTATATTTTGTACCCTTTTGTGATACCAATTTTAAACCCACGTAATAAACCCTTTCGAAAATTTACAACAATACTGACATTACATTTCATTTCGTAAATTTACAACAATACTGACATTACATTTCATTTCATAAATTTACAACAGTACTGACGTATTCAGTACAACGACTATTAACATCTATTCTTAACAATAACATGCCATCACACTATTTCACATAACTTATCTATCATATATTTCTAATCAAACCATGCTGCGCTTATATGCTAATTCAAACCGCAAGCTATAAATCCCTTCTACATGCGATGGGTTTGCAAACCACGTATACCCGTCCCAACCGACAAAATCTCCGAACTAGCCAGTCACAGTCCGGGAAGCTACCAAATCGCTACAGACAATCACATCGTCATCGCCTTTAATTTATAGTCAGTTATATACAGAGACATCGATACTCGACATCTACATTAGACCTCTGTTTCTTGATGTAATCATCACAGTTACTCCGGTATCGTCACACTGCGTCTGTACATTTCTGCTCATAACGGGCCATACGATATATTTCGATGATGGTAGAGTGGAATAGCTCTGATATACCTGTTGAATTTGAATTATTAGGGGTAGTAATGTGAAGTTGAATTTTATACATAGATGCCATATCCCGTATTAATTCGTTATTAAATTCTGTACCGGGGTCACATCTAATTTTAGTGGGAACTCCATACATGGAAAACCCATTCGATCTATTACTAATCTCTATAGCTTGACCAAGCTTACTTAATGCATCAACGATTGTTAGATAATACCTATTTTCTATGCTAAATAGGCCCATAAAAACTTCCTGGAAGGGAGCGTTTTGTGAACGAGTTATTTGAAGTTTTGGTTTTATCGGTTTCCTATCATACTTCATCTTACTATATGCTTCACATCCATTTAATACTACTGCAATAATATCTTGCTTATTATTCCAAAAATAATTTCTTTTTATTCTTAACATTGTTTCCTTTATCCCCCTATGGCACGTCTTTCCGTCATGATACTTTATAATAACTGCTTTTTGCTCTTTCTTGTCTTCTATATATATTGCACGTACACGTTAAGTACATTCATAAAAATTACTTAAAGAGATTAATTATGACATTGGAGAATTCTCTTCTATGTTCCTCTTTCTCAAAATATATAAAATTCTTTGTTTTGGGTTGAATATATTCCTTTAAAAATTATTTCCCCAACGGTAAGAAAACTTCTAAATTTTTTTGTTTTTCACGTGATACATTTTTGACACTAATTACGTTTCTGAGTCAATCGAAAATCAAAATTTGATTTGGCCTAGTATCGATAGCCTCGTGAAGTATGGGAATGTGACCATGTGACTCTAAGTCGTCTGCAGAATGAATAGTAGTTGTGCTGCTATTGTTAGACCTAACCGGATAGTCGGGTTCTTTGGAGTCTACTGACATAGTTGACTCTGAGTCAGAAATAAAAATGGTTTCAGAGTGGTTCTGATTTTTTGCAATTTCCGAGATTTTCTTTGTTAATAATTAAATATTGTGATTCGTCGTCAGAATCTAGGGTATTGATTTTTATACGAGAAAGCACATCCGCTTTAGTGTTTTGCTTGACGTTTTTGAATGTCACTTCAAAGTTATATTCCGTTTTTTTAAGGAGTATAAACATGCTAACGGTCTGTGGTCTGCATAGATAACAAATTTACGTCCATAGAGGTAAGGCCGAAAATGTTTGACAGCCCAAATAATCGCTAGAAGCTCGCGTTCAATTGTATCTACTCTCTGTATCACTTAGTGTTCTACTGGCGTATGTTACAGGTTTATCATTACCAATAGGACCCTGTGATAATACTGCCCCTAATGCCACCGTAGAGGCATCAGTCGTTAAGACGAAAGGCTTGTCATAGTCGGGGTACTGTAATAGAGGTGCAATTGTAAGATGTTACTTACATTTCTCAAATGCGTCAATGTACTTTTGATCTATTATTACTTTGTTACGTTTTTTGAGACAGTTTGTCAAAGGTTGTGTTATTTTAACAAAGTTTTTGATCAAACGACGATAATATCCCATTAATCCCAAAAAACTCTTTATTTCGGTGGTCGCCTTTGGAAGGGGATAGTCAAGTACTGTCTGGATCTTATCGTTGTTAGGTCTAAGTCCGTCCTTAGTGATGGTGTGTCCCAAGTAAAGTACCTCTCTTCGTAAAACCTCTTGACTTGCCGAGTTGTACTTTTAGATTGGTTTCTCTATGTCGTTCGAAGACTGCGCGTAATATTTGTAAATGTTCCTGGAAGGTACTTGAATAGATGATAATATCATATAAATAAACTGAACAATGGATGCCCTGTAAACCCCTTAGTATGTTATCCATAGCTCGCTGAAACGTAGCAGGTGCAGTTTTGAGGCCAAATGGCATTCTTAAGAATTCAAAGTGACCGGATTCTGTACCAAAGGCAGTTTTCTGCCTGCCATCTTTATTTATTTCAATTTGGTGGTATCCGGCCGCTAAATCGAATGTGAAATAACTACTTTTACCTAATTTGTCAAAAAGGTCAACTATATTTGGTAAAGCATATTTGTCATCCACCGTGATGTCGTTCAACCGCCTATAGTCTATAACCATTCGGTGTTTTGCCTGAAGCATATTTCTTTTTTGGTACGAGATGGAGCGGCGCACTCCAATGAGAGCGAGATTCCTGTATTACGTTGTCTTTTAATAACTTTTGTACCTGGTCTCTTATTTCATCAACCTGCGCCCGTGGCTGTCGGTAGGGCTTAACTTATATGGGGTCTTCATTTTTCATCGTAATCACGTATTTAACTTAGTTAGTAAATGTTAGTTGGAGATGCTCGCAATAAAATGTGTCCTTAAATTCCCTACATAAATTAAAAATTCCATTTTTCTCTTCCTCGTTCATATGATCTAAGCGTAATTTTGTCAAATTTTCCTGTAATAAGGCATCTACTTCTACATCCTTCCTGTCTTTCGTACCACTCGACTCACACTCATCCTTTTCGTACTTAGTAATTTTGAAAGGACTAGTGACGGTTATTGCTTCCGTTTCTAGTCTATTCTGTATAATCGTGGTAGCATATCCATTTATATATCTTACTATGGCACTCAGCATTCT
Source organism: Pyralis farinalis (assembly GCA_947507595.1). NCBI lineage: Eukaryota > Metazoa > Arthropoda > Insecta > Lepidoptera > Pyralidae > Pyralis > Pyralis farinalis. The sequence goes on along the minus strand of OX382269.1, from coordinate 11,490,163 downwards.
CAAACCCTCGCAAAATTCTTTGTATTCTAAAATTCCATCTCCAGTGTATAAATACGTGGGAAGTTTTACGCGTTATTCTGTTCGGGGTACTATTTTTAATTTATACATGGTTTAACTATGTTTGATAGGAAATGATGTCGTATTTATGTTTAAAACATTACGTTTTAAGTCAATCATAGCACCGATTTGACATAGCAAGTCATCGCCGATGACACCGTCATAACGCGCGTCTACATGGTATAGAGAGAATTTATGATAATCTTTACAATTAAACGTTGGTAATAACGGTATCTCTAAATCCTCTGAATGGGAACTAGATGCATGTGTGCTTATTACTTGCAATGGTTCATGACGTACTTCGTGTGGAAAATATTCATATACCTTTCGCGGACTAATGAATGACCTCATACTTCCTGTATCAATCATAAATTTGGAGTCAATTTCCGGAATATAAATATATGGCAGTTTAAGATTTGGGTCGCAGTTTATTTCTATTACCTCTGGGCATTTGTTAGTAAACTCATATGAAAATTGTGCGCTTCGGAAATGCCCGGGGCTGCCTCGTTTCCATCGGTATCTTCACGATCTGGTGATGGTGAAGATACCGATGACCACCAATGAGACTTGTGCCTCAGGGTTTTGGTTATCTGGTTCCATAAAATAACTACTGTAAGGATTCTCACCGTATTCCGCTTGATGGTAATCACTGTAATACATATCATCGTGCTGACCATCGTAAAATTCGAGTTCGTTAAGTTTGAATCCTGGTTGCATTTTAGTAGACGGGGCCGTACGCATTGATACATTAGTCGATTGATGTACTGGTTTATTTGTTTGGAATTGCCTATATTGGAATTAATTGTTTTGGGGTGGCCCACCCGATTGGGGGTACAAACCAAATAGTTGCGGACGCATGACCCACTGAGGTTGAGGCTTATATCCTGTGGGTTGTGAAAATCGATACGGAAAGGTATGACCTTGATTTTGTGATTGCGGTATGCCAAACTTGAATTTTTGTTTGCAGGTAATTGGGATTGCCTAATATTATATCCAAATTTAAATGTCGGAGGAGTGATGGGCAAAGGTTGATAAACATTAGTCGGCTTGAAAGTACCCATAATTTTATTTCGCGTTACGTATTGTTCGAAAAAATCTGCCTCTTCCATAACAATACTTGGGCTTGTTCAAGGGTTTTCAGAGATCTTAGCCGAACGACCCTGATCATGTTTTCGGGTAGGTTATATAAAAAAAAACTTTAAGTGATGTGGAATTATAAATTGTTATTTTACTTTGTTTGAGATTTGTGTCAGTAGTTAAATTGACCTTGGAAATAATTACAGACCGTACGGACTGCATTCGGTTACAAAATTCTAAATACGACTCTCCATGTTTAATTTTCATTGATTCTATTGCTATACACTCCTCGCTGCGCGGATTCCCAAAATGTTGCGTGAGTAATTTCTTGAACTGTACCCAAGTACAAACATTGTCGCGCTCGCTGGTAAAGGCCGCTGCATTGTCTACTAGCCTATTCATAATAGAGTGCATAACGTAAATAAAATAATTGGCAGAGCTGCGATAGCCAGCGGAGCCACATTACCCTCAAAATTGTCGTTTGGAGTAGACTGATGTCATCCAGCTAGCGTTTAGACGGTAATAGTGAGAAACTCCAAAATCGACACACTAATAGCTAACATATTGTAGTTTTGTATCCTTTAATTTGAAATTTAAATGTTCGTTGGTGAGGAAGAACGGTCCAAAATCGTTCCAATTAGAAAAAAAAACATATGGGAAAACGTATGGCCGGTCACTCTGCAGTGCAGAGTCTGCACTGCACTCCCATCAACAGAAAAAGTAACAGCACTCGTCGCTAGATGTCGTACAGGGTTCCATATATTTAAAAAAAATTAAAAATAAAATATTTAAATATTTTTTAAATTTTAAAAAATATCAGCTCTGCCTACACAGCTTGCTGTTATTTACTAGTGTAACAACTCAGTAGGAATCGGTACAGTCGGTAGCTGGGACGTTCATAGTGACGGTCATCCATCCTACTACTATGTTATGTACAAAGTAGAACAAATGAACAACGTGACAAGTATCTATTCTTTAATATGTGTAAAGTATGTGTAACAGTATTACTATTTACAGTTCTTGTAAAGCGTAAGTTATTCATAGACCAAACGAATGTAACTATAACTATGTAACCCTCGACAACTACTAACCGCCCTTTTACAACGTCGAGATACATACAAGAAGCATACGGGTCACCCGATGGGAAGTAGTTACCTGTAAACGTTTACAACATAGGATATATTACTCGCGCGTTGCCACCACTTCTGCTAACTCGTCAACTATTAGGAGCTTACGTGTATCCACACTTGCAGGAACACAGCAACGCTCTAGGAAGTTGTTATTTGGATGCGGTTTTCTGTATCTTGAAATTTTGAGTTTTGATATTTAACTTTTAGGTTAAATGTCATATATTTTTATTTTGGTTTGGTTTTAAATGCCAAAACCAAACCGCAACCAGAATGTACACAAGCATTATGTTTGATTACGTGGTGGTGGAACAACTGATTGGGATCGTATGTCTTGGATGTGCTTTTAGCAGGGATGAAAGGTACACCGCCGAGTTGAGTGCTGGGAACAGTGTGTATCGTATCCAAAGTATTGAAATTTTATAATTTGTCTATAAACGTAGAAATACCAATATTATGTTTTATACAACGTCAGAAGGCATACAAGCACACGGCCCACATGATGTAAGGCGGTTGCCGTAGCCTTTGAACGCTGGTAATACATTAAGTATCACTCGCATTATGCCTCCTCTGCTGCCAACACAGCAACTCTTTAGGAGCTTACTGGTGAAACAGGAACACAACAACTCCACAACCCTCTAGAATAATAGTTGGATGGGTGGCCAACGTTTACGGATTACGGTAATAGGTCAAATTTCCAGTCGCCATGTTTGTGAAGATACAATCAGTTATTTTAGTATTCATAATATCAGTGTGTGTCACACTTCCCCTCCCGCTTCTCCGCGAGTCGGGTGCGCTTATTTTCTCCGTGTATTTGTTTGCTTGTTAAATATTTTACTTCATTGTTATTGTACAGTGTGTGTGATGTTCCATTAAATTTGGTTTACTGTGATATAAATCTATAAATTCCGCGTCGTTTTTTGTCTAAATTAAGGTTTAATTTGTAATATTTAATCGCAGTGAAATAAATCAAGAAACTTGTAGGTAGTACGAACGCACGGGCCGTCTCGTCGCCCGTGGCTTTGTAAAAACAGGTTTGCCCTGTTGAAAAGTATGTTTGGCATCAGAATGTTTGGCAAAAATTAATGAAATTATAAACGGCCTGACCTCTCGCATTGGTGTCGCTCATAGATCGGCTATAATGAATATGGCTCAGCGGGTTACTTCTCTAGTGTCTATGATGGCCATAAAGTCAGAAACAACGGAAACAAAGCTTGCAGTAACAGAACGTGATTTGTTAGCACTCAAATTAGAAGCATAAAGGAAATACCCGAAAAAATGGACGACACAAAGTTTTTGCCAGCTTTGTATAATCAAAATATAAAAGATGAAATGAAAATGACATTGTCAGAGTACTTAAAAAATGTAAAAATAGTACGTCGTCGTCCTGTAGCCTACGGTAGAAAATGGATGGGTATCGAACTTTCCCCGAAAATACGCAAGCACCTTATTTTAACTAAAGAATTTTTTTTATCGATTTTGCCACTTGTAGATTCGTAGATGACATTGAAGTAGTACGTTGTTTAAAATGTCAACAATACGGCCACGTTAGTAAATATTGCACAGAGACCAAATCAACCTGTGCTCTCTGTGCTGAATCTCATGACTCGCGGGAATGTTCTAAGAACACTGAAAAAAAAAATTCAATCCGACATGCGCACCATGTAGGCGGCTGAAGAAGGCGTCTGACCACAAGACCGGGTCTGAATCTTGTCCAACTTACGCAGCTAGGTTGGAGTACAATAAATTAAATACCACATATGGATAACATCGTGATTGCTCAATTAAATCTTCACAACGATAAAATCGCAACATCAGAGTTAGATAAGCTCGTTGCGGACTATAAGCTCGATCTAGTTTTAGTTCAGGAGCAATACCAACGAGCCCAACTAACGAGTAAATCCCTACAGCTCAGTAACAGGGCACGCGCGGGTATTTATGTTCCAAAAAGCGGTTTAACTATAACAGCGATAAATAACTTAATGTCCACGCACTGTGCGGTAGCTGAAGTAACATCCCCCTATCTAAGAGTGTTTGTAGTGAGTTGTTATTTTCAATATTCAGACCCAGTAGGCCCTCATTTACATCATCTGCGTAGAGTTTTACATGCGCTTTCTGGTCATAAAGTAGTTATAGGAGCAGACTTAAATGCATCATCGCCATTATGGTACGGCAAGCTGAGAGCAACCGATGCTGACAGACGCTCTGCTGTTGAAGAGTTCATTGCTGAAATGAATCTTCTTATTCACAATACCCCAGAAGGACCACCTACTTTTAGCAGCCCAATGTGCGAGTCTTCAATTGACGTCACACTTTCTAGTGTAGACGTCCGAATACAAAACTGGCACGTTTTACCTGAGGCTTCTTGCAGTGATCGCCGTCTGATAGTTTGTAACTTCTCCCCGGTTGTTGACAACTTACACCCGCAACAGCATACTGGCTTTCAATATAAAACTAAAAATGTTGATTGGGCAGCCTTTGCTTCTCTTTTCGCTTCTCGCACCGGGGATTTCGCTCGTGCTAAACTTACAGTCACAGAAAGTGTTCAAATTATGTCTGATACATTCACATGCGACGAGCTCGGTGGCTCAGTGGTGAAACGCGTTGTTACGCTACTTTGACACCAACGCTCGTGGGTTCGATTCCCACACAGTACAAACATTTGTGTGCATGAACATGTCTGTTTGTATTGGTCTGGGTATTTTCTATGTATAATAAGTATGTATTTACAAAAAAAAAATGTATTTACGTATGTTTATCAGTTGTCTAGTACCCATAACACAAGCTTCGCTTACTTTGGGGCTAGGTGGCGCTGTGTAGGTAATTTGTCCGGAAATATTAAAAAAAAAAACATATTGTGCCGACGTTATTATGGGACGAAAAGCTATAGTAAATAAGAGACGTTGTGACTGGTGGAATGATACGCTTGGCAGGCTGCGCAGGAGTCTCCGCTGTGCTCGACGTAAGATTTCTAAATTAAGAAAACGTAAAATCGAAGGAGAGCCATACCAAACAGCTCTGAGTAACTTGCGTATTGCTAGATCTCACTATCGCGCCGCTGTCGAAAAATCTAAGGATAGTTTGCTGAAACGAATAGTAGAAAGATTAAATTGTGAGGGACCGTGGTCTCCCCTGTATCACGAATTTAAGGCAAATAGGCGCATTGATCAGGCCTTTGTTTCTAATATTAAACTTGATAATTGTGGGTATTATATGGCCCTCGGTATAGAGGAGACTACTGATGCACTTTTGCATGATTTAATTCCGGATGATTGCCCTGATAATGATAGTGACTACCATTGCGAGGTGAGGGCCGCGGTAGAGCTGTGCCCTGCCACTCCAATTGCAGTTGATACAGTGGTATCAATGGACGAATTTCTACATGTTGTAAAAACATTACCAACAAATAAAACTTGATTGAACTTGACCGGTGTATTGAAGAAGGCAACTTTCCTAGCGTTTTGCGTAGTGGTGTTATAAAGATAATACCAGAAAGCGGTGATAAGCAACCCAACGATCCGAAGTCTTATCGCCCTATTACCCTACTGCCATCGTTGCCAACTTGAACGTTTAATTGTACTATGTCTGTTGCCCGGTGGCCCTCAATTTGATAAAAATCAATACGGCTTTACCATCGGCAAGTCTACTGTTGATGCGGCACTCGCAGTGCGTAAAATTGTGGAACTCTCGGTTAGTACGTTGTAGGTATTTTCTTAGACATTTCAGGTGCCTTCGGTAATGCTTGGTGGCCAATGTTGTTGCTGAAACTAAAGACGAGAGGTTGCCATAGCAACATATACTCCCTTATTCGATCGTACTTTTTTAATGGTACAACTAAATTAACATTTGGCCATTATGCTGCTTCGAAGGTGTTTACGCAGGGCTCGCTTTAATATTCTTATGTAATCGCTTTAATATTCTTATGTAAATCGTATAGAACTGTGAGCACCGAGGCACTACCAGTGCTGGCAGGCGTATTATCAGTTGACTTCAACGCCGGGCTTCAATGTACTACACCTCTAAAACATACACCCTGACTTTCTAAAACGCCGCGATATTGACAATATACTTAGATTGTTCAAACCAATTGACGAGGTATTTGAAACTTTACTGTCGGAATGGCAAGAAAGATGGGAAACTTCTACTAAAGGACGCCACTTGTATCTGTTCTTTCAATCAGTGCGAGACAGATTAAGTAAAGAGTGGTTAGAAGTTGATCATCCTGTTGCGCAATTTTTAATAGGGCATGGAAACTTTAGGGCGAAGCTCTTTTCATTTAGACTTGTGTCATCGCCTTTATGTAAGTGTTCTACGATAAATCATGAATTCGAGCAAACAACACATTATGTTCTCTGGGAGTGCGATCTCTGGCATCGGGAGCGGGACGATATGTGTCACACTTGCGTGTCACATCTGGGGTAGTATACTATTCTGATTTGGTGGCAACAATCTATATTATTGGAATAGTGTTAGGTAACAACTCAATATTTAGGTCTCAATAGTGTTAGATATGTGATAAACCATGGTGCACGGCAGTTGAGCTTCACTTGACTAGCCATGTCTTTTAGGTTTTTTTTAAAGCCTTATATGTCATATTGTTCCCTGTCACTTTGCCAAGAGGGGAAGTCAATTCCAAAACTTCCTACTCCTACAAATTTCTTCTGATTAAATTCGTTGTGAGTTCCAAGGCAGCTGTAGTTTAACCCCCGGGACGGTAATGGACTTCACTGTTCATTGCCTTTTTTGTGGTCGCCGCTATTAATTCTGCCTACACAGGAGACACAGTGGTGGGCCTATTACCCTCACAATGTTTTCCTTCACCGCCGACCAAGTGATAATTACAAACATGTAGATAAATCCGAAACCCCAAATTACATGCCAGGATTCGAACCGGGTACCAGTTGGTCGATCCTATTTTCCTCCTTTCATTTAGACTTGTGTCATCGCCTTTATGTTAGTGTTCTACGACAAATCATGAATTCGAGCAAACAGCACATCATGTTCTCTGGGAGTGCGATCTCTGGCATCGGGAGCGGGACGATATGTTAAATTCCTTGCGTGTCACATCCGGGGTAGTATACTATTCTGATTTGGTGGCAACAAGGAAGAATTACCAGGCGTTTAGGCGGTTCTGCAATATATATTATTGGAATCGATGTGTTAGGTAACAACTCACAGTTTAGGTCCCAATAGTGTTAGATATTTGATAATCCGTGGTGCACGGCAGTTGAGCTTCACTTGACTAGCCATCTCTTTGAGGGTTTAAATGCCTTATTTGTCATATTGCTGTCTCTCACTTTGCCAAGAGGGGAAGTCAATTCCAAAACTTCCTACTCCTACAAATTTCTTCCGATTAAATTCGTTGTGAGTTCCAAGTCAGGGCACCCCCGGGACGGCAATGGACTTCACTACTCATTGCCTTTTTGTGGTCGCCTCTGTTAATTCTGGCTACACAGGAGATACAGTGGTGGTTATGATGAGTGGTGGGCCTGTCCCGTTAAAAAATATCAGTGTGTTTTATAATGACAAATTACAGTTATTGAGAAGAAGCGTTACTCTTACTGCCGTTCAGCTCGGCGTGCGACATCGTGAAACTGCTGCCCAAGTTGCTGGACCGCGGCGATAACGCCGAGCTGTTCTGTCGGTTCGCTGTCTTCCTGCTGAATGTGCACCACGCGCCGCACGTCGCCAACCAAGCACTCCTTAATAGGAAGGGAGTTTATGATTTGAAGAAGAAGAAAGAGATGGTGTGATTGAAAATGAGATTTTAGAAGATAAGAATAGAGGAGAATCAGTTGACAATTTTGATGAAGAAATTTTTGAAGACAGTATAGACTTATAAGACAATAATATTTTAGAAGAGGATAATAATGAAAAAGAGGTTTCAAGAGTAATCGACTATAGTTTAGAAAGAAACGACTTGAGGAACAGAGTGGTTGAAGATTCAAACGATAGAGTTGATAGATAGATAGCTGTCAGCCTAGATATGGCGAAGGCGTTCGATCGGGTCTGGCACCGGAGTCTTCTATCGAAGTTACCATCATACGGGCTGCCCGAGGGTTTGTGCAAATGGGTCGCCAGCTTTTTATCCAACAGATGCATAAAAGCCGTGGTTGACGGTAGATGCTCCGATAGTATGGATATCAATGCTGGCGTCCCTCAGGGTTCTGTACTGTCTCCGACGCTGTTTCTGCTGCATATCAATGATATGTTGTCAATTGATGGCATTCATTGTTATGCGGATGACAGCACCGGGGATACTTATTATACAGGCCGTGCAAACATCCCTCGTTCCCTTGTGGAGGAAAATATATAATAAATAAATTCCAGAACACACCTCTTACCATCACCAAATGTATTAGGATGCTTGGCGTCGAGATCTCCAGTGATGTGCAATATCGAAATCACCTGGAGGAGAAGGTCAAGCTGGCGTCGAAAAAACTTGGTGTGCTCAACAGGGCTAAGCAGTACTTCAGTGCGGGGCAAAGAATTATATTATATAAGTCTCAAATCAGACCGCACTTGGAGTACTGCAGTCACCTTTGGGCGGGAGCACCTGAATACCAGCTTGGACCGTGTGATTCGATTCAGAGACGAGCTGTGAGAATTGTCGACAATCCTAAGCTTTCACACGGTATTGAACCCTTAAGTTTAAGGAGAGACTTTGCCTCGCTTTGTGTGTTCTACCGATTGTACAACGGATTGTATTCTGAAGAGTTGTTCGAAATGATGCCGACGGCTAATTTTTATAACCGCACCGCTCGCCGACGGCGGGGAGTTCACCCTCACACGCTTGAACCGCTATGGTCGCGTATGGTGCGGTGGAACCGCAGAAGAAGAAGCAGAGAAGTTTTCTTCCGAGAACACTCAAGCTGTGGAATGAGCTCCCAGCCGAGGTTTTTCCAAGGAACTACAGCATGGAGTTCTTCAAGAAATGCGTGAAGAGGTTTTTAGAGGGTGGGCAACGCATGAGTGACGCCCCTGGTATTGCAAATGTCCATAGGCTACGGTGACTGTTTAACATCAGGCAGGCCGTATGCTTGATTGCCACCTTAGTGGTATAAAAAAAAAGAGTAGCAATAAGAGACGAGGAATTTGAAGATGCTGTTGATATGGCGAATGAAGGAATTTGTAAACGTATTTTGCCGAAAAGAGATTGCACTGCCAGAAAAATTTAAAGATTATGACCTAGAAAGTACATTTTTAGGGTTCCGTACCCAAAGGGTAAAACGGAACCCTATTACTGAGGCTCCGCTGTCCGTCCGTCCGTCCGTCCGTCCGTCCGTCCGTCTGTCACCAGGCTGTATCTCATGAACCGTGATAGTTAGATAATTGAAATTTTCACAGATGATGTATTTCTGTTGCCGCTATAACAACAAATACTAAAAAATAGAATAAAATAAATATTTAAGGGGGCTCCCATACAACAAACGTGATTTTTTTTACCGTTTTTATAGATAATGGTACGGAACCCTTCGTGCGCGAGTCCGACTCGCACTTGACCGATTTTTAACTTATAGCGAGGTATTGAACAATAATGAAAAATAATTATGGGAAAAAGCTATTAAAGAGGAGAAAGACTCTTTAGAGAAAAATAAAACCTGGGAAATTGTAGATAAAAAAAATCGGCCAAGTGCGAGTCGGACTTGCACACGAAGGGTTCCGTACCATTATCTATAAAAACGGCCTAAAAATAACGTTTGTTGTATGGGAGCCCCCTTAAATATTTATTTTATTCTATTTTTTAGTATTTGTTGTTATAGCGGCAACAGAAATACATCATCTGTGAAAATTTCAACTGTCTAACTATCACGGTTCATGAGATACAGCCTGGTGACAGACGGACGGACGGACGGACGGACGGACGGACAGCGAAACCTCAGTAATAGGGTTCCGTTTTACCCTTTGGGTACGGAACCCTAAAAAGAAGCGGGAAACAGAAAAATTATTACTAGTAAATGGATTTTTACATTAAAACCAGGTGGAAGATACAAGGCTAGATTAGTGGCTGGAGGCTTTTTACAAAAATACAACATAGATTACAAGGAAACGTACAGTCCTGTGGCGAACGCAACAAGCGTGAGACTATTATTAGCAATTGTGTCTCAAAGAAATTTTAAAATCAAGCAATTTGATGTGAAAACTGCATTTTTGTATGGTGAATTAGTAGAAGAAATATTTATGGAAATACCACTTGGATATACGATTGAAGATAAAGAAAATAAAATATGTAAATTAAAGAAGAGTTTATATGGATTAAAGCAAGCTCCACTTATGTGGAGTAAACGGTTAACGATTTATTTAAATAAATTAGGATTTATACAACTAATAGCCTCGCGCAACATTCTCGGCATGTAGCGATTCTCCTTGGCGAGGATTTGTGGTTTATCGAACCGGATGTAATGGTTTGGCTGGTCCAGTGTATGTACACATACTGCAGAGTTTTTATTAGAGGACGCTGCAAAGCGTTCGAAACGTCAGGTTCAACAAAATAAATAAAATACGCGATACTTCCGTTAAAAATTGTTTAATTCAATGTGTAACAATCGCGAAAACCTAAAACAGTAGTTTAAAAATATTTCAAAAATCTTATATAGAAAAATTATTAGAGAAATATAATTATAACAACTTAAAAGAAATTTGTTCTCCAGATATCTTGCTGGATGTACATGAAGAGGGGAAGGGAAATATTGATGATGTACATAAATATAAACAATTTATTGGCTTTGAATTAAACAATTTTGAACGGAAGTATCGCGTATTTTATTTATTTTGTTGAACCTGACGTTTCGAATGCTTTGCAGCGTCCGTGGTCGCAGGAAGACTAAGGTGGTAATTGTCTTACATTAGTTATTCAATTATTACACCTACCGACATGGATGGATTAATTATATATGTTCCGATTCACACAAAAATCGCTCACAGTGTCAGAACATTTTTTAGATCTTTGGGTTTGGGACCTGATTATTTTTAGGACTGGATCCCAAGCAGGTGGTACTTGCCAACCATCTTCTCTATTGAAATTGGGGTGTTTTCTTATTTCAATAGCCTCGCACAACATTCTCGGCATGTAGCGATTCTCCTTGGCGAGGATTTGTAGTTTATCGAACCGGATGTAATGGTTTGGCTGGTCCAGTGTATATTCACATACTGCAGAGTTTTTATCGCGCCTATTCTTCATGTCAGCAATGTGTTCTTTCACACGAGTACCTACGCTTCTCTTTGTTTGCCCTATGTATGATAAACCACATTCGCAGTCTAATTTGTATACTCCTGCATCTTGTAAGGGGATATTAGACTTGATAGGTCTTAGAAATTGACTGATCTTCTTACGGGGCTTGACATAAGTTTTAATTGAAGCTCGCTGTAAGATGTTGCCAATTTTATCTGTGACTCCCTTTAAGTATGGTAAGATGGCAGGTTGACGTTCAACGGTAGGTGGCTTCGGGCGGCTTCTCTGACGCATGCGAGGGAGTTTGTGACTATTGCTCCGCAGTACTTGTTTGACATGTTGGAGTTCCTCCTCTAGATGCTCAGCGTCGCAGATTCCTTGTGCTCTCTGAAACAAAGATTTGCCTACGGTAGCTAACTGACATGGATGGTGGTGTGAGTTACCATTGAGATATTTGTCTGTATGGGTGGGTTTCCTATACATTGTGTGAGTAAGTGAGTTGTCAAGTTTCCTGGTAATTAATATATCAAAGAATGCTAGTGAATTATTTGCCTCTTATTCCATGGTGAATTTGATGTTGTTGTTGATGGAATTACCTTAATTAATTACCATAATTCCATCAACAACAACATCAAATTCACCATGGAATAAGAGGCAAATAATTCACTAGCATTCTTTGATATATTAATTACCAGGAAACTTGACAACTCACTTACTCACACAGTGTATAGGAAACCCACCCATACAGACAAATATCTCAATGGTAACTCACACCACCATCCATGTCAGTTAGCTACCGTAGGCAAATCTTTGTTTCAGAGAGCACAAGGAATCTGCGACGCTGAGCATCTAGAGGAGGAACTCCAACATGTCAAACAAGTACTGCGGAGCAATAGTCACAAACTCCCTCGCATGCGTCAGAGAAGCCGCCCGAAGCCACCTACCGTTGAACGTCAACCTGCCATCTTACCATACTTAAAGGGAGTCACAGATAAAATTGGCAACATCTTACAGCGAGCTTCAATTAAAACTTATTTCAAGCCCCGTAAGAAGATCAGTCAATTTCTAAGACCTATCAAGTCTAATATCCCCTTACAAGATGCAGGAGTATACAAATTAGACTGCGAATGTGGTTTATCATACATAGGGCAAACAAAGAGAAGCGTAGGTACTCGTGTGAAAGAACACATTGCTGACATGAAGAATAGGCGCGATAAAAACTCTGCAGTATGTGAATATACACTGGACCAGCCAAACCATTACATCCGGTTCGATAAACTACAAATCCTCGCCAAGGAGAATCGCTACATGCCGAGAATGTTGTGCGAGGCTATTGAAATAAGAAAACACCCCAATTTCAATAGAGAAGATGGTTGGCAAGTACCACCTGCTTGGGATCCAGTCCTAAAAATAATCAGGTCCCAAACCCAAAGATCTAAAAAATGTTCTGACACTGTGAGCGATTTTTGTGTGAATCGGAACATATATAATTAATCCATCCATGTCGGTAGGTGTAATAATTGAATAACTAATGTAAGACAATTACCACCTTAGTCTTCCTGCGACCACGGACGCTGCAAAGCATTCGAAACGTCAGGTTCAACAAAATAAATAAAATACGCGATACTTCCGTTCAAAATTGTTTAATTCAAAGCCAATAAATTGTTTATATTTATGTACATCATCAATATTTCCCTTCCCCTCTTGATGTACATCCAGCAAGATATCTGGAGAACAAATTTCTTTTAAGTTGTTATAATTATATTTCTCTAATAATTTTTCTATATAAGATTTTTGAAATATTTTTAAACTACTGTTTTAGGTTTTCGCGATTGTTACACATTGAATTAAACAATTTTTAACGGAAGTATCGCGTATTTTATTTATTTTGTTGAACCTGACGTTTCGAACGCTTTGCAGCGTCCTCTAATAAAAACTCTGCAGTATGTGAACATACACTGGACCAGCCAAACCATTACATCCGGTTCGATAAACCACAAATCCTCGCCAAGGAGAATCGCTACATGCCGAGAATGTTGCGCGAGGCTATTAGTTGTATAAATCCTAATTTATTTAAATAAATCGTTAACCGTTTACTCCACATAAGTGGAGCTTGCTTTAATCCATATAAACTCTTCTTTAATTTACATATTTTATTTTCTTTATCTTCAATCGTATATCCAAGTGGTATTTCCATAAATATTTCTTCTACTAATTCACCATACAAAAATGCAGTTTTCACATCAAATTGCTTGATTTTAAAATTTCTTTGAGACACAATTGCTAATAATAGTCTCACGCTTGTTGCGTTCGCCACAGGACTGTACGTTTCCTTGTAATCTATGTTGTATTTTTGTAAAAAGCCTCCAGCCACTAATCTAGCCTTGTATCTTCCACCTGGTTTTAATGTAAAAATCCATTTACTAGTAATAATTTTTCTGTTTCCCGCTTCTTTTTAGGGTTCCGTACCCAAAGGGTAAAACGGAACCCTATTACTGAGGTTTCGCTGTCCGTCCGTCCGTCCGTCCGTCCGTCCGTCTGTCACCAGGCTGTATCTCATGAACCGTGATAGTTAGACAGTTGAAATTTTCACAGATGATGTATTTCTGTTGCCGCTATAACAACAAATACTAAAAAATAGAATAAAATAAATATTTAAGGGGGCTCCCATACAACAAACGTTATTTTTAGGCCGTTTTTATAGATAATGGTACGGAACCCTTCGTGTGCGAGTCCGACTCGCACTTGGCCGATTTTTTTTATCTACAATTTCCCAGGTTTTATTTTTCTCTAAAGAGTCTTTCTCCTCTTTAATAGCTTTTTCCCATAATTATTTTTCATTATTGTTCAATACCTCGCTATAAGTTAAAAATGTACTTTCTAGGTCATAATCTTTAAATTTTTCTGGCAGTGCAATCTCTTTTCGGCAAAATACGTTTACAAATTCCTTCATTCGCCATATCAACAGCATCTTCAAATTCCTCGTCTCTTATTGCTACTCTTTTTTTTTATACCACTAAGGTGGCAATCAAGCATACGGCCTGCCTGATGTTAAACAGTCACCGTAGCCTATGGACATTTGCAACACCAGGGGCGTCACTCATGCGTTGCCGACCCTCTAAAAACCTCTTCACGCATTTCTTGAAGAACTCCATGCTGTAGTTCCTTGGAAAAACCTCGGCTGGGAGCTCATTCCACAGCTTGAGTGTTCTCGGAAGAAAACTTCTCTGCTTCTTCTTCTGCGGTTCCACCGCACCATACGCGACCATAGCGGTTCAAGCGTGTGAGGGTGAACTCCCCGCCGTCGGCGAGCGGTGCGGTTATAAAAATTAGCCGTCGGCATCATTTCGAACAACTCTTCAGAATACAATCCGTTGTACAATCGGTAGAACACACAAAGCGAGGCAAAGTCTCTCCTTAAACTTAAGGGTTCAATACCGTGTGAAAGCTTAGGATTGTCGACAATTCTCACAGCTCGTCTCTGAATCGAATCACACGGTCCAAGCTGGTATTCAGGTGCTCCCGCCCAAAGGTGACTGCAGTACTCCAAGTGCGGTCTGATTTGAGACTTATATAATATAATTCTTTGCCCCGCACTGAAGTACTGCTTAGCCCTGTTGAGCACACCAAGTTTTTTCGACGCCAGCTTGACCTTCTCCTCCAGGTGATTTCGATATTGCACATCACTGGAGATCTCGACGCCAAGCATCCTAATACATTTGGTGATGGTAAGAGGTGTGTTCTGGAATTTATTTATTATATATTTTCCTCCACAAGGGAACGAGGGATGTTTGCACGGCCTGTATAATAAGTATCCCCGGTGCTGTCATCCGCATAACAATGAATGCCATCAATTGACAACATATCATTGATATGCAGCAGAAACAGCGTCGGAGACAGTACAGAACCCTGAGGGACGCCAGCATTGATATCCATACTATCGGAGCATCTACCGTCAACCACGGCTTTTATGCATCTGTTGGATAAAAAGCTGGCGACCCATTTGCACAAACCCTCGGGCAGCCCGTATGATGGTAACTTCGATAGAAGACTCCGGTGCCAGACCCGATCGAACGCCTTCGCCATATCTAGGCTGACAGCTATCTATCTATCAACTCTATCGTTTGAATCTTCAACCACTCTGTTCCTCAAGTCGTTTCTTTCTAAACTATAGTCGATTACTCTTGAAACCTCTTTTTCTCTCCTCCTCCTCTCTCTCCCTCTTTTTTTTTGTGAGTTACCATTGAGATATTTGTCTGTATGGGTGGGTTTCCTAGACACTGTGTGAGTAAGTGAGTTGTCAAGTTTCCTGGTAATTAATATATCAAAGAATGCTAGTGAATTATTTGCCTCTTATTCCATGGTGAATTTGATGTTGTTGTTGATGGAATTATGGTAATTAATTAAGGTAATTCCATCAACAACAAAATCAAATTCACACATACAGGAGGACAGTTGCCAGGCTCACATTGTGAATTTTCATTGCACTAAATTACTAAAATTAAATAAAATTCTCCTGTATGTAATCCTAGCTATAAGTGTTTTAGGGTATGTTACTTTTAAAATTAATTTCAAAAAGTAAAATTTCTTACGTAATTAATATCTATAATAAAATCAATCCAATTCTAATTCAGATAATTTCGTTCTTGATGCGGGAGGAGTAATCCTACACACCCTATACTGTCCAGAGTGATAACACTGAGAGCATAGCTGACACAGCACTTACAGCATAATAAACGAGCGTCTCAATCTGTTCAGACGTCTCATCCTAGTTTTAATTTTTAAAAACTCTCCGGACTCCGTCGTAATTTGAATATCTTGATATTATTATTTGCTTGTCACCTCTTAGTATACTTCCTCTGAGATTAAATACCATCCTACTATGGAGATACACATACACATTATTTACAATTTATGGACTTTAAATTTCTCAGAGGAAAGATACCCAGAGATGACAAGCAAATAATAATACCAAGATAGAACGTGATAGATGTATACAGTTCCTCATAAGAAGGAAAGAGACAGATAAAATATTTTTTGTCCCTGTCATAGTTTCACTATTTTGTGTTTGCCACAAAAGCAAATTCGTGGCAAACAATCATTTCGTTCCTTGTAGTACAACAATTTTTTTGCATAAATTACTAAATATAAGGGAAATATTAGTGCAAATTTGTGTTCTTTTGCTTGTTTGGGATTGTCTTTTTACTTTAACAATGGTACGTTGCTGTGTAAAAGGCTGCAAAAGCCTCAGTTAGTAAAAATACGAAAACATAACCTTTCATACGTAAGTATAAAGTTTTAATAGTTGTTATCAAATATTTTGCGAAAATTAGATACACATGTAGTTTTTAAATAAATTGTTTGTATAATAACGTAAAAACAATGAAAATATCGGTTTAATTTACAAAAAGTATTTCTAGTAAAATCCGCCTAAATCTTGAAGGTTGTCTGTGGGTAAATGCGTCGGCCATTTTCTGTTGTATTTTCAATTTATCGGTATAATGAGCGTTTTAGGGTTACCAGTATGTAGTATGGGAAAACACCCCGAAATTATGGGTAAATTATATGGGTACAGACACCTTTTTTTTTAACTTCTTACTTTTTGTATACTTCTTTGTTTATAATTTTTCGTCAAAAAGTATTTATTTATTTTTAAATTAAAAATGTTAACTTGTTTAATCTTAGATGTATGTTTATTTTTTAGATTTCCTAAAGTCGTCAGTGTGCGTAATGCATGGATTTTTGCTACTGGACGACAGAATTGGGAGCCGAGTACAGTCGCATATGTTCCAAACATTTTAAAGACCACTGCTTTCGGAAGAAATTTATTTGGATAAGTCGTCAGTTTCAACATCCACCATACACGTAAGTTAACATTTGTTGACCTGGTTCGTCAACATTTGATTTGTTGACGAACCAGGTGTTCCTCTGACAATTTATATTGTTTTTATTTATTTATTTACACGATACAGTTACATAGTACAAATTATTATGTTCGCCAAACTGTTACAACAGTTTGTTGGCGAGTATATATTATGATAGGTATTAAAAAAATAAGGAACTAAATTAGATGATTTACATGCCTCGTCTGCTAGTCTGTCTTAGAAAGTTTCACGTACAGACTTGAAATTTTACATAGTTACATTTTAGTTGTAGAAGCGTATAATTGAAGTACAAAAACATATGAAAATATTCCAACGACTCCGACAATCCGTAATTGAGTAGTTTCGGGACATATCTTCTAAGGTCTTTTGCTTGAAATAAAAACCCGTACTCCAGTAATGAAGTGAGTATGGGTTGATATGATGTTGATGGGTTGATTATATTTATACAGGTAATTGTGAAAGATATGGAGGGTAGTCGTGTATATTATTCTATACCAATTATTTACACCACGTTAATCAAGTTAATCACGCACACACACATGCTTTTGTGTCAACACATAAATGTTAATCAAGCATTTTATATTGTCTGAATTTGTAAACTTTTAAATATGTAAAGCTCAACTAAATTATAGTATTGACAGTAGTTTTAATATAATGTTAGTACTAGGCTGTCGATATTACATGCTAATAATGCGTTACAAAATTAAAATTGACCTATTTTCCAGACCGATTATCCAGGGTTTCCAATAGCGACGGACACTACATTAACACCATGAAAATTAAAGCTTACTTTTGAATTGAGACTGAAAACATTACTGGCTGAGTCACGCAAGAAGAAATTAGCTATATTAAGGTCAAAAACTAAACGTCTTGAAATAAAAATGCTGAACTATCTGTCATTATTCAGAATTTTAATGTAATCGATGAATAGATGATAGATATCATTATACAAGTTAGAGGAAAAGAGTGAACTAGGGAATTGAGGGACCGTAACAGTTTACCACCTTTTGAGTACAATATGGAAAGGATAATCCTTGATCAATTGTAGCTTTAGTTTAAGTCTAATGAAAACCATGATGCGCAATACAAAATGTTTAAAAACAAAGATTGTTTACCTTTGTTTAATATTTACACTTAAATCATCCCTGGCACTAATTCTTTTTTACATGACAATTATTGAAAATTTTTATGCAATATGTTTAATTTTAAGAAGGAATAATCCGCATTTATTGTGTAAAGAAGATTTAACTAAAAACCGTGTATGTAAATGTGACCATGAATATTCGACGACTGTTTCATTCTCACGATATTTATATAAATACACGATGTAGAAAAATCGATCTAATAACATTGATTGCAGGAATAAAAATCTATGAAAAAATAAACATAAATGCTAGTTTGTAAGGCACGAATATTTTTATTTACAAATTGTCTATAAAGTGTTTATGTTTTATCTCATATCTATGCCTATATTTAGTATCATGTCATCGCTTGTACTTTAAAATATATGTCTAAAATAGAAAAATATATTGTTTAATTTATATAACTCTGCTAGGTTTGACCAATCTCCTATCCTTATTCCAATGATTTCACAGATCTTACTGAAACTAACTCAGGCTTACTATTAATTAATAGATCTATACAGTAACTCGATTTGCGTAAAAATATACTACTCTAATAATATTAAAGTGCAAATATGTTTGTTGATCTATTCAGATACTGTAGTTTTCATACGTATGTAAATAATAACTTTTACTTTGTGTGTAGAAATGGCTGTATCGACTTATTCGAATTTTTTACATTGCTAATATCATATTATGAATATATTATTATAGCACACAATACACATTCTATGCAAGTTTCTTATGGTAAACAGTTATATGGGTACATTGTAAATTTCAAATTGCCGGAACGCATTATGTAGTGGGGTAAATTTTCCACAGTTTGGTAACCTTGTTATTGTATGTACTTTTGTTGCCGTCCCTTACGGGTGTACGCGTTTGTCAACTCTAGGTATATACTTTCTCTGTGTTAAATTTGGTAGGATGACGACATTGTCCACAGAGTATGTACATCCTACGCCGTATGTACTCTTCCATAGAAAAAAATCTCTTTGGTATATTACTTATATGTGGGCAACACTACAACCAAACCAACATAACGATTTATTTGATTTTTGAATTTTCACATAAGTAGGGAATCGAAAATATTTTTAACAATTTCTACATATGAACTTGTACATAATATGTGTTTAACAATGTTAATATGAATGATATAGTGTTTATGTAATTCGTTAAGCTCTTGCAATATGTACTTTGAGGTAAGTAGTACTCAGTAGTCAAAATTAACTTCGCTTCGAAATGCTAATTAAAAACATGATTGTATTTCTCCTGTAGATTGAAAATACTCCGGAACATATTAGAAGAAGGCGAGATGTGGAAAAGCTGCAAAAGCGTTCACCTAAGGAGGAATTTCCCCGTCTTGTATTGGCGCCTTTCACCCGACAACCTCAAGTGATTTTTCAAAATGTTTTAATTGGTACTTCATGTGTGAGGAACTTGGAAGTTTTTAATCCTTCCAAGCAAGTACAGCAGGTACCTGAGTTTTAATATTTTTATATTAAATAGTTTTAATTTATTCTGACTACTTACATACATGTAGTAAACAGTATTAGAATAATAACTGTTTGACGGCATGAGACAGATACCTGTTGTATCTCAAGTGTGTTCTTTGTACATATGGAGATAAGAGAGTGATGGAAGCAGGTAAGCTATCTCCTATACATATGTTTAGAATGAAACCTCCTTATGTCAAACATTTTAACATCAACAGAGTAAACTCAAGGCCTCAACATCTACCGTTTGTGAGCTCAGGATCATCGGCAATTCTCACAGCTCGTCTTTGCACCAAATCACAAAGTTCCAGTTGGTATTCAGGTTGTGATATCTATAGGTGACTTCACTACTCCATGTGTAGTCTGACTTGAGAATTGTGTAGTTAAAGTATTTGTCTCGAGTTGAAGTACTGTTCCACTCTATTCAGCACGTTGAGCTTCTTGGATGCCAGCTCGACCTAGTGATTTTGGTGACAATTATCACTATGCTTTGTATGGTAAGAGGTGTATTCTAGCAGTGAGCGACTACAACAAATGGTGGTTTCCCTAGCAGTGAACATGCCGACTTGTGTCTCGGTAAGGTTGAATTTGAAATAAATGTAATGGTGTGAAATCACAGAAGGAGTACACAATAAAAATTTTATTTGCAGGAATCATTTGATAAACAATTAATTTCCCGAAATGTCAACTGGTGATCTCGTTCATGCGATCTGACTCCATTGGGTTATTAAACTGTAGTTTAACATGAATCTTTCAAATAAAGTCAATTTCATGGATGTTGTAAATAATTTTCTATATAAAACTTTTAAGTTGTACTTGCTATATTTGAAAAAAATAATGCGAGGCGTACGAGTATATGGCCTACCTGATGTAAAGCAGTTACCATAGCCTATGAACCCTTGCAATAGATTATCAACTTTGCTGACCAATGAGCCATATATAACTCACCAACCAATGTTGAAAGAAATAAAAGAAAAAATTAATTCATTTGGATGGTATTTAGGTTATCTAAAAAAGTATCACTCATGTGGTGCCACCTCTGCTACTAACACAACAACTTCCTAGGAGCAGGAGAATACAACAACCCTCAATGGAGTTGTTATTTGGCTTCGGTTTTCTGTGAGGTGGAGGTATTTCCCCTTAAATCTTATATATAAAATTCTCATGTCACAATGTTAGTTATACCATACTCCTCCGAAACGGCTTGACCGATTTTGATGAAATTTTATATGCATATTTTTTATATTTAGTAGGTCTGAGAATCGGCTACTATCAATTTTTCATACCCCTAAGTGATAAGGGTGGTCCACCCCAAATTTATTATTTTTATTTTTTGGACAAAATATTTTATTATTAGTTTTTTATGATGTGGCATTAAAAAATACGTACAACCCTAAATTTTCACCCTTCTACCATCAACCCCTATTTTTTAATAGCGATATTAGTAATTCAATAATTTTCAGCCCCTGTCGATAACTGATCAATTATCACGTGATCATTATCCCCGCCAGGCGTCTATCAGTGTCACTTCTGACCGAGTAAACAGCACTGGAGTAGGGATGAGATCTCTCTCACACAATAAGCTGTTTCTCACTCCCTGCAGTTTTCGGCCATTATTATTATTGTTTGTGCATCAATCATAATAATGACCTTTCCAATTAGCATTTTACTATTTCAGTATTATTTTCAAATAAATTTATCATTAACTAGCAGCTCGCCCCGGCTTCGCATGGGTGGACATTTATTTTTTAAACATTTTGGAATAAAGGAAGAGTAAATGTATCTTTAGAGAGCTTTTTAAATAGTTTTTCTTAAGTAGTTTTTTTTTTCAGACAAATTACTTTATGTGGTATGTACTTAGTGGTGTTTAATTTTTTATTAGTTTTTATCCATAACCCTAAATACAATCGAAAAGTTTATTTTTTATTTATTTATATTGTTTTTAGTTTTATTTTTACATTTCTTTTTTACATTTATTTTAATATATATAACATATATTTCGAGACTTTATATTAATTGAATTTAATAGGTTTTACTTTTTTAGTTTCCAATATGTCTACTTTAAGGCTGTATACTATATTGGTTGTGGTATTCGTAGATGGCAACAAAATATATTGATTTTTAGGAATTCTACTCAAGAAAGTGCAACATATAATTGGCTATGAGAAAAGCATTCTTCACTTAGGTCGATGCCAAAGATCGAGAAAGTTTGTCCCTGGGATTTATTTATTATAAGGGCAAACGATACCTTTACAGGAAACTGTAACCTTTTTGTACGGGCCCCTTCGATACGACTCGTACACTTTCGTAAACGAATGTTGTAAAATAATAGTATGTAGGTACTGGCAGGCTTGCTCTTCTACCTCCGGTTTTAAGTCGCAGGTAACGGGTTGGTGCAGAATGAAACGCCTGGAGTCGTCGGAGAAGTATGGAGCCGTAGGTACTTCCTTCCAGGTCTGGACTGGCTTGGCTTCGAGGTGACTTGGCTATTTCACTGTAGTGTGAGCGCTGAGTGTAGCGGACGACTGGTATCGATCACCACTCTGTGGCCCATATTTATATCCCTGCTGTGGGAGCGAGAGGTACAAGTGTGGGAAAGAGACAGATATAGCCAAAATCGCCCAGACCTGAAGGCATTACCTCGCTTTATTTGTGTCAAAAATGTTTCTAAGTTGTTCTATTTTTCCATATATTTGACCCTTTTTCATATAAACTCATAAAACTTTTGCTAAAGTTATTACCAAAACCTATGGGTCAGTTAAGAGTTTTACACATAAATGTTTTCATTACAAACTTAAAACTATGTTCATAGGTACATCTATCCATTATTGAGCTGTTGCAGCCACTAATTAAACGTTATAACTTTATTATATACTCGGCTTGCAACAGCTCGTACCTAGACTACTGTAGAATGTAAACATGTAAAACTTATCTCTAACAAACTAAGTACATATGTAAAAACTGTTTAAACCTATTCTATTCATGTATATAAACAACTTATGAGAAACGACTATAACTATTAACTATAAAAATGTGCCTTACTTATACTATGCGCGACGGTTATATATTTATTTATAATAGTTGTCGCGAACACTTTTAAAAGACATGGGCAAATCTGTTGGTATCATCGGGATCCGCGGAATGTGAGCTAGCTGTCCGGTCGTGGGACCGGTGATGATTGTTGCTATAATCAGATTGTCTCGTAATTCCTTTATCAAAAGCCTTGTGCCATTACACATATTGGGAGGGCTTAAATTTCTCAACAGCATAATGGGAGTACCTACTTTTAATTTCAGTTCGTGTCGTGGCAAGCCGGCGGGATAGAGAGAATTTAAAAATTCTTGTAGATAGTGCACTGTATCTTCGATATTATTTATCAATAGATTTGTAACATTTAAAATCACCTGGTACTTTTTCAATGATCATTTTGTTTATCTCATTTACTGAGCTGTTTTTCGGTGAGACGATCGCCCTCGAATAGAGCGAAGCGAAATGTCTTTCTGTAAGATGTTCGATGTCGGGATAGATTGTCTCTATAAGGATTTCTAGACTGTGAACAGTTTGAGCCAATTCATTATCCAATAATACTTGGAGGCTATGTGCAATTGGAGATGGTAATTTTCCGCTTCCAAGTTTAAGTAATTTTTGTGAGAAATTGTCGTTGCCCTCATTACTTAAACGTGCTCTCATATTCGTGCGCAAATTGAGAGTTTCAATTGATTGCCACAAAGGTGATGATTTGAGGCATGCTTTTCTGAAAATAACTTTTTAACTGGAACAGAAAAAATGTGGTATGAAAAAGTCAAAACATTCAATGTCGGTAGCGCGCGAATGAGCCGCGCGGGTACCTATTTCAGATGTGCGCCGCGCCGCCCGCTGCCACGCGCCGTGGCCGCAGGAGTCGCAAGCAAGGGATTGAAACAAAGAACAAAATCCGTAATATCTTTGGAATGGAATGTCCGATTTCGTTAATTCAAAGAGTAACCTACAGGCATTGAAACAGTCTTGAATACGAAATGATTTATTTGGATAAGGATTAATACCAAGGTACGAATAATGTGGCCTAGTTTGTACCGGCGTTACTATAGCATATTTTAACATGAAAAAGTAGTTTTTGTGACGTAACTGTAATAGTTAGACATATGGTATCGCGGACTTTTTTGTAGATATTGATGTCCTCTATAAAACTGTAGTACATTACTTTGCTCTATTGTCAATAGTTTCAGCAGCGTACGCGGTATAAGGATTTTTTGGTATCTTTTTCACACATTATCGAAGTTTTCATACGGATCCCTAACTATTTTCAAAATATTTTATAGCCTATGTTAATCATTTATATTGTAGCATTCTAATGGTGAAAGAATTTTTGAAATCGGCCCAGTAGTTTTTGAGTTTATTCATAACATACATACAAATCTTTCCTCTTTATAATAATATATATATGTATATATATATAGTATATTATAGATAGTATAGAAAGAAAAAAAAAAAAAAAAGACGTGAGAGAAAGAGTTGGTCTAAAAGAGAGTGTCGGTGTTAAGATAAGAAAGGGCATGCTCCGTTGGTTCGGACATGTAGAAAGAATGCGGGACGAAAGAATGACGAAACAGATATACAATGCAAAAGTGGAAGGATGTAGGAGCCGAGGAAGGCCGAGACTAACCTACCATGACCAAATTGGTCGTGTTTTATCAGAAGGTGATGCCAGAAGCCCCAGGAACCGGCGAGCGTGCATGAAAAGAGCTATGAATGTCACAGAAGCGAGTGAAGTATGCAAGGACCGCGTCTTATGGCGCTCGGTTCTCTCTGCCTACCCCGCAAGGGACTTGGCGTGAAGATATACATACATACATAAATACATAGTATAGAAGTATAGATTTGCAGGGCTGTAATTATTTATTCTTATATATGGTGTTCTTAAATAATATGCCCAAATTGAAATGGGAAATAGTATTATGTATGCTGATTATAATAATAAATATATTTTATGCCCCACGTGTTACAAATTCTTTCATAGAAAAAAGAATCCGTCATAAAAAATAGCTTTCTGTTGTATGAAACCAACCAGCTAGGAAAATACAAGCATGCCATGCGATACGGTACGCAGGCGCGCTTAGCGGGCCTTCGTAAAAACGCAAACCGCGCATGCGCCATCTACGTAGCCACCGCGCTGCACAGTGTGTCGCCTAGAACAAGCTAGGTGTACAAAATTATTGTTCTCTATTTTTGGGTTGTATTACCTGTAAAAATTTGCATTGATATGATTTGAAGCTTGCTTTAACATAATACACAAAATTACGTCTGGCGATTTTCAAAAAAAAAAAAAGAAAAATTAATATAAAACAATTTTATTTTCTACAATAATAATAATGTGGTTAAAGACGTGGTACATATTAAAGCACATCAAGCTTAACACTCTTAGTACGAATTAAACCTATATTACGTGCGACACAAGAGTGGCACAAAGGTCGTGTCAAGCTTGATGTGCACTTAGCTGTACAATAACTTACTGAAACAATGAAAATAAATAAAGGATAACATGTTTAGCCGCGCCGGAATCTAATTTAATATAGTTTTGTGTAAATAAAGAAGTATAAAAAAAAAATAATAAACGGAGATGAACACTAAGCCTCATCATCAGACTCATCTGATGAATCAGACACTTGATAGTCATCTTCATTTTGGGGACGTAAATTTGATTGTGGCACAGAACGTGGTTCTACAGAAGGAGCTACAATTAGTTTTAAAACTTCTGGACATAATTTATTCGCCTTCTTTTTCGAAACCTCTCGTAGGCTATTAATTAGGGGGATCAGATGTTAAAATTAACATAGACAGCAAATCTCTATTCGTGGCAATGCGTGAGTACTTTCTGCTATTATGCTCTCGGAATCTACGGCAGTCTTTATTCCTGGCTTCTTGGGCTTCTTCCGAAAGCTGACCAATTGGAACAATTGCAGTTTTAATAACCTCTGTACTGTGAATTAATATTTTATGTACGACAGAGTGTTAGGACCAGTTTTTTTAGAGGGACTGAATGCGGTTACCTATCTTCACCTACTGCAAACACAAGTGGACAGTATACTGGAAAATGTTCCACTTGAACATCTAAGGGGTTTATACTTCCAGCACGATGGAGCACCAGCCCATTACGCCTTGCGTGTTCGCGAATATCTGGACGTTACGTACGCCATGAGGTGGATAGGAAGAGGAGGGCCAGTTCAATGCGCTCCCCCTTCCTATCCACCTTTTTTATGTAGTTGTGTGAAAGTGTGATGGAAAGTTTGTGACCTTTTTTAAGAAAAGTGGATCAGCTGTTATATCCGTTAAGTGTTCTAAATTTCCATTTTTATTTAACTAGATAGGTAGCTATCATTGCTATTGTACCGGCGTTAACTAAGTAGGTACTCACCGAATGTGAACGCACATAAGCGACGTCTCTGGTGTTAAAAATGTCCAAATGCTACGATAACTGCTTACAATCTGGGAGGACCTACGCTTGTTTGCCACCTTAGTGGTGTAAGTGTACCTTTTCCTATATCGAACCTCGTACACAATTACCAACAACAGACATATCAATTTTTTTATCGTTCCCATAAACAAACTTAGAATAATATTCTAAGTAAACAAACCACTCATGAAATAACTACCTAATTCGTTGAAAATGTATGTAAGTGTAAACTAATCAGACTTAGTGATGGATGTTTGTCATCTGGAACAAATCGGCTGTTTCATACTTTGGATCAGGCGCATCTTTTTTTTTTTACTACGTCGGGAGACAAACACACGGCCCACGCGGTTTGCCACCCCCGTTGCTCACACAACTCTACTGCTTTCTGGTAACATCACTCACTCACATTAAATCAACAACCCTCCAGTAAGTTATTATTTTGCTGCGGTTTTCTGTGAGATGGAGGTACTTCCCCTGTCGGACTGCTTTGATGCGCCCTACCTACCTATGTAAAAAACGATTCTTAGGTGATGTATCAGCTGGCATAGTCACAACCGTCATAAGTATTTCTTTTTTATACAACGTTGGGAGGCGTACGGTCGACCTGATGTAAAGTGTAACCACGTAGCCTATAAACGCTTGCAACACAGGAAGTATCGCTTGCGCGTTGCTACCCCCGCTGCTGATACAGAAACTCTTCAGGAGCTCATTCGTAACCTTACTCACTCGCAGGAATAGTTGTTCTTTGGCTGCAGTTTTCTTTGAGGTGAAGGTACAAAACTGAATTATTAACAAATGATGGCAGGGCAATCATTATGCACCATGAAACAAGTAGGCACTTTATTTATTCGATTTCTCAGACTTTTTAACGATGCCGGTACACGAAGTTTCTTGTCTATCGTAACAAATAAACGATATTCTTTCTCCCATTGAAGTTCGGGCATATAAAAAAAAAACATCTTACATATAAAGTTGTTAATTTTGAGTGTAGTTCTCACGTTCAGTTAATTCAGTGATTTCATATAACCTCAAAAGTACTCGACATGTGTCACGAGCTCTTCACACCAACGATTTTTATCGTGTTACACGCATCAATTATCCTGATTGTCAGTGTGTGTAAAATTTTGTGAAATAATTTCAAAGGAGAAATATTGTGATAGGTAGGTAAAATAATAAAAAATATATACACGGTATGCACTGAATAACACTAAATATAATATAGATAAATATTAATATAATATAGGTAGAAATGAAATTTCTTTATGAAAAATCTTCAAGTCAATTCTTTCAATGGTTTGCCCACTGGGGACATCGGGAGCGGAAGCACACAAAGTAGTTTGGATCAAATTGCCTGTAAGTTTGACTTTCGCAAAGTAACGCCTGAATCTATTAACAGAAAGAATATCGTTTATTTGTTACGATAGACAAGAAACTTCGTGTCCCGGCATCGTCAAAAAAATTTGAGAAATCAAATAAATAAAGTGCCTACTTGGTTCATGGTGCATACTGATTGCCCCGTCATCATCATCATCAGTTCTTAATAATTCAGTCAGTTTGACGGGATCGATGCACGGGTCGCGGGTCTAATCGAACACGTTATTTACACAGCGACGACCACAGCGTTTATAGGCTACGATAACCACTTTACATCAGGTCGACCGTACGCCTCCCAACGTTGTGTACAAAAAGAAATACCTATGACTATGCCGGTAGAGTAACGCTGATAGCTACCTATCTACATATTTAAATAAAAATGGAAATTTAGAACACTTACCGGATAACAGCTGATCCAATTTTCTTAAAAAAGGTCCATCCATCCATCACACTTTCACAGAGGCTTTGGACTGTCAAATTAATAATGTAATAATGTTAAATTTGAGTATTTAGTGTTTGTTACGACAACATTAGAGACTAGATAGACGTGGTTTGTTATTGAAAAATAAAAGCTATCGGATAACGTTTGTTACATTAACTTGGCTTGTTTAAAAGTTCATCAGTTTATTTACACATCTCAATCACGACACTAAATACAAAATTGTTGCACAAGCGTACCCTGGCGTTCTATACAAAGGTTCCTATCCACCTCATGGCGTACGTAACGTCCAGATACTCGCGATCACGCAAGGCATAATGGGCTGGTGCTCCATCGTGCTGGAAGTATAAACCCCTTAGATTTTCAAGTGGAACATTTTCCAGCATACTGTCCACTTGTGTTTGCAGTAGGTGAAGATAGGTATCCGCATTCAGTCTCTCTAAAAAAACTGGACCTAACACTCTGTCACCGAGTATACCCGCCCACACGTTCACACTAAATCTGCGTTGGAAATGATCTGGCCGCACTACACGAGGATTAACATCGGTCCAGTAATGTGCATTATGTATGTTAAACATACCAATGCGTGTGAAGGTTTACTCGTCTGTCCACAAAATGTTGCGGCGCTCTGCACGAAGCCAACGACAGAAGTCAACGCGAAGCGCATGATCTTGTGACATGAATTCTTGTACCCTAGTGAAGTGGTATGGATGTAGTCCTACATCGTTAAGTAACTGTCACACGTAACTGTTGCTCACATTGAAAACGGCAGTATTATATTATATATAGCAAGGCAGCAATGGTGTGATGGCTCACTCGTATTCCGAACCTTTGGCCGTACAAGTTCACCGCTTGTGCAGTGATGTTTTGGACTCGCGATAACATAGTACTATTTGGAGATACTCCTGATTAGAGAACGACGTCCAGGAACACAATGACGGCCGGCCGCGCGTGCGCCTTATGGCGTAGATGGCGCATGCGCAGACGGCGTCTGCGTATTGTACCTGCGTACCGTATCGCATGGCATGCTTGTAAGCATTTTCCTGGCTGGTTGGTTTCATACAACAGAAAGCTATTTTATATGACGGATTTTTTTTTCTATGAAAGAATTTGTAACACGTGGGACGTAAAATATATTTATTATTATATCAGCATACATAATACTAATTCCCATTTCAATTTGGGCATATTATTTAAGAACACTATATATATATAATTTGAAACAATAAATTACAATGAATTTAAAATATAAATGTTAGGAATTGTGTTATTTTTATATTCCATCTTCGTATTTTTTTTCTACTAAAATAATCCTAGGATAATAATAATTTATATGGCAAAACAACGTTTGCCGGGTCAGCTAGTATCAATATAGATCTAACATTGACATATAACTAAAACTTGGATAAATGATTAATTATATACTTAATAAATCCAGTCAAAGTAGGTAGAGGCATTACCTTAAATATACATATTTCATAATGACATGCCATGGGATCTTAACTACTATCCTGGGTCTTTTTAAATTATCGAGAATAAAGAAAGTTCAGAAATGTATCTCGCTTTTGTTAAACCAGTATGCACTAGAAGTTGTTAAAACTTTGTTTGCATTTGTAATTTGACGAACGCGATGCGAGACAAGCATACGTGAGATGTTGTATCCTTCATCAACTCTGCTTGTAGAAACAAAAGAAGGTAATAGCGAAACCCGCAACTTTCTCTCTTTCTGCAGCATTCAAATTGTCTATTACCAATAGCTCACTATTCACTCTTACTTCAGTACTTAGCGTGTGCTTGCTTGTTTTCTGTTGTATTTTGTGTGGTGAATCCTTATTGATACCGGCTCGTTTACTGGTCTCCTGATTTGGCCAATTTGATGGTTGGATATACGAAATAATATTTTGGCGATCTCTTGTGTATGTTGTATGTATATCTTCACGCCAGGTCCCTTGTGGGGTAGGCAGAGGGAACCGAGCGCCATAAGACGCGGTCCTTACATACTTCACTCACATCTGAAATATTCATAGCTCTTTTCATGCATGCTCGCCGGTTCCTGGGGCTCCTGACATCACCTTCTGACAAAACGACCAATCGTCGATTTGGTCATGGTAGGTTAGTCTTGGTCTTCCTCGGCTCCCACATCCTTCCACTTTTGCATTGTATATCTGTTTCGTCATTCTTTCGTCCCGCATTCTTTCTACATGTCCGAACCAACGGAGCATGCCTTTTCTTATCTTAACACCGACACTCTCTTTCAGACCAACTCTTTCTCTCACGTCTTCATTACGAACGTGGTCGGCAAGTGTTATGCCACAAATTGCGCAAAATTTGCTTTCATGCTCTCTCTTCCATACCCAGGTCTCACTTCCATAAGTTGGCATTGGGATTAGCACCTCGTTGTTTACAGTGAGTTGTGCCTTCTGGCTTAGATTTTGGCTGCCTAGAAGTTTACCCAACGCTCCATTCACCCTATAATACCTGCATTCACTCATCTCTCCACATCAGCGGTGTACCTTCCATTGCTGCTAAAAGCACTTCCAAGATATACAATCTCATTCACTTGCTCCAACACTACATCATCAACCGTAATCCTAGTGTTCGTTCTGGTTGTCTCTCTTTCAAATACCATTATCTTGGTTTTCTTTATTCTTTAATTGTTGTAAATAGTGTTTGCAGTTGGGATGGGGATTCTGCTATTAATACCGCGTCGTCTACATAAAACAGGCAGTAGACCACTAAGCTACCCATTCGCATTCCCACATTCATATTACTTAATCTCTGAAGACAACTGTCCAGATACAGGATGAATAGTCGAGCCGACAGCACGCATCCCTGTCTGATTCCAATGTTGTCATCAAACCAGGGCGACAAGCTGCCGTCCACCCGCACACATGCTGTACAATCCTCATAAGTGGATTGTACAGCATGGAGTAAGTCACTGTCAACCCCATATCTGGGCAAAATGTTCCAGAGATTCTTTCGCAGGACCCTATCAAATGCTTTCTCAAAGTCCACAAAACCGCAGATAACCTTCTGGTCCAAAGCCAAATGCTTCTCTACGATGTTGCGGAGTGAAAAAACTTGATCCGTACATCCTCAGCCGTGTCGAAATCCACCCTGTGCCTCCCAAAGCATTCCATCGAATTTCGCCCTTATTCTCCTTTCAATGATTTTTCGATACTTTATTGATCATCTTAGCTGTTACCATATCGATTCCCGCTGACTTTTCATCTTTCAAACTTCGTACCATTTAAAGACCATTCAATCTCATCCATGGTAATGTCTTCATGATACACTGGCACTTCCGAGACAATTACAGACACAGTGCCAGCGTCATGGACATAATCATACATTTCTCTAAAATATTCACTCCACCGTTCTAACACTTCCTCGAGTGTTAGCAAGAATGCCACCAGCAGGGTAAGTTTATTAATTTTAATATAAATAATAAATAAATAAATATTTATTTGCATAAAACATGGTAGGTACATTTTCAGATCTTATGTATTTAATTGGTGAACATGCATGTTTTATCGTTCTACCGATGTGCAAACTTTTCGTCGTCATGCTATTATTTGAGTATTAAAAATATAAGTATACGTAGGTCACACTATAAGTTTTGCGTAACTTAAAAAAACAACATGTTATAACCAAAATATTATGTTTATTGCTTTTCAAAATACTCTCCTTTACATTTTAAACGTTTTTTCATGCGATCGAACCATTTTTTAAAACAGGAGGACCACAGATCTGAAGGCATGTTTTCTACGTGCTGATTGAACGCTATCACTGCCTCTTCGGAGTTGGTAAAGTGAAACCTCTCATCAAATCTTTGATTTTGGGGAAAATACAGAAATCACAGGGTGCTAGGTCGGGGCTATGCGCAGGATGGATAACGAGTTGTACATTTTCGGAAGTTAAAAATGACTTTGTTTTGTTGGCCGTGTGTGAAGAAGCGTTGTCATGATGTAGGAGAATGCGGCTTTTTGGTCGTCTTTCGCGAACTTTTTCTAACACCCTGGGTAAACAAATGGTAGAATACCACTAGGCATTAACACTCTTTTGATCTTCAAGTGGAACTGTGCAGATGGGACTCGTAGCTGAGAAAAAAAAACATTTCTCATCATTTTTTACCAACGTTTCTCGCCTGCCTCACTTTTGTTGGCCTGTTCTCATTTTCAAACATCCATTCACCAGATTGCTGTTTTTTTTCGGGTTCAAAACAATAAATCCACGTTTCGTCTCCTGTGACAATGTCATAAACAGCATTAGAATGTCCGTGGTCGTACTTCAGTAGAATCTGTGAGCACCATTCCACGCGAGCCCGCTTCTGCTCCACTGTCAGTTCATGAGGGATCCAACGACAACAAAGTTTCCGAACTTTCAATTCTTCGTGTAAAATTTTCTGAATTTGGCTCATACCAATCCCCAATAGTTCTCGAATTGTCTCATAGGTAATCCGCGGGTTTTCTTCAATTAGCCGCTTAATAGTAGCCACATTATTTACGTTGACGGCAGTTGAAGGCCGCCCTTCACGAAATTCGTCATGTAAAGAAACTCGACCTCTCAAATTCAGCAAACCATCGCCTCACGGTGCTCAAAGAAGGTGCTTCTCTCCCAAAAGCATTTTGAAGACGAGCAGCACAGTCTTGCGGAGAGAGGGAACTTTTAAAATCATAAAAAATCGTCGCTCTAAAATCTTCTCAATTCCATTTTCGTTTCGTACGTAGAACTTTGATGTGTGATAAAAAACAATTGACAAATGATTTCCCGCCAATTGTTTTTTTTTTATTACTAAGTAGGTTGCAATGTTTCAAAAAATATAACATTCGGAATTCAATTAGTTCCGATTAGCTAGAAGTGCAAAACTTTTAGTGTGCCCCATGTACAAGTATGGTCATAATGTCGACTTCAATAATTATGGATAATCAATTTGAATGATATTTTTGGCACTTCAACATGTTAAAATTCAATAACAATTCGTTTTATGTGACAGTCACTGCAGTAAAATAGGTAATTTATAAATTCATTTACGTCGTAAAAGTAGGTGTCTATTAAAATTCTAAGAATAATTCTTTTCAAAACATTTACATTAATTGTAAATTTTGAATGTGATTCCGAAGTAAATTAAATAGTTACGACGCACATACTATGACTGTTTCTAATAAAACAAGTTGTGGCTGCTGGGGGAACAGATAGCTTCCACCGGGTACCTTACTGCATCCCCACGATTGCAGTCATCATGTTTTTTTGTGAATAGCTGAGCATTTTTCTCAGTTCAGTAGTGTGGGACTCCCCGTCGGCTGTCCGACGGTATACCCACTAAACGACCCCGCGAAATGCCATCAGCCGCGTTGGTGTGGTGCCCCGGATCTGTCAGCAACAGGGCACCACTGCGACTGGCCAGCCCCTCAAAAGGGGCCGGACTTCTTCTCTCTAGGTGCCGTCCCGGCAAATTGGGACAGCCCCTCCGGCGGCGGGACCATTATGGGGCCAGGTTCCCATCCTGACCCCTAGTCCCACAGGTTAGGGAGGCGGCAGTAGGTGCGCGTAGCGCCTACGCCGCACTCCCGTCCGCCGTCTCCGGAGCGGGACAGCCAAGGGATCATCCTCCCTGTCCCGCTCCGCGGCCTACTTCTGGGACATGACCGTCTCACAGAAGGAGGCCATCGCCTGCCAGGCACTGTCACTCCCGAGCATGGAGCGGACCACGCTCGGGAGCGAGAGGTCCGCGCTAGCGCGGACACCAGATCGTGGCGCTGCCGAGACCACATGGGACACTGCTCCAGAGTGTGCTGGGCAGTGTCCTCGGCCGCGCCACAATCGTGGCAGCCCGGCTGCTCCTCCCGCCTCGCGACCCGGTGCAGGTACTCACCGAAGCACCCATGCCCGGTGAGCACCTGCACCATGCGGAAGGTGAGGAGTTTGCGCCTACGGCGCATCCACGACTCCAGGACCGGGCGCAGCGCATCCGCAACTCGGACTCCATACCGCGGCTGCGCCAGGTCCTCCCCCCACCTCCGCATCATTTCCGTATGCCCTCGCTGGCGATACCGCCCCACCTCCTCCAACGTGGGGCGCTCGCCGAGACTCCTCCTTTCAGCAACGAAGCCGTATACCTCGGCGAGCACCTCCGCCACCAACTCCCAGGGCGGGTCGCCAGCGAGGGCGGTCGCGGCCGTCCAAGCTACCGTACGGTACCCCCTTATTGCCCTCTGCGCTATGACCCGCTGCGCTCTGCGCAGCTGAGCCCTGTTCCGAGCGCAGAGGGCGTCCGCCCATATGGGGGCACCGTACGTGGCCATACTCCGGCAGATGCCGGAGTACAGCCTTCTGCACGCGGCGCTGGGCCCGCCCAAATTGGGCAGAAGACGACCCAGCGCCGCCGCAGCTCTGATGACCTTCGGTCCCAACCGCTCGAAGTGGGGGCCGAAGGTCCATCGTCCGTCAAGGGTGAGGCCCAGGTAGCTCATCTGGGCACTCACCCTTATCCTCTCTCCTCCAATTTGGAGGTGCGCTCCCGAGGGGGGGCCCCGCCTACCGGTCCCGCGGAAGAGGAGGGCTTCGGTTTTATCCAATCGGACCCGAAGCCCAAGCCTCTCTATGCGGCTGACCACCAGTGCTACTCCGACTTCGGCCAGCCGCGCCGCCTCCACGAAGGTCTTACCCCGGGATGTGACGAGGGTGTCATCTGCATAGCAGATGACACTCATCCCGGGGAGGAGACGGCCCCGCAGGACCCAGTCGTATGCGAGGTCCCACAGGATGGGGCTCAGAACGGACCCCTGTGGGACACCGCACACGACGTGTCTTCTGACCATTTGGCCCCTCGCGTCCTCGTAGCGCACCTCCCTGTCCTCCAAGTATGCCTTCAACAGTCTCCCCAAGTACGGAGGCACCTCAAAGTATTTGAGGGCCTCCAGTATGGTACTGTGGGGGAGGCTGTTAAAGGCATTGGCGATGTCTAAAGACACCGCCACCACCACATCTCCCTCGCGCTCCGCATCCTCCGTCACCGACCTTAGGCGTCTTATGGCATCGACGGTCGACCGTCTGGCTCGGAACCCGAACTGGGCATCCGATAGGCCCGGTCCCGGGCCATCCTCCAAGTGCTGAGCGAAGCGGGAAGCGACAACCCTTTCAAGGGCTTTCCCCGCCTCGTTCAGCAGAACGACCGGTCGAACCGCCGACCCCGAGTCCGGGGGCCGGTCTCCCTTCAACAGAAGGCAGAGCCGGCCCACCCTGAAGGGTCCCGGGCAGCACCCCGACCGCAAGCAGCAGTCGAGGAGCTCCCGGAACCTGTCTCCGAGGTGCACGAGAGCCAACGCTAGCACCTTCCCGTGCACCCCGTCCGGACCCGGCGCCCTCTTCTTGCCTCGGAGGCGGTCAACGACCGCCTCCATCTCCTGGTCGGTGACGGGCGGCGGAGCGCCCTCCTCCTCTCCTCTGGAGTCCGACGATCGGGCCATCCTCGGGGGAGCGTAGCCCCGTGGGTTGTCGGGGAAGAGTTCCCCGACAACCATCTCCAACAGGGCCGGCTGGAGGGTCTCCGTCAGTGGGGCCGACTGAGCGCGGATTTTGTTCCGCGCTCCCCTGTACGGTCGGCCCCACGGGTCCCTGTCTAGGCCCTCCAGCAGCTCCTGCCACGCTCCCTCCTTGGCCCTACTTATGGCCATCTGCAAGGCTTTCTTCTTCTCCACGTAGATGCCGTGCAGATGGCCATCTCTTCCTTCGTCCCGGGGGCGGCGACGCCTGCTCCGAGTGTACGCTCTACGCGCCCCGTTGCAGGCGTCCCGGAGGTCGGCTATCTCCGCCGACCACCAGTAGACCGCCCGCCTTGGAGGCGGACGCCCAACGCTGGGCATGGCCGCCCCGCACACCGCCGTGAAGGCGTCGCAGAGACGACCAGCCCCCTGCTCCGCGCCCAAATCCTCCACTGGCGGGAGGCCCCAGCGGCCGACAATGGCCGCCTCCTCTGCCAGCTCCCGGTCGAGCCTGGTGAGTGCCCAACGCGGGAACCGGCTCCGCCACCGGGACGAAATCGCCGGACTCCCGGGGGCTCGAGACACCTCGAACCTGATGTATCGATGGTCCGAGAGTGTCTCTACCCCCGTCTCTACCTTCCAATCCCCGATACGGCGCGCGGTGGAAGCGCTGGCGAAGGACAGATCCACCACCGACCCTCCATTCCACCGCACGCACGTTTGGACCGTCCCCCTATTCAGGAGGGACAGTCCCGCGGCCAGCGCCCACTCCTCCACCTTCCGCCCTTTGGCTTCCGTGGCCGGGTTGCCCCACGCCGTGGACTTGGCGTTGAAGTCCCCGGCCACGACAACCTGGGCGGGAGCAAACACATACCTGTTTATCCTCTGGCATACCATGTCAACATGGTTTTGCCATATTAGTTCGGAGTCGATTACAACGTCAAGGAAAGTTGCTGATGAAGTCATGGCAATGGGATTGTTGCGATGCTGAACAGTTAATTGTTGGGGTTTTCAATTTCTGTTGTAAAATTGAATATATTTTGTTTTGCTGGTGTTAATTTTTAAATCATTACTTTTTATTTTATTAATCTTTAGCTAAATTGAATAAAACTTGCCTTCCCAATGCGATTTGATTATTAGATCTTGTTGTAAAATTCAGTAACATTCTATCAAAGAATTGTGTTGGTCTTCTGATATAACAATAGTGGAAATATCAATTAATGTAAGGGACAAAACATGACCTTTGCAAGATAGCCAAAAAATGTTTTCTTTTTCGTTCAACACTATCTTTTTATAGAGAGATCCAATTTTAATACTTTTCTATAGCAAAGGATCTTAGATTTTTCTATTCTTTCATATTATAAATGTTAAATTTAAGAAAATATGACACAACAACACAAAGATATCTTGTCCCTTACATTAAAATTCTGAACTTGATTTTACCTTACATTAAAATTTTACAATGTGAGATATTACATGCAATGTAAGGGATATCAGTTAATAAAAAAAATGGTATTAATATCACTGTAACTGACTATTTTAAGACTGCAACTTAATGTATGTCACCTTATTTAACTATTAATGTTATTATTATTGGTTGAATCTATCTATCTATCTTGGGTCGTGCACCCGCGGGACGGGTGCGAACGGGCCTCGAGCTATGCGCTCTTTACCCGGGCATTCTCCGACAGTGAACCACTGCCGGGTGTTTTATTCCCGCGAAAAGGGAGTGGAAGAAAGATAAGAAAAGTAGCGCCTTGCCACACGTACGTGCCGACACTTCGCAAGGACAGTCTACAAAAGGGGAGAAAACAATCAACGATTGTGAGGACAATAACAACGGCGAACCCGGAGTTTTCTGCAGGACTGACTTTTGGCTGCATTCAGACGGATGAATCCGAAGATTAATCACGTCTGAATGCAGCCACCTACCAAATAGTAGCCCTGTGGCCGTAGGGCCGCCCGGGGCTCGCACCGCCGCATATGCAGCGGAGCGCTCCCACAGGGCGCCCCGGTCACACAAGGTAGCCGACCTAACAAACCAAATTAGTGTGCATTCAGACGGATGAATACAAGTATTAATCACGCCTGAATGCACACTTGACAAAAACCCAGCTTTGTGTGCATGGGGGAGTGCTAGGGGCCCCCGGACACCAGATGTGTACAGTGCCGGCCTACCCCATTGGCACTCCCGTGCACACATCGCTCTTGCTTGAGGACAAATGAATAAAACAAGACAATAGGCTGAACTACGGCCTCTTGAAGGCGGGTGTTGGGTACATGAATGTATATACCCGTAGGTATATACATTCATGTACCTTAACTGAAATAAATATAAGAATTAATACACTGGATGGTTTGTAAAGGATAGTAGGATGTAGGAATAGTAATAGGGTGATCATCGAAAACAACAACACAAGACCGTGCACAACAGCAAAAACAAGACAAACAAAAACCAGCAACAAAAATTTGAACAAAAACAACGGTAAATCGCGGCCTATCTACTGTGCTTTTTGTCGCATCCCCGGGATACCTCACCCGAGTGGGCACCCGAGGACGTCAGTTTTGGAAACTAGCTATGCTTGAGTGTTGTTGAGTTTGGTCGGTCCCTCACAATTAATACTTGTGTTGGACCGGCCAAACCCAACCTAGTCGCTACACGGCGCACATACCACCCATGTGTCGACGACCGACCGTTCCGGAGTGTAGGCGGGGGTGGGGCGGGTAGCGGCGCGTCCGTCGATTCCACTTGGACGGACGCACCGACATACCGTACCACTACGCTGCTCGCCCGCTTGGCCTAGTCGTTGCAACTATGGGCTACTTGCACGCCGTGGGGCGCTCTAGCGGTCTTGCTTGGTTGGTACGCAGCTTCCTACCCTTGGCGGGTAAGCAGCTGCGTTAGCGCTTGCGTGGCCGCCGTCCAAATATCTTCACCGGCGGCAATGGACTTAATCATATCGACTAGGATCCATACTATTTGAGCGATGGGATCACTAGCCGTATGAGAGGGGTGGATTGGAGGCCTACGTGCCTCCGGGGGCGGTCTGGTGCCTGAGGCGCCACGGTAGGTGCCAAACACTACGTTGGCTCCGGTAGGGCGGAAAGTTGTACGGCGGGCGGCGCCTTCGCTCGCCTGGGGCGCGCTAGTGGCGCCGCGGCCAAACTGGGGAACTTCATTAGTGGTCGGCAGTTCTGACTGCGTTGGCAGTTGCGGTTGCAACTGTACTGCCGACTGGGGTTGAGGGCCCCGTTTCTTCTTCTTCCTTCTACGGGGCCGCTTCTTTTTGGTTTGACTTGCCGGGTTAGCCGGCGGGGCAAGTGTAGTAGGTAGTGGTCCCTCTGCTTGTAGCGGCGCTGTTGGCGCGCTTAGCGCTGTAGGCTGGGACTGTGCGACCTGACTTGGTCGGCCGCGGCGGTCTCTGGCTATTTGCCACCCCTCAGCTTCCTCTTCCTGTGTGAGCCGCTGTGGGATGGCTCGTCCGACTGGCTGCTTAATAGGTGGGGCCCCGGGTAATTGGATGCCCCGTCGCCTTGCCTCTCTCCTCAACACTGCGCAACGCCTGTCGTTGGCGGTATGGTTCTTACCGCAGTTTGCGCAGTGGAGCGGTTGGCCTTCGGCGACTTGGCATTCGTCCGTGGTGTGTCCGCCTGAGCACCGGACACACTTCAGGGGTCTGTGACAGTTCGCGGACGAGTGTCCGAACCCCTGACAGCGGTGGCATTGCGCTAATCGTTTGTGGGATCTCCACGCCTCTATGCGGACCCCCGGCATATTGAGCATTTCATCGACCGCATAGAGGCGTCGAAGTTCCTCCAGCGACAGATGCTCTAACTGTATGTAGTACACACCGCTGTGACTACCTGACTTGGAAATTATGGGCCTCACCAATTTAACGGCGTACCCTAGAGATTCGAACTCGGAGGCAACGACTTCCTCCGGTGTGTTGAATGGTAGCCCGCGTACGGCTACCTTCGTGGGCAACTCCTCGGCGACTGAGTAGCAGTACCACGATAGTGTGGGCTCAGTTTCGCCGAGGTTTCTTAGGTACGCCTGTACCGCACGAAATTCGTCGGCGGACTTGGCGGAAAACCGGACGCCTCTACCGTGCGGCCTAGCGTTGGGCGCGTGGCCTAGTTTTGAACGCAACGCTGAAAAATGTTGCGTCCAGTTGGGAAACGTCTCCACTATGATGGGTGGGTATCCCTTCAACTGTGGAGGCGCTCCTGTTTGCACGGGAGGCGTCGGCGTCGGTGCTCTTACTTGAGCGACGCTCGGGGACGGCGGGTTAGCGACTACGTTTGCGTAAGTCGGCGAGGGCGGCATTTGTATGGGAGAGTGGGACATTTGCTGTTGGTTTATGACGTCATCGCGGCTGACAATGCGCGCGTATGACGTTTGGCTGGAATCGCCGTAGAAAATGTTATGTACCTCGCGGTCGAGGCTAGCGCTCTCAGCCGACGAGGCGACGGTGGTTTGGCGAGGCGTGCTCTGCCTTTGTGGTAGGGGAGGTAAATATTGTAGTTCAACACTACCTATGGAGGGTTGGTCGGATTGGCCACTGCCATATGACTCCGATTTGGACCTCTGCCTGGCCCTCTTGTCGTCATGGGCGAAGCTACTACCGTCTGACGACGGCGACGGGTGGTAACGCTTGCTCGGGACCGGCATAGCGCCTAAGACACCAGCAACTGGTGAAGGAAGTTGCCTCCTAGGAAGCGGGGTTGGAGAGCGCGGGCTCTCTACAACGGGGTCGGTATGAAAGCCGAGTACGGACGGCTCGATCTCCGTCACCTGCCCGGTCTGTAGGTCTCTGGCAGCCAACTGGCGGCCTCCAAATGGTTTAGTTTTACGGCCCTTTCGCGGGGCTTGAGGTGGAATTCCCTCGGCTAGCGCCTCGGGGTTTAGAGGACGAGACGGTGGCCTTCCTTTACGGTCGGCCATCGTGGTAAGGGTGGGCTAGGCCCGTTCCGACGGGGGCTGAATTCTGCCTGAGACCGGGAAAACCAGTGTCAGTCAGAATCAAACCGACAAACGAGACGAAAAACGTATGGGTTGTAAACTCACAAGTGAGTTTACAACCTATACAGGCGGTTTCCGTGGCTAACACCTCCTCCCGCGTACGGTCAGAGGTTTCAGTCACAACAACAAGGGACAAAAACGAGGTACACGCTAACCCCGAAGGGCTTGCGAGTACGGGCGACGATAGACAGAGAGGGGGACGGCAACAAATGAGGGGGACGGAACACTACGAGAGGAAGATATTTGGACTTAACTGGCGTCTTTCAAAAGAAGGACACCAGTTAGTTCCCGTCCGTGTTCTGTGAAAACACAAACACACAGACGACAAACACACGAAAAACAACAACTAAACGAAAACTACGCGACTGTGCGGCAGAATCGCCGAGCGCGCCGAGCGGAACCGAAGTTCACCGAACGACGCACCCGAGTACCCAGCCAAACAGCCTTGCAGGAGCGCGCTGCGAACGCAGTAGCGCTACGGACGCCTGTCGGTAACGACGCTGACGATGCTCCGAATGCACCTCGCAGAGAAAACTCGTACTTAGTGCACCCGGCGCAGGGACAGGGACGACGTGTGGATGGGAAGGGGTGGGGGGGGGGGGGGATGCTGCAAAGCAGCGGGAACAGACAGCTACGCTTTCCTCAGACCCAGAGCAAGCTCCGGGAAGAGTACACACGTTTAACTGCTATCCAATGCGTGTGGTCAAGTTTCTCCTTGCCGTTGCACAAGTGCGTCGGTTCGGATAGCTCGATCAACACGCCGGGGATGGGTGGGGCCAGCAACGGTTCCCTTCTCTGGAGCACACGAGAGCTACACAGATCGGTGCACACGTCGGGCCGCAAGAGAGTAGTGATCAGAAGGCGTCGGCACTAGTACCAACGCAATCCGCTCAAACGACTCTCTTGGTTGAATACACTTGTTTATATATGTCGCAGAGGTAGCAACACCATATTGAAAAACCCGGAAGAAATCAATCCCCGTGATGCTAGTTTTAATAATAACGGATCAAAATGTCAAGTCGGCGCTTGGGTGGAATCGACGTCGTTGGATTGGCAACACCAGTTGTGTTTATTATTATTCTTCTTTATGGCGATCCTGTTGTTCTCGCCAATGTCAATGCTTTCATATTTCAGTTCATAATTTAACTGAGTATGTGACTACTCTTAGTATGTGACTCTGCTAAGAAGTGGCTTTGTGAGTGTACAGTATATTTATATAAATAGTTTAGCAAGTGGCGTAGACACTGTGACGCTCCGTCTACATGCCTGCAGTTGTGTTTGTTATGGTTAGCTCGAAATGTCGGTTGTCAGTTGCCAAAAACGTCAAGTTACCGTCATACGAAGCGCATTACGAATCGAGCAATGGAGCCAATCGCACGTGTCGCGTCCACCGCATTTTGAGTCCGTTGTAATCTGCGATCTGAGTATAACTTTTGTTACGATTATTATTGTAATGGACTGATTAAATATTGAGAAGATTAACTACGCTGGTATTTCGCTTTATTCGCCATGAACAACGAGCCACCTGACGACCATTACATCCACGTTCTGACATATATAATATTAAAAACATTTAAATTCAACCAATAATAATCAGATTTTAAAAGACCATTAACATAAAAATATGTATGTATGTTAATATTGATGATAATTTAGAATTTAGATCTTTTAGAATTAGCCTCTTAATAAGTTATCTAGCAGAGTGATAATATAAAATATATTATAGTGGTGATTAAATTATTATAAAATATCTATATAGACATTTTCAAGTCCTGAATTTCAAATATCAGCAAAGAAATGACTATGACTTCACAGTCGCAAAAAAAACGTAATTGAACACTTCTTTACTCAAATTGAACATACTTAATGTAAAGATAGATTAACAGTCTTTCACAGAAGGTAACTGTAATAAATCTACTTGCACTTATTAACTACAATGTTTGCAGTTTCAAACATTTTCACAAACAATCAACGGTCTGTTAACATAAAAAAATGTGCTGCAGACGTAGTTTTAAAAAATGAACAGTAATAATGAATTGTTTAATACAGTATAGCATACTTAATGACTAGATAGATTAACAGTATGTAATAGCAACTAGAAGAAATCAATGTGTACCTTATATTCATATTAATAAACATTCATTCATTCATTCACAAATGATCAACAGTCTGTTAACTTCAGACGTAGTTTAAAAAATATATAAAAATATAATTAATATAATTAAAAAATATATTTTCACATACATATTTTGATGATCAGTGGTCTGTAACCGAAAAAAGTACCTATTTCAAATACAGTTTAAAAAAACAACAATAATGACATATTTACTTAAACATAACCTACTTAGTGTCGAGATCCCTTTCCCTTATCCCACCCTCTCCCTTCCGTCATAGAACCACACGTGCAGGCTTGCGATGTCATCATTCCACTGTTGAGTACATTTGTTCTCGTACTAAAAAGTTCGGCAACTCCTATCTCTGTCGAACTATTAAAAAGTGGAACGCCTTGCCTGCACATGTGTTTCCTCCTTCCTACAACATGGGATCTTTCAAACGAAGCGTGAAGAAGCACCTTGCGGGCCAGCATGGTAGCGTCAACTGACAGGACACCGTAGTCCTTTGTCAGTTGCCGCTGCAATTTGGGCTCCCCTTTTCGCTTACCAACAGGCGAAGAGGAGCCACTATGCTGAGCCAATATAAAAAAAAAAAAAGAGATAACCAGCACCTTACTCTATTGGTGTTTTTACGGACTCTCCATTGAGCCCATTTAACTGATCTGAGGATCTTATGGAAGATCTTGCGCTCCGCCACTGCGACTTGGTTCTTTTTGTGTTAACGACCTCGTAGGCGTATGGTCGATGGGTCTAATGACCGTTTTACACGTATATCTACTAAGAAGCATCGTTCGGAACTTCTACTAAGAAGCATCGTTCGGAACAATTTATATCAATCAATACGCTATAACTTATTTACGTTCGTGTTCTGACTGGTATGTTGGCGAACCTGTATTCAATCCATTACTGAAATTTACAGATTACCCTTGGCAAAAGTCTCCCCCCTGGCTTGGAAATACATTTGCCTGGAGAGTGGCTTATCTTGCAGCCTGAAACATGCTACTGTTTGACTATGCAATGGACACCGAGGCAGCCAACGGCATTGCGGGAGAGTATACGATTTACAAATGAGAACAGGGGCAGATATGATGTCATTGTGGTGCTCAAGTCTGTTTTGGTAAGTTATTGTT
The DNA here is from genome assembly GCA_947507595.1 of Pyralis farinalis. NCBI lineage: Eukaryota > Metazoa > Arthropoda > Insecta > Lepidoptera > Pyralidae > Pyralis > Pyralis farinalis. The sequence continues at coordinate 11,446,216 of OX382269.1, read as the reverse complement.
ATAAGTAGTTACTTCTGGAAGCTGCTTAAGATTTACTTTAAAATTTTCTTAATTCGTTCTAACATCAATTGGCAAACTTTTTGCAAAGTATCACTTTAGGGTCGTAACGCACTAAGGGAAACTTCTTGTATTGCAAAAGGCTACAGTGTTCACTTTTCAGTAGACGCTGTATGCTTGCTTGTCTCCCGCCGTTATTTTAAAGCAGGAACACAAAACGGCGTCATTGGATGTTTTTTAAAACGGTACATGTACGATCGCCAACCTTACAATGACAAAGAACAGAAGCTCACCAGACAGTTATTTACGACCGACGAAGATATTTCAGAGCTCAATTATCCCCAGTTTAAACACCAAAACATTAAGAAATATACTTTAATATAATAATAATTATACGTTTTGTATTAATATACAATTTAAACAAGTAATATTTAAATTGTTAGAAACCAAATTTAACGAAATGTCGTATTAGCTCAGATTAATATGATAGTCCTTTAACTAAAAACTACTTAAACAGTGCAACATAGAGCGTTTTTGATCGCTATATACTTTGCTACAATGAATACTTCCTCTGAGGTCTTCTGTACGATGATGATAGCAAATAGCAATTCCCTAGAGTTTTCTTGTATTCCTCAAGTGAATGAAGTCACAAGATAACTCCTGAGATTGTTGTTTCGAAATTTCGAAGAAAACTGCGATGTTTGAAATGAGTAAGTCGAGGCTTCTAGTGTTGTAAGCGTTTATAGTCTACCGTGGCTGCGTTACATCATATGGATTGCAGGTTCGTTTGTCATCCTAGTTGTAAAAATGACCATTACCAAGGTTTGCTCCTGCCAAGTCAACAAACATAGATAATTAAATTCTACTCTGTCATGGAGCTCACAATTTAGCTATGCAGGTGTTGATGATGTTTATTTCATATTTGTAAGTAAGATAGTTACGATTTTACGCATAATATCTGATTTCATGTATTTCAGCACTCAAAATTGAAAAATCAACCCAAGGCCTTTAAAATATCACCAGGAAAAACGAAAAAGAAAACTTCAAAAAAATCTCCTGTAGCTATTTACAAAAGAAAGTCTGAAATAATTTACAACAGCACAAAAATTAGGAAGACTGTCAATATAGTTGAATCCTATCAACAAAGAGTCCTTCAGCCCTCAAGCAGGGACAATATTTTCAACGATTATTCTCTGGAATCACGTAACAAATGCCCTTTTGATTCCCCAACAAGTGTTGATTTTACTTTTGACACGTCAGAAATATTTTCAAATATGAGAAAAACCAACAAAAATATATTTCAACAGACTTATGAAAAATCCTTTAATAAAGAAAATGTTACTCAATCTGAGTATTCGAAACCACCAAATAAACACATATACAACACTTCAAATGCAGATATATTTGATGATCTCACATTTACCCCACTAAAAAGTGCCCCTTCTCAACTTGATAAACTTGATAAAGGTCCCAAGATAATACTCAGCGTCAACTCCGATAGTGATTTTGATGATAGCTTAGATAAGAATACCAATAAAGAAAATGAAACCCATTCAATAGTATCTATAACATCCACCCAATCAAACAAATGGTTGACTATCAATCAACGTAATCCGGCGATAGAAACAACAATACACAATAAAAAGATACCAAATACTTCTTCTCCGAAAGAGTTAAATAGCCCCAATTTTTCTATCAATACAGAATTCTCTCGCATAAGTGACCTGTCGTTTCTTCCTCACAGATTCTCTACAGAAAAAAAGGGCTTGCCTAAACTTAATAACGACACTCACGATATTATTGACGACATTCATATGAACGCTCAACCATGCTCCGACACGTACACTAAAGAATCACCAATCATGGACCAACACTTTTACACAGAGTCCAATCCTTCTCATTTCTTTTTAAGAGATCAACAACCTAAGATATGTAGACAAGCTCTATTTAGGGAATACCAGCAACAGCGAGAAGTTTACGATAACCGTTATTCACTTGATAATAATGTCTGGCCGAATGATTTGCGTAATCTAAAATCACCCCCAAGATCTATAACGCCTCCACTACAATCCATTCCCGAAGAGAGCACACAATTTGCTGAAAACCTGGTGCTTGATAATACCGACAATCAAATGACCACATTCACCATCAGTGATCGTACATTTAATAAAGATGGATATTCTATTTCTAAAAACAATAGGCAATCATGGTCCAAAAAAGCTATAATAAAGACAGAACCCGATTTATGGAAGGTACCCGTTATTATGCCCAAAAAATTTTTAAAACCAAAATCAAGTGTCAAATCAAAAATAAATCAATCAAGTAGAGATTCATGCAATCGTACTTTCGAAAGCAATAAAAGTTTTAATCACCATGCGTCAGTCAGCCAGATTGGAAATGTCTACTCGCAGTCTTCAACAATCGATCCATTCTTGGCTTCCACTTACTTCTACGACGAAGAAACTGTCGATAAGTTCGAAAAAGAATTCAAAAGATGGCTAAACTGCATGTTGACTCCCCCAGCTGATCTTGATAGTAACACCGAGGTAAAAATTGATGTTGGCAAAGCTTGGATCGAAAATCGGAATAAGGACGTTCCGGCGGCACCTACCAAAGAACAAGTTAGCAGTAATTACCATAACAGTCGTAGACTGGAGACTGTTCGTCGAGCTGCAAGAGCTCTTTTAATGAGTTCCGAAATTGTTCATGTCATACAAAAAGTCCATGTTCAAATAGACAAAAAGCTAATTGCCATCAGACACGATAGAAACCTTCACTTGGATGTTGGGCTCCAAAGGATTATTATGGAACTGCTGTTGTCTTACAATCCACTATGGTTGCGAATTGGTTTGGAAGCAATCTATGGACTTGTTCTTCCACTAAAATCGAACAGCGATATAGACGGACTGACTACGTTCATTATTCAAAGAATGTTTAAAAATCCCAACATGAAAAATAAACATTCGAAGTCGAATGCACCTAACATGCTCCTGCCTGCATATATGGAAGCCATAAAAAAGTTTACTTTGAAAAAGTTTTTCATGCTTGTTTTCTTTTTGGACCAAGCGAAACAGAAGAAATTGATTACTCACGACCCTTGCTTATTCTGCAGGAACGCATCATGCAAAGAGAGCAGAGAAATTGTTATTCGATTCACGCGAGAGCTAATATCCGGCATTGGGGACATTACAAAACATTTACGACCTCTAGGTTACATTGTAAATCATAAACAGTCATATTTGGATGAGTACAAATATGCAGTTCACAATTTAGCTATTGATATTAGGGACGGTGTCCGATTAACTAAAGTGATGGAAATTATTTTGATGAAAAACGGTTTGATGAATCAGTTGAGAACTCCTGCTATATCACGCTTGCAGAAGATACACAACGTAGGCGTCGCTTTAACCGCCTTAAAGGAGACCAATTTTGTTATCGTCGGTGATATTACTGCTAACGATATAGCTGATGGGCACAGAGAAAAAACCCTGTCACTTTTGTGGCAAATAATTCATTCGTTCCGAGCTCCGTTATTCGAAAATGCCGCGAATGTAATTCAAACATGGTGGAGAAAAAAATATGAAGTTATTGTTGAAAAGAGACGAGAAAAAGAGAGAATATTGAAGAAACGAATTAACTCCGCGTGTACCATTCAGTCCTGGTGGCGTAGAATACAGTATAACCGTTTAGTGGAATGGCAAATGCAACAAGTTACAGTAGCAACCATCATTTTACAGAAATACTGGCGAATGTGGGTATGTCGCGCTCGATTAAGAATATTGAAAAAAAGCGTACGGACAATCGAAGAATGGTATAGATCTGTTAAAATGATGAAAGAAGCGAGAGTAATCTTGATCAAACTAAAATTGGAAAAAGAAGAACTACAGCGAAAATCGGTAATTATTTTACAAAACCTCTATCTTGGTGTACTTCAATCTTTCTTGCAACATCAGACGGCGTGCTCTGTATTTCCTCTGAATAATAACAGCAGCTCTTTGCATTTCTTCATACATTTCTGTTTTTAGTTTTTGTTTTCTCATAGTACGTTAAGCCCTATACCTCTGCTGCAATATGACAGTTGATCGTTTTATTTTTGAATATTGTTCTCGGTCTTTTAAGCCAACAGTGTAAGCTCTGTAAAATCCTTAATACAAATACACGCTGTGCGCATAGTAATGTATTGAATTATTTCTTTTTTCATGCAGTACCATGCTCTAAATCTAGTCTACAGAATTCTGGCAGCCGCACGTTGTTAAAAATATAAAGCTAACCTTGCTATGGTGGCAGCAAGAGACTCGTATGCAAGTCTCTTGCTGCCCACATGGCAAAGTTAGCTTTATATTTTTGTTGTATTGTTAATGTTCTTCAGTTTTAAGAAGGATTCTCGTTCACATCTCATAGACCGTATTCTGCGATATTTGCGTCGGATACAGATTGAAGCTTTTGTTAGTTCGCAATATTTTTGTTTTATTCATTTGGTCTCCTTCCAACGTCTATAATAGGTCTGTATTACCACTGCCGTGGTTTTAATATCCAAAAATACCTTTCGTTGTTTCTTTGTTTCTAAATGCAGTCTGTAAAATCTCAGAATGGTAACTGTGGAAGTTCGAAGTTGAATATACTGTTGTCTAACAAGTTTCATCTCGATATATGCGCGGCAATAGTTCTGTATGCGAATAGTTGCCATTTTAATCTTAATGAATTTCTGCCTCTACCTTGTGCTAATTATATATGCTCGGTATATTCTTTGTATAGTCACACAGGCCTATTTAGATTCTTGGAATTTCAGCATCATCCGTTTCCCTTCTAAACAATTTCTGAACCAATTTTGAATTTTTATTGTTGACTTTATAATTTTAAGATAATTTTGTCTCTATTTCTTTCCTGATACATAAGATCTATAAGCGCTTGGTATTGAAGAGTGTATTGTAAGTGACATTTACGACCTCTATACAAAGCTTGCAGCAATATACTATTTGTCTTTAATTTAAAATAATTATTTCTTTCATTTCTCATTAGCTTCAAGGCTTTATAACGTTCAGCAATTATTTTTGCCGAACGTTTAAGTTTCTGGAATAGCGTATACTGTTTAATCATTCCGTAGAAATTTTGTATGACAATAGCCGCCTTTCTTTTTTCGGATAATTCGCGCATTTTCGATTTCAATAATAATTTGCTTCAATACATCTGCTGCACGAACGTAGCTGTATTTCGTAATTGTAAATATCGTTTTCTTACAATGAAATGGGGCACTAAACTTTGTACAAGAATGATTTGTTTCATTTTCTTTTTGTAAAATGTAGAACAAATACAACTCCTATGTTAGGCGTACTATGAGAAAACAGAAACAAATGTATGAAGAAAGGCGATTAACTGCTGTTATTATTCAGAGGAAATACAGAGCACGCCGTCTGATGTTGCAAGAAAGATTAAAAAGTACACCAAGATAAGGCAGGCTTATGTTATTGTGCAGAGGTTGCAAGAAACATTGAAGTACATGAAGATGAGGCATGCTTGTGTTGTTGTGCAGAGAAGGTACAGAGCTTACATCATTGCTAGGAAACAAAGGATGGAATATTGCACTTTAAAATGTGCTGTAATTACAATCCAGAAACGTTTTAAATTAGTGCGCGAGACGAGAAAGATACGTGCTCAATACGAGAAATTGAGATGCACTGTTCTTTATATACAACGACGATTCAGAGCTAACAAAATTTCTCGAGAATATCAACGAAATGAGGCCGCTAAGAAAATACAGTCCTGGTGTAGAGCTGTACAAAAACGTAACGCCTGTCGAGCTGAGTTTGTCAAATTAAAGACGTGCGCTGTCATTATACAGTCAACGTTCCGCATGTTCATTCTTCGAAGAAAATATACAGCATTTAAAAACGCCGTTACAACTATTCAACGATTCTATCGTTGTCATCAATTAACAGTACAAACCAGACAAAAATATGTTTACGTCAGATCTTCTATAATAAAATTGCAGTCATATGTAAAAGGCTATGTCGCGCGAAAGCGGTATGCGAAATTGTTTAAAGCAGTATTGACTATTCAAACTGCTTACAGACTTAAGATGCGAAGGGATCTTGAAAGATCACGCAGGGAGAAGGCTGCAATATGCATACAAAATAATATTAAACGATATATTGTTCGATCAAGGTATCTAGAGTATCGACATAAGGTAATACTAATCCAAAAGTTATGGAGAGGAAAATTAACCACAAGACTACAGCGATGGGAGTTCTTGCAGCAGAGACAAACAGTAATAAAATTGCAAGCTTTTATCAGAGGTTATTTAGTCAGAAGGCAGGTTCAGAATAAAAAGCAAAGTCTACAAAAGATTCGTGAAGAAAAAAGGGATCTTGAAAGATCACGCAGGAAGAAGTCTGCAATATGCATACAAAACAATATTAAACGATATATTGTTCGATCAAGGTATCTAGAGTATCGACGTAAGGTAATACTGATCCAAAAGTTATGGAGAGGAAAATTAACCACAAAACTACAGCGATTGGAGTTCTTGCAGCAGAGACTAACAGTAATAAAATTGCAAGCTTTTATCAGAGGTTATTTGGTCAGAAGGCAGGTTCAGAATAAAAAGCAAAGTCTACAAAAGATTCGGGAAGAAAAAAGGGATCTTGAAAGATCACGCAGGGAGAAGGCTGCAATATGCATACAAAACAATATTAAACGATATATTGTTCGATCAAGGTATCTAGAGTATCGACATAAGGTAATACTGATCCAAAAGTTATGGAGAGGAAAATTAACCACGAAACTACAGCGATTGGAGTTCTTGCAGCAGAGACAAACAGTAATAAAATTGCAAGCTTTTATCAGAGGTTATTTAGTCAGAAGGCAGGTTCAGAATAAAAAGCAAAGTCTACAAAAGATTCGGGAAGAAAAAAGGAATCTTGAAAGAACACGCAGGGAGAAGGCTGCAATATGCATACAAAACAATATTAAACGATATATTGTTCGATCAAGGTATCTAGAGTATCGACATAAGGTAATACTAATCCAAAAGTTATGGAGAGGAAAATTAACCACAAGATTACAGCGATGGGAGTTCTTGCAGCAGAGACAAACAGTAATAAAATTGCAAGCTTTTATCAGAGGTTATTTAGTCAGAAGGCAGGTTCAGAATAAAAAGCAAAGTCTACAAAAGATTCGGGAGGAAAAAAGACACAACTGGGCGGCGTCAAAAATTCAGGTAAGTACTATTCTTGTCGGCTAGGCAAAATCAGTCTTTAGTGTTGGTTAATATGTTGTATAAACTGATTTATATTTTTCCAGGCTTTATACCGTGGTTATAAAGTTCGTGCCAATACAGCTGCTGACCGGCGTATAGCGGAATGGCGTCAGAGATGGCGCGAGGGAGCATTTCAATCAACGCAACAGTCAATGAAAGAACGCAACGAAATTGCTATGGATGTACTATTCAACATGTCCGATATTGAGACTGTTATTAGAGCATTTAGAAGTCTTGGTATGATTATTTATCCTTTTTTGTTTAATATGAATTACGTTATTATAGTGGGTGTACAATTGCTTTTATCTTCCCAGAAAATATATTTATTTAGTTATTAAATTCGGCATCGTATCGATTCGTCTCCAATTAAAGATTATTAAAGAACCATCCCAATAATATCAGTCGAATGCCATGTTACCTTGACGCCATTTTTGTTATATCATAATAATATACAGATTAGTTTCATAATAATGTTCAACAAATATTAGTGGAATGGAATGACTGTAGGTTTTATTATAGAGTCACTCGAATAACATTACCCAGTGGTTGGTTCCTGATAACTTTTTAGCTTTATCCTGGACTGGACGGAATGGGATATATATAAAAGAATAAATAACAATAAGCGGTAATGATGATTTTCTAATATTTCAATTGAAATAACGTAGTAGCGCTGAGAAACAACTATTGCAAATTAGCGGCGCTAGACAGAACGTGAACGTCGGCGACATCAGCCTTGCGAGACCCTCTCATTTTCCAGTTAGAAAAAAATGTTAAAAATGCGCTAAATTATGCACTAATAATATTCACAAACGAATTTTATTTTACAAGTATTATTGCTAATCGAATGATAACAAAAATTCCGATAAACTTTTTTTGTGAGGCTTACAGGCGCGAGGCATTGGCGGTCGTCGATGTCGCTGGCGCCTAGCGCCGCCATGTTTTTAACCAGGCGTCAGTGTAAAGCAGGCAGAGTATTCTTAAATGTTTAACCTATATCAATACCTTATTTTTGAGGCGATGATGATTATTTATTAATAATTGTTGAAATTATACACAAAACGAAACTTATCTTTATAATTTGTTACGTCAATCATATTCTTAATAAAATTACTCTTTGGAGTATAATACTCGTAGCATCGGTTAATATTAATGTACAGCCTTGTTTGAGGCACATAAGTCTGCGGTGCAGGTACCGCAGACTAATGTGCCTCAAACAAGGCGTGTACTGGGATGTGCGCACTGAAATTGCGCTTACATATTTATGGCTTAGCTTTTAAGAAAGGTAGGGCGCATCAAAGCAGCTTGACTGGGAAAGTGCCTCCACCTTACTAAAACATGAATGATCGGGGTTACTAGGAAGCTCCTAAAGAGTCTTAGATTAGTAAGTAAAAAAGTTTTTCAAATGAATCATAATGTATATTTATCATAAAAAAATGACGACTATATATATATATATATATATATGTGTGTGTATATATATATATATACCGAATTTATTTAATAATGCCGCGTAAATGTCACATTGACCTTGGAACGTGTGAAAAGCTATGATTGCAATTGATTCACTAATAACAAACAAAATAAGTTAAAAACAAGCTAGTTATAAATAAATATAACTTCACGCCAAGTCAATTGCGAGGTAGGCTTCACTCGCTTCTTTAACATTCCTTGCTCTTCTTGTACACGCTAGTTAAGTGCTACAAACGTTCAAATAGCTTTAATACCAGGAATAAATTAATTGTTTTTACAGCATGAAATTTGATTACACTTCGCCTTAATTCGATTCAGTAAACTGCTTACCATCAGGCAGATGTTAATAATAAATAATAATAACTGCTTTATTGTACGTCTAATGTTGCAAGTGTTCATAGGCTACGGCAACTGCTTACCATCAGGCAGACGTTAATAATAAATAATAAGAACTGCTTTATTGTTAACAAAAACTTCTTTTACATATATAACAATATTGAGCCACTTTTTTAGGTATTATATGTGCCAGGGTTGCCCACGCTATGGTTGACATAAACATTAGTTAACTAAAATCGGAGTATTTTATGTATTTACTTATATTCTATGTATTTACCTAATTATTATGACAAAAATAACTATATCCATCTTATAAAAAATATAATGAAACTTATTTGACAATAGAATTAAGACATGACAAAAATGGGTCTACATCCCTAGGTAAGTACTAATGTGTATGCCTATGTACTGTACGTATATGTATTGTGTGTGTGTCGTGTGTGAGCGCGTGTGTGTGTGTTGAACATGTACATATATGACGGGTATGTTTCTGTGATTTAAGTGCGTACATAATATGAATATGTGGAAGCTTCTACTAACAAAAAAAAGTGTTAGAGATATTGTGAAAGTGTAAGTTCTAACTATTTGACCATAAGTACACTTCTGAGTGGTATATTTTGTATAAATATCTGTAGGTCAACTCGAAAATGACAGCAGTTCTCGATCTCCCAATAGTTATTATTTTTTAAACATGCGATTAGTGTTTGTTTACCATTTTTACACGTCTAGGATATATGTTTAAATGCTTATTTATTACGTTGTAAAGGTCAGAGGATTGCTTTTGGTACTGTTTTCTGCGGGTGTTCTGTGATGTTGTGTATGTTATGATCATCGATGTATAGGGATGCGCCCTTCCAATACAAAATACTCGTTAGAACCAACCAACCGTACCCAGAGGCCCATCTTGGTTTAGTTTGCCACGTTTCTATTCCAGAAACCGCGGTTAATGAGGCCCGGAATGCACCAATCAGGAGTGACACGTGTAATTTGTTGATTTGGACCAATGAAGGAACGGAGTCGGTTTCAAAGGAATAAATAAATAATAAAAATTTAACAATTCTTTAAAAAATATATATCAATATTTATATTTGTTATTTTGTAGTGTATTATTTATATACAATATTAGCTCGTCTTGAATTTATTATACAATTTGTACATTAATGTAACGATTTCAATTACATACAGAATTAAGTAATCTAAGTGACAGTAAGTACTTATAGGTAATTGTTTACATTAAATATTTATCATCAATTTTGTAAGCTACATGGGCTGTTCGGTTAGAAATATTTGACCATAATGTAAGTACTTTTAGGGGCAACGCAAACAGAAGGCGATAAGGCGAAGGTACGGTACAGATACGGCACGGATACGGCGCAGGCGCGATATCGGCGCAAACACACGGGGCGACGGTACGGCACAGAGTATTATTATACAAGGTGCTATTTATTGGAAATAACACTTATTGCACATCCTTTCGGATTTTTTTCGAATTAACATTTTCCTCCTTTTGTATCATATAATTCCAATCAATTTCTAAAAGTGGCAGATGGATCATTAGTTTGTGATGCTGTCGCTCTAGCTACTTACTCCTTTTTATAGAATATGATCGTGAGTACATGTGTGACGATGATGAGTGAATGTTTAATACTTGAATTGGTCCGTAGAGTAAGTGAGACGGAAGCAGGATGGGCAGGGTTCTCGCTTGTTCGCTCTCTCGTTCTTTCGCTGGCAAGACCACTATTTACATATGCAACATGCATAGGTACCTATGTTTGCGCTATGATTAGGGATGTAAGTGGTTAATCAACATCTTTGAATCAAAGTCAACTGCTGACTGACAAACGAAGCTATGGCGAAAAGAGAGGTAGGGAGCGTAATTGTAAGCTGCTTAACAGGGGAAGCACCTCTACCTCACAGAATACCGCAGCCAAATAACAATTCCCTTGAGGGTTGTTGTGTTCCTGCGAGTGAGTGAGGTCACTAGAAAGGAAGGAGATGCTGCGTTGGCAGCGGGGGCGGCGGCATTTTAAGGGCGATATTTTAAGTTGCGAGCGTTAATATGGCTAGGGTAGTCGCTTCACATCAGGTGGGCCGTATGCTTGTCTCCCACCCGACGTAGAGTAAAAAAAATATATGTAACCACAATGTTTGCCTTTAAGTGCTTTAAAATATTAAAAACAAAAGAAATTCAATTACATCGGATTTTCATATAAAACCATGGATCGACCCATATGGACGAAAATTTTAAGTTTAAAATATATCGCTTCGTATCTTTGTTCATACTGTATACAACGCGAGACGCCGCTTGCGCCTTCCCGGTGTCGCATCTGCTGGCGACGTGGCGGGGGGCGAGGGACGGCGTACCTGCGCCGTCCGCTTGCCGCCTTCAGTCACGATTGTCACGAACAGATAAGTTGAGCAAAATGCACGTCGATTCGTATACAGGATGCGTGACGACATTGAGTTTAATATTATGTTTTGCGAATTAATTGAGCAATACCCAAATATCTACGACTACACTAAGACAGGGTACAGTTTATAAATTGACATTTTATAAATTGTGCGAAAACGATCAGGATATTTATATAAAGTTTCCATTATCGTATGAAACCTGTGTTCTTCTGATTCTCTCCACACTGGATGTATCCAATACCTTCTTGGTCTTTGCTGTAAATTAATAATCTGTAGCAAAGCCAGTGCATCTTCATCTTCGTCGGAAGAGGAATACATGTTACCTCGTCAACATCACGCTTTATAATGACATAACTTGCCGTACCGTCGCCGCGTCTATGTGCGCAGATGTCGCGCCTGTACCGTATCCGTGCCGTATCTGTACCGTACCTTCGCCTTATCGCCTTCTGTTTGCGTTGCCCCTCATACGTCTTGAATTATAGTAACCACTTCGTAGAACAATGCAGTTGGCATTATTTTACGAGGAGATCCGTCGTCGCTCGTACCTATGACAAAACTCCTGACATTGCAGTTCTCAAGTTGTGTGTTCGATGCCAGTGGTCACCATATTGTAGCAACTGTGACAGGCCAATGCATACATACATGTAAAAGGGATAAAGCTCTCCACACACCCCTATCGTTGGAACATGTACATATTATGTATTAATTCGTTTTAAATTTAAAAACTTTTGTTCGAAGAGACCACAGCTTGTGCGTGTAAGGTAATATGTGTGCCCGTCATCAAAGTCCTATCTTTCTGCAGAAATCTACTATGCATTCTAAAGTCCTTCAAAAAGCACAAATTTATTAAATTTTTGCCTTTTAGTGTTTTTTAAACATAATGTTTTGGCTATGTAATTCAGTCTCAAATTTATATAGTTATCAATTATTGCTCGAATAATATGGACACGATGGTTATAGGTTAATAATGGCTGTTCTAACGAATGCGTAATTAATGAATCAAAAATATAATATATACACACATTCATAAACGTACAATACAATATTTTAAATATACATAATTATTTTTAAATACCTAAAGTACGACTCCATTCATTTTTTTGTTCCAAATTCTTGTTATGGAGGGAGTCGTTGAGTACAGATTTTATTGTACGTAATTGCAATAAAATAATTGCTAAATGATACACAAATAATTATATAATAATATGAAATAATTCTCCATTCTTTTTTATATTTTTTAGAACAATTTTTATACGATTTTACAACGCATGAAGGCATTTTTAGCTAGTAAAGCCACGGCGAATACGCGTACGAATCAGACGAGTAGTCCCAAACGACTGTGAGCAAAAGCAATCTGATTTTTAAAATCAGATTGCTTTTGTGGGAGCGTATTTTTATCGATAGAACTTATCCATATACATCGATGGTTATATAATTAACAGTATTTTACATCATTTTTGTAGCCAATTTCAAACATCAATCAATCGTCACTAGCAAGCGATATAGGATGGAATTCACGTACTTTCTCGGACTAGGAAGTGTAATGAAATTGCTTACATGTAATAAAATTAGACAAATCGTGAACGAACAATTATTTGAATGAAACAATCATTCACTTACCCAACCTAGTCATTTTTATATGTGAACATTATAACCTAGTTTGACATTTGGTGCTGTCAATTTACTGAATCGAAATAAAAGTCGGAGTCGAACGCGGCATTATTAAATAAATAATGTTTAGACATAGTTATGGGTCATTTAAAGGTTTATTTATTAATTTTGTATGGAGATAAATATCCATTATGATAAATTTAAAAAACTTTTGAAATGTTGTCAGATCTCCAACTGCAAGCGTTCATACGCTACGTCGTATTGGTATAATGAAATAACAGCTAAAATTTACCTTACATCACATATAATGGAGTTAATTCATGAACCATACTGTAGATCTATTTTATATTACTTGATTTTCGATTAATGTCAATAGCTAACCCGTTAATAATAATGAATATTTTTCACAAGCACGTTAGTTGAGTGGGTAATTTCTGTTTAAACACCAAGAGTTGTGGATTCAATTCCCACATAAGACCATCATTTTTATGCATGAAACTGTCTTCTATTGGGCGTTGTCTGTGTAAGCATAAAGTATGTATTTACAAAAAAGGAACATATATGCATAATGTTTAACAACTGTCTGGCAGCCATAACATAAGCTTCGTTTAACTTGGTGCTAGTTAGTGCAGTGTAATTTGTTCAGAAAATAATTTAATTTTACTATATCGTAGAACTGCTGACTGAAGTGTTCCCGATGTTGTACCACAACAATGCACATGCGATCGTGCGCAGTGTCTACATTTACATGTCGGTAACGAACAGGTCTATTTCAAGCATAGAGCTGTTGAAATCGGCCGCCTCAATACTTGTCAACTTCACCAGATATAAAGTAACTGGGCCCAAAATATATTCGGTAAGAGACATTTACATTAACACTTACTTAACCATCCTTGCTATTCCATAGAAATACATAAAGGAATATATCAGTTTATTTTAACTTCGGGATCAGATGTGAAGTGTCTACGTCTTGATTAAATATATTTTAAATAATTGTATATAAGCTATCCTAAACGCACAGAAATTAACAGTATCTAAGTACTTTGAATATTGAAAGTAAAGTCTCATACAGCTGCCTTTCTGTGGTCGGCATGGCCGATGTATTGCTATATGATACTTACAGCTTCCTTTTCTTTGTGATAACAGAATCCTTATGAGATCACTCGCGTGTCAATCGTGTTACATTTTTTTCTGCTCTCATTTGACACATTACATAAGACCACAAAAAAAGCCCTAAGGTAAATGCATGTGACAGACAAATAGACATGGGAATGATCTTATAACGATTCTGTCTTTCCTTCAGGCCAGAACTTAAAAAAGGTTGCTAAACCTTATTGAATATCTATCGTTCTGTACGAAATAGCTTTCAACTCTGTCAATACCTGAAGAGTTACTCTGAAACGCAATTCCAATACACGTTGCCATTGGAATTAAACTTTTGAATCTTATAATACCACCAGATGGGATTGATCTTATTGGCCGATTGTCTAGTTTACACTGTAAAGAAGATTAATTGAATCTTCTTAACAGTGTCATGTCAAACAAATTATGATCGCAATTACGATATATTACTAAAAAATCGATTTTGGACTTGGATCGTGGTCTGGTCTGGAATACTTATAGCAATGTCCGTTATATTGGGGTGTTCAGATTCCCGAATAATGCTCGTTGAAGACTACGCGTCCAGAATCAGCCGCCTTAGTCCAACTAGCGCAGCGAGAGAAACGTACTTGTACTTATAAATTGATTACATTTATCTATTTACTTTTAGTCAATACTTATTCTATTGTAATTATTACAGAGAGACTTCATAACACCAACGTTAAAATTTATGTGGAGGTTTAGCAACAGCGAGATGCAACTGTTCTGTATTCTATCAACATACCTGTGGCTCTTTGCTAAATATGATAAAGTCAGGGAGGTAAGTTTCAGACATTTCGCCCTTACATTCGCGCATTTGCCAAGGAAGCGCTAATTAGAATAATTGAACAATTTGAATACTACTAAAATAATTACTACAGATCGTTGGCAAATACAAAAGGCCGGCATAAAATCCCGTCAAATATAACTGGTCTGGCCATAAATACTGTTACCTACGTAGAAAATTTTGTAAAATATAAAAAACTATTCAATTATTTTGAATTTGGAACGCGTTTATTATGTAAAAAGCTTCATTCGGTTTCCCAACGTTTTACATATTTTTTTCGTGTTATCAAATTACTATATGGAATGGGGCGTTAAAAGAAAATAGGATTGCAGTGATTGCCTTGCACAAAGTGGGTATGGAGCCGTCGGTCATATTCAAGAGGCTTCAAAAGCTTGTCATCAGCCGTATGTTGGTATATCGTACTATCGACCGAAGACCATAAAGATCGAGGCGAGCGCGTATAATAAAATACCTGAAGCTCGGTGCTTATCGTCGATATGCAGGACATACCGTAAATCAATCCCTACAGTTGAAGAGAGTGGATCGATCAGAACGCCTTCTGTCCCGATACGCAGGTGAAAGACGCAGAAATATCCTCTTTACTGATAATGAAATGTTCACGATTGAAGAGCGCTACAACAAGCAAAATGACAAAGTGTACTCACACAGTTCTAAAGAAGCCGCCCAAGTGATCGGAAAGGTAAAACGTGTTCTGAAACATCCTGCGTCTGTAATGATTTGATGGTGGATGTCTTGTCAAGGAGTCTCAAAGCTTCATTTTTGTGAAAAAGAAGGTAAGACTTCAGCCAAAGTGTATCAAGAGATTGTCTTGGATCGTGTTGTGAAACCTCTCAGCAATACACTTTTTAAAAATGTACCGTGGACTTTCCAGCAGAACTCTGCACCTGGTCACAAGGCACGAACTACCCTAGCCTGGCTCGAAACCAACGTTCCGGACTTTATAGGAGCTGAAGACTGGCCCTCGTCTAGCCTAGACCTGAACTCTTTAGACTACAAATTATGGTCAGTTTTAGAGGACATGGCCTGCTCGAAATGACACGCCGACATTGTGTCTCTTAAGATATCTCTGGATCAAGCAGTGGCTAAATTTCCCATGGAAACAGTGTGTAAGTTCATAAATTCATGGCCAGAGAGAATAAAGCCCTGTATCAAAGCCAAAGGTTACCATTTCGAATAATCATTTTTTTATTTTTCCTGAGATTTCCATAAATATGTACGTATAAGTTTTATTAAAATTACATTACTTCATACAAAAATAAATACATATTCATTTGTAACAGAACTTATGGCCGGACTAGGTACATATACTACATACATCAAAAGTTGATATCTTAAGAAATGACTAACAAATTATTACTTCTATCATTGAAATGTAAAGCCCGCGAATTAATACGTGTATTTTTTGTAGGATTTAACAGATTTTTTGCATGTTCCCGAAAATCACAAAATGCTAGTTACCATCAAAGGCAACGTGGATCGTATGAAGAGGATGACAAATAATGTTAAAAACAAACACTGGACGCCGCAACCGTCCAAATTCGTATCACGTACAGGGAACCACTCTTTAAATTACAGTGTGCGCAGCAACTCGAGCAACAGCAGTATACTGCTGCCGACATTAGAGCCAGACTATGGTATTATGAGAGCGGACAAGCCGCGGTATTTCGACAGCGCCCATCACGCGATAGGTTGTCTTTTTAACGTATATAAATTATAAACGTTCATGTAACTGGAACACTAAACCAGTGGTGTTGTAATTAAAGTTAAAAAGAGTACAACATGAGCGAACGAATGTACACGTTGAATGCTTCGTTAATCCTATATCCGTTGTCGGTAGGCGGAAAAATATTTGAAATATATAGGGTGAGGCAATTATTAATGTAAATAACTAATTAATGTAGCGGCACTGGTGCGGATAGGGGACGCGAGACGCCGCTTGGGTCCTAGTGAACCTGCCTGTTTTGCCGTATTTTCTTTATAGTAGGATAGTTCGTACATGCGCCACCAGTCCCGTATTGCGTGAACACCATCAATGCTTTAAGATAGACAACACAACTTGCATTATTAATGTCAAAGACATCCCCCTCGACCCCCTAAACAAAACGGATCTTGAAATTAGATTAATATTTTGACAACTTCAAAGTGAATTTCGGTAGGACCATTTTTAAGGTATCTGAAAGACCGACGAATATGACGTCATGAGACCGATAGTCTCATGAATCTTTCAGTCTTTTTGAATATGATCGAGAGAGATGCAATAATATCTAAAAAAACTTAATTTTGAGTATTACTCTATTTTTAAGACTCCTTTACTTTTAAATATGTAACGGTAGTCGTTTACAATTTTCTAAAAGGAGTTGCTATGCAAAAATTTAATATTATAGGTTAGTTAATAATTTGAATGAATTTTAAAGGTATTTTTGTATTTTTATATCCATTCGCAAAAACGGATTTAAACCATAATAGAAACATGAGTCGCTTCAGGAACGTGAACTCTCGATAACATATTTTCCCCGTGGCAATGCGCGTTTCATACTATTTTACTATTACACATTATCATTAGAAGGGTAGGCCTACATCTAATAGTGGGTGATGATGACTGATAAGTGGCCGTAAGGCTACGCTTGTAGCGATATATTTTATTCCCTTTGTAATTTACTAATAATACACTCATTATAAACAGCTTAAACCCACATAAAATTTGACGAGATCTTTTTTACTGAATATTTCAACGTTTTAACTTTTCCTTTTATTTTTATATCCTAGATCAATTGCACAAGATACTTATTAGTTCAAAACTTTTGGTTACAAATATGATATAATGCTTCAAATATATAGACCGTTTGTATGTAAACATATGTGGGGGAAGGCCTACCATTAAACAGGGGATGACTTAAGGGGGAAAAAAACGTATATTAATTTATTAATGGGTTGTTGTACATTGGTCACAAAGTAAATTTGTCACAGAATAAAGTATGTGTAAATTTGCCACTGTTCTATTTTTATGAAGTAAATTCGTCATATATTAATTTGGATTATTGTAAATTCGTCGCAATGTTTATTTTTTCGTACAGATGTTGCTACCGGTACTTTATGCAAAAATGATGTAAAATGAAGACTTGTGACGAATTTACAATAACTCTTACCTACCTGTGACGAATTTACACATATTTTTTAATGCAGGTGGCGTATTTACTTTCAGTGTACAAAAATATGACTAATTTACTTTGTGACGAATGTGCAACAACCCAATTTAATTTTACTAACGTAATTTCCTACATACGGTTTTGGTATATTAACGTAGCATTCGAAATACACGTTTACATTTTAATCATTGTTTATTTTTAGTTTATTATAAGTTACATTTGAACTAATTAAGGTTTTGAAATGGAAATAATTTTAAAACTTGAAACATGAACCGGCTGGACAATGTAAAAACTAAACTGACACGCACGGCAATGCTATAATAATAGCACTGATATTCATTGTGTTGCAAATTAGCCATAAACTACGCAACAATATAAATAAAAAAAGAATAGTTCGTATGTGTGTTGTCGGAGATTTGAAATATACAGTAGGATTTGACTGAATTCCAATATTATAGTTGTTAATTAATGACTTAAACTGCGGTCGCCGAGAGAGTATGGGTTCTCGAGTCACGAAACCATTCTTCCATCATATTATCTTCACTCGAAAGTACACGGTACTATTTCCGTTCTTGCCTCGCGCATATTTTAGTGATTTTATTTTAATTTATGTACTTTTGTCATTGCCCTGTTTAATTGACCGAATTGAGCTTTATAATTATGTTTGTCTATTAATTAAATAAATATTTATTCAAATGTCTTGGCTCATTTATTTATGTTATAACAATGCTCAGAACTAATAATTGAAAAGGCTCATCGTGTGCTCATGTCAGAAGTGTACTTATCGCTACCCCTGCCAGTCCAGGATATTGCATATCTGGACAGGAGGCAAAGCATCAATCCACCTCAAATGGTGTGAAAAACAACGCATGGTGCAATGTGAAACGCTCACATCACGCAGCGCTCAATCCAGCGCGTCGCAAACACTCGCCTATTACAACTAAATTGGTCGTGATAGGTTTATCAGAAGGTGTCAGGAGATTAGAAGCGACGAGCTTGCATGAAAAGAGTGAAGATTGAATCGGAATCGTAGTTTTTATTCAGATTTCAAACATTTCGGTACATAACATTTTGATTCCGATTCGAATATGGCTTTCGGAGGTAATTAGAATACCCCCCACTTATCAGATGTGAGACTTATTAAAAAGTATGGAAGCCTCAGTGATCTGACTACCGAGTTTTTTTTTTATAAAACTAAGGGAGGCATACAATCATACGGCCCACCTGATGTAAAACAGTTACCGTAGCGTATTAACGCTTGTAATAATTAAGTACCACTCGCCCGATGCCTCCTCTGCTGCTTACACAGCAACTCTTTAGGAGCTTACTGGTGACGTCACACGCAGGAACACAACCCTCTAGGGAGTTTTATTTTCGCTGCGGTTTTCTTTGAGGCGGAGGTACTTCCCCAGATGGGCTGCTTTGATATGCCCTACTATCCAGACCAAGACAAATAGACATGTTCATGCACACAAATGTTTGTCTTGAGTGTGAATCGAACCCACGAGCGTTGGTGTCAGAGTTGCGTCATCCACAACTGTGCCACCGAGCTCTTCAAAATTATACTAAGAACCCTTATTGAGCTATGTATTATTCCCTAAAATACTCGCAACTTTGTAAGAGTTTCAAGTGGAATGTCAAAACAAACTCTGGTCTCCAGGGTCTGTTTTGACTAGCTACGTAATCATGTTTGAAAAATGAGTAAAACAACGATATTATCGATGCACAGCACAGCAATACACCATCTTAGCGGTCGGATGATGACTATCTAATTGTCGTAATAAAATTTTCATATAGTAATAAAATTGCTTCTAATAATGTTATAAAAAATTAACGAATCAGATGTCTGAGATCTTAATGAAGTAGTGCCGTAAAAACTATAACAGTCTGAAGGTAGGGCTTTACATTTTGCTAGTGTTTCCAATTAGATTCATTTATTTTCGAATGACCATGAATTTTTAGGGAATTATAAATCTCGAACCTTGTTTGGTTTAATTTATGTCGTCTTCTAGGTATGAAGGAAGGCTTACTATTGAATGCGAAGAAAACAAAGATAATGGTATTTGAAAGAAAAGAAACCAGAACCAATGTAAGTTTTACGGTAGATGATGAAGTGTTGGAACAAGTGGATGAGTTTGTATATCTTGGATGCGCTTTCAGCAGGGATGGAAGGTACACCGCAGATGTGGAAAGGCGAGTGAGTGCTGGGAATAGTGTGAATGGAGCGTTGGGAAAACTTCTTGGCAGTAAAAACCCAAGCCAGAAGGCGCAGCTGTCTATACACAATGCAGTGCTAGTCCCAACGCTGGCTTACGAAAGCGAGCGAGAGCATGAAAGTAGGATAAACGCGGTTGAAATGCGAGCGTTGCGCAAAATTTGTGGCGTAACGCTTGTAGGCCGTATTCGCAATGGTAAGGTTAGAAGCAGAGTTGGTCTGAAAGAGAGCGTCGGTGTTAAAATAAGAAGAGGCATGCTCCGTTGTTTCGGACATGTAGAAAGAATGCAGGATGAAAGAATGACGAAGCAGATATACAATGCAAAAGTGGAAGGATGTAGGAGCCGAGGCTAACCTACCATGACCAAATTGGTCGTGTTTTATCAGAAGGTTATGTCAGAAGCCCCAGGAACCGGCGAGCGTGCATGAAAAGAGCTATGAATGTCACAGAAGCGAGTGAAGTATGCAAGGATCGCGTCTTATGGCGCTCGGTTCTCTCTGCCTACCCCGCAAGGGACTTGGCGTGAAGATGTACATACATACATAATAAATTAAATAGCATGTACCTTAGGTGCGAAGTTATAAACGGATCATTATAATTGTATAGCTTAATTGACATCAAAATGGTAGATCAAAAGTGATTAAAACTATGAGAAATGCATAAATTATACGAGGGTCATTTGAAAAGTTCTTAGCCTAACATACTTAAGGAAACCACACGATTTTGAGTTTATTTT
Organism: Pyralis farinalis; assembly: GCA_947507595.1. Classification (NCBI taxonomy): domain Eukaryota; kingdom Metazoa; phylum Arthropoda; class Insecta; order Lepidoptera; family Pyralidae; genus Pyralis; species Pyralis farinalis. Next base: position 11,425,089 of record OX382269.1, on the reverse strand, counting down.
TCAACATACTCTCCTCCGAGCTCAAAACACTTTTTCCATCGTCGCGGTAAGGCTTCGATACCCGTTTTAAAAAAAATCTTCGTCTAACTCCTCAAAATAAGCGTCCACGGCGGCTATGACCTCTTCATTTGTAAAAAAATGTTTACCACCTAAAAATTTTTTCAGCTTTGGGAACAGATAAAAGTCGGACGGTGCTAAATCCGGTGAATATGGGGGATGAGGTAACAATTCGAAGCCACATTGATGGATTTCTGCCATGGATTGCACAGAGGTGTGAACGCGCGCATTGTCCTGATGAAACAAGACTATTCTTCTCAATAAACCTGGATGTTTTTCTTTGATTTCTTCTCTCAAACGACGCAACAGGTTGCAATAGTAATCGGAGTTTATTGTTTCACCCTTTTTTAAATAATCCACGAGAATTATACCCTTTGCATCCCAAAAAACGGATGCCATGACTTTGCCCGCCGATAAAACCACCTTTGCCTTTGGGGTGGGCGATCCTGCTCTTTTCCATTGTTTCGACTGTTCTTTTGTCTCGGATGTATTGTGGTGAACCCAGGTTTCATCCACGGTTATAAATCTTTCAACAAATTCTATTGGGTCAGCTTCATATAACTCTAAACAGTCGCGAGAAGTTGTGAGTCGGTTGCGTTTTTGTTCCACTGAAAGCAGTCGCGGTACCCACCGCGCAAACACCTTAGAGAATCCAAGTTCAGTAGTAATTATACGACGTCGGTCAGATGAGATGCCTACAGTCTTAGCTATCTCCTCGACAGTCAATCTTCGATCAGATAAAATAAAATCACAGATTGTTTTCTTTGTTTTGATCAGTGGAAGCAGTCGAAGGCCGGCCACTACGGGGCTCATCTTGAATGGTCTCACGACCACGTTTAAACTCTGCCACCCAGTTTTTAACAGTCGCATACGAAGGACCTCACCCAAAGTAGCAGACATGTCTTCATGTATAGCTTTTGAAGTTAAACCTTTCAAATTCAGGTATTTTATCACTGCACGATGTTCAATTTTATCAATTTTCAAAAATAGCTCTGACTTGACTTACGGTATCACGTGTAAACGAACAATGAGTTACTGTGAATAAACTAAACTGTGCATACTTGTTGCTAAATAATGTAACTACAAAATGAGGGTAGTTATAAAAAAACCAATGACTAACCATGTTAGGCTAAGAACTTTTCAAATGACCCTCGTACTAAGGATTTATTTAAAAAAACTTAAAACGTGTTTAAGTGCCCGCGAGGGCCTAATGTTAAGTCTAGAATATTTATATGTTCATCTTTGTCATGTTTTTTAATGTGGTCTGTCGAAATATCCCCATCGCTCCTGATGACGCTTTCCGTCAATGAGAACCATATGTGAGAACAGCCATCACAGTGATTAACGCTGTGCTTGCTGTCTCCCCCTTGACGGCCCGCTAAGGTGCGTCTTCACACCTCGTCTAAACGACCCGGGATTATAGGAAGTGGGGAACACATGCGCCGGAAGCGAATTCCACATTTTGATAGTCCGACAAAGAAATGAGTCGCCGAACTTCTTAGTACGGGAGGTAAGCAACCCAACTATACGTGGATGTGATCACAGTCCAGCGCGAGTGTTCCGGAGGAGGAAAGAGAAGGAGGGACGAGGTCATTTACCGTTGTCGTCGTAAATATCGATATTTTGAAATTATAATATGGATATTTGTCAATCCCTATTACTTTTATAACATTATAGTGAATTTTGCTAGCATGTTGTCGTGAATATTTTAGTAGTGTGCGTATATAATAGACCTAGTATTGAACATTTTTTCATGTGTATGTGCGTTCAAGACAACACAAGATGTTTTTGCGCGTGTTGTAATCGTTTTTATGTAGTAGTTACTTCGTCCCCCGTCAGAAATGGCAGAATTATTTACTAACAGAAGCACACGTATGGCGCGTCCTTTTGTTGAAAGGTCTAAGACTGCAGTTGATATAAAAAGAAGAAGATTTAGTTCTACCTACGTCAGGCATAATTCTTTGACGTCTTTGCCCTGTACTTCGAAATAAGACATGAAAAACCAAAAATCTCATACCGGACTTCTTCCCGCGCTTTTGACGAGTGACATTGTTGTTTTACTTGAAATTTTTACAATTCAGTATAAAATTCGTTTTGTGTGACAATTTCGATAGTATTTTGTACATAAGTGCTAGTGAAATTATACAGTAATGAAAAAACTCAAATATATCACGTTTATGCACTTTTTGGAAGACGTGAATAAGTTCATCAAGAAAACCTTGTAAAAATCACTATCGTTTTACGGGTGGTATTTAAATTGGGTTGATTGGGTCTAGGTACCCTTCCCAAGTATTTTTTGAGCACAGTTCCTGAAGCTGGAACATAGAATTAAGATTTTCAATTGGTTCTAAACTGATGACTTGGCTGTATGGGCTCGATCCCTTTGCCTTTCCCCTCGGGGATAAAAAGAACCAAAAAAATCATACCGCTGTCAATACTGTCAAGTCTGTCATTCCCTTTCAAAGAAATAAAATTTCGTCGTTCCCTTTTTTCACGGTAATATATAAATAATTTCCTTTGCTTGGTCTCGTTTAGCTTTATCTTTATTTTTCTGAAGTGCAATAATTTGTTTTCATTTTCAGAAGCCTCATTAGGTACCTGTTTGTGAGCATGGCTGATTCGCAAGCTAGTGACAACACCACTTGTGTAGTGTGTTTCAAGAACGTCTTGTATTACTCTATCGGAGAATGCGACCATCCCGTATGTTTCGAGTGTTCCACCCGTATGCGTGTGCTCTGCCTGCAAAATGAATGCCCGATATGCCGAAAGGATCTGTCAAGGGTAAACAAAATTATTCCTCATATTGTTCCATCATACTCCATATCATCATATTTTAATTCCTTTGCTATTTCGTTGTGCAATATTGTGTCATCCTTATCAGACAATAATAATTAGAAGATAACCTAAAAATATCTACTTCTAACATTAATAATGGTAAGCCTGTGTATGAAATTATACATAAGGGAATACTATACAATGACCTAAAAATTAAAGACCTAAATATTTCTTTTTGTGATTAACATTTATACATTATAATACATAATTCTTAAAGTATTAGCTAGATGAAATTAGCATATATTTACCATATAGGTAAAAAAGACTTGATTACTAAAATATTACCAATTAATTTTAAATCCGTAGAATGATACAAATACCTACATAAATTCCTGTAAGATACATAATTAATAATATACTATAATATATTAATAATCTTAGTTCAACCAGTTAAAGAGTTGTACTAGAGAAAACTGTATCCTTGAGGAATTAAATGTAATAAACTCCCCAAAGGACTAAAATCACAGTGGAAGTATGTATAACAGTGAGGAGACTCCTTTAATGTTGTGCAAAATACTGACAAAATCTGAATGAAGCATTGACTGTAGTCTGTAGATGCCACATATACAAAATAATTTGTATATATTGTTTTTTTTTTTCAAATATAAAATAAATAGTTAAAAACCTAAAACATACTTATCTATTTGTTTGAACCCATCCCATTTAAATGAGACACTTCAAATCACAAAGGTTAATAATAGTTACAAATGTGTAATTAATAAATACTTGCTACATTTAAATCAATGTAACAAGTAATTGTTAATTGCATATTTTAGTAAATCTTAAAATTAATTTAAGTTTCCTGTTATTAATTTTTTTTAATGTACCTACCAATAAGTCCTTATAAAATGGCTTAGACGTTTCTAAAAAAATATAATGCATATTTGAGCATTTAAAGTGCAAATAACAGTATGAGCCTAGGAAAAATAATAATATTTTGATTTTAATTATTTGTATAAATGATCAAAAGAATATGTCCATGTCAAACAATGTATAGTACAAAAGGCTAAAGGATTTTATATTAAATTAAATTGGTATAGTTTGTCAAAACAATGATACAGAGCAGCATTCTATGAAAATGTTATACAAACATAATATGTGTTTGTATATTGTATATGTTTGGAAAAATGGTGTTGATGTCTTAAGTTATGAGACATCAACACCCATCAAGTCGAAGTCATAACAATATACTTTATAATTTTTGTCTGTATAAATAAATACAGATCACAAAATAGCAGTAGGGTCTTAATTTTTTTTAATGTGTATAGCTATAAATGTAACTTTTGTTACTAGTAAATTACATTTTCGATCCGTGAAGTAGGTCCACGCCACGGGGACAGATTGAACTCTGAATACTAAGTGCTCCTTTTAAAACACTTTCTAAAGGACCAATTAGTGTTTAAAGCTCAATCTTCAGGAGTCACTTTGTCTAGTGGGATAAGAAGGTGTAACATTTTCTTTTTAAATTTTGTATATGATTTAATCAAAATAATATATTTTTCTTAAAAACACTAAAATATAATTAAAAACAATGTTTTAATTTGTTATTTCTGTCTATATTTAATTAATATAAAAGCATGTAGGGTGAGCCATGTGGCACTCGGTTCTCTCTGCCTATCCCTTAAGGGACTTGGCTTCAAGTAATAGATATATAGATAAAGGAGAAATTCATGTATATATACATATAAATATGTTTCAACTAACTCGCAGAATACTCTAATGATTCCAATCATATTTTGTATTTATTTAAGGGTTTGCTTTTTAAATATAAATGTACAATTTTATACAAAAAAAAAGCCAAATATATTTTGGTCTCCCAGGTACTAAGTATACTATACAATTCATATATCTTCTTTTTTTTATACAACGGTGGAAGGCATACAAGCATACGGCGCACCTGATGTAAAGCGGTTACCGTACCCTATCAACACTTGTAATACATTAAATATCACTTGCACGATGCCTCCTCTGCTGCTAACACAGCAACTCCTTAGGAGCTTACTGGTGATCTCACTCACACGCAGGAAAACAACAACCCTCTAGGGAGTTGTTATTTTGGCTGCGGTTTTCTGTCAGGTGGAGGTACTTCCCCAGATAGGCTGCTTTGATGCGCCCTACCTCTCTTAAAACATCCAGACCAAGACAAATAGACATGTTCATGCACACACATGTTTGTCTTGTGTGGTAATCGAACCCCTGAGCGTCGGTGTCAAAGTCGCATCATTCACGACTGAGCCACCGAGCTGGTCAAATTCTCTTTGTCTTTCTGCAATGACTTTATAAGCTAACAACAATAAGTCTATGTATGACTTGTTTCTGATCACTATTATCGAATCAATGTATTGTGGATGAGTAAATGTGTTGTTACATTACTTTGACACCAATGCTCCTTGGGAGGTTGTGTGGTTAAAATATAAAATAAAAATTGAATTATAGCTTTCAATACTGAACATTTTCAAAGGAATATAATGTAAAAATAGTGTACTTTTCAAAGTTACATTGTGTAAATTAATTGTAGAAGGAAAGGGTTTCATTTCATTTTTAGGGTTCCATACCTCAAAAGGAAAAATGGAACCCTTTTAGGATCACTCTGTTGTCCCTCTGTCTGTCTGAAATTTGGTAAGAAGCAACATCATGTAGTAGAAGTAAAGGAAAAAATTCGAAAACCGCACATTTGTAGTCACATCAAAAATAAAAACTTTTGTGACAATATTTTGCGAAAATATTTCTTTACGGAACCCTCGGTGCGCGAATCGTACTCGCACTGACGACTTTTTTTATACCTTTAAGGTAGCAAATAAGTGTATGACCTGCCTGATGGTATGCAGTCACCGTTGCATACACATAGCATAGACATTTGCAGCACCAAGCATGTCACTCATGCCCTCTAAAAATATTTTCACGCCTTTTTCAAAGAACCCCGTGCTGTAGCCCCTTCGGCTGAGAGTTCATTCCGCTATTTGAGAATTTTAATATATATTTTAATATATTATCGGGATCGGAAAGCATAGAAGCATACAGCCTACTTGATGTAAAGCAGTTACCGTAGCCTATGAACGCTTGCAACACATTAAGTATTGCTAGCGCAATGTCACCTCTGCTGCTAACACAGACACTTCTTAGGAGCTTACTGGCGATCTCAAACACTCGCAAGAACACAACAACCCTCCAAGGACTTGTTATTTAGCTACGGTGTTCTGAGAGGTTCTGTTTGATGCTCTCTATATCTCTCTCTCGGAAAGAATCCTATGTAACAGCGTTGTATAAAGAAGCTGTCGGCATCATATCATACTATTCTTCCGAACGCAACCCGTTGTACAATCGGTAGAACACAAGGGGAGGTAAATCGGTCCTAGCCCAAAGGTGACTATAATACTCCATGTGTGGTCTGACTTGTATGACATAAACATTTACCCTGCGATGAAGTACTGCTTTGCCCTGTTGGGCACATCAAGTTTCCTGGATGCCAGCTTGACCTTTTACTTCAGGTGACTTCAGTATTGAACATCACTGGGGATTTTGACACCGAGAAATGCTTTTGGCGGTGGTAAGAGGTTTATTCTGGAAATGCGGATCCACAACAAAAGGGTTTTCTTAGCGGTGAACACGCAAATATGGTTTTCAGTCAGATACTTAAAGTACCCTCAATTTCAGACACAAGTTTATCGCGGATTTGGCTTGCCATGATAACATGGCCTGTATTGTAAGAGGCCCCGGTGTTGTCATCCGTATAACAATGAATGCCATCAATTGATGTAACATATCACTGATACTTACAGCAGAAACAGCGTCGGGGACAGTACTGCTAGCATTGATATCCATGCTATCGGAGCAAATGCGGTTTATACATTTGCTGGATAAGAAGCTGGCAACCCGTTTGCAGAAACTCTTGGGTAGCTCGTACGATGGTAACTTCATAGAAGAGCTCGATGCCAGACCCGATCGCCTTCGCCATATAGTAGGCTGATTGCCAATGCCTAACCTTGACTCAATTGTCGAAGCCCAGCGGTGTTAAGATATACTAGAAGATCATCAGTCGAACAACCGTTTCAGTAGCCGTATTGTCGGTAGCTGATCAAATCGTGATCCTCGGGTATGCCAGGAATAGTGTGCTTAGAACACGCTCCATCACCTTTGAGAGAAGGGAGATTATAGTAAAGGCCTGTAATTGCCTCTGAAAGCGACTTATTTTTACTCAAATTCTATACATTTTGCGTTAAATCTTATCGATTCCGATTCGAATATGGTGTTTCGAGGCAATGTGAATATGCGTTTTTTATCCTTAGCCTTATCGCCCTTTTTGTGGAGCCAGGTGCACATGCACATTGGCGGTCTTCCGTGAAGACGGGACTTGCTCAGTGGTACAACGAAAGCACGGAAGGACACGTTAGAACAGAACACAATTCAGGAGCACACAGCTTTAGCAATACTACCGATATGCCGTCTAACCCACTCGACTTTCGAATGTTGAGAGAGCTACCGCACCACGGGATGGTAGGGCCCCCGTCATTCATATTCGAGTTATAGGAAAAGAGATTACCGAGTAAATTGGCTTTCTCCTAGAGCTATAGACGAAACTGCCAACCAGTTTTTCGTGGTGGCATGGACGGTGGACAGAAGTATCACCGAACAGATTTGCACCGAAATTCTACAGGTACGATGGGGAGAATTCACGCAATACATCCCAATCTGCTGACTTATATTGCCATAACGACGCCATCCGGCAATCCGTGGTGGGTTGCGTCTGGTGCAAGTGGATGATGTCCGAGATTGGACGAGCAGCGCATCCGCTGAGATATTATTTTCATCCGGATGTGTGATCAGTAGAAGGTAGAGAAGTAGAAGTAAAGAGCTTGCATGGTCCTCTACATCTGGCATTCTCGCGGGAGGATGATTCTGTTGAGAGAAATCATAGGCCAGAACAAATTCATGAGCAAATCTCCCCGAGATTTCAGTACACCAAGAGCCAGGCGACTCGTGGCAGTCGCGATTTGCAGGTTCTCGAATAAACAAGCTACAAACTGTACCTGTATCACCGTTATGGACATGTAAAAGCACACGCGTATCCGATTGTGGTCGCCGTGATCTATCCATAATACCGACAGGTTCCTGTCTTTAAGGCTGTGCAGTCAGCGACAATAAAATCTTTCCGAACGAACATGCATGCACGACGCACAAATAAGTGCTCAAATTTGTACCCGGGGCTAATGTACATAATATATGTTCACGACGAGGATATTTGTGTTTCCGGTGATATTTGAGTTGTTATTTAACTGCGGTCTTCTGTAACGTGGAGGTGCCTCCCCAGACGGATATTTAGAACAAGATGTCCTGTGGCTCCCAACTACATTGCTATGCTCCACCACTACAGCGCTATGCTCCACAATTACAGTACCATTCCATCATCTTAATCGTGTCTATGTGAGATTTTCGCACTTTTGTCAATGTTACATGTTTGCTTTTCTTTGATTTTAGTCGAAGCCATGATTGACACACGCAAAAATTGGTTAAAGAACCACTTCGCTAGATTGGGATATAAACAAAGAAAGTGGCGGAACGTACAGTGTACAGACAAAGTAATATATCCAATTCTCTGCGAAATAGTACCATAATCTGTAGTAACTATAGACAGTTAACAGAAAAAATAATTACTTAATAATTAAAATAACTGTTAATAGATTTTGCAGGTTTACATAGTCATAAAAATTTCAATTACTTAATTCTCGATGATAACCGGCTAGGAATCATTAATTATTCATTGTAATTCATCACGAGACCCAAGGCTCGAGAAGCAGCATTGAGAAAGTATCCACTTGATATTCTGTAGCGAGTTAGACGTGACCATTTTTAGTCATAGTGTGAAATATCCCTGTTGTGTTTCGGGTTTTAAAAATCATCATCGAACCCGCAATTCAGTGTAACTGTGAACATTTTCTGGGAGATTACATGTCCTATGTACGTACCTAGGCGTGTAATGACATCGTGATAGGCATACACTGTTCAGTATGCGGACCGTAATCATCAGCATCTAAACACCTCGATACACAACTTGACATAGCTATAAGTATTGTAGAACAAACAAGGTTTCAATAGTATCGTAGCATACACAAGCCACTGAGATCATGAGACTGAGATCTTAAAAAACCTGTAATTCTTCAACCTATATGAGGAAGAAGTCAATCACATGTTGTATGTATGAAAAAGATGTTAGTTACTTTAGAACTGAAACCTTCGAGTTTCCCAGTAATTCCGCATCTTTTTTGTTTTTCAGTTGGTAAACGGCAATCCAAAAATACACAAACTGTTGTCTTGGATATATTTGGTGTAGTGTAATGTTAATGGAGCTTGGCTAATACTGAGGAGAGTAGTTGTTGGTCGTGCAGGTGGCAGTAGACCATGAACGTGACTGTAGAATCACTCCCCTTCAACGCAACGTCATCATATCAGACGAGAATTATCTAGAAGGCCAAGAAAAGAATTTCACGCCTTTCTTGGGCGGTTTCGCTTTAATTTAATTTTCATTCTCAATTTCCTCAATTAAATTTTTAGTATTGAAATCGGGATAGTCGCCTTCAGATTTTTTAGAGGTCCAGAGTCTTGTCAGAGAGCTTGACCTCTCGTACTTTATGCTGCCGTCAATAGTGTCTTAAACGTACTTCGCGCAATGATTCCGTTATTGTTTTTGTTACCACAGAATTTTTCAGTAAACTTGGAGAAAAGCAGCATATAAATTCGGTTGGATTTTTCGATTCGTAATAGACATTTAGGGTGCATCTTGCGTGTCTAAATCCACGCCTCGGTGTCCCTAAGCCTGACAATAAATGTGTTGTAAGTATGCCTTTGAAAAAAATCTTCGTACATGGCCATCGTCATGGTTTTTAAGTTTAAGCACAAGACTGTGCAATCGTAATAATGATATGAGTATGCATTGATGTAATATATTTACACCATGAGAGCTGTATGCCTGTCTGTCAGCCGGCGTATTAAAAAAACGTCATGCTAATATTTTTGTATTGCCTCCATAAAAGTTGTAAATCTTAAACGTGAACTAAACCTTAATAAACGTAGAACTGTGGCGCTTCCATCTGTGTTTTCCACATACAAAGTTAATCTTAAAACCATGTTTTATTTATTTTCAGGTTGTATTTACGGAATTTATCCAACCATACAAAGAACTACATAACAAGGTATTTCCAGACAACCTATTTGAAGGGCAGTTCAAAATATGGTTTTGTAGCCAAGATATTAAAAATGCCTATGACAAACTACTGGAAAATCGTTGCAAGCTCTGTGATAAGATACCACCATTTCGCACGTTCAACATGCTCAGCGATCACATGAGAAAGGTTCACGAGAGACACTTTTGTGATCTCTGTGTTAAACATTTGAGGGTATGTATAGTTTAAATTTTAATTACGTTTAATACTTTATGCTTCCCTAGCATGTAATACGAGAAAATTGATCTACGTTTCAATTCTCGATTGGTTCCGACATGTAGAAAGTATGCGGGATGAAAGAATGACGAAACAGATATAGAGTGCAAAAGTGGAAGGATGTAGAAGCCGAGGAATGCCAAGACTTACCTACCATGACCAAATTGGTCGTGTACTATCAGAAGGTGATGTCAGGAGCCCTAGAAATCGGCGAGCGTGCATGAGAAGAGCAATGAATGTTAAAGAAGCGATTGTAAGGCTTGAGTCACGTGGCGCTCGGGCCATCCTGCCTATCCCGCAAGGGATTTGGCGTGAAGTTATAGATAGATAGCTTCAAGCTATCTGCTCTGTATCGAAATTCATCAAATTCTGATCAGGAGTAAAGAACTAACCATATATAAGCAGACATAAACATTATTCAACTTTGTATATGTATAAAGAGAAAACAAATATCAAATGAGTTGATATTTTTTTATACCCTTTCTGATATCGTGGTATCGATTGTTTTGTTTTTAGTCTAATAATTATCTGGGTCTGGATGTTTTTGAGAGAGGTAATGTACATCTAAGCCGCCCGACTGGGGAAGTACCAGTGTAATGAGGTTACCAGTGAGCTCCTAACGAGTTGCTGTGTTAACAAAAGGGTTACCGTAGCCAATATCAGGCGGGCTGTATGTCTGAATACCGACTTTGTATAAAAACAGTGTGTGTGTATTTAGGTACGCACGTATGGAGTATTGTTCTTTTGCGTAACAAACCAAAAATCTATATATATAAAAATGAATGTTTGTCTATATGTCCTCTATAGACTCGAAAACGGCTGGATCGATTTTGATGAAATTTGCAGAGAATATTCAGATTAGCCCAGTGCAGGATCCTGTGAAGTTTGATAACGATCGGATCTCCCGTGCAAAGCAGGGGCTGGTAGCTAGCAACTTATAAAATTTAATTCCGCTTGCCAGTACTCTACGTCTGTAAAACAAAACGATAACGTAATAAATTATCAATAAATGTCATGCACAGTACGTAATTTAAAAGACCTATCTCTCTCTCTCTCTAAGGCGCCAAAAGAAGCATAACTTCAAACATTTATGTTATTTGCCATCTCTGATACTTGCACGTCTCTTCTTAGATAGCTGTTTGTGTCACTAGCTTTTGTTATTTTCAGATATTCACTAGCGAGCGCAGGTGCTACACAAGACAGGAGTTAGCTCATCACAGACGAAAAGGAGATTTGGACGATACATCTCACAGGTATCTTTTGTCAATATACATGGATGGAGTACAAACATTTTTTTGTGGATAACCACCACCAGGCTATGAATTGGTAGGTTTCAACACATACATTTGTAGTTTAATATCGCCTTTTATGTAACGTCGGGAGGCATGCAAGCATACGACACGAGGCGTAAAGTGGATATCTTAGCCTATATGAACACTTACAATACAAGAAGTATTACTTGCGCTTTGTTACCCCTACTGCTAACACAGGTAACCTCACTCACTCAAAGGACCACGACAGCCCTCCAGGGCGTTGTTATTTGCTACGGTTTTCTATGAGGCGAAGGTACTTTCCCAGTCGGGCTGCTTTGATACGCGCCCCCAGCTCTTTTGTTTATAAAACCCTCGGTATAAATGTAAACCGATTGTAAAACTACTAAAAATAATGTCTAACATTAATTAATTGTAAAGATGATCTGTTTATGGATGCTTGCAAATCCCATTAAAATGTATACGATTTACGCTCTTAAAGTTACTTAAGTAAGTGGTAACGCGTAAACATCTCCATACAACGACAGCACTGGTGGAAAATGTATGGTGTCTGAGGAATGTATGGTACACATTACTGCCACGACAATATGTGGTAAGTAATTTGTAAGCAATGTACTTCAAAACGCCTCATCACCCCTGCGCTAGTGAGCCGTGATTTTTGTTGGCGTCCATCGGCAATAAATTGGGTTACTGTACATCAGCCACCCAAGTTGTATATGAAAAATATAGTCAGGTTTAATCACCGTACCACGCAATAAACATACAATTTAATCCGAATGCGTCAAAACAAGTATTTTTCTTGTAAACAGGGGGCACCCGCTTTGCGAATTTTGTGAGGATCGATTCATGGACGCCGATGAGTTGTACCGTCATCTCCGCAAGGAGCACCTGTACTGCCATCTGTGTGACGCAGACGGCCGTAATCTGTACTACGCAACGCACCCAGCCCTGGCCCACCACTTCCGAACAGACCACTATTTGTGCGAGGAGGGGGAGTGCGCCGACCAGCATCTCACCGCCGTCTTCAGAAGCGAAATTGATCTCAAAGGTATTACACGTAGAAATATAAGTAGAAGGGGATTTGGTCGTAGCAAATTTTCTATTGGAAGTAAACGTGACGCTTTGGTATGCAAACGCCTCGAGGACTGGTTTACGAAGTCAGCGGGCAGCAGGGCGACGATAGCGTAGTGACAGCTATGCCCGCCATCATGAATGGTTCAATTCAAATCTATGCAATTGATCGCGCCGCTGCCCTCTGACTATTTGAAAGAGACCTAACGCCGGTGTCATACAAGCATGTGTCAGGTGTGCAATTTTTTGTGTTGTTTGTTCAGTTTTTTTTCGACAGGTACATTTATTGAGATTGAGTTTTATATTTTTCTTACACTAAAGTCAAATCCTCCCAAGTATAGCTGCGTGCACACTGCTGCGCAGTAAGGAACGACGCCGTACAATATATCATCGGACACACCTACTGGACTCTGTATTAAATTCCCCAAATATCAATATCTATCTATCCATCTTCACGCCAAGTCCCTTGCAGAGAGTAACGAGCGTCACACGACTTGGTCCTTGTTTCGTTCACATTCATAGCTCTTCTCATGTTCATTCAGTTTCTAGTCTTCCTGAGATCACCTGATAATATTCTTCCTCCTTCTAATTTAGCCGTGCTAGGTGAGTATTAGCCTCCGTCGGCTCCTATACCCTACCATTTTCGCGTCGCATATATGTTTCGTCATTGCATTGCATTCTTGCCTCCCCATGCATTCTTTCAACATATCCGAACCAATGGAGCATGCCTTTTCTAATTTTAATACCGATACTCTTTCAGACCAACTCCGTTTCTTACATCATCATTACGGACGCGGTCTACAAGATTTACGTAACGCTCACATTTCGACCACATTTATTGTACTTTCGTGCTCTTTCGGCCATACCAACCTCACGCTTCCACAAATTAGTGTTGAAACTAGCACTCAGTTCTGTATAGAGAGCATTCCTACTGGAAGTTTATCTATGTCGTACAATTGTAATCCTTGCGTTCGTTCTGATTTATTCAAATACCGTTATCTTCGTTTTCTTCGCAACTTATAAGCCCTTTTCCTTACAATCGTCTTTCTTCATTGTGACAAATGTTGCAAACAGTTTGGCTATCATAAATCGATAGTTTGTATATTGTATCAATTGTGCATTTATGATGAGAACAAATATTTGCTTAATAATTTAATAAGATTTTTTTGTATATAATTAAAAATTATTTTGTTTTGTCGTTGATTGCATGTAGCGCATAAGGCAACAGTGCACGGTCGCGGCATGCCCCGTGGCGCCGCTCGGCAGGCGCGCACGTTAGAGCTGCAGTTCAACATCACGCCACACCCCGTCGTGCAGCGGGCGCCTCGGTGAGTGCTATCGAACACCCGCGAGTCGGACAATCCGCCTACACCTCACCTATCTTTTAAAGACATGTCATTTTTTGATTAATCTTACAGTGTAAGCTGTTTGCAAAACCCCGGCAGGATTCATTCCTTGCATTGGTGGAATTGTTGTGTGTGAGGATGATTGTGAAAAATTCAACGCACAATCGGCGAGCGGTACCGTTGTAGAAGTTCATCGGAACTTTCTACTGTATCAAAATAAATGGTCCAAACCTATCATCGTATGAGTTGTGGACGTTTTACTGATAACCATAGAGACAGTTGATATTTAATGTTTTGTATCTGAAAGAAATGTTGAACAGATTTAACTACTGGAAAATGTCTATATTGTTCAAATTTATTACGAAGTGAACGTGACATGCTGATGATGATATATAAATTTAATATGATTTGATAGATTTCGGAGCACATACGATGTCTTGATTGCGATTGATGCTATTGCTTTGCGAATATGGGCGAACGGCGCACATAGCTTAAAATGGGTAATAGATAACTATTTAAAATTATGTTTATTTTTCGCTTTGTTGTATTAACACTAGACAAAATATTTCAATTTCATGAAATAAAACATGTAAGTTTTCGACGACTTATCAACAAAACAACAAATTTTGTTTCCATTACAAAATGGCAATCACGTATCTCAGGAACTATAATAGAACCGTCTGTTAACATTAAAGGTATTAAATTTTAATTAATAATAATGGTACCATAATGTTTTTATGCAGCGAACGTGCATCACCTCCGAGTCCTGTGCCAGCGCCGGCCGTGACGTGCGTAGACACTCGCAGCAATGAGCACTTCCCGCGACTGTCGGCTGCGCAGCCGCACCACAGTCTGATAGCGCCCGTGACCACCACACACTACAATTGTATGTTATTGTCATGGATACAATAAACACTCCCCGCGTATGTCAGCCGCTCAGCCGCAGCATGTCCTGTTAGCAACGAATAATCATACACTAAGCTACAAATGTATGTCATTGTCATGGATACAATAAGCATTTCCCGCGTCTGTCACCCGTCCAGCCACAGCATGTCCTGTTGGCAACGATGACCACCATACACTAAGCTACAAATGTATGTCATTGTCATGGATACAATAAGCATTTCCCGCGTCTGTCACCCGTCCAGCCACAGCATGTCCTGTTGGCAACGATGACCACCATACACTAAGCTACAAATGTATGTCATTGTCATGGATACAATAAGCATTTCCCGCGTCTGTCACCCGTTCAGCCACAGCATGTCCTGTTGGCAACGATGACCACCATACACTAAGCTACAAATGTATGTCATTGTCATGGATACAATAAGCATTTCCCGCGTCTGTCACCCGTTCAGCCGCAGCATGTCCTGCTGATGTCCGTGACCACCACATACTACACTGCAAATTTATATCATTGTCATGGATACAACAAGCACTCCCCGCGTTTGTCGGCCGCATCATATCCATGGTAACTGTGACCACCACACACTACACTACAAATGTATGTCATTGTCATAGATACAATAAGCGTTTCCTGTAGCTGCTCAGCCGCGGCATATATTCTATTGGCATATATGCGCATGATCAGGCACACGTACGTATCAAAGTCAATAAAACTGAATATTTATTTAGTGGTGTCGTTTTTTCCAGCGGTGGACAAGTTGACTCGCAACGATAAGAATTTCCCGGCGCTGGAGGGTGGCGGAGGAGCGGCACGCGCCGGCCCCACACCTGCCCCCTGTTCGCGGAGCGGCCCTGCGCAGCCCGTCGCCGCCACGATCCTCAGGAACTGTGTGTACCTTGTTGTTGTCGTACTGTCTTTGGGGTACACGATATAACCGTACAAAAGTATTTACATTTTACACTTTTACTGCGGTTTTGTGGAACTTGAGAAAGCATTTGGTGTCAGACAGGGATGCGTGCTGTCGGCTTGGCTATTCATCCTGTACCTAGACAATTGTCTTCAGAGATTAAGAAATATGAACGTGGGAATGCCAATGGATGACTCAGTGGTCAACTGCCTGCTTTATGCAGACGACGCAGTATTAATAGCAGAATCACCATCCGAACTAGAAACACAGTCACAACAATGAAAGATGATTGTATGAAGAAAGGCTTACAATTGAATGTGAAAAAATCGGCCAAGTGCGAGTCGGACTCGCGCACGAAAGGTTCCGTACCATTATCTATAAAAACGGCAAAAAAATCACGTTTGTTGTATGGGAGCCCCCCTTAAATATTTGTTTTATTTTAATTTAATTATTTATTTTTAAAGTAAATATATAACTAAATATTCTGTGAATATTTCAAGCGTCAACCTGTTGCCGTTATGAATATCGAGTAAAAACGAGCAAAAAAATCACGTTTGTTGTATGGGAGCCCCCTTAAATATTTACTTTATTCTATTTTATAGTATTTGTTGTTATAGCGGCAACAGAAATACATCATCTGTGAAAATTTCAACTGTCTAACTATCACGGTTCATGAGATACAGCCTGGTGACAGACGGACGGACAGCGGAGTCTCAGTAATAGGGTTCTGTTTTACCCTTTGGATACGGAACCCTAAAAAAAACGATAGAACGAAAAGATAATGGCGTTTAAAAGCGAGACAACTAGAACGAACACTAGGATTACGTTAATGATGTAGTGTAGGAGCAAGTGAATGAGATTGTATATTTTGGAATTACTTTTAGCAGCGTTGGAAGGTACACCACTGGTGTTGAGAGACGAGTGAGTGGAGGGAACAGCGTGAATGGAGCGTAAGGTGAAGTTCTAGGCAGCCTAAATCTACGCCAGAAGGCACAGCTCGCTGTACACATCCCAACGCTAAATTATGGAAGTAAAAGCTAGGTTGGCAAAGAGAGCATAAAAGTAATTGATTCTACTTTCATGCTCTCTTTGCCAACCTAGCTTTTCAGTTGGTCGAGATGAAAGCATTGCGCAAAATTTGTGGTATAACGCTTGCTGACCACGTTCGTAATTATTACGTAAAAAAAGACTTGGTCTGAAAGAGAGTGTCATTGTTAAGATAAAAAAAGGCATGCTCTGTTGGTTCGGACATGTAGAAAGAATGCGGGATGACAGAATGACGAAACAAATATACAATGCGAAAGTAGAAGGAGGCAGAGCCGAGGGAGATCAAGACTAACCTACCAAACTAACCGACCAAATTGGTCTTATCAGAACGTGATGTCAGGAGGTATGGATGATGGGTATAGGAGGATGTCAGGAGTAAGACCCTAGGAACCGGCAAGCGTGCATGAAAAGAGCTATGAATGTTAAAGAAGTGCGTGAAGTGTGTAAAGATCGCGTCTTATGGTATGACGCTCGGTTCTCTCTGCTTACCTCGTAAGGCTCCTGATGTGATGACGTACATAACTACAAATAAATAATAAGTCAGGAAATGTAACTGCACTCAAAAAATGACCCAACAAAAATCGTATACAAGTGGGCAGGGCTTAAAAGTCGTGTTCACGCATCACTTAGTCGATCATTTTTCACGCTAGTGGGCCCATGTCAAATCTTTGTGTACGTTTTCATCACTGTAAATCAACATGCTAGGTTGTGTTGTGAAGTGGTGCAGGAGCCATACAAAATTTAAATGTCCTGGGATCACTTTTCACTAGTGATAGTTGCTCAAATATAATTATAATCAAAAATGTTCAAATACGCTATCAAATCGAGATCGTCAATATTATGCCAAATGAAATCAGTCAATTTTAGACTTTAGTAGGATCTTTTTTTCTTCTTGATAAAATATTTAAAACGATAAAATTATCAAATATATTTTTATAACTAATACATTTTGCTTATTTTGTTTACTTTTAATTTTCCTACTGATTTAATTCGTCAAAATAACTGGATAGCTGCAGTTAGGCTAGAAAGACGTCAGCTACAGACCATAGATAACAGAAGGGTCAGACGGTAGTCGCTCGAATATAAGTTGGACTCTCGTCACATCAAGATGTAACACACTCCATGGACTCAGTGGATGCAACCGATATTTAAAGTCATCGTTCAAATAATACTCAGCCGGAAATCAAACCAAGGACCTATGCGCAGAAGATAGCTACACTGCTAACTAGGCTATACGGGTTGTCAAAATAATATTGTCATAAATAATTATTCGTAGTGGAATTCCTATCAACTATGTTACGTTATGGCTGGCATGTAGGGAGATAAGTCCGCCATTGAATTTAAATTATATTGTTTAATTAGTTCTGTTTATTTTGTGCAATAAATAGATTACATACATACGAATATTATGGCCTTATCATTTCACTTGTCTATTTAAATACCAATTTAGAATGCATTCGTATGTATAACAACTTAACAAATAAGTAATTGTAATTAAAACATAACAAAAAAATGTATTTATTTAATAGCATGAAAAATACTATTTTATTATATATTGTTCCTTTTCACTTATAGCATAATATCTTCCACGCGGCTATGACTCAACCATTGGCATTTCAGTCTGCGCGCGAACCAATCTGTGCTCTTGTTTTGAATTTAAACCAATAACTAGGCACGTGTATTAGTGTAACCTAATTGATACGTAATTAGAACATCGTCGTTTTGGTTTCACGTAGCGCCACTTTTTGTGCGGAATTTGTTCCGAGTAGAGTTCCTGACTTATTATTTATTCGTAGGTATGACGTACATACATACATTTTTGTTTGTTGTTTGCTCACATTGAAATTTAATGGAATGCTGTTTCTTTTCCATGCCATGATCGGCGGCGGTCGGATTTGCACCACAATGGTGCAAATCCGACCATCCATCTGTCACAGATTGGTGTTTACTATAAAGAAATCACTGCAGATCGATATCAATGGTTCCATAGTCAGTTAATATAAATCTTAGGTGTTTTAGGTAACGCACTATATCATAAAGAATATTATTTAAATTCCTAACCCCAGACACTCCAAAACCACAAATTATAACTTTAAGTTATTTAAAGAGTTCAACTTTAATCAATTGATACGTCCCTTAACTAGTGTGTTTCTTTGTATTAGCTGTACTAGTATTATAGCTGTTTAACTTGCTCGGCTACCTATGTACGTTTATCGCAGCCTCTGCAATCTATGTTTGTTTTAATCATTTCAGCTAAGCCAAGCGTATCGATACAGTTACATAGTCAGCCAGCCAGTGCGAGCAACTTCCGCCTGACGCAGACGAGCGGCAACCGCATCTCGATCCCGGCCGCCTCGCGCCGCTCGCTCGTCGACGACGACTTCCCGTCGCTCGGTGGCGGCCTCGGCTACGGGCACGACGACCACCCCAGCCTCGGCGCCGCCTCTACGCAGCCGCCCAAGGTAATGACTGCGTCACACCCGCCTGCTCTAATATCTTTACAATTTATTTAAAGCTAATTCATTGATTTGTGTTATTACATTTAAGGTTGCCATAATTAATAAACAAGAAATGAACGCGCTTAGGAGTAATCAACCGACATCCCAGTCTAAGAAATCACAGCTTGGTTCGGATGCATTCCCGGCACTGTCGTCTGCGGCGACCCCCGTCACACCGCCTCAGTGGATCACGGTTACCAAGTCCAAGGAGAAATCCCGGCCCGCAAAGCCGGAACCGCCGCCGCCGCCGCGCGAGCCCGCCTTCAATACCTCCTCAGACTTCCCCACGCTGCCTGTAAATAATTCAAAATCAAAAAATAAGAAACTCTTAACAATCATGCAATCGCAACCGACCGCGGCTCCGGCTCCGGCACCCGCGCCGAGCGATAACACAAAAATAAATAAAAAGGAAAAAAAGAAACAGAACAGTAATGTCAAAAAAGAGAATCTCGCAGACTTCACTCATGTGAACGGTGTGATCGATAAGAAAATTGCGAGGGAAATGTCGTATGTCGGTATTAGTGTAAATAATAATAATAATAACCTGGCTCCTGACATCGAGAAAAAAGTAAAAACTGTGGACTCTAACGTGACAGAAAAGAATAGAAACACAGGCAACGGTGATTTCGCCCTCGCCGCTAAGGACTATCCGCCGCTGAATACAACGATGGAGAACAAGGATGCCGACTGGCCGTGCAAAAAGACGAGCAACGGGAGCGTGCCGCCAGGGTTCAAGGCGCGCGCGGCTTGCGACGGCATGACCTTCACCAACTCCGCCGGGCAGACGTTCCCGGCGCCTGTGCACGCGTACGTTCCGCCGCCGGACTTCGAGCAGAGGAATCGAGCACTCGTGAAGCAGTTCGCGGTAGCGCTGGGAGGCGCTGCCGCTGTCGAAGACTTTAAGGTAGCGTCACGGGCGTTCCGCGACAGTGTCATCGGGGCTGACGAGTTCTACGGGCACTGCCGTACCGCGCTCGGTGCACAGCTGTCCGTGGTGTTCCCGGAGCTAGTGGCGCTGCTGCCTGACATCGGCAAGCAGCAGGAGCTGATGGTGGGCCGCGAGGCGGCCCTGGCCACGTGTACCAGCTGCGGCCAGTTGTTGGCACCCGCTGACTCACGCGTGCATGAAGCCGCGCACTGGCCCCCGTTAGCGACGCGCTAGCATGACCGCCGTCCACCGCTATAATAAACTCATAAATGTATGGGCAAGCAATAAACTGAAATTCCAAATGTCGTTCTTTAAACTGCCAATTTTGATCCGAATTAATGTGGGTGCCACTCATGACCTTGCGAGTGACGTCACTAACACTATTTTGCGCATTCGATAATATTGCTCCCGAGGATTGCCTTTATCTTCGCAAACGCTATCAAACTCATGTTTTAATATTGCAGTTTCTTTAAAAAGAAAGAAATTTAATTCTCAATGCAGAATGACATTCAGTAGTTTAGGAACAATTTTATTATTTTTGTATTGAATGACATTTTGAAATGTCCGTTTATTGTGAAGCTAACTCAGAGTCCGACGTGGTGCTGCCTGGTCAAATTCCAACAAGCCTTTTATAAGGAATGATGACTCAATCTAAAACTGCAAGATGTGTACTCAAGTCAACAGAAGGATCGTTTAGTGGTTAAATGGGTAGAAAGTTGAGAGGTGATGGCGTACTATGATACTCTCGAATGCTTAAGTATCCATACAGACTGAATACTAAGGTGTTACTACTACAGTACACATTGTATGTTTTTATATATATCGAAATTTTTATAGCCTGTGTGTCTGGTTTAGATTTCATCAACATTAATATCGATAAATGCTGTGTCTGAAATTCGCTGTGAGCGGTATTTTAGTTCTCATCAGGAGGTGCTTTGTAATTAAGCCACCATGCCTATGGTGACTTATAGTATTTTTTTTACAAACACTAGACGTGCATCTTACCTTGTGACCACTGCCATTATATTGGTATTATTGTTCTGTAACGTTCTCAAAACTATTGATGTGTCAATTGATTCATCTTTTTATGTAATCATGTCTTGGTAGTAGTTCCATCAGTAATTGTCATCGCGACTACCGTTTAGTTACGTCATACCTTACACTGATAACAACAGGTATGACATGTGTATTATGATATGTAACATGTTCTGAATGTGATAATGTGAATCAATAATAATAAATAATAAGTCCGTGATTGATACATTACGTACCTTCTATGGACGTTGCTGAGTGGATTCTCACATTTTCCATATGAACAAGCATGTTGATGTTAGACAGTCAGGTTTGGAATAAGGCTGTTATTCCACTATTATATATTCATCATTGTTATATGACGTCATAACTGTCATCGTTATGTTCCTCATATGATAAAATGTGATCATAGACACTTCGTACCTACGTATACAAACGGGAGGACGACTTGCGAGTCTATTCTACACTTCAATCAAAGAACACAAAACTCAAGAACCATTAAACTTATTTGACGTTTTACAGAAAGAGATAGCGTTGGCGGCGTGTGTGCCTGCAAAAATAAAAATATAAAAAATTTCATAGTTAATTTGTTTAATTACAAATCACCTAGTTACTAAATTTATAGTTCTCGTTTTGAAAGATATTCTTGCCTTAAAATTTTTCTTTTAGATTTCGTGCTTGGTAATTGAACAAATTTATTACGAAAATTTGAATATTAATTTAGTTTAAAAAATATATAATTAGTATACAAGATTTCGCAAATGTAGCAACGGTACACACAACATTACACAGAGTACAAATTATATGATGACATTTTACAGCATCCTCTCAAGTAGTACCACTTTTCTGTGCTATTATTTGAGAGCATGTTGTAAAATGGGATAAACGCTAACATTACTATCTGGGTTGCACTGTCTTACATATTTCTGTGAGGCATAGAAGTAGGATCGGTTTTTATACAATAATGGAATAGCTGCCTAAGGCCATGTAATAATGACCAAAAAAAATCTTAACAATGAATCTGCATTCTACCATCCAAATAATAGTACCATGTTATGTATCCGGATAATCAACATGTGCGTAGTTTATTTTACAGTGATCAGCTGCAATCCCTACGGCGACGAATTCTGAGGCCAGTGTTGCCTATTTCATATTATGTATTCGAATTTTTAGTTTACTAGTTGTACTGGAGTACCGTTCCTGTCAATTTCGTGTAAATGTGACGCTAATAGGTAATTTATATAAAATTAACTGGTAATTAGATAAGTAGAATACATAGTGTGTATAGAATGTTTGTATTTGTACGTCATTGTAAAACTTGTTTTACACTTGTTGACAGGTGTACTGAAATATCCTCAGTTTTTAAGGCGTTTTTGCAACACCGTGTATTCAAATTGCTAGTATTCGTGAAAATATGACACGAAGGTGTTAATAAAAAATGAGACTCCTCATGTCTCATTTTGACCTCACACTGTCGTATATCCGTCCATCTGTCACAGCTTCCACTATCACTCTGTGCAAACTTGAGACTTGAAATTTAACATATACAGGTGAGACTTTTTTATGTACAAATACCCTCATTTATATACAGACGACTTCGTGTCGCCAATTTGTTTGACATGGTAAGGATTTATTTTTTTATAAGAGCCATTTGAAACCAAGGAGGTGAGGCTAGAAGTAAACTGTGTCCTCATAATTTGACATCTCTCTTTACACCGCTGCTCACCTCAAATAGGCATCAAATTTATAAAAAATAACATCTCTCTATTTTGAAGGAAAATAGCACAATTTTCGTAACTATTATAAATCGTTCCATAATTTATAATTTTATTTAAATATCATTTTGATTTTATAGAGAACGAATCTTATCATTTCTATACGAATCTTATATTTCTAATGAAAACACACGACGTATCGTTCTCATTAAATTGTACCACGTTTATAAGTTATTGCAATAGCGTTTGATTTTAAAGTCATGCCAATGGGGCAGCATTAGAAATATATGTTAATCAAACAGTACTGTTTTGATCGTCATAGAATAGTAACAAAAAGGAATCAATATACATTTTCTCCCAATTTCAACTAAACTTTCTATGGTTTTTCTTTATTGTAACTTTGCTCTTTTTCTCCTGAATTGTAATTTTATATCACTCGCTTTCATTGATTCTTATTGTTTAATTATTCATTTTGACAACGAAATATTTGCCTCATAATTGGTAGTTATTTTAATTAAAAACGGTAAAGCATTGTTATATGATTAGATGTTTGTATTCTTACGTCGACTTCTTGCTCTTGTGGCATTTTTGACTAGAAGCTTTCGTTACATATTTTATAAATTTGCTACAAATGCATGCATACCGTACGGTCCATTTACAGAAAATATTAGTTGTCATTTCATTAATACGACTCTTGTAGAATAATTGCGCACGATAGTTGAAAACATGTATTGCGCTTTACGTGGTCATTGTCATACATACTTTACGTGCTCATACATTGCTGTATACTGTACACTTTCACAACTGTTAGCGCTGCTGTAAATATGCCGGAGTATCATCTCTGATATACCGTAAGTAAACGTAAGTATGTAGTGTAAATGTATACGCCCAAATTAATAAAATATAATATGATCATAATATAATCGTGAAAAATTCAAACCACGTATACTGAACCACGTAAACCAGGTATACTATGAGAGCCGCCAGCAGGGCTAGAAACAAAAAAAATAAAATACCAAAACAGATGACCAATAAATAATTGATGAGTTTATTCAAAAGCAAACAAGATGGTGCCCTCGACAGTCCGCATATATTATTATATTCCGGAGTATTGCGTGGTAGCCAATATGATAGTAGCAATATTCAAATATTTATTAAATCTATATTGATCGCTAGTTTTTCAACAAATTCGTTTTTGTTCGTTCAGTTCACTTGTACAACTATATACTACTATCATAATTAAAATAGCTTTCAAATATAAACAAACCTCATTGAAGTAGGTACATGGGTTAAAGCTGCGATTACCTTATAAACGTAACAAGGGACAAAATAGACAAATGTTTTCTTTCATTTCACACTCATCCGTTTACTGCCGCAATGTACTGTCGAGTAAAGAGCATGTCAGAAAATTTGGTGGTTACCAATATTGCGATGTAACTTATCAACTTGGTACCATTCTTATTTCATATTTTCGCCATTTGTTCTTAAGCCATGGGTGCCATTACCGAAACCTGTAGTTAAAACATATACTTACTTATACGGTCAATTAAAAAAATAAAGATTTTCGCTCCTTACATAGGTATCATTTAAAGTAAAGTAACATTGTATTTTGATTAAATGACATAAAATTACTTACATTTGTGACAAATGGGCCGTTTCAAGATTTTGTCTTCGTTCACAGCCATGTTTATTTCCCCATGGCCGCGCTCGTTTCGATAATGTAGCCCCATGTCTTATTCTGCCGAGTGTGAGTCTCGCTACATTTAATTTGTGAATTGTGTTAGTTTGCGCGTTCTACCGCTTGTGCTGATTCAATGTATCACAATTACTAAGTTGAAAGTGATTTGTAATGCATTAATGTTAGGCGTTAAACGTTGTAAAATATATTATTTCAAAGTTAATAATCTTATATTTTTGTACTTTCAAACTGAAATTTAGTTTGTGAAAATATTTTTGTTGAATACATTTTATGGTTTTATTGTTATTTGTACATGTTGTATGGATAACCATAGCGCCCTCACTGGGTCCCCTTGCTCAATCTCCCCGGAGACTATATAGAATTGTTCATTCCCTTTTCCTACGTCATTACCTACCTAATGGTATATATTTTTTTTATATTTAAAGAAAATAGAATAATTAAATTGTTTTCAAAGACTGTGACCTAAGAAAGGTCTGGTTTTCCTTCTGGGTTGTGAAGATCTGGCGGCAGTCGTTCCATGTGTAAAAATCAGTATCTTCGCGAAATCCTTAGTAGATAGTGGACCCCGCCACCGAATTAGGAAACGGGAAAACGCTAAGTAGAAGATAATAATCAAAATGTTTATTTTTCTGTTAATAGAAAAATATTAAAGAACATTCTCCTACGTCTACTACGTGGCATAAAAAATTGGAATTGGTCGCCCATATTTTATTGTTATATTTTTTTTTTGACAGGATTATAAAACAAATTCATTTGTTAGTTCGCTTCGCCATACGGGATCAAGTCAATCAGTGGGATACCTAATGAGTACTTTATGGACTCCTTAAGGACTTGCATAAGCGTTCCTAGGGGCAAGAGAGATAGCGGGTCTACGTTGGGATCGCTACGTAATTCCATTAAATATAGGCAATCCCGGGAAGGTCAAGAATGTTCGTCGCCATTTGTTACCATTCCGGTTGACGATAAACCCAAACTTAATATGCACTTAGCTTGAGACATAGAACTTGGACTATGGATCACCATTTTCATTATGGCACTCCTTCAAACACTCATTTGTCTTTTTCCTGATTGTCCTGTCGATGATATCACATTAATTTCGTCGTTCTCCGCTATGGGGTATAGGGTCCGCTTTGGGTTACTTTTCTAATTACTTGGCGCTTTATTCCATTCTGTTACGAGTCTGATCAATCTCTGCTGTTGAGGTTTTATGCATTTAAAGATAACCTTATCTGAGATGATCGGCTGTATTAAGAGAGAAAGTCGACATTTTGAATAGAAATCTCATTAACGATGAGAAATTTTGCCAAATTCACGACAGTTTGTATTCTTTTTTCAAATGATTTGAATGAAAAGATAACTGTATGCTCGTCAGACGCTTGTCTTTTGGCGCGTGGCTCTCTGTGCCTAAAAGGATCTTAGCGTGAACGTTTAGATAACAAAGTCGGCCAAGTGCATGCACACTCGCGCGCTTTGCTATGATTGATGAAAACGAAACCACAGAGCGATGTAATTTGTGAACAGCGCCATCTAGTGTAAAGTATCGGAACTGAATGAAATTCAAATGAACTTTGAAATTACCTATGCCTCAAATGTGGCGAGTTCCACTACTTGGCTGTTCAAGTTAGAAACTAGGAAGCAAAATGTTTAGTACAGATAGTGCGATATAATATGTGAAAACAAAAAACAAATGTAATAGCATATTCTAATCTATGACATATACGTTTCTACAAAAGAAAATACATTTTAAAAGTGTCGACTATTACTCGGTAACCTGTAAAGCCTGCTTAGCCGTGATAGTTTTGATTTTAAATTCACTATATGGACTACTACCATGCTTTTTTAACAACATTCTCTCCCCCAGGTGGGAGCGAATAAAAAAATTCATTCTCTTTACGTGTAGGGTAGGTACCACCAAAAAAAATTTTTCAAGTTTTTGTTCTACCACTTTGTCAGCATAGTTAATATGTATATGCCAAACTACAGTTTTCTCGTGTCAAGCGTCTCTGAGCTAGGCCGCGTAAATAGGCGGCACACGAACAGACGGACATAGCAAAACTATAAGGGTTCCTTGTTTACTACGAAACCCTTAACGTAAGCTTAACAAGATTCTTCAATCGGTAATTATTAATAGAAAAAACTGATTTGATAGATAATATATAACAAAAAAATCCTGAGTGTGTTTTTATACCACTTAACTATGCCGAATAAGCGTACGGCCCACTTACACTGGTTCTTATCGCAACCTATAAAACTTTACAATAGGTACTTACCGCGTTACCTAACCTAAAATTCACATTCTACCCTTTCAAAGAACATCATGTTTTGTCTCCTGTGAAATCTGAGAGTTCAACTTTATATCCTATGAGAGCTATGAGAGTATACCTACTATGTCTTTTGATACAAAAAAAAGTATTATGTAGTACGTAATACTTTATCATCGCACGTAAAAAGTTAGATTTCTGGATCCACTGTACTGATTTTATTGTGAGAGCTGTTTAGATCAAACATTGTTAGTAGCTACTGTTGATGAAGGTAGTAATTTGTCAGTCCCAATATATGCCGAGAGTCGGCGGGCTGCTGTGATGTATGTTCTTCCATTGATATCTTTCGGAGCGGATCACGGTGGGTGACCTACCTTACATCAATCTTCGCAAAGGGGCCTCTACGCGTTGGTTATATACCGCACACGCCTATCAAATGACCGAAATAAATACTCGTGAGACAAGACATAATAAAAATATTTATTTATTTGCGCTCTTACAATCATCATAGATGCACTAGGTCTAGGTAGGTATATTATAAAAATAATGAAGTAAAGGTTATGAGACAGTGTCACTAAGCCGAAGTCTGTGTCTCAAAACAGCAGCTTTCCCCACGAGATGAGACAGTGGTACAATTATAATAAGGGGATATAAATTATTAATTCTCAATGTAATATAAAAACACAATGAACTAAAATGATAGTCTTAATATATACGTGTGAATTTAGTAATTTATTTAATTTTGTTGTTGCCCTAACATAACCCCATGCCACAGGGCGAATCAGTGGGTGGGAAAAACTTCGAATCCATTTCGAATATGGCAGGCAATGTGAAGTGAGTACATACACTGATTCGCCCTGTAGCATAGGGTTACGCTATATATAAGTGGGTAGTAATTATTTTCTGACAAGCATTTAGTATGTGATTGTATATTTAATTGTTCTATCTATCTATAACTTCACGCCAAATCCCTTACGGGGTAGGCAGAGAGAACCGAGCGCCACGTGACTCGATCCTTATATACCTCACTCCCTTCTTTAACATTCATTGCTCTTTTCATGCACGCTCGCCGGTTTCTAGGGCTCCTGACATTACCTTCTAATAGAACACGACCAAATTGATCATGGTAGGTAAGTCTTGGCCTTCCTCGGCTCCTACATCCTTCCACTTTTGCATTGTATATCTGCTTCGTCATTCTTTCATCCTGCATTCTTTCTACATGTCCGAACCAACGGAGCATGCCTCTTCTTATTTTAACACCGACGCTCTCTTTCATACCAACTCTGCTCCTAACCTCATCATTGCGAATACAGTCTGCAAGCGTTACCCCACAAATTTTGCGCAACGCTCGCATTTAAACCACGTTTATCCTACTTTCATGCTCTCTCTGCCATACCCAGCTCTCGCTTTCATAAGTAAGCGTTGGGACCAGCACTGCATTGTGTATAGCCAGCTGCGCCTTCTGGCTCAGGTTTTAACTGCCAAGAAGTTTTCCCAACGCTCCATTCGCACTATTGCCAGCACTCACTCGCCTTTCACATCTGCAGTGTACCTTCCATCCCTGCTGAAAGCGCATCCAGGATATACAAACTCATCCAGTTGTGCCAACACTTCATCATCTACCGTAATCCTTACATTGGTTCTGGTTTCTTCTCTTTCAAATACCATTATCTTTGTTTTCTTCGCATTCAATAGTAAGTCTTCCTTCATATATTCGTCTTTCATCATTGTGACTAGTGTTTGCAGTTCAGATGGTGTTTCTGCTAACAGGACGGCATCATCTGCATACAGCAGACAGTTCACCCATGCGTAATCCTACATTCGTCGATCTTATTCTCTGTAGATAAATATCGAGAAACAGAATAAACAGCCTAGCAGACAACATGCAACCCTGTTTGACACCAATTTTAACATCAAACCAGGGTGACATGTTGCTATCTATTCGAACACATGCTGAGCAATCCTTGTAGGTGGACTGCACAGCACGGAACAGTGAACCGTCAATCCCATATCTCGGCAATATGCACCACAGTTCCTTTCGCACAACCCTATCAAATGCCTTCTCAAAATCCACAAAACAGCAGAAAACTTTCTGATCTGTGGCCAGATGCTTCTCTACGATATTGCGGAGCGAGAAAACTTGATCCGTACATCCCCTTCCATTTCGGAATCCTCCCTGTGCCTCCCACATTTCCGTCAGATTTCACCCTCATTCTCCTTTCAATTACCTTTCATATACTTTTGCTGCTAAGCTGACCAAACTGATGGCCCTATAGCTGACGCAGTCCATGCGTGATCCCTTGCCTTTATACAATTATACAAGGGTACGATGACTGCGCGTCCCCAGTCCATTGGGACCCTCCCAATTTTCTAGCATAGGTTGCATAAGTACCAGAAGGCGTCCCGGACGTAAGTGCCACCTAGTTTGATCATCTCAGCTGTGATCATATCAATTCCTGCAGACTTTCCATTTTTCAAACTTCGTATCGACCATTCAATCTCATCCATAGTTATACCTTCATCGGACGCCGTCAACGTGTAGTGAGCATCAGACTCACTCTCATTGTCATCGTCAAATAACAACTACCTGGAGGGTTGTTCATTAAGTAAGCTCCAAAGGGGTTGCTGTATAAGCAGCAGGGGTAGCAACTTGCGAGCAATACTTCCTGTACACACAAACCCCCAGACCTAGACAAACAGACATGTACATGCACAATGTTTATCCTGTGCGGGAATCGGAGCCACGAGCGTTGGTGTCAAAGTAGTGTTACTACCACTACGGCACCGAGCTCTTCAAGATTGGTTATGACTATAGACAATAGTGAGTCACTGTAAAGTTATTGTTTGGGATCAATTTGTCCCATTGGGGATAATTGAATAAATAAAATACATACATACACATTCATAACTGGATTTATTTACGGCTGAAATAGAAGTCGAATTATATACATTTTGATATTTCGTTTATACTTATATTGATCTTGTGGCCGATTTTAAAATGTTGACTATTATGACAGTCTTAAATCCACTATAAAATATTGTGTACACTATTTGTCGCTTTTGCCCCATCCCAAGAAACCCTTGACAAGTCCAGTTAGGCCAGCGCCCTGCTTCTTGCTGTCGGCGGCGCCAGTCTTGTCGTCCAAGTTGGGGAACTCTATGAAATTGCACGCCAAGTCGAAGAACAGCGGCTTGCAAGGTATGGCCTCCATCGGGGGCGGCATTTTGTAAATATTAGGATTTTTGGTGAGCGCCTGCGTGTCCTCGCGGTACTCATCGAGCCGGTCCACCAGTGGCTTCTTATCCTTGTACGACTTGCCGCTACTGGTGTACTTGACCTCCTCGTCCTGGTCCTCGTCATCTTCCAGAACAGAGTCCGCGTGGACTTCAAACTTACAGCTTTCTATGTTTTTCTTCAAAATTTGCAATTTCTCTACGAGTTGTTTATCAGTAATTTTGGCACTGAGCGACTCAGTGGTATATGTGTTGCATCTTTCGAGCATAGCCAAGGCTTCCCTGAAACGCCTGAGGCCAGTCAGCACTTGTGCTATGTAGAAGCAGCGGAACGCACGGTACGCCTTCATCTGCTGCTCAATTTCTTGTTGGTAGCCCGCGTCGCTCTCGAAGCCCGGCAGCTGCTGCAACTCTGTGAAGTTCTGTAAGATGATCTCATAGAGTCTGGTCAAGTCGTGCGGGCGCACCTTCTTGCCGTCCATTTGGGTATTGTTCTCCCGAGCCTCCTCCGCTTGCTGGACCAGCAGGTTGTTTCTTTCGATGGTACGCATGAGACGCAAGTACATCAGATACGACAACAAGTAATTAATACCAGACATCTGAGCTTCAGATGCCGACTTGAGCTTGGGATCGTTTTTGATTTCGTCTTTTATAGCAGAAATAGCGTCCTTGCAATCCATAAGAATGTTTTCTAGGATGTCGATTTTGGCTTGGACGGTTTGCGCGTTGCCGACCGACTTGTCGAAGTCCTGGAGGGCGATCAGGAAGAGGCGCACTTTCTCGGGTCTCACGGTGACCCGGCGGCCCCGCCACTCCACTTCGTGCATCACGCCAGAACGGGACTCTCTGCAATGAAGGAATTTGCGGAGTAACAACAAAATATAAAATAACAACTAAACATCGATTTCTTGTTAAGTTCGCGTTTTGTTCTTGTTGAGCGTAGACAGAAAGTTAGACTTCATTTTTTTTATACATCGCCGGGAGTAATACAAGCATGCTGCCCACCTGATGTAATGCGGTTACCGGAGCCTATGAACGCTCGCAATAGATTAAGTACAACTCCTTACGAGCTTGCTGGTGACCTCACTCACACGCAGGAACACCACAACCCTCTAGGGAGTTGTTATTTGGCTCCGGTTTTCTGTGAGTTGAAGGTACTTCCGCAGACAGGCTGCTTTGATGTGCCCTACCTCACTTATAAACAGCCAGACCAAGACAGACATGTTCATGCACACAAATGTTTTCCCTGTGTGGAAATAGTACACAGTTTCTATTTGTGATCTAGGGTTGCAGGTTGAAGGGTGGTAGATTGCATCAAAGTAACCCGATCGAGGAAGTACTTCCACTTTACAGAAATTCGTACTAAAATAGGAACTCCTTAGAGAGTTGTTGTATTGCAAGCGCTCATAGCTACGGCGACCACTTTACATCAGTCGTTTATCTACTCACGCTATGTCTACATGTGAATGCCAACACATCTGGGATCGGCAACGCCTAGGTGACACTCCTAGTGTTGCAACTGTCCATAGACTATAGGCCGTATGCTTGTTTGCCACCTTAGTGGTAGAAAAAAGTAGAGAGCCTACAAAAGACCGCAACAAAACATCAACTGTTGGGAAGGTTGTCTGGATGTCTTGTTGTTGGTAGTTAGCACAGCTAACCGGAAGTATTCAATCTCCTGAAGGGATACGTAAGAGAGGTAGGGCGCATCAAAGTAGCTAAAAAAAGCTGGGGGAGGTACCTCCACCTCACAGAAAACCGTAGCCAAATAACTCCTTGGAGGGTTGTTGTGTTCCTGCGAGTGAGTGAGGTCACCAGTAAGCTCATAAGGAGTTGCTGTTCTAACTTAAAGCTGGTGATAGTTCGGACCCTTCGAATTTTCGACCTGTTTCCATACTGCCCATTCTCAGTAAATTTTTTGAAAAACTAATGTTTAGCCAGTTGCTCAGACATTTCAATACACATAATTTGCTTCATAGGATTTACGAGAGGTTGTTCAACTATAGACGCAGGGATTCATTTGCTTAAAAGTATATTCGCGGAATGGGAAGGTTCGCAAGATGCCTTGGGAATTTTCTGTGATCTGTCTAAAGCGTTTGACTGCGTGCACCATGACACTCTTGTCAGAAAATTACACCACTACGGTGTCAGGAACAAGGCTCTCGAACTTCTGTTTTCTTATCTGGGCAATAGGATACAGAAGGTCGATGTTAATGGTAAAAGATCTTCGGGGTCCCCTGTAGTTATGGGAGTCCCACAGGGGTCAATTCTAGGTCCATTCTTATTTTTAGTATATATAAATGACTTACCTTATTATGTAAAGGATAAACATGAGATTGTATTGTTTGCGGATGATACCTCTTTGACATTCAAAATTAATAGACAGTTAGGTAATTATGACGAAGTTAACGATGCTCTCTCTAAAGTTATGCATTGGTTTAATGCTAATAATCTGCTTTTAAATGATAAAAAGACTAAAATAATTAAGTTCTCAACACCTAATGTAAGACAGGTGACTACCAATGTACATGTTAATGGAACTAATTTAGCCCCTGTGGAGACAACTGTGTTCTTGGGTATAACAATTGACTCTAAACTACAATGGGGCCCACAAATTAAAAAATTATCAGGAAAACTAAGTTTAAAACTATTAGACGGCTCACTGATGTTGATATGGTTAGAATAGTTTATTTCAGCTACTTTTATAGTATTATGTCATACGGAATTCTTCTTTGGGGTAACTCCGCGGACATTAACACCATCTTTTTATTGCAAAAGAGAGCCATAAGAGCTATCTACAAACTTGATCCCCGGGAGAGCCTTAGAGAAAAATTCAAAGAAATAAATATTCTAACAGTCGCATCGCAATATATCTATGAAAATCCTTTGTATGTCCATAAAAACATAGACTCATTTTGTAAAAAGAGTGATACTCATAACATAAATACTAGATATAAGCATAATCTTGTGTTACATCCAAGCCGTCTCCACAAAATAAGTAATTCATTTATGGGGCAATGTATACGGTTCTATAACAAACTTCCCAGCAATATAAGAGAATTGTAAATAAACAAATTTAAAACTACTATTAACGCCAAATTGTGTAGCAGGGCATATTATAAAGTATCTGACTATATTAATGATAAAAATGCCTGGGATTGAGTCGATCCAATTATAATGTAATTAATAAATTATGTAAATTTGTTTGGATACCAAAAGAGGGATGCCTGAGTTTTGTGGCAGTATTTTTATCAGTGCTCACCTAGTCACGAACTGCACGGAGGGAAAAAAAATATTGTGACTATTCCAAAATAAATGTAGCCATTTTTACGGAATAAAGATTTTGACTTTGACTTTAACAGCAGAGCATGGCATCGCTTGAGTGATACATAAAGTATTGCAAGCGTTCATAGGCTACGGTAACCGCTTTCCACCAGGTGGGCCATATGCTTGTATACCTCTCGACGTTGTATAAAAAGAGACGTCGACGAATGATAATGTGAACATAACTACCACATGTTTGTATTCCACGCGAATCTTATAAAATTTAGCATACGCGAACAGCTTTACACGTGCAGAACATATAATAGGTATTTAGAAGCGATGTTGGCCACAACAGACGAGCTTCACGTATATTATTCAACTTTGTTTACTTTCAGTTTCGTAGCCGAGCATGAGTACTAACTTTGCCTGCGCCATAAGCGAGTCCAAGTTCTCGATGAGTCCCTGGCCGCGCATGGCCACCAGGTCACCGGCGGCCGATTCGTCTCCGATGTTGTAGGCACAGTAACGCAAGCTCGGCTTCAGTTCTTCCACCTGAAACACGAAATGGTAATAATACGTTAGACATTCAAGGTTCGGCAAAGCATGAGTGTTGCAAATGGCTAATGGCAGGCTACGGTAACTACTTATCATCAGGCAGACCGTAAGACTGCCACCTTGGTGTATAAAAAAATATATAAATTCAAACAACAACAGACGCTCGCATTTCCAATAGACATGTGACAGTGATAGTCTAGTTACGTGCTTCCCAAATTGGTGTGTATCGACTCCATGGGGTCGATTGTAACAAGTAAGGGATCCATCACATTTAAACAGTAGTTACACAGGGGGTCTACGGGGAGCAGAAAATATATAGGCATGGGGTACGGGACAAAAATGTATAAAAAAAAGCCGAGCAAGTGATAATTACAAATATATACATAAATCCGAACACACGAATTTAGTGGTACATGTCAGGATTCGTAACATGTCAGTTTCCTCGCCAAAGCCTGACCCGTTAATCCTAATGGATTAGGAAACGGGGTGACGCTAGGAAGCAAAACATTCGCGTACGTATAAACGTGCGCCAAGTCACAGTCATTCGTACGCTTTTGTAAATACACACCATTTATGGGTATGTATTGTTAGTTTACTATTAAGAGTGATTTCCTTAATAAAACGCAATTCATGGTTGACGACACTCCTGGGGTAGCAAGTGCGTACGCTACGATAACTGTTTACCGTCAGGCAGGCCGCATGCTTGTTTACCATCTTAGTGGTATAAAAATAAATTCAGACGACGCTATAATATTTAGTACAATATAATTTGTTACATAACAAAAATTATATAGCACAACAATATCGCTCAGTATGTGTGTAGTATGGACACATTCACTGGACTAGTATCGATGGTATACAGTTGGGGTGCATATGTTTTAGTATGCATCGATACTGAGTAGTTACATAAATCGTTTGTAGTTATGCCGTTTGTATGTGTGTTGTATAGTGAATAAATGCATTTTTTTCCTTTTGTTAGTTATTATGTGTTTGAAAATTTTGTAGAACAGATTGGATACAGAACAGATAGGTTTAATAGTCTAATAATTTAAAAGTTGTATGAACATAAAAGTGCCATCTCAAAGCTAAGCGATTAAATTGAGGTACCATTTCAAAACTAGAATTATTTACTAAAATTTGTTACGATTTTGTAACACTAAAGAGTGGTTAATAGACAAATTCTGTGCTTGGCAAAGTTTAATTTAATAAAAGTCACTGTATTATGGACGAGTAGCAACCACATCACAATCATGTTAAACTGCGTATTTGGGAAACATGCCATAGTAACTAAAATCACGCTGTGGCTGTGCTTTTATTGTAGCTCCATCACATCCTGGGTAATGAAAAATATGTAACACGAAAACACAACAGTCGCCAGTCACTCTTACTTGTTTACCTTTTGTTTGTAGACGAGTCTGTCCTCATCAGGCAGCGCGGCGCACAGTTTGTCGAGCACGAGCTGCGCGCGCTGTAGGCTGTCGGCGGCTGCACGCCATTGCTGCAGCTCGACGAGCAGCACGCCACCGAGCCACGCCGCGTATGCGCCCGCTTCCAACTGCGTGCGGGCGTCGCACGCACCACTCTGCTATTGTACATAAAACATCTTTATTATACAACAAAAGATGGAGAGATACCATTTCAAATCAAATTAAACACTACAATTTCATAGACAGCATTTGAGGTGTGCACCAATGCAAAGTACCTACTCTAGAAATATATATGTACATCCCTTTTTTTCTATGTAACCCTACGTTTTTGGAGAAAAATGTAACGATAGTTGTCAGGAAATATTATGAATCAAAAATCTTCCTGTACCTATGGATTGCACCATGAATATATATTTTTTTATACAACGCCGGGCGGTATACAAGCATACGGACCATCTGATGTAAAGCGGTTACCGTAGCCTATGAACACTTGCAACACATTAGGTATTACTCGCGCGATGCTACCTCTCACGTCAGTTACTGGTGACCTCACTCATTCGCAGGACACACAGAATAACCCTCCAAGTCATTGCAATTTGGCAGCGGTTTTCTATGAGGTGGAAGTACTTTCCCCGACGGGCTAAGTTGACGTGCCCTACTTCTCTTAAAGACACCCAGAGCAAGGCAAACAGAAATGTTCATGCACACAAATGCTTGCAATGTAAATGTAAAACCCGTGTGGGAACTTGGTATCAAAGTAATGTTACTAACCCACTGGTAAAACTGCAGATTGTTATTTAGCTGTGAAATAAGATTTACCCTAAGCAACCTCTTGAGGAGGTACTGAGTTCCTAACGGTGGCATTTCATTAACAACATTTTTTGTATTACAAGCTTCGATAGGCTAAGGAACGGCGACACATCTAGCAGGCCATAATGCTTGATTTCAACCGATGTATTATAAACATAGAAAGTACACACAGGGTGTGTACATAAATACCTCGCACAATTGTAACAATGTTTGTGCATGCGAGCATGCTTTCTTCAGCCGAGAAACAAGATGAAACTTCTTCCGAGGCTCAGTGTTGGCTTCCTGCCGCAGTTGCATGGCATGAGCCCACGCCCTTTCAGCCTGCAGCAGAGGCACGCAAAGCAACCTGTTCTCAGCTCTGGCAGTGGTCAAATGCGTACTCGTGACGTCACGGCGGCGGTAGTGACGACGGTCACCCTTTTATAAAAACAACATACAAATACAAATGCTTTATTGTTAACAAAAACTTCTTTTACATGTACAACAATTATTGAGCTACCCTTTTAGGTAATATATTACCCGTGCCAGGGTTGCCCGCTCTTCTATAGTTAACATAAACAGTAACTAAAATATGACTATTTCATATATTTACTTATATTCTATGTATTTACCTAATAATTCTAAGATGAAAGACTTTATCCGTCCTATAAAAAATTATAATGCAAACTTAATACTAAACAATCGATTTAAGAGATGACAAAAATGGATCTACATCCCTAGGTAAGTACCAATGTGTATATCTATGTATTGTACATATATGAATTATGTGTGTTCATTGGTTAGTGCTGTATGCGTGAGTGTGTGTATATGGATGTGTGTGTGTATGTGTATGTATCGATGCGTGTGTGCGTGAGTATGTGGGTGGGTGTGTGTATGTGTGTGTGCCGCGTGTTTGTATGCGTTGACATGTCATACAAATTTTTATTTGAAATAAATAAAAAAAAATAAGCCACAATAAAATTAAAGATTAAAAGAATAAAAACCTGCGGTATTTTGAGCACTTTACGGAGACGTCTGAGGCGTCGTGAACAATAGCCCCTGTATCGCTGATAGTCTCCATGACGCAAACCATGTTGCTGTTGCGCATCCTTTGTGAGGCGGAATACTGATTTTGTGTTAAGGATTATCTATATGAATAAGATGCCATATCCTGCTAATACATTTTAACCTGGATTTCATATAATTTAAGTATATTTGCACAGAATTGACCACAGTACAACTTACAAGATAGATACTCACTATAAGACATGGCTGGGACCAGTTTTGTACACTATCTTTACGTGCGATCTTCCTGAAACGCAAAGTGTAGTAACGGCCACATTCGCAGACGATACTGCCATCCTCGCAAGCAGCAACGATCGCTACAAAGCGTCACAAACCCTCCAACAAGGACTAGACAAAATCGAGCAGTGGTTAGCAAAGTGGCGAATCAAAGCAAATGCCTCTAAGTCTACACATGTCACATTTGCACTGCACACTGGAGACTGTCCACCTGTACAATTGGGAGATGCCATCTTGCCACACAATGAGTCTGTTAAGTACTTGGGTATGCATCTAGATCGAAAACTCACCTGGAGAAAACACCTACAAAAAAAACGTGAACAGCTAAATCTTAGATATCGGACACTTCATTGGTTACTTGGAAGGAATTCAGTGCTAAGTACAGACAATAAACTTCTTATCTACAAGGTCATACTAAAGCCTATATGGACATACGGTATTCAACTGTGGGGATCTGCTTGTAAATCCAATATTGCCATCATACAGAGAGCTCAAAATGGCATTCTTAGAAACCTGACCAACGCTTCATGTTTCCTGAGAGACAGTGAATTGCATGGAGAGCTAAACATCAACACAGTCAATGATGAAATAAAGCTATCTATGACTAGCTACAAACAGCGAATAGCTATGCATCCAAATCCTCTGGCAGTGGGACTTGGAAGCATAAATTATAGAAAAAGACTGAAACGTAACCACATAATCGAGTTGGATTTGTGAATGCGGGAGTAATGGTCAATGGATCACTTCTCTCACAGAACTGGAACTTTTATAATATCTGCTCATAGTTGATGGAAAAAAAAAGACTGATCGCAGATCATAGTACAACAAAAAAAAACTATAAGACATGAGCAACACAACCAAAAATCCCTGCATCAACACAGTAACAAAATTGCCCTATGACACAATAAAATGCAAAGCATGGCACACACACCCACGCTGTACTCCGCAATCGCTCAGCTCATTGGCTTAGTCAGTAATAGAAAGAAAATGAGGCCACTCAGCCAGTACCACAAACCAGAAAATCACATTGTTGATCCGTGTACTAGCCAATAAGAGTTACACATTCTATTTTACACCCCCGACCCATAGCGGTGAATTAGTTACTAAGTAAAATGGGTCACATTGATTCTCCATATGTTATTTACTTCATGGTCTGCATGCAAGGTATGGCATGGCTTGTATGCAGATCAACTCAAAGCTGTGTTGACTTACAATGTGGTGCACCACCACTACTTTTATTAAATCGTGTATTTTTGTTGATGATGAATTACGTGAACTTATTTACCTACTACAAGTGTACAGTAACTCTACATTGCATTGCCGATAACAAACACATTACTTCCTTACTTTTTGAACTCTTACTACTTTCGGCTAGTCTCTTATACCTTGACGGTTAGCTAGAGAGTTGAATTTTTTATCACTGATAGTACTCATTATTAACACTAAAATACCAAAATCTTAACCGATGGAGATTAATAGTATTCGAGTAAAAAATTGTTGAATTTACGAAAATCTATCTATATATCTATCTATAACTTCACGCCAAATCCCTTGCGGGGTAGGCAGAGAGAACCGAGCGCCACGTGACTCGATCCTTACATATCTCACTCGCTTCTTTAACATTCATTGCTCTTCTCATGCACGCACGCCGGTTTCTAGGGCTCCTGACATCACCTTCCGATAGAACATGACCAATTTGGTCATGGTAGGTAAGTCTTGGCCTTCCCCGGCTCCTACATCCTTCCACTTTTGCATTGTATATCTGCTTCGTCATTCTTTCATCTTGCATTCTTTCTACATGCCCGAACCATCGGAGCATGCCTCTTCTTATTTTAACACCGACGCTCTCTTTCAGACCAACTCTATTTCTAACATCATCATTGCGAATACGGTCTACGAGCCTTACGCCACAAATTTTGCGCAGCGCTCGCATTTCAACCGCGTTTATTCTACTTTCATGCTCTTTCTGCCATACCCAACTCTCGCTTCCATAAGTTAGCGTTGGGACCAACACTGCATTGTGTATAGCGAGTTGTGCCTTCTGGCTCAGGATTTTCCTGCCAAGAAGTTTTCCCAACGCTCCATTCACACTATTCCCAGCACTCACTCGTCTTTCCACATCTGCGGTGTACCTTCCATCCCTGCTGAAAGCGCATCCAAGATATACAAACTCATCCACTTGTTCCAACACTTCATCATCAATCGTAATCCTTACATTAGTTCTGGATTCTTCTCTTTCAAATACCATTATCTTTGTTTTCTTCGCATTCAGTAGTAAGCCTTTCTCCATACAGTCGTCTTTCATCGCTGTGACCAGTGTTTGCAGTTTAGATGGTGTATCTGCTAATAGCACGGCATCGTCTGCATACAGCAGACAGTTCACCACTTGGTCACCCATGCGCAATCCCACATTCGTTGACCTTATTCTCTGCAGACAACTATCGAGATACAGGATAAACAGCCTAGCAGATAGCATGCAACCCTGTTTGACACCAATTTTGACATCAAACCAGGGTGACATGCCACCGTCTATCCGCACACATGCTGAGCAATCCTTGTAAGTGGACTGCACAGCATGGAGCAGTGAACCGTCAATCCCATATCTCGGCAATATGTCCCACAGTTCCTTTCGCACAACCCTATCAAAGGCTTTCTCAAGATCCACAAAACCGCAGAAAACCTTCCGGTCTATGGCCAGATGCTTCTCTACGATATTGCGGAGCGAGAAAACTTGATCCGTACATCCCCTTCCATTTCGGAAACCTCCTTGTGCGTCCCACAGCATTTCATCGGATTTCACCCTCATTCTCCTTTCAATCACCTTTCCATATACTTTTGCTGCTAAGCTGATCAAACTGATGGCCCTATAGTTGGCGCAGTCCATGCGTGATCCCTTGCCTTTATACAAGGGCACGATGACTGCGCGTCTCCAGTCCATTGGGACCCTTCCAGTTCTCCAGCATAGGTTGCATAGGTACCAGAAGGCGTCCCGGACGTAAGTGCCACCTAATTTGATCATCTCAGCTGTGATCAGATCAATTCCCGCTGATTTTCCAGTTTTCAAGCTTCGTATCGACCATTCGATCTCATCCATAGTTATGCCTTCGTCGGACGCCGTCAACGTGGAGTAAGCATCCGACTCACTCTCATTGCCAGCGTCCGAGGCATACTCATACATTTCCTCAAAATATTCACTCCACCGTTCTAACACTTCCTGAGTGTTGGCAAGAATGACACCAGCTTTAGACTTTATCTTATCCATTCTGGATGCCGACGAACCACTCCGAGACTTCTTTACCTCTCTCCAAAAGAGTTTGGTATTTGCCTCGAAGTTTTTCGTCAGCCTCTCTTCCTCATTCATAATTTGTCTTTCACGCTTCTCTTTCACTAAAGCCTTGGTTTCATTCTTGCATAGACGGTACATTTCTTTCTCCTTTTCTCTCATATTTTCATTTAAAGGCAAAGATGATACGTAATCCAGCCACGCTTTCCTCTTTCTTGCTACGGAGGATTCAACCTCCGCATCCCACCAGGCATCTCCTTTCGCTGTTTTACGTCTCTTTGCGCATCCACAAGCTTCTTTTGCACTATCCACCATACTTTCTTTTAAAACTTTCCAACAATCATCCACATCTGAGTCGGAGAGGCTTGCATTTGCAAGTCTCTCACTTACTAGATGCACATACATTCTCCTTACACTTTCATCTTGCAATTTTTCGCTCATTATCCTTATTTATTTCACTAATATTTACGAAAATATTAGTGAAATTATGACATGGGGTGGGCTTTACTAACGGGGCGCACGATTTCGGGGTTAGTCAGGGTTGCATTATGTAGGGGTTAGTCTCCCCTTTCAAATGACACTACTTGGAGCTCCAGGAAATATCTACTTTTTTTTCAATTATTATTTTAGTGCACGTGAAATGGAACGAATTTTATTCAATAAAAATTTTGTTTGTTGTAAAATTGTAATTTGTTACCTCGAAACGGAACGTATTATAATGACACAAAACGTTTGGGCACTTATCAAATCTTTCAAACAAATAAAAAAATTGTAATAAGTATAGCAACAGAAATTTCAGTTGGTTAGCTTAGGTTAGCGTATAACAAACAATGCACGAGCCGAGCGAGCAAAGCGAGCGTGCCGCGGTAGCGGCCGGCGAAGTGCCAGAAGCAAATTGTTGCCATTTTGAAAAGTGTCATTATAAAAAGTAGACCAAACATACAGTTGGCAACTGCGAAATAAAACAAAACGATACAATACTTCAAAGAAAGAGGAGGAGGGGAGGATATAATCCTCCTACCCCCTCTAAATATTGATATCAAATGAAAGTGATTGCTCGAATTTGAAAGATTGTAGGTGACATAACCTCAAAAAATTAAACTGTTAATAACTTTAAAACTATATGTTTCCGTGTTATAGTCCCCCCCCCTCCCACCTTCCCCTCCCCCTCCCCCTTTACCGTAAAATAATACTAGTAACACGACTCGTAGTAACACAAGAATATAGGTTTTGAAAGATTAAAAAATATATATATATATCTCCGTTGGTTTTCCCCCTCAGGGGGGTTTCCCCCCCTCACCGTCAAGGTATAAGAGTCCTTCCCTACTTTCTTTTATGTACAGCGCTGGGCACTGACACATTTTAGAGAAGTGTGCTGAGACATTTGATGTAGTGTGCCGAGTTATTGCAAATGCGCAGAGCAAAAACACTTCTCAGATTTAAATTAGGCGTTAAAAAGCATAGAACTATAAAGCAATACTAATTTCTGGTAATTAATTATGCTGCAACGTTAATTATGCAATGTATATAAAATAACTGCAGGAAACAAATGGTATAAAATTAAATAAACCACTTACTCATATAGGCCGTTAGTTTCATTTATTCAATATATTTCAAAAATCGCACACCTATTAGTAAAAATTGATTATAGTATTTATGAAATAATACTGGCATTAATTATCAAGATAGGCACATTATACTATTAAAGGATACTTTCTAAAGTTAAAAGTGCTGGTGGTGGCTTTACATCTTCTTTCTCAGTGTCTTCGGGCAATACGGGCTTTGCATCTCCTGCTTCACCTTCTAATACAACCATTGCTATCTAAACTGCTGTCCAATTTTCGTTTAATGAGAAATACTGTATAAAAAATAACACTAAAACTTTTTTCCTACTTTCACCTATTAACGTTATTATTTATCTACAGAGAGGGTTAATTGATTCAAGCGCTACGTTTTATCTCCAAAAAGTATACATATAGTTTAAAATATATTAATTTCAGAAATATTATACGACAACACGACAGAAATGGGTAGAAAAAAAAATTGACGTTTATTTGACGGTGGGTCAGTCAGTCTTGACTTTGACAGATCACGGCCAAGTCGCACGTCATAAACACGTGTCAAATTCAAATCTTTCCATCAAGCAAAGGAGTACAGTCAATCTGGCTAACTTTGGCCCAGTTTGCACATAAAAAGTTAGACCAATGTTTAAAATAATACGTTACTCAAAAAGATACACTTGTTATGGTGGCTTTATGTAGCCTACTTCCAAAAAATTTACTCATTTACCAATAATCTCTAGGAAAATAGTTTCAAAAAATCCATTTAACCACTGGGCCAATGTTAGATTGTGAGTTGGGCTTGGATTGGCCCAGGTCCCAATTTTCGGTTGTTTTTGCTTATTTTATTTTATTTAAAGCATTTTGCTAACATTGGCCTGCATATTTACCATAAAAACTACAGCTGAGGGCCATAGACAATAATTATGTATACATTCGTTTTCATTTATTAGTACTAAAATGGGTAAATAAATTATTGCCATAGGAAAATCAACACAGTTTTTATTCAATCTTATTTTTTTGGTGAACAATGCGTTTTTAACTTATTTACTGACTTACCATATAGCTAAGACAATGAAAAAAGTATCAAAATAATTAAAATTTTATTTAATCCTACATCTACATCTACATCATGGGGTTAAACTTTGAAAAAATTCCATTCCATTCCATGGCCAGGAAGTCGTCTTATATGATAAAATACCTTTCTTTCTTTGAATATTAGTGTCATTCAGCATTCGTATGATATTTGTCTCATTCATTATGCAAAACTGAGCCACGGCCTTTATCACATTATCACTAATCATCTGAAGTTCCAGTCTACCGTCATGTACTTCGTATGTCTCTATAGAAAAAAAATCCTCCTGTGCTATATCCAAACCACATTCTTCTTCATGTGTTATGTCTCCTTCCTCTGCCCTTTCTTCACACTTATCGAATATATCTCCTCCCAATATTTTGAGAATTTTGAACTTTGGCCCGGGCTCAAGTTACCCTTATTCACCGGTAATAATTTACCTGTTCAATATTTATGGCAATATCATGGGAATTAGATAATTAACTCTCGTAATTTTTAAAAGAAATAATA
The DNA here is from genome assembly GCA_947507595.1 of Pyralis farinalis. Lineage (NCBI taxonomy): Eukaryota > Metazoa > Arthropoda > Insecta > Lepidoptera > Pyralidae > Pyralis > Pyralis farinalis. Next base: position 11,381,084 of record OX382269.1, on the reverse strand, counting down.
GATAGACACATATGAGACACTTTAAAATAACACTTGCCTCCTTAAGTATTCAAATGACAACACAGCAGGCAACTTTTTGGCGCTTTCGTAACAAACCGCTCTATTCACACCACAGAAAAAAGCAACTGACGTCTCAACAATGATAGATGTCAATTATTTGGCAGAATCTGAGCATTTACGAAGATATATTAGAATCGATGTTTACAAATCTAGTTTGAAATACATAAAATCTTAGCAAAAAAAAATCTATAATATGCATTTGAAATTTTGGGCCAATTTTATATTGAAGGCTTAAGTTACCCTGATCGACTGTAACGTGGAAAATCTTAAATTACGTACGTAGTATGTATATACTATTGACATAATTAAAAACATACTGTTATGTACTTATGTACTCCATATGCAGCATATGCTCCTGTAAGCTCTACTAATCCCCAGGAGCTCGAGAAGTTTTGGGAGACCGTAAGGCATGTTCTGGATTTAGCTGATGCGAATGAACTGATGTGTGGAGATTTAAATGGATGGGTTGGGAGCAAGCGAAGCAGTTATAAGACTGTGCTCGGTCTAAACCGGTAAGTTATTTTTATACGTACACATAGCGACATAAGAAAAGGCATACTCCGTTCGTTTGGACATAGAAAGAATGCAGGATAAAAGAATGACGAAACAGATATACAATGCAAAAGTGGAAGGATGTAGGAGCTGAGTAAGACCAAGACTAACCCACTCGTACCATGACCAAATTGGTCGTGTTTTATCAGAAGGTGATGTCAAGAGTCCTAGAAACCGGCGAGCATGCATAAAACGAGTTATGAATGTTAAGAAAGCGAGTGAAGTGTGTTAGGACCGCGTCATATGGCGCTCGGTCCCCTCTGCCTACCCCGCAAGGGATTTGGCGTGAAGTTATACATAGATAGATTACCGAAATGCGGTTTGGGAAACATACTCAATCATTAACATGGCAATCACGCGAATGTCAAACGGGACTCCAGGTTCAATCACCATCACCATTGCCACCGGGGTATCAAAGAGCTGAATTCGAAACTATCTACTTATCAAATACTAGATTTAGTAACTTTACTGATGACAGTCAAGAAGAATATAACGATGCTTTAGTCTCTAATGCTGATACTTAAATGAAACGGTAACATAATAATGAATAAATTATTGATTAATATGTTGAACAGTGATAGCTAGCTCAGTGGATAAGGAACCGACCTATTGAGCAACAGGTCCCCGGTTCAAATCCTGGTATGTACCACTAAATTCGTGTTTTCGGATTTATGTACATATTTGCAGTTATCACTGACTCGGTGGTGAAAGAACCCCACACCAAGAAATTATATTTCGAAAGACATGTGACCTAACCTAAGAAAGTTCAGGTTTTCCCTCTGGGTTGTGGAGGTCTGATGGCAGTCGGTCTATGTAAAAATCAATATCTTCGCCGAATCCTTAGGCTTAGGTAGCGGACCCCACCAATCCATTAGGATAGCAAACAGGATAACGCTAAGTAAAAGAAGACTTATGTTATTTTCATTACTTACCAGAATGTAATAGCAATTATTTCAATTGCTTCTGTGGGATTCTTGAACTTGGTATACAGCTTTCTCAAATACTCAAATCTGACTACACTCATTCTAAAAAATGCGAAAAGCTTATTTTCATCTACTTAATAGCAACTTTCTGTACGACCGCAAAAACTGACTGTCACTATTTCTTAATGCAATCAAACGAGATCCAGAATCTTTTATTCTTTCGGCGGTGGCGTAAATAAAGCAACAATAGAATAAGTTTCTTCCGATACATTGTCGAATGAGAATGAACACTGAAATCCACACTGAGACGCTGCGCTGCTCACCCTCTTGCGTTGCGTCGTAACGTCGCAACGCAACGCTCTAATGAGACCTCATTCTTAAGATGTAATAGGCTACTCATAAATACGGAATCTAACATAACGGAAATTAATTTTGGTCACGAGTGATTTTGGAGACTTATTGTCAGATTTGAGCGATTTGGTATATGTACTTCCTAGAATTACTTACAAATTTGGCGACTAAAGCCAGTGTGTATCTGGCAATACCAATTCCTAATGTCTTTCTTTCATAGTGAAATTGTATTTCTGTCAGTTTGTCTTCTTAGGTTAGTTTTGTGTATAAAATTTAAAATCTCGAATAATTTCATAAATCGCGCATTATCCCAATAATATTTTAATATAATTCCAAACTTATTGAAGAGTGAATTGATATTGTGATTATATTTTCTTTTACAGAACAATATTCTGACGAAATGGCTAAGTCCAAAAATCATACAAATCATAACCAAAGTAAGACAATTTCTTAATTTAAAATTATAATTATTAGAAGTTACTATTCAAAGAATATTCGTGTATCAATTTTCGTTTGATATACGACTCGGTTTTTTTTTTGATGACCGTAGTACATATGTGAAATAAGCTAAAAAATCATACTGTTTTCAGATCGCAAAGCTCATAGAAATGGTATTACCAAGCCCAAAAAATTCAGGCACGAGTCTACACTTGGGGTTAGTACTTTCTTTCGTCCTTTATTGTACATTTTATACTATTTGTTTACTGAAATTTCAGTACTTGTGATTGTGTTGCTTATGTATTGAATCATAATGGTTTGAATGTTATGCCATTCTATCTATTATATGCTTTATGGCACTAAAATATCTGTTACAAAAAATAAATACATACATGAAATTTCAATCAATTGGAATTACCCCTGACTTGATAACCAATCAATACATTAAGCAACACTACAGTGCTGTTAATGTAGCGGCTCCATATAATCGTGCTAATTTTCTCTGCAAGTGCAATGTGGTCTGTCTACAAGTGTGAATGGGATATTTCTGTATAACTAAGCATGTTTGATTTAATTCCATTTTGTAGTAGGCATCTTTTTTTTTCGGTCATGACTATGTAGACCTACAAAAGAAGAAACGTGCATTAGTCATTCTTCCGTGGGGGGACACCCTCAGTACATATGGACAGGAGGTGGTGAAATCTTGCATAAGATTCCCTTTCGGAAGGCCAAATGATTTATGTCAGATTCCTACTACTAATAATTCCTCTGACTAAAACACCACCTGGGACTGCCTTTAGCTGGAAGGCTTTTAACGCTTCATCATATTGGAACATAGATGTGATTATAAACTGACAATTGTTGCACAGTTCTGATTTAATATAGGGGTATCTCGAGAGTATTTATTGTTAATTTTACATTGATTACCTTTAAATTTATTAGTTCAAAAAAATGATTATGTGATAATATGATTATATTTAAATAATTTAAGAAAAATATTGATTTGATTAAATGTATGACATTTTTATTACATTAGTGTAGGAAGATGTTTTTTGTGTGTATATTTTTGCATTAACACTAAACAATTAAATTTTACTATGTTGTAATTACAATATGAGCCAAAACTACTAGGTCCTATATATATATATATATAACTATGAAGTTACCATTTCATATAGAAAAAAATATTTGTTTAATTAAAAATATGAAAGTACATATTTAATAGAACTCGTGAATTGGCAAGCAGGCAGGCGAGGCAGCAATGCAGAAGCAAAACTGCAGCAGAGATGGCATCACGCGAGTGAAACCTAATGTATTGCAAGCATTTATAGGCTACGGTAACCACTTTACATTTACAGGTGGGCCGAATGCCTCCCGACGTTGTATAAAAAAAAAAGGCTAATAATAGTTCTTGGCCTTAAGGGAGCTAGAGATCTTTGCCAAGTTAGAGTTGTTACAACAAATCACTCCCATCCGTAAACTCTACATTAGTAATAAGTAATAATAAGTATTTATTTGTCACTTTCTTACAATATCTCATTGTGATTGGGGTCTCCATTGAAGTATATAAATGTTTGGAGAGCCTGCTCTTCCAAAATAGCTTACTAGTACGTACAATTAAACTTAAATAACTGTTTACATTTTGGCAATTCAAGAAAAAAACAATGATACATACATACATACATACAGTCGATCAGGGTAACTTAAGCCTTCAATATAAAATTGGCCCAAAATTTCAAATGCATATTATAGATTTTTTTTGCTATGATTTTGTATGTATTTCAAACTAGATTTGTAAACATCGATTCTAATATATCTTCGTAAATGCTCAGATTCTGCCAAATAATTGACATCTATCATTGTTGAGACGTCAGTTGCTTTTTTCTGTGGTGTGAATAGAGCGGTTTGTTATGAAAGCGCCAAAAAGTTGTCGGCTGTGTTGTCATTTGAATACTTAAGGAGGCAAGTGTTATTTTAAAGTGTCTCATATGTGTCTATCTATCATTTCTTTCAAAAATTACGAGAGTTAATTAGCTAATTCCCATGATATTGCCATAAATATTGAACAGGTAAATTATTACCGGTGAATAAGGGTAACTTGAGCCCGGGCCAAAGTTCTTAATTCTCAAAATATTGGGAGGAGATATATTCGATAAGTGTGAAGAAAAGGCAGAGGAAGGAGACATAACACATGTAGAAGAATGTGGTTTGGATATAGCACAGGAAGATTTTTTTTCTATAGAGACATACGAAGTACATGACGGTAGACTGGACCTTCAGATGATTGGCGATAATGTGGTAAAGGCCGTGGCTCAGTTTTGTATAATGAATGATACAAATATCATACGAATGCTGAATGACACTAATATTCAAAGAAAGAAAGGTATTTTATCATATAAGACGACTTCCTGGCCACGGAATGGAATGGAAATTTTTCAAAGTTTAACCCCATGATATGTAGAATTAAATAAAATTTTAATTATTTTGATACTTTTTTCATTATCTTAGCTATACGGTAAGTCAGTAAATAAGTTAAAAACGCATTGTTGACCAAAAAAATAAGATTGAATAAAAACTGTGTTGATTTTCCTATGGCAACAATTTATTTACCCATTTTAGTACTAATAAATGAAAACGAATGTATACATAATTATTGTCTATGGCTATCAGCTGTAGTTTTTATGGTAAATATGCAGGCCAATGTTAGCAAAATGCTTTAAATAAAATAAAATAAGCAAAAACAACCTACAATTGGGACCTGGGCCAATCCAAGCCCAACTCACAATCTAACATTGGCCCAGTGGTTAAATGGAATTTTGAAACTATTTTCCTAGAGATTATTGGTAAATGAGTAAATTTTTGGGAAATAGGCTACATAAAGCCACCATAATAAGTGTATCTTTTTGAGTAACGTATTATTTTAAACATTGGTCTAACTTTTTATGTGCAAACTGGGCCAAAGATAGCCTGATTGACTGTACATCAAGATAGATATTTGTGTGATATATGTGAGATATTACCATCCGTACTGCTATACTGCCAACCTAATAATTCTTCAGGAGTTTACTGATAGTTATATTCATAACACACTCATAAACAATCTTTCTATTTTTTTTTTTTTTAATTGTTGAGAAATTTTATATTTGCTGAAATGATGATTTCCATTTGGTATCAAAGTTTCTTTTTGTTGAGGTTTTTTTAAATGCAAGTTTATTTTGATATGAATATGTAGGAGTATAGTCCGTCATAGTAAAGCCAAGCTCTACTGTGATAGTGATCACGCTAGATCCTATATTTTTATACGGTAAAGTACCATGCAGTGTTCTAAAAGTCGATTTTGGCATTAACAGGCAGTCACATCTAAACAAAATTCATGATTAGAATTTTCAAAAGGTTCTAAAAATTCGTCTTTCTTTTTTTTTCAGATGGACCCAAAGTTCTTGAGAAATCAAAGATTTTGCAAAAAAGGCAATTTAAAGACAGCCAAACAGATCGCCAGGGCAGCGGAAAGAAAGCAAGCACGTGAGGCCAAGACGAAGAAATGAACATCTAGGTTATACGAAAATAAAAAGTAAAAAATATTTTCATCTTTTATTTAACAATAACTTGAAAATGACAATATGCCAAGTTATAAGTTTATTAAATATTAATTAACTCTCGTGAAGCACTTATTCTTATTACGTAAAGGAAGGCCAAGACACCTACCACAACATATGTAATCAGAAGTGGTGTCAGGAGTCCCAGGAACCGGCGAGCGTGCATGAAAAGAGCATTTTAAAGATGCAAATTAGGTGTATAGACCAGCGAACTTGTATAGACGGCCTCCTTTGGGGCAATTTGTACTACTACTACATTTTCACGCCAAGTTCTTCCAAGCCTACGCCGTAAGGGACTTTGCATGAAAATGTAGTGTAGTAGAACTTCAAAGTTGCAAAAAAATTGTTTGCTGTTCATATATTGAGGCTCTGTAAAACAATATAGTACAAGCTACTAGTATGATTAGGTTCTTGTTTATTGGGCACAGCAATATTCAAAATTAACATAAGTCTGATATTTGTTAGCATGGAGGCTGATGAATTTTATTAAATTTACCCCAGATCACACTACAGGTCAAGCTATGCAAAACTTTGCAAGTCCCGTTATTGTTACATCAAGATGCATAGGTAAATAGCTTGATGTGTAGTGGCTCACAATCATGTTTATAGCCAAATCCAAACTATATTGCAAGTTTTACACCCTGCTAAATTACAAACGAAGGTTTGGCGAAATAAAAGTACCTAGGTACGGCGCATCAAAACATCCCAGCAGCGGAAGTGCCTCCACCTCACATAAGATTACAGGCATAACAACTTCCGTTTGTGGTTTTTGCGAATGAGTTAAGCCCTGAATAATTGTGGTGGCAGCGCATGAGCCTTGTATTGGAAGCATTTACAGATTACGGTAACCACTGGACCAGGTGTGTTATATGCTTTTCTCTCCTCCGACGCCATGTCTATAATGTATTGGTACCTACCTACTAAGCTAATTGGTAACTACTAAACATTTGTAACTGTATATGTTATGTATATTTGTGCAATAAAGAGATTACAACAACACAAACTTAAAATGATATCTATCTATAAATTAAAATATAAATTAATATTTTTTATAAAAAAAAAATTAAGCAGACATTTTAATTTTATTTATTTATTTATTATTCGTATTTGAAATGACTGCCGTGATTCTACATACAAACACGGGCCTGCTTTCTCACTTCTGTTGTTATTTTCAACATCATCCCCAGCTTCATGGTATGAAATGCTAAATTAGTTCTGTCAATCAATTCTGTTTATTTCTACTAGCAGTTCCTTAGGCCGACCCCATACGAAAATGTACACCCGGGCCAGGGTGACCGAGCGGGCCAAGGGATGGGTCCATCTCTGTCGATCCAGCTGTGAGGAAAGAAATTATTTTAGTGCTCCCTTACATTTAACCTCCAGTGGGCTGGACAGCAGTCTCTCAATCCCCCTGTATGAACAACGCCCTTAATTTTTCCGCAACTTGCAACAATTGACTGTAGAAAAATAATCAAAAATTTCGTTGATTTTAAGATCCCTTTATATTGACATATCACACCCAACATGTCAGTTATATTTCCAAAAAATATAGCCTATGTCATCAGATTTGTAGTAAATAGTCAATCCTTAAAATATATCTTATGATTGAAATCGGAGTAGTTCTTTAGATGCTACGATGAACACGTAAATATTATACATATGTAGACTTATTAAATTCCAAATTCTTACTTTCGGGTTTTATGCCGTAGTACCAACTATACTCCAAACTAGAGTTGTAACGGATCTTCGCCTCCGCCTCCATTACTGCGGAAGTTCCGCAAGAAATCGTAACTTCGCCTCCGTACAATTTTTGCGGAGCTGTAACGGAGGTTTATTTACGTAAAGAATCAACGAGTGCGCGGCGGGAACGCGGTTGGGGTGGGGGGCGGGCGTATTTCATTTGTCAAATGATACACGACGGGACTCAACCTAGGTATCGAATTGCTTGGACGAGTTGTACGTACGAAGTTTTACCGATGTGATGTAATTCTAATTGAACCAACACAAACCCGACGATGACCCTTTATTGTGGTGGAGAAATAACAATATAAAGCTTTTTCTCCCACTGTTCGCACGTACTTATCGGCGCCGCCAAGTTCAGTGCCAAGTGAACTATTATTTATTTTAGCTGGCTTAATTTATGAACGCCTTAGAAATCGTCTGGAAGGTGATAAAGCCGCAAAATATAATTTGCCTATCCTTAATTTTGATTACTAGAAGGTAATGTTTATTTATATATTTACTTAAGTGTACCATGAATGTATTTGAAATAAAAATTTTGTACTTTTAATAGTTTTAATGAACCATAAATTACTATTTTTTCTACATCTACTTTCACCTTCGCCTCCCCCTCCGTTAACCTCCGCATCCGCGGAGGTGAAACTCGTCGCATCCGCTAAAAAGGCCTCGGTTACATTACAACCCTGCTCCAAACAATAAACCAATAAAGTGAAAGTCAGACTAACGCACCGAGAGTCCCGTACCTTCTTCCATATGATAAATTGGGCAATAAACTGCCTAAATTCATCAAAATCACGTTATTGAATGAAAAGTTATCGCTGACAAACATACCATGGTACATACTGTTGTGTATTATGCTATAAGTAGGTAGATCAGGTACATATTGAATATAGGCGTGCCTGCGAGACGCCTCCGCGTTACCCAATAAACCAGTGTGATGTTAACCGTCTTTCACTTAACTAGTCCCGTACACATCACATACATAAAATGTGTTTTCGCCCCAACTTGATTTAAAGTCGGTATTGCGACGGAGCAAATGAAATTTGTTCATTAATCGTAATTAATAAAAATCAATACGTGCTTTATTACATATATTTTCAAAAACAATTATAATTTAACATACTTAGATGGCTAGTTGAAACAAAATCTTAGAAATTAGGAAATAAATTGGAAACATTGATCAAAATTTTACTTACCACACTAAGAAAGATTATAGGTACGTAATGCTCGCAACACCTTTTTCACTAATCCCCTATATAACTAGTCTGGCCATAAATACTGTTACATAGAAACTTCTTTTTTCCACTTTTTTATTATTTGGAACGTGTTTACTATGTTAAAAACTTCATTCGATTTCCCGCCGTTTTACATATTTTTTCATGTTTATTATCAAATTACAATATGGAATGGGATGTTAAAAGAAAATAGGATTGCAGTGCTTGCCTTGCATAAAGTGGGTATGGAGCCGTCGGTCATATTCAAGACACTTCAAAAGCTTGGTATCTCAGCCGTATGTTCGTATATCGTACCATCGACAGATATAACATTTTCTTTGTTGAAGACCACAAAAGATCGGGGCGACTGCGTGCAATTAAAACTACAAAGGCTGTTATTGCTGTTAAAGCCAGAATTTTCCAAAACCCCATTAGGAAACAAAAAATCGCGAGAAATGAAGAATCCCGCTAGGACTCTCGCGTATAATAAAACAAGACCTGAAGCTCGACGCTAATTGTCGATAAATCAACTTGTACAGTTGAAGAGGGTAGTTCGATCAAAACGCCTTTTGTCCCAATACGCAGGTGAAAGACACAGTAATGTCCTCTTTACTGATGAAAATTCACGATAAAAGGAGTGAAGACTTCAGCCAAAGTGTTTCAAGACAGTGTCTTCGATCGTGTTGTGAAACCTCTCAGCAATACGCTTTTTAAAAATGTAGCCTGGACTTTTCAACAGGAACTCTGCACCTGGTCATAAGGCACGAACTACCCAAGACTCGCTCGAACGTTTCGGGCTATGAGATAAGAGCTGAAGACCCCTCATCTAGGCCGGATCTGAACCCCTTAGGCTATAAATTATGGTCAGTTTTAGAGGACTTGGAGGAATTTTCCCATGCAAACAGTGCGTAAATCCATAGATTCTTAAAGGCCTGTATCAAAGCCAAAGGTAGCCATTTGGAATACAATCTTTTTTTTTAAATTGACAAAATAATTTTGTGCTGAGACTTCCATAAATTGTAACAGAACTTATGGCCGGACTAGCAAAATTTTCCCATGCAAACAGTGCGTAAATCCATAGATTCTTAAAGGCCCGTATCAAAGCCAAAAGTGGCCATTGGGAATAGAATCATTTTTTTTTATTTTGTGCTGAGACTTCCATAAATTGTAACAGAACTTATGGCCGGACTAGGTAAGTACGTAATTCCTCTTTTCCTGAAACGTAGTAGTTGAAATAACGTAATTTACAGTTTACAGTTATTTTAAAGTTTGGTTATTATTATCTTAACCGCTAAATAGTTGAGCACGATATTGTAATACATGTAACATTTTAAGCAATAGGTACAATAATAATTATTAGCTATACTATATTTTGAAGCCAAGTCCGTTGCTGGGTAGGCGATAATAATTAGTTTATATAAATGCTATATTGTATGTTATCATTAGGCCCATAATTTAGACTCGTAACTTTAACTTTCTGTATATGCGAAAACCTACAACGCACATAGTGTGAGTAAAATGTCTTCCTGTTAAGTACCTAATATTATATTATAAATATAATGATTTTTATTTGGGCGTTTCATAATCCACACAGCACGCTTACATTCAGTATTCTCACATGTACAATCAATCGAGCTAACTACCTCAAGTTGATAGTCACCAACCCATGGTGTAATTTTACCATATCTCTGAAAGTTTTAGTAAAAACAGCAAACCAAAAGTTGAGAGTCGTGAAACTCGTATTCCTGAAAATATCGAATCACGAAGAAAGAGCGAAATAGTTCGAAGATTAAAAACCACTTTCATAAGCTCATACCTACGGAATTAAATAGACGTCTCCATTATGTCCAAGAGACCTATTAAAGTAAGCCTTGGGCAAAGAATAAAAACTTGTCTCGGGTCGACACCGACTCGACCTCAAGGAAACCACTAAATGAGGCAAATTTTATTGCATTGATATTTAGTTGGTTTTGTAGTGCTCAATTTTTGAGCGACAACTAGAATATTCTGGATTAAAATATAATAAGGTATTTAAAATTACGTAACGTGTTACAGCCTTTACATTACCCCCTCAGGGTAATTAGACTCATTTTCATGCCGGGATATGTGTAGTGCTTCAATCACGTAGGTTAGCTTACTCAGCCACGGTGCTTAACGGCGGCTTGGTGTAGATACTAGTGATATTAATGAGTCTAAAATAAAATAAATTTCAATATGGGTCCACCGGGTCAGAAATTCTAAACCGGTGACATATCCTAGTTTAGTAACGAGCCGTTGCCTTACATGGGTAAAATCTATTCGCTCACGTCTCTTACCTACACGCATGCACCAAAAAACAATAGCAATTACCTATATGCGCATCCGGTGGCGAGGGGTTTCTGTCCAGAACTGGCTCGCAAGATAGCCTCGCTAGTGGGTGGCTCGCTCCGAAACGGCTTATAAAATACTCCGGCCCAGTAAGTGGACAAGAGTATTCGAAAACATAAATGACCCAACTGTTCTCACTTTAATATTAGTGATTTCCATTAACATTTATGTCTTTATATAGTATTTTTTAAGGCGTTGAGCTACAAAATTTACTACATTTTAAAGTGGTTGTAAATATAGTAGAGCTGTAACATGCACGGAATATTGTGTGAAGTTTAAATCCCAAATAACTACCTGAACAGGAAAACATTTAGCTTTCGTTAATACGTCATCATTAGAGTTAAGAATACTAATTTGACATAAATATGTATAACAGTACAACATAACAAGTACGAACCTTATAACGACCTATAAATATATCAGGCCGAATTTATTCTATGACGATAGTAATTACACCTTTTGTATGGTGAGGACAGTTAATAAAGACAATTTTATAGTAGATTACAGGAGATGCAGCTCTGGCATTACAGCTCCATTAAATAGTTGATTTCAAACTTTATGGTTTAGGTTTAAAATGCTTTTTGTTTCCTAGTCCCTTAGGGCCGCCCATTTTAGGTGGCCCATTCGGTTGTCCGCCCATTTTAAATGGCCCATTCGGTGGTCCGCCCATTTTAGGTGGCCCATTCGTTGGTCCGCCTGGTTTTGGACCCCTCGATCCTTTAGGGAGATTATTATCATCCCTTTTCTCTTCAACCTTATTAGGTTTCTCTTTCATTACAGGGGGGATCCTCTTCACGAAAAAACGGAAAGACATTTTTTTGTCTTTTATAAAATGTTTTAAAGCGTCCAACGGCATGACGCCACACTTGCCAATACGAAATACTTCGTCTGCCTTGATTGCGTCATTAAAGCAATGTTCAGAGAAAATGGTTTTCCTCCTGGGGTCCTGTTTGCTGTTAACATGTATATCATAAATGTGTTGCTGGGCTGCTTTCTTGCCGCCGATGTGCTGGATGGCCCAGTAAGCCATCTTTTGAAGAGTGTCAATTTTCATTGTGATTACGAACAGCAATTTCCCCTGATTGTACAGATAGACATGCCGGTCATCATCGTTGACGCTCACGCCGTCCAGTTCAACATCTGCGTCAGAAGTTACGTTACAGTGAGCTGGATGGCGTTCTTTGAAATGATCCATCATCTCCTTTAATTTTCCTGAAATATTAAATGAACACTAGGATTATGGTTGATGATGTAGTGTTGGAGCAAGTGGATGAGTTTGTATATCTTGGAAGCGCTTCTAGCAGCGATGGAAGGTACACCGCTGATGTGGAGAGACGAGTGAGTGCAGGCAATAGCGTGCATTGAGCGTTGGGTAAACTGCCATGCAATTTTCTAAGCGACTCGTAATGGCTGTGTGCGTCGCTGTGATCACAGATGTCACAGCTTTGACATCGACAACTGCGATCACGGCTAAATTATTTGGTATTCTATAAGGCTGTAAGCGTACGCGAGGCTGTTTGCCTTGTAGAATTCCAATTCCAAACGCAGCCTTGCGGCGCTAGTGTCGCACAACCATGAAAAGCGACACCAAAGAATTGCAATTTTGTGTTCAAGGCTGTAACAGTCGATGTTTCCGAGGATGTAAGGACGTTTGCTCTTACAGAATTGCATGGCTGATTGGCAGCCGAAATCTAAGCTAGAAGGCACAGCTCACTGTACACAACGCGGTGCTGCAAATCCAAATCTAACTTATGGAATGAAATGCAAATCCCAACGCTAACTTATGGAAGTGAGAGCTGAGTATGGCAGAGAGAGCATGAAAGTAGAATAAATGCGGTCGAGATGCGAGCACTGCGAAAAATTTGTGGCATAACGCTTGCTGACCGCGTTCGAAATGATGACGTACGAAATAGTTGGATTGAAAGAGAGTGTCGGTGTTATGATCTCTAAGAAGAAAGGGCATGCTCCGTTGGTTCGGATATGTAGAAAGAATGTAAGATGAAAGAATGACGAAACAGATATACAATGCGAAAGTGGAAGGATGTAGGAGCTGAGGAAGACCACCTACCATGATCAAATTGGTCGTGTTTTATCAGAAGGTGATGTCAGGAGCCTTAGGAACCGGCGAGCGTGCATGAAAAGAGCTATGAATGTGAAAGAAGCGAGTGAAGTGTGTGAGGACTGCGTCTTATGGCGCTCGGTTCTCTCTGCCTACCCCGCAAGGGACCTGACGTGAAGATATACACATACATATTAAATGAATTACATAATAAAAACTATAAATTAATCCAAACCATTGCAATTTTGGACCAAAATCGTAAGTGATAAACTCTACTGGTGCGAGTGAATGGTTGTCGCCATCCACCACGCCGCGCCAAGTACGGCGGGTGGAGGAGGGCTGAGTGCATTAGACACATAGGATGTGAGAATTTGATCGAATGATAAGAGGAATGCCATGGTAGATGATATAATGAGCGAGAGATGCATAGATGATCTGAGACCACGCGGAAGGGAAGTTTGCTGTGTTTATGGTAAGTTTGTATTATGTTCTTGCATGTTGTTTTCTGTTTGTTGTTATAAGATAAGATAAAACATAAAAATCATTTATTTGCCATTAGACCCTTACGGGCACTTAGACACGTCTTACATTCTTTAAATTAAAGCATATTGTATCTTAATAATTTTCCAGCTTTTTTTTTTTCCTATAATATTTCTCTTTTTTAATCCACCAGCATTTCGGAAATGACCATTGGCGAAGAAGAAATGCCAAAAGAAACTTGCCAATATGGGTCTTTTTTTTCCATCGTCAAAATATATTACAATAAATATATGTGAGTGTACATATAGTGAAATCAAGTGGTACAATTAAAGATATATTAATACATGTGCTGAATTATTTCCAAACATCTCTATCAGTTAGATATTCATTGATTCTAACCCTTCTTGCACAGAGTATTTTTGATGTACCTTTTGAACATATTGTCAGGCAAGGACAGAACTGTTTCAGGTAATTTATTATAGAATCGAATACAATTTACAATAAAAGATATAGCAAAATGATATGTATATGTTGTAATGCAGTTACAATGCAGTATAATTGTGTACAAATAAATGATTTTCTTTCTATATAAATGACCTTTCCGTGGCGTGATGAACCTGTATTTTGGGATGAACAAAGAGTATCTGGTAAGGGATTACGGTTTGGTAGGTACAAGGTTTCTTTGAATACAATTAAAGTTTGGGATTACGCGTCAGTTATTTGGTCACAGCATTTACTCCCAGATTCTTGATTTGACCGAAGGAATAGTGTAATAATGTGTACGAAAGGATAATAACGTGAAACAGTTGCGATGCTGTTTTTTGTACATATACTTAGAAATAGATATTGAGGCTCATGATGCAGGTAAACCAATTTTAGTCATAAGGACATTAGAACTAAACCTCCTCGTGTCGAACGTGTTATACACATTATGAGGACACGTATGTACATAGTTTGACGAGCTCGGTGGCGCACTGGTGAAACGCTATTTTGACACCAACACTCGTGAGTTCAATTCCCACACAGGACAAACATTTTGTGTACAAACATGTCTATATATCTTGGTATGGCTATTTTTAAGAGAGGTAGGGCGCCTCAAAGCAGCCCGTTTGGGGAAGTACCTCAATCTCACAGAAAACTGCAGCCAAAATAACAACTTCCTAGAGTTTGTTGTGAGTGAGGCCACTAGTAAGCTCCTAAGTTGTTGTGTTAGCAGCAGAGGTGGCATCGCACGAGGTATACTTAATGTATTGCAAGCGTTTATAGGCTACAGTACAGCTACGGTAGCTTTACATCAGGTGGGTAAGCTTATTGCTTGTAAAAAAAAAAAAACATGCAGACGAAATGATAAGAAAAGCATGACTAATTAGACAGAGACAGCTTCATCGTTCACAACTTGCCAGTAAAACGTTAGGACTCAAAATTTGTGTAAGTTTTGACCCTACAAAGACTTACAACTTTGAATATAAACTTTTCATTTTTTACAATTTGATGACATCTTACAGTCTTTATTCACGTAGTCGTAGGCAGTTAGTATCGTAGTTGGCTTACGTATAATATTCCCTGAGCAAATTTAACGTCTAATTAAGCTAAAAATGTATATGTAAAATAGTGCACTTAGTTCGTGCGTAGAGCAGGTAGCTCGTTTTTGTGACTGTACCTACACATCGCGAAGAAACTCACTGGCAGCGTGTGTATTTCGCTATGTAGAAACAACTTGACTGTGCAATGAAGGCACCGCGCTCACAAAAACGTAGCCTGGCCAATGGGCGAATATTTTAACCAACAAGCGGATAAGTGTCGCGATGATGATCCGTCAACTAGCCAATGAGAGCTGCGCATTTTACTTTGCCCCGAACCGCAGTGCAGTGCAAGTGCGAAAGCAGAGCAATATCAAGTAATATCGGTCATCAAGATCCAAACCCTATGAGATTGACGCCCCACTAAGCACGGCAGAAATATTTAATTTATCACTGGTTAGAAAGCAAATATTGTAAAGCCAATCAATATCTAAAGTAACCAAACGTTTATTAGGTATACTACACACATCAAAAGTGTCTAGGGATCAACATATATTTTTGCAATAACTTTTCTCCTGATTGATATTAATTAAAATTTTCTTTAAGGATTCATCAAATAAAGTGTTTTTGTTTGTCTACAGTAACGATAAACCAAGTCACCTTTGCATTAATAAAGAAATTTGCCATTTTCATAATAAAGGGATTTTTGACATTTGAACCACTAACATTAAAGTTCGAAAAAAAGACTGAAATAACAGTTTTCTTTAAAATTTTATTGGGTAACTTAAACAATTAATAATCCGTGTTTCTACCGCGGACACTAACAACACAAGAACATCGGTTTGGCATACTCAAAATGAGTTCATCCAAATCACGCTGTGGAATGGCCGCCCATGTTCGTTGCAACAACAAAAAAAGGTCTTCTTGCGACTGGATACCCTCCATATTCGGCAGAGCTCTTCTCTGTAGCATATCCCATGCATGGACACGGAGACAAGACCGATACATTCAAATCACAACTCGAAGAGCTCCAACAATAACCGCCATGATGTTAGCCGTGACGCTTCATCACTCTTCAGGGAACTTAATTAGCGACCTAACAGTCAGAAACCGCTTGCATGAAGTGAACCTTCATTCCCGAAGACCGCTAAGGGTACCACCTATAGCAATGCACAATCGTAGGATTCGATATCAATGGGCTCTTGAACACAGAAATTGGGCAGAAGAACAATAGCGTTTCGTGTGCTTTTCTGATGAGTCTCGTTTTGGTATGAGACCGGATACAAGACGTATACGACACTGGAGAACCCCTGGACGCCAACAGCGATTAAAATCCTGCCAGGAAGTCCATCCTTATAGTGGTGGAACCATCATGGTATGGGCGGGTATTTGGATCGGCGGAAGAACTGAGTTGATTTGGATCAGAGGCAACCTCAACCCTCAAATTTATGCTGAGACGATTGTATCAGACGTCATCGTTCCTCTACAAGTGCAAATCGGTCCCTTATTTCAGTTAATGCATGATAATGCACGACCGCACACCGCAAGAGTTGTAAGACAGACTCTCGCCGCAGCTAACATCAATGTCATACCCTGGCCTGCTCAGTCGCCAGACTTGAACCCGATTGAGCATGCATGGGATATGCTACAGAGAAGAGCTCTGCCGAATATGGAGGGTATCCAGTCGCAAGAAGACCTTTTTTTGTTGTTGCAACGAACATGGGCGGCCATTCCACAGCGTGATTTGGATGAACTCATTTTGAGTATGCCAAACCGATGTTCTTGTGTTGTTAGTGTTCGCGGTAGAAACACGGATTATTAATTGTTTAAGTTACCCAATAAAATTTTAAAGAAAACTGTTATTTCAGTCTTTTTTTCGAACTTTAATGTTAGTGGTTCAAATGTCAAAAATCCCTTTATTATGAAAATGGCAAATTTCTTTATTAATGCAAAGGTGACTTGGTTTATCGTTACTGTAGACAAACGAAAACACTTTATTTGATGAATCCTTAAAGAAAATTTTAATTAATATCAATCAGGAGAAAAGTTATTGCAAAAATATATGTTGATC
Source organism: Pyralis farinalis (assembly GCA_947507595.1). NCBI lineage: Eukaryota > Metazoa > Arthropoda > Insecta > Lepidoptera > Pyralidae > Pyralis > Pyralis farinalis. The sequence continues at coordinate 11,363,713 of OX382269.1, read as the reverse complement.
CCTAGACACTTTTGATGTGTGTATATAGTGCCTTCTTTTATATGAATTTTTTGAGTGCCGAGAGTACTTATGTGTGCTAGTTGTGTATTTAGGGCTCCGTACAAAAATCGTAAAATACGAATCCTTATGCCACAGAGGCATATTTCACGAACTAGGTGGTAGGTAAATTTGATTTTTTTAATACCACTAAGGTGGCAAACAAGCATACGGCCTGCCTGGTGTTGAACAGTCACCGTAGCCTACGAACATTTGCAACAAAAGGGGTGTCACTCATGCATTGCCGACCCTCCAAAACCCGTCAACATTTGTTATGTCAAAAAATATCATTCACACTTCCTTATATCAGAGGTATGTAAAGGGAATAATCTGACATAATTAGATACAGTGTATGTAAATATCACTAGTTAAATACAATGTAGATGTTTTTAACTAGCATGATTTTTTTTAAAAGACATGAATATTATAAATCATCACAATCAAACTTAGATAATTATGCTTTTTGTTTAAGTACTATTGGAATCAGATTTTTGACGAGCTCGGTGGCTCAGACGTGAATGACGCGACTTTGACACCAATGCTCGTGGGTTCGATTCCAACATAAGACAAACATTTGTGTGTGCATGGACATATCTGTTTGTCTTGGTCTGGATGTTTTAAGAGAGGTAGGGCGCATGAAAGCAACCCGTCTGGGGAATCTCCACCTCACAGAAAACCGCATTAAAATAACAACTCCCTAGAGGGTTGTTGTGTTCCTGCGTATGAGGTAGGTCACCACTAAGCTCCTAAAGTTGCTCTGTATGCAGCAGAAAAGGCATCGCGCGAGTGATACTTAATATATTATAAGGGTTAATAGGCTACGGTAACTGCTTTACATCAGGTGGCCATATGCTTGTATGTCTTCTGACGTGCATTAAAAAAGACGGTCGTGTATGACATATCCCCAAACATTATTACTATCATCTCTTAAAACACGGTTATTAAACATAGACATTTTAATAGCTGTGTGCGGAGATATGTATCTATCTAAAGCGTAAAAGTCCATTTGAGAAAAGATTGGTGTAAAGCAGTACACCCGCCGTGGGCCCGTTTCGGGGATATCAAAGAAACAATATATACTCATGAGCAGGTCTTGGCAGGGACTATAGTAAATAGCGGAAATTATCTATAACTTCACGCCAAATCCATTGCGGGGTAGGCAGAGAGTACCTACCGAGCTCCACATAACTCCATCCTTACAAACCTCAATAGCTTCTGTAACATTCATTTCTCTAACACGCTCGGTTAAAAATGGGAAATTATGGTATTTTAAAGAGATCTGGAGGGATTCTTGGTACTGGGTTATTACAGAAGAGGGACGGACATCTGTTACAACTATCACATCTGATAGCTCCTTCTGGGTAGCGATGGGTCCCCGAAATACCAGAGAAAGTAAGCCGGGTGTTTGATACAGGGATGTCGTGAGGCATGCTGTGCTTTGCTGAGAGTCCTTCTTGGTTTCCACTTGGGAGATGAAGGCCTTGATCGACGATCGATCGGTTATGCATCAGCCGCTCGCCACATCATTATTATTCGTAAAATTCTTTAAACTTTATTTTGTTACTGGTAGATGCATGTAATAACTATTGTCCAAGAACTGTACAGCACCCTAGGTGCGCGTGTCCAGGTCGCACTTCACTGCTTTTATTAGACTAGTGCGGTATACAATTTCACACAATGTAGAACATGTGTCCAAATGTACGTTACCTTGCCAAGAACACCTTCCAAAAACTGCACCAAGAGGACAATCCATTTCGCGAAAGATGCATTCTTTCAAATGATCTTCTACGTCGTTGTTTACCATGGCATACACGCAACCGGCTGATTTATTAGGGCATGGCACCTTAGCCTGAAAAAAATAATAGACAAGTTTATTTTCAACCAAAGCTCTACTATATTCAGTTTATCTTCTCTAAACTTTATTCCTCTAAATATATCTGACCGAGGGCTTAGTGCGAGTTTTACAAATATTGAAACAAAGTATGAAATTCTTAGGTACTGGTGCTAAAAGCAGTCTCATACAAATTATCAACATCAACGCAACCCAGTAACAACTTAGTCTATGGAAAACTAGCGCGTTGAGTCCTCTGAGCTAGTTTTAAAAGGTTTATATTACTACCTACTGTGTTTACGTTGACAAATAGTATGAAATTTACAGCCGCGCCTGTCTCGGAAGATTTCGGGAATTAATATTTTCATACAAATTTGTCGACGGTTAAACGAACGCAGCAGGTCATTAGTTTATTTAAAAAATGTAGGCAGAATTATTTCGAAACATCAGGATGCCATGATTTTTTTGTAAAACTCATACTCTGCGAGCACTGTGAACACTAAATGTAGTTCGTCAAGTGTCGAAGTGGAGGGAGGCAAATCAAAGATGACAGATTAATTTCTTTTTAAACTGTAATTTGAAAACTTCTGAAGCCAATTCATTGTCATTAGTCTTATTTGAACATGTATTACAGGTACTCATGGACATTGAACACACTAATGTCATATTATAATGTTCGCAGCATTAATACAAGAACAAATTAGCTAATATGGTAACAAAAAGAAAAATGCCTGAACGAAATTTTGAAAAATATCTGTAATGTTTTTTTCAGTACGTCATAAAATGTATTTATTATGATTTTCGTAATAGCTTCACCATAAGCAAGGATGGTCTAGAAACGGTGTAGGTAGATTTTAAAATTATTTATTTTAACTTTATAGACCGCAACATAAGTGTATAACTAGAGCATTCTCTACCAGTCAATTTCGGGGAAAAGCAGAAATACGCAACTTCGATAAAAAATAATAGTAACAGGCCCACCACTGTGTCTCCTGTGTAGCCAGAATTAATAGCGGCGACCATCAAAAAGAAAATGAACAGAGACGTTCATTGCTGTCCCGGGGGTTAAACTACAGCTGCCTGGGAACTTACAATGAATTTAATCAGAAGAAATTTGTAGGAGTAGGAAGTTTTGGAATTGACTTGCCCTCTTGGCAAAATGACAGAGAGCAATATGACAAATAAGGCTTTAAAAAAAACCTTAGAGATGGCTAGTAAAGTGAAGCTCAATTGCCGTGCACCACGGTTTATCACATATCTAACACTATTGAGACGTAAATTATGAGTTATTACCTAACACTATTCCAGAAATATAGATTGCAGATCGCCTAAACGCCCGGTAATTCTCCCCTGTTACCACCAAATCGGAATAGTATACTATACCGGATGTGACATGCAAGGAATTTAACATATCGTCCCGCTCCCGCTCCCTTGACGTGCGTCAAGAAATTGTATTTTTTTAAAGACATGCGAGCTTACGTTAGAATGATCTGGTTTTCACTCTGGGTTGTAAAGGTCTGACGGCAGCTGCTCCATGTAAAAATCAGTATCTTCGCTAAATCCTTAGGCCACTCCTAATAGATCAGAAAATGGGATAATGCTAAGAAGAAGAAGAATTGGTAATCCACTACTGTGGTTCCGGTGTTTCAGTTTGAAATACCTGTTGATGGCGAAATACGCGGTTATAATAGAACGAACGCTGTGGGTATCATATCGAACAACTCCTCTGAACATAACCCGTTTAATCTCTCATTACCCGCGGGCCGCTTTTCCGCCAAGAAATGTATGGGAAAACGTATACAGGGTGTCCCAAAAAATACGGACGACCCAAAGCCCAGAGATAGAACACCCTTAGAGGTATCCGAATAACCCCTATGTATGTTCTACGATTTTTTGTAGTTTTCGAGTTATGAATTTTTTTAATTATTTTTTATTATTATTTGACTTACAAGGCGTTTTTGTTGACGGTGAAGTGAATAAACAAAGTACATGCTTGATTTTTTTTTCTTAAATAGCTGAATGTACGACTATACGAACAAAATAGTCTCTGTTATCCTCAGATGTAACCACCAAGCAAGAAAAAAAATAATATTACCAAAAATGAAAAATTAAAAGATTTGAAAAATCTCCAAGAGCTTTTTATTCAAAACATAACCCATTTTTTTTCTTTCAAATCGACTTTAAAAACTTGTCTATTTCATCAACTATTTCCTTTGAAAATTTCTTTGATCTATCACTGCGGAAACAGAAATAAATTTTATTTAACATGTTGATACCTAAAAAATCTGAGGTTTCAAAGTGAGAATGTAATTTAATAAAACTCATAATTATTGTTAAAAAAATGTTTTTATTACAAGAAGTTTTCAAAATGTCGACCTCCATGTTCAATGCACAGTCTGCATCTTCTAAAAAAGTTTTGTCTAAGTCGATTGAATGCCATCCTGTTGTTCTTAATTGTTTCTTGTGCATCGCGCAATTTTGCTTGTAGTTCGGCTAGGCTTCTTATTTCTTTTGCATAAACTATTTCCTTGAAGTAGCCCCAGACAAAAAAATCTATGGGGTTTAGGTCTGGGGACCGGGGCGGCCAAGCAATGGGTCCTCCGCGACCAATCCATCTGCCTGGAAACCTATCATTCAAATGATTTCTGACTCTCGCTGCGAAGTGGCACGGTGCCCCATCGTTCTGAAAGATCATATTCCTGATCGTCATTAAATCTACGTCTTCTAACAATTCATCCAAATTTTCTTCTAGGAATTGTAAATAGGATTCCCCATTTAGACAATCAGGTAATTGGAAGGGGCCAATCAGCTGTCCATTTAGGATCCCGCTCCACAAGTTGACACTAAATTGTTCTTGGAAATTGGAGGCACGAGATAGGTGCGGATTTTCAATGCTCCAAGAATGGTAATTATGGATATTGAATATCCCACATCGTTTAAAGTGAGATTCATCTGTCCACAAAATGCATTTAAAAAAAATTTCATTCTCATTTTGACGCCGCAACATTTCGCGGCAGAATGATAACCTTCTTGGGTAATCCTCAGGTTTTAATTGTTGTACTCTTTGGATGTGGTATGGGTGAAAACCCTCACGTTGAAGTATGCGATGTGCCTGAGACTTCGGAATTCCGGTACGGTGTTCTATGCTTCTAACACTTATCGAAGAATCCCCATCCACTTCTTCAAGCACTGCGTCAACCAAATCTCTGTCATACTGTCGAGGACGACCAGCCCTTGTGCCAGGTATGCGACCTTCCATGTAGGCGTCATGAACACGTTGTATAACACGGCGGTCAGGGAATGTCTCAGGTTGAGGTCCACCCCTACGTACAACCTGGTCCCGGTACAGTCTTGCCGCTTCAGACGCGTTTCCTCTTGCATATCCGTAATAATAATGCATTTCTGCATAATCTCTGGCAGTAAAAGGCATTTTAATTAGCCCGTCCAAGTCCGTTAAGAAAGCGAAGGTCGTTAAAACAGAAGCGTGTCAATGTCCAGATCGATAGGCACAATTTCAAAAGTCCGTTGGGAAAGCCAAAATCGTCGCACAATCAATTAGGAACTGTAAGTACACGGAACGTATCGTAGGGCGCAAAGGCAAGCAAACGACTAAAGGAAATTAAATACGATAACAAAAGATCATGTTACTAAGATTCTACTAACAAAATATGAGCTTGTAATTGCTTGAAATAAAATATATTATTCATTCATTCATTCATGCTAAAGATCGGGCACGTCTCTCTATCTCATTCTAATCACCACTAAGTATTTGTTGTCCCTTTCACATCACATGACTCATCTGCGCAGGTAAGAATTTGAAACCGGTTTCTTAAGCGAATTTCGTCCTTTTTGCGTTTCGAATAAAATTTTATGTACGATGCCGTAGAGATAGCTCAACGAAATTTTCAGAGTAAATAGTTGATGAAATAGACAAGTTTTTAAAGTCGATTTGAAAGAAAAAAAATGGTTTATGTTTTGAATAAAAAGCTCTTGGAGATTTTTCAAATCTTTTAATTTTTCATTTTTGGTAATATTTTTTTTTCTTGCTTGATGGTTACATCTGAGGATAACAGAGACTATTTTGTTCGTATAGTCGTACATTCAGCTATTTAAGAAAAAAAAATCAAGCATGTACTTTGTTTATTCACTTCACCATCAACAAAAACGCCTTGTAAGTCAAATAATGATAAAAAATAATTAAAAAAATTCATAACTTGAAAACTACAAAAAATCGTAGAACATACATAGGGGTTATTCGGATACCTCTAAGGATGTTCTATCTCTGGGCTTCGGGTCGTCCGTATTTTTTGGGACACCCTGTATAACGGGGTCTGACAGTAACCATTGTACAATCGGTAAAACACAGAAAAAGAGCTTACTTAGGTTTACGGGTTCAATAATCTAGGAGAGTCAACACCTACTAACCCACCATCTCTTATGGCTCCCACCTTGCAGTCCTTTGAGCCGAAACTTGGGAGATGCCGCACGGCACTTACTCCTGCCACACTCGCGCCGTAGTGTTCGAACCATTAAGATTTGTTGCCTACGCTGCTAAGTGGCTTATTGTTCCCTTTAGGAAAAACCAAGATTCGACAGTCTTTACAAACGTTGGGAAACATGCCCTCAGCCGCGCACTCTGTGACTGCCCGCAGGAACTCTCTAGGCGCCGCGCTCCATACCTGCTTAATGATCCTTGATATTATATATTCATTTAAGAGTACAGATAATTGTACACTTAATTAAATGTTGTAGGTAATAGTGTTTCTAGTGCCACTAACGGGCTGGTGACGTAACACATAATTATTAACATTCCAAACCTTAGCAATGATTTCTTCCAGCTGCCAGTTTCTCATTTGGGTCATGGGCTGGCGGCAAATCGGGCAGATTGGCGGGCACAGTGCGACGTTGCAAGTATTACACAGGCTGTGACCGGACTGACACTGGTATATTGGTGCAGTCATGGTTTCCATGCAGACTGGACACTCGGGCAGCTCTACTGCAGCTCCAGCCATCCTAGTTTGACATTATAAATTAAATTATTAGATAATATTAGCGCTACAAATTTGATTTGCAAGATTTGTTGTAAAGGCTAGTCAGTTGTACGTAGCCTAAGGACACTTGCAACACCAATCGACACATGCGTTTCCGACCCTGTAAAAACCTTTTAACGAACTTTTGTGACCTCTCATGTCAAGTCATATTATTTTTATAGCATAAAACTTACTCAAGAGATAAAGGACCGTTTCGCTCTGTTGAGAGCACAGAGTTTTTGGACACCGTTCGACCACGTCCAGGTGATATTGCTGATATCACCTGGACATGGTCTAATTGGTGTCCAAAAACTCTGGGGATAAATACTCTAATATATATCTTTATAAGTTCTCTGAGGATCCCCGCATCGAGAATCCTAATGCTCTTGGTGACGTAAATGGACGTGTTCTGAAGTTGAAAAACTACCATAACTGTGGTTGTTTAGTCGTGAAAGCGCAGACTTGTGTGTTATAATGCCAATTGGGTCAAGTTAAATGAATACCAGTCGAATACCTGCTCTAGGCATGGTACTCCCAATTTCGTATAGAAATCCGTCCGTTGATTTCCTGAGCTGAGATGGTAGCCCGAATTATAATATAAGCGTACCTGGCGCTGTCTATATAGCAATGACCTTAATTAATTGACAACATCTCATAAATATGCAGCAGAATGATCGATGAAAACAGCACAGAGCCTTACGAGACACCAATATTCATATCCATGATATCATCAACAAGAGAAGGTAGGTAAGCTTAATAAGCTCTTGCTGAGTCAGCAACAGAGGTGGCAACGTGCGAGCGATACTTTCTGTATGGCAAGCATTCATAGGCTAACCATTTTAAATCAGGTGGGCCGTATGGTGTTGTTATACCTCCCGGCGAAAGAAAAAAATCGGCCAAGTGCGAGTCGGACTCGCACACCAAGGGTTCCGTACCATTTATCTATAAAAACAGCAAAAAAATCACGTTTGTTGTATGGGAGCCCCCCTTAAATATTTGTTTTATTTTAATTTAATTATTTATTCTTAAAGAGAATATATAACTAAATATTCTGTGACTATTTCAAGCGTCTACCTGTTGCCGTTATCAATATCAAGCAAAAATGAGTAAAAAAATCACGTTTGTTGTATGGGAGCCCCCTTAAATATTTATTTTATTCTATTTTTTAGTATTTGTTGTTATAGCGGCAACAGAAATACATCATCTGGAAAAATTTCAACTGTCTAACTATCACGGTTCAAGAGATACAGCCTGGTGACAGACGGACGGACGGACGGACAGCGGAGCCTCAGTAATAGGGTTCCGTTTTACCCTTTGGGTACGGAACCCTAAAAAGAGGTAATAGCGATGGTCATGATTTAATACTTTTTTCAGACACCGGGTGCTCATTAGCAGTCTTCAACGAAGAGGGGACTTGATCAGTACCTATAGTATGAAAAAATGCGTTAGCACAAGACACAACTCTGGTGCAGACATCTTCAGCACCGCTGATGATATGCTGTTGGTCTCATGCGACATACGAATGTCGAGAGAGGGCAACGCCCGTTGAATGAGTGAGACGTAACTAGATAATTGAGATTATAGGCTTGGAGCAACTTGTCCAGGGGATGGTAGGTGACATAATTAAAAACATTGTTGTACGTATTCCATTAAACATGCGTAACATTTGGAGCTCAGTTAACTAAATTAGATTAGTTAAATAGGTACTTACTTTTTGTTCTTTGCTGCGGCCATTTTGGTTGCTATTCTGGAAAAAAATATAAGGAAATAAATATTTTTGCCCACGTAAGGCATTCAAGAGAATATTTTTTTTTTACAAAAAAAACGTGTCTCCAGAAACTTCTGCTATGAAAAAGTGCATTAAAATGTTCAAAACAATTGTACTATTTTTATAAATGACTATAAATAAATATTATAGTATCTATTTGTATTTCTGCCAATTTCTGCGTTCTGACAATTCTGCCAATGGGTGGCATAATAAATCTGATATAAACCTTTCTAAAAGAAGAATAAAGAAATTCATAAGCAGAAAGATAAAGTCTTTCTGTTTATGAATTCCTTTATTCTATAAGAAGAAAGGAATAATCCTAGTATCTCAAGATCAATGAACGGGCTCACATTTATACAAACACCCTAATTAGCTTTAAGTAAAAGAATTTGTTTCGTTTATTTTGACAGTCTTTACGCACAGATCGACATACTTACTTCACTGAGATTCAATTATAACGATATATATATGGCGGGGGTTTCCTCTACCATCTGGAGAAGCATTTATAGATCAGTTACAACTTACAACTGTTAGGCGGTAGTACGATCTTCATATTTTGTCGTTATCGGCTTGGGCTATAGTAGGTATATTATTCCATCTCTATGCCATTTTATGTATCAACCTAACCACAATAACGACGAAATACAAATCGGTGTATTCATTATTGTGTAGAACTAATTACTAAAGTACTTGAGCGATAAACTAATTAGGTACATCGGTATTTATTATTTTTCAAGTTTACGTTCAAAGTTTTAATATAATTAATTAAATTTATATAAGAAGTAACTTGATTGTTTGTTGTTGACCCCGATGTAAGTTACACCGTATAAAACTTCATAGAAATCAGTAGGGGTATTCACATCGTCTCGGAAAGCCATGAATACCGCAGATAAGTTGTTTCTGCATAATGCATGCACAATGGACAAATAAACGGATATTCATAACGATACTTATGAAGCAGTTGTATGTAATTCGGAACCTATGCTCTAAGCATTAGAACCTAGGTATAGATTATTACTATATGTAAATTAATATACACATGGATAACATCGTGATTGCTCAATTAAATCTTTACAACGATAAAATTGCAACATCAGAGTTAGATAAGCTTGTTGCGGACCATAAGCTCGATCTAGTTTTAGTCCAGGTGGCAAACCAGCGAGCCCAACTAACCAGTAAATTCCTACGGCTCAGTAACAAGTACGCGCGGGTATTTATTTATGTTCCAAAAAGCGGTTTAACTATAACAGTGATAAATAACTTAATGTCCACGCACTGTGCGGTAGCTGAAGTAACATCCCCCTATCAAAGAGTGTTCGTAGTGAGTTGTTATTTTCAATATTCAGACCCAGTAGGTACTCATTTACACCATCTGCGTAGAGTTTTACATGCGCTTTCTGGCCATAAAGTAGTTACAGGAGTTGACGTAAATGCATCATCGCCATTATGGTATGGTACGCTGAGAGCAACCGATGCTGACAAACGCTCTGCAGTTGAAGAGTTCATTGCTGAAATCTTCTTATTCACAATCCCGCAGAAGCACCACCTATCTACTTTTAGCAGCCCAATGGGAGAGTCCTCTATTGACGTCACACTTTCTAGTGTAGACGTCAATCCTCCTTGGGGAAATGGGCAGACGTCGTTGACGTTGGTATTCGTAATAAGTGCACAAATTTGGGCAAATACATTAGCCAATATTAACAAAGTACAGTTGATATTGGCAAACGTATTTCCGCAAAAGGTCCGTTACATTGTTTTGCGTCCGATGTTAAGAATTATGTAAGTATAAAATGAATGCCTAACTAACACTACTTATTGTTTGCGTCACCCCGTTCCCCTGGGGTGATCGCTTCAGATGAAGCCTTTGTAGCCTTCCCGGCTAGAGGCAGTCCCAGGGGGTGTTTTAGTCGGTGGAAATCCGACATAATCAGTTCGTTCGTACGAAATGGTATCTTTGAAAGATTTCACCTCCTCCCTCCCTTTTTCCGGAGGGTGCCCCTCACGGAGGAATGACCAATGCACACCCGGGTGTGGGTTGGTCCTTCCTTTGTGGGTCTTCAACTTTCTTGGGCGAAAATCAAAAAAAAAAAAAAAAAAAAAACACTACTTAGCTGTTGTATTGTACGACTCACACACGTGCGCATGTATTTTGTCGATAGTTGCTTTTGGGTGTATCGAAGATAAGATTAGGCGTCGAGTCACGCGGCATACCTACAAATTTCGTATGAAAAAACTAAACTAATAAAAAAGATATACAAATGGAACAACTCAACCAAGATGCTTTGGGCGTTGTTTGTGTAGCACGCGGTAAAATGCTTAGATTCATTATTTAAATTATAGTTGAGATTATATTCTTTTACTTTTAGTTACACGTAGAATACCTGATAGACGACGTAGGAAACATCACCGTACAAAGCGGACCGTGTAATTATACGCCGTGTACGGAGATCACAATACTAAAAGGTAGAGATAGACTTGTGATCACGACAATATTACATCAAGAATATTAATCCCGCTAACTGATAAGTGATATGATAACGAATCGATTGACAGCTCAAACATCAAAATTGGTTATGTACCTAATTTAGATGTTTCTACTTTTTTCTATTGGATTTGTTTAGATATAACCAACGTTAATATCCATCACACAGAATTTTTTTTTTTTTTTTTAAGTAAAACTTGATTTGGGTAGTAAGCTGGTGAATGCGTGACGAGAGCGTTACGAAAAGTGTGATCTGGCGAGGCGAACTGAAGTTGAGAGGGAGATATAAGTTAGTGAAGATAGAAAGGAGAGAGAGAGAGAGAGAGAGTTACGTTTCGTATATTACTGTAGGGGCAAGAGAGAGAGGTGCGAGCACACATTTTCTTTCTCTCATAGCCAGTTACGTTTCGTATATCTAAGACACAGTGCAGGCCTATTGTCTGTAAGTTTTACTTCAGTCGTGTGGTCTAAAGCACACTCGTTTTTTTATTATTTTTCTAAGTTATATCTTGGTTTGGTGTTAGCATGTTATATCTACTATGACTATGACATGATTAATATTTTTAGACTCAAATACAGAAAGTTTGTATTGAGAGATTACAATAGAAACAGTAATTTATTTTAAAGAGAGCTAGGGGAAAACCGTGCTGGGAAACTACCTCCACTTGGAAAAAAATTCAGCCAAATACTCTGGAGCCAAACTCTCTGGGGGTTGTTGTGTTCCTGCGTGAGGGAAATTATCGGTCAGCTTCTGAAGTGTTGCTGTGTGTAGCAGGATGGCTGTCCAACGCACGTGCGGTACTTCTTGTTTTGCAAGCGTTCATAGATTAAGTAAGAAGAAGAAGGTATATGGTGGGCTAAGCGTCGTATGCTTGTACGCCACCCAACTTTGTATATAAAAAAAATGGCTACACTAACGCCGTACAACAATAATCGTAATCTTGCTTATAAAACAATTATAAGTTTTTTTCACACAATGGATGCTGTTTTTTTTTGTATAACGTCGGGGGAGGCATACAAGCAAACGGCCCACTTGATGTATAGTGGTTTTACGTAGCCTATGAACGCTTGAAATAAGTTTCACTCGCGCGATGGCACCTGTGCTTGTAACACAGCATCTCCTTGGGAGCTTACTGGTGACCTCACTCACACGCAGGAACACAACAACCCTCTAGGGAGTTGTTATTTGGCTGCGGTTTTCTGTGAGGTACTTCCCCAGATGGGCTTTGATGCGCCCTACCTCTCTCAAAAACACCCAGTCCAATGCAAACAGACATGTTCACGCACACAAATGTTTGTCCTGTGTGGGAATCGCAAGCATTGGTGTCAAAGTAACGTATCAGCGCGTTTCACCACTGCGCCACCGAGCGTAGCATATTAGGCTCACTATATAACATAGCAAGTTTAATTCAACCACATCAAAATAAAAGTCTGTGTGTTCACCGCTAAAGACACGCCATTTGCCAGTTCCCGATATTTACAGCACACTCTTACCATCGCCAAGAGCTTTGGGATTCTAGGTGTTAAATCTTCAGCGAGATAGCTTTGTATTCTTATATTATTATCGTATATATTATTATTACTTCGGTTCGGGGCAAAGACTTATGCTCTTTTATGACACGTCTCATTATGACACTCAAGTCAGACCGCACATGGCACCTACTGTAGTTACCGTAGTAACCTATGATCTCTTGTGATTCCGTTCCGAGACGAGCTGTGAGAATTGTCGACGATACTAACACAGCATAGAGCCCTTAAGTTTAAGGTGATAATTTGCCTCTCTTTGTGTGTTCTACTGATTGTACAACGGGTTGTGTTCTGAACAATTGTTCGATATGATGCAGACATCTTTTTACAACCGCACTGCTCGCCGACGGCCTTTTTCATCCTTGACCACACATTTTATTTTATTTTTCCGTCCGATTATTGCCCTAGATTGATGAGAGTGGGGTGATTACTGGTACCTACGAACTACCTTTACGAGCTCGGTGGCTCAGTCGTGAATGACGCGACTTTGACACCAACGCTCGTGGGTTCGAGTCCTACACAAGGCAAACATTTGTGTGCATGAACATGTCTGTTTGTCTTGGTCTGGATGTTTTAAGAGAGGTAGGGCGCATCATAGCAGCCCGTCTGGGGTAGTACCTCTACCTTACAGAAAACCAAATAACAACTCCCTAGAGGGTTGTTGTGTTCCTGCGTGTGAATGAGGTCACCAGTAAGCTCCCAAGGAGTTGCAGCAGAGGAGGCATCGCGCGAGTGATACTTAATATATCGCAAGCGTTAATAGGCTACGGTACCCGCTTTACATCAGGTGGGCCGTAGACTTGTATGCCTCCCGACGTTGTATAAAAAAAATACCTAATTATTTTTACCTTTTAGTACATCTTCTTTCTTTTCAATAAAACCGTTTAACTTAATTTTTTGTATTACCTATTTTATTAAACATTTACTCCAAGTTTTAATTAAAGTAAACCATACAGACTGTTAACCTCAAAAAATTTCAGTACTTATCCAAATTTATTTCTGAATGATCAATATGATCAAACTTATATATTTTTCCTTTCATAAATTCTTAGGTATCTTAAGTAAGAGATTTATAAAATACTAACTGTGCCCGCGACTTCGTCCGCGCGGAATTTCACAAAAAAAGTTATTTTTCAATTATAATTTTATTTATTTGATTTGATTATAAGTAGCTAAATAAGCAGAGTAAAATAGCGAACAGCAAAATAATAATAGATATGTATTATGTACTTCGTTTGCGCGGAATATTTTTTTATTATTTATAAATACATTAATAAAAATAAATAATAATTCTAAAATAAAAGTAGCCTAAGTTACTCCTTATTACATCAGCTATCTGCCAGTGAAAGTCCCATCAAAATCGGTCCAGCCGTTTCAGAGATTAGCCGCACAAACAGACAGACAGCCAGACAAAAATTGTAAATACATATATTCAGTTTGGTATATGTACCGTGTATACATCCATACGCATTTAGTAAAAAGCGGTTATTTTAATATTACAAACAGACACTCCAATTTTATTTATGTGTGATGGTGTGACTGCTGTGAAAGGTATGTACTTACACGAGAATGTCGCATCATACATACCTATAAGTAGGTAGTTCGAATTACTCAAATAGATAATTTATTTCAACCTGCATTTAGATTGCAGATAAATATATGTTTCGCTCATTTATTCTTATCATGTATTTGTGATATATGATGTAAGAGAACATAATATTTAGCATACCTACCGATAAAACACTAACACGGGGAGAACTTCGATCACAGAAATAAAATCTATGACCGAAGAGGTGGACATCCGTACATCTTTATCAGCCAACTTATAAAAAATAATAGCTAGATAAGATTGCGAAATATTAGAAAACATACGTACGTATGCTACATTAATACAAAACTAAAATAAAACGCAATATAAAATGACGATGGTTCAGTAATCTGACGACTAGCGTTACGAGTACATACAAAACAACCTAAAAACGAATACATGAAACCTATCTTAATTACAAATAGATACGTATAACTAATAATAATAGCACATATTTACCTGAATTGTTCAAGTATAAATGCACTTGAACTAACACCAAAAGCTATTCACAACACAACACAAAAATTAGGCAACAAATGAGACTAGAGGGAACCGATAAAGAACAATGCTAGCAATAGAATGTACAACGGAGAACGAACGAAATAAAAATGAGTCGAGTAAATTCGACCGCCGACAGACAGAGTCCACGGAGACGTACTTATGTAGTGAAGTTGCATCGAAACTGATAATAATTATCAACTTAAGTTGTGTCCTATCGCTATCGAAATAATGTTTAGTTTAGTTTGATACGATGTGTGGTGCAAGAGAAAATGTTGGTATTCCCAGAAATAGTGTTGCCAGTAAATAATTATTAACCATAACAATTTTAAAATCATACCTCGCTCAGTATTGCTGGCAAAGTATAACCTCAAAAATTACTGTTAATCGTACTTGTTTACTAAATAATGTGGTATTTATTGATCCTGAAGACTAATATGATGACGTGCATAATTCCCTGGATTTCTAGATATCCTAATATTGAAATGATAGTTCCTCGGATTGTATTTATCGTTTAATACTTACTACCTACACCATCGACTTATATTACCTGCCGTAGGTAATTTAAGTCGATGACCTACACGTACAAGCGGGCCTGGGTGGGCGAAGCGAAAGCGTAGGACGAGACCGGGATTAACCATCGATGTAATTAACGCTCGGATGATGATGGTGATGATCATCCGAGGGTTAATTACATCGATACATGTGTAGTGTCTTGTTGGTATTTATTACGTCAGTCATTACGAATCATTGTTGTAATTTGAAGAATACATTTTTTTGGTGCCGACTCAATCATCAAACCTCAACGTTTGAAATAATTATTGGAAGTAATGAATGCTAAAAAAAATACATTTGATTAACCAACGTTTAAAATAACGTTTCAACAACTTGATGGCGTCGTAGGACATTCTAATTGGATACTCAGGTTAAGCTATATCTACCGCAGCCTGTTCATAGATGGGATTTTCTATCTCCAGGATCGAAGGGCACGTTAAGTCGTTGCTCCTGGCTGGTGTTAATGGATGACCATCCTTGAGCTAAGTCTTAGTCGTCGAAAGTTTAGCTTCGAGCGACTTGAAATCACAGGGCTAAGCCAATCCGCAATTGAGCAGTCTGACGTATGCTCTAAACCCGTTCGGTTTTCCACCATCATCACCACTATCGAGAGAACAATATGCCCGTCTTATATTAAATTAAACGGTCACCATAACCTATGAACCTTACTTCGACTTGTTGCCTCCCTTGCTTCTGACACCGAAACTTGTAATCCTGGGAATAACAATCGGGAATTATTTAGCTGTGGTTAAGGCAAAAATGTTTCAAATTCGTTTAAACTCTTGTGATGTCAGTGATTTATTATCATCTACATAGTCAATCCAACATCAAGCGCACGTGGTACACCCTTCCAAACAAAAAATATTAAACTAGGCATTCGAAGTATAATTTATTTTTGTTCATTTCAGGCATTTTTTGGATATTCTCCTTTCAATCTAATCCGTTCATCCGTCCAGGCGTGATTGATAGGATTATGTATATGAAGGTAGTATTGATCGCGCGTTGCCACCTCAGCTGCCAATGTAGTATCCTCATGAACTCACTCGCCGGAATACAACAATCCTCCAGGGAATTATTACATGGCTGCAGCCGCTACTTTTTTTGCTATTCGGCAGAGTGTCTCACATGCAGGGGAGGTTGGCTTTGCCTCTAAAGGTGATGGTGAACCATTTTAACAAAAAAACCATGAACAGTAAAAACCTTCCTGACTTCATAATGTCGATATACTCCCTACGGGTAAGGAGTTTTGTATCGACTGGCATCCCTAAATACACACCCACGCCCTGCTGTCAATTTAATATCATAAGCCAAAAGATCCTTGTCGAACTGTCACTTTTAATTTATTGTACGGTAAATTACTGTATTCAGGCTGTTTATTATGTTTAAGGTACCCTGATATATTAAGTTAATATTATTAATTATAAGTGAGTAATTTTACAGAAATTCACAAAAAATATATGCTTTTATAATTTATAAAAATAAAAAATAAACGGGGCGAATAGAAGTTACCGAGGGATGAAAGAAGGTTAGATTGGAGTTAATGGTAACACAAAAGGGGTGAATGGAAAAGCTAAAGGTATGAATAGAAACAAATGAGGGGTTATAAGAAAAGCGTAATAGGGCTGACACAAATTATTCATTTACAATGTACACGGTAAGATTGATAAAAAACTAAAATTGTTTTACCTTCGAAAAGGTACATACCTACCTACCCATTATTACTGTGGTTTTCTTCATACCTTAGCAACAGAAGTCAGACAGTAGCAGTGAAAGGCTATGAATCGAATTGGTATTATTCAGTTTCCGGTGTGCCCCAGAGCTCACTTCTGGGACCCATATTGGTTTCAATATTCATTAATGATATTACTAGCTAAATTGAAAACTGTAAGTATTCTATGTTTGTTAACGACCTTAAGATATATAGGGCCATAAATTGACGTTTCGACGACGAATGACGTTTCATTTGTACTGGATGACTTGGGTAGGATCGAGATAGGAATGGTGTGTTAACTAGTAAGTAACAGCAAGCTGTGTAGGCAGAGCTGATATTTTTTAAATTTAAAAAATATTTAAATATTATATTTTTAATTTTTTTAAAATATATGGAACCCTGTACGACATCTAGCGACGAGTGCTGTTACTTTTTCTGTTGATGGGAGTGCAGTGTGGCCGGCCATACGTTTTCCCATATGTTTTTTTTTCTAATTGGAACGATTTTGGACCGTTCTTCCTCACCAACGAACATTTAAATTTCAAATTAAAGGATACAAAACTACAATATGTTAGCTATTAGTGTGTCGATTTTGGAGTTTCTCACTATTACCGTCTAAACGCTAGCTGGATGACATCAGTCTACCCCAAACGGCAATTTTGAGGGTAATGTGGCTCCGCTGGCTATCGCAGCTCTGCCAATAGTGTTATGGAGCTCAATGGCAAGAAATGTAACTTTATAAAATTTACTCGTCGAAAAAGGCCTTATTCTTCTATCTATAAACTGAACAATACCAACATATTCATGGTCGATGAGGTTCGTGATTTAGGAGTTATCGTGGACAAGAAACTGAATTTCGTTTCACACATTGATGCCACTGTCAAAAAGTTGTCACAGTTATTGGGATTTGTAAAGCGAAACACCATTGGCTTCAAGCAAAAGACGAAAATACCCCTGTTCAATGCTCTGGTGCGTAGTCGTTTAGACTATGCCAGTACAGTATGGAACCCATTTTACGCTATACACTCTCAACGCGTGGAAAGTCTGCAGAGAGCATTTACCAGGCACCTTACTTTTATATTTCCTGGTATTTGTCATAGGATTCCTTACGAGCAGCGCCTCGCCTTTTTTCAAATGACTACATTGCGAAATTGTCGAATACTTCATGATATTATTTTTCTTTTTAAAATTATTAGGGGTCTCAGTCAATGTCCAGAAATTCGGCAACAGATAAATATTACAGTTCCTAATAGATTACCACAATATCCTATTACCAAGGTCTTCTACCCTCCTTACTCACATAAAAATATTGGCAAACATTCACCAATCACAAGAATTATTAATGAATTCAAAACGGTTAGCCACTCAGTGCCCGTCATTGATGTTCATGTTGATTCTATTCTCAAATTTCGTTCCATAATAATTGAAACGTTCCATCCGAATTCTTAAGTTATTTGTAATTGTTTTTGTAATTCTATGCAGATTTATTGCTTTGTAAATTGTCGCTCATTACGGTTGGTTGACATTGATAATTATGTAATTATGTTAATTAACATTCTATTATAGTGCTTTTAATATTATATTCAATTTTATAACAGGTGTAACATACAGAGAGAACTTGCTAGTGTCATGATTCTAGTAATATTTTCTAAATATGATGTGGCAACACTGATGGGTGCTGTTTCCAAACGTAACTTCACACAAGTTTAGGTGGGGAGATGTTGGAATGGTGGGCTCAAAAAGCAGGGGTGTAGAGAGAAAAGTCGGCTGGTAGTCGGTCGTGGTCCTTCGTGGTGATAAGACACGTTGTAAAATCTATGTCCCTTAGCCTAATTATAAGGATTATTGTACACGCTTGATTTAAGTGAGGCAAATTACATAGAACAGGAGTAATTTTATTACACTAGTATATAGTACAATGAACATAAAATTTAAATTAAGGCTTAAAAATTATGCATCAGCTTAGTCTGAGAGTAGTGCACAACCAATATCAACAAATTCCCAATTGCAGCATCAATAATAAGTCCGTGTCAACAACAAGCATTCCACAAAAATGAAAAGGAAATATTAATCTGCATTATCTGCAGAATAATAATTATTAAATATTTATTATTTATTCTTGTTGAATAAGAGCAGTAAAAGTTACAGTCGGCCCTATCTTGAAGTTACTGTGCCTATCAGTTATAACCTTGTCGTAATCTGCAACTAAATGTTGATGACAAGAGTACATGTAGATGCACACATTTACTATCCGTATCCATAGGCTGAGAATAGGGTCCAGTCTTCAGTAAAAACTTTCTTTTTTTATGAGGCGAATACGACATTTTCTATATTGGCTAATGTTGGGACATACTACTTATCGATAAATCTTTGTGAAACTGGTATTCGATGGCAAATGCAATTTTTTAAGTTTATATCGCACAAATATAATATATAATAAATTAATTCATAGATTCTTGCCTTGGAATATAATAGTGATGCGACTTTGTCGCCGACTGTGTTTGCTGCTAATAATACAGTCGTGTTATCTCTTCCAGGCGACTAGTAGTTCTGGTACAACAACGAAACCCTTTCTGTCCAATGACTCGGGTTTTGAACGGATCATTTCAGAATCTTGTTTCGTCAAGATTGTATATATTGTCAGGTTTTTCAGTGAGATCAAGATATTTAAAAACACCTTCTAACAAATTAAAGTATGCATTCACTATATGCGGATTCCATGCTCGTTAACGAGCCATTTCTCCTGGCTGGGGTTTTTTTAAGACCAACACTACCATCACCAGTGATATCTTCTCTAAATGGCGCAATTATACCATTTCTTTTAACGTATTCTGCCACCAATCCATTTACTTCTTTTCTCGTCAAAGGAAAACCGTTTCTTTCCATTATATGCAAATAGGAAGGTAATTCTTGCTCCAATGATGTCGAAAACACTGTATATTTTCCAGAGTTTGTGTTTTTGGCCCCGCGTAGCATATATTATTGTGGACCGAGGCATATTATATCGCTCCACGGTAGCATAACTGTTTAATTATTTTTGCTTTACAGCTTGTACAGCAAAATCGAAAACACGTCATACCAGTTGCAGATAAACATAATCTAAATAAGTGAAATTCGCTTATCGAAATATCGACACGGGACGTCACTATCGATTTGTGTTTTTCACACAAATACTATTAGTGCAGCTTTGAGTCAATATGGTATAAAAATAGGTCGATTATTAAAAATTTTTGAATAACAATCGATCAGGCTGAAACAGGATGCATTCGATGGGGACAAATATGTAGACAAAAGGACCCCAAATTATTTTTGTCCACAACTTATCCCCCCCCCCCCCCCCAATAAATAAAAATTGAGAAAATAATGGAATAATACTGCCGAATAGGCCTAAAAATGTCAACTCGGGAGTTTTCAGGGTCGCTGATCACGATCCCGTCGTCAGATTTCCCAAATTCTTCTTCCTCCCCTTCTTTAATTAAGCCCCCATGTGTTCATCCAGCATTTTTTGAAAAATCCATCAGAATTGGATGAAACAGTGGACTCGGGGGTTTTTGGGGTCGCTGATTACGATCCCGACTTCCAGAATTCTTCAGAATTCCAAAAATACCCCACCCCCTCCTCTAATTAACTCCCCATGCTGTTCATCTAGCATTTTTTGAAAAAATCCATCAGAATTCGATTTAAATTTAATTTAATTGGTTTACGATAATCGTAATTCCAAAACCCACGAGTCCACCGTTTCATTCAATTTTGATGGATTTTTTTAAAACGTTGATGCAAAATGGCGGTTAACAAAACATGCTCTATCGGTACTACACTAGAACTTGTACTTGAACTCTACACACTTGTACAGTCATCGAACTAGGAACGCCATCTATATTTTATTTGAAAAACAATGATTGCGGGTATACTTCGATAGATGGCTCGTTTTACAAGTCATTAGACTGAGAGGTTAGTAGCTTACGCACCTTACAAACAGCATCGTTGAATCGTTGATGTCGCTTTTTTATTATACCACTAAGCTGGTAAATACGCGTCACCGTAGCCTATGACGATTTACAATACCAGGGGTGTCACTCATGCGCTACCGACCCTGTAAACTTTGAAAAGCTTTGGAGAGATCACAGAAAACCTCAATAGCATCCTGTGATCTCTCCCATGCGTGAAGCACTTACATACTTCACCATTCTTCTGTAGTAAATCTACACACAGCTATATTGCACATTACGAAAAATTTAATTGGTCTTGTAAAGACTATTATTTTATTCTTAATATTACGTAATATTATAGAACATGCAAATACGAATAAAAAAAGGCATTTGAAATGATGTAGTGGAAAGTTACATACATATAATACGTTTTTAATTATTATTTATCACAATCAACCCTTTGGTAAAACAACCCGTCTTGGGAAGTACCTCCACCTCACAGAAAACCGCGGCCAGATAACAACTCCCTAGAGGGTTGTTGTGTTCCTGCGACGGAGTGAGGTCACCAGTACGCTCCTAAGGAGTTGCTGTATTAGCAGTTGTTGCTTCGCGCAAGTGATACTTAGCACTCATAGGTTACGTTAACCACTTTACAGCAGTCCGGTCCATATGCTTGTACGCCTCCGAACGATAACTAGTCTGGCCTCTGCTGGCTTTAAATACTGTTACATAAAAAACTACAAAAAATATTTTTTTAATTTGTCGGCCGCTTTGACCATGTTCCTTAAGAGATAGGAGGTTGGTTTTTCATACATTCCTATTCTACTTTTTTATGCTGAATCCGAATCTGAAGTCAAAATTCGAATATTCGAAAAAAAGCGACAGACACACACATACAAACGCACACATAGTTTTGACGATTGAAGAGCACTACAACAAGCAAAATGACAAAGTAAGTACATACGTACATCTAACTAAAGCATCCGCCCAAGGATCGGTCGGTCCTGGTCGGAAAGGTACAACGTGATCATCATGCGTCTGTAATGAATTGGGGTGTCTTATCAAGGAGTCACAAAGCTTCATTTTTGTGAAAAAGGAGTGAAGACTTCAGTCAGAGACTGTCTTGGACCGTGTTGTGCAACCTCTCAGCAATACACTTTTTAAAAATATACCGTGGACTATCCAGCAAGACTCTGCACCTGGTCATAAGACACGAACTACCCAAGCCTGGCTTGAAACCAACGTTCCGGACTTTATAAAAGCTGACGGCTGACTTAGACTACAAATTATGTTCAGTTTTAGAGGACATGGCCTGCTCGAAATGACACGCCGACATTGAATCTCTTAAAAAATCTTTGTAGCAAGCAGTGGCTTAATTTCCCATGGAAACAGAGTCTAAATCCATAGATTCGTGGCCAGACAGAAGGCCCGTATCAAACCAAAGGTGGCTATTACGAATAAAATATTTTTTTTATTTTTTGCTGAGACTTACACAAATATGTATGTACATATAAGTTTTATTAAGATTACATTATTATGCTCCGTTGGTTCGCACATGTAGAAAGAATGCAGGATGAAAGAATGACGAAGCAGATATACAATGCAAAAGTGGAAGAATGTAGGAGCCGAGAAAGGCCAAGACTTACCTACCATGACGAAATTGGTCGTGTTCTATCAGAAGGTGATGAGCGTGCATGAGAAGAGCAATGAATGTTAAAGAAGCGAGTGAGATATGTAAGGATGGAGTCACGTGGCGCTCGGTTCTCTCTGCCTACTTCGCAAGGGATTTGGCGTGAAGTTATAGATAGATAGAAGATTACATTACTTCATAAAAAATAAATGCATATGCATTTGAAACAGAACTAATGGCCGCACTAGGTGTTGGTGGCATACAAGGACAAATATTAGTGGCGTTGGCGACACCAATGGCAAATTAAACGATTTCGTGACTTTGGTCATGCCGGTGGCGGACTAGAAGGTGGCCAACCGTAGTAAAGGTCCTCTCCTTGGACTTAAACACGCAGCCCAATATCTGGTAAGACCTTTCAGTTACCCACTTACACAAAGTAGCTAATGTGACCGCAAAGCAGCCAACTAGAACGCATCAAAGCCTAATTTCGAAGTACCTTCACAACAGCAACTCCCCGGAGCGTTGTTCCGGTTATTATTATTACTAGAATATATATCATCACAAACCCTTTAGTACATGTTCCTCTTAGTAGCAACATTGCTTCTTTTTTACAAACTTGACTTTTTGCGTAAATTCAATGCGTGAGGTTGAGCTTCATAATGTAATTCTTTTTACTGGATTTAGTGGAGATAGGTTTTATAAGCAAGAGGTCATCTCGTCACAGAGAAAATTAATATTCCTACTAGAATAATGTCATGTTTCACCTAATTCTTATTGATATTTGTTTTAACGTGATCTCTCGCTCGACACCAATAGCTATCGCCCGAATGGGCAAGTACCTCGAAGAAGACAGCAGCCATAAGAACAACAAGTTATGCTCATGTGATTATGTAAGGTTACCAGCGTTCATTGAGGATTTTTTATACTGACAGACTATTGTTTTCTTCCTAGCGTTATCCCGTTTCCTAATCCATTAAGATTGGCGGGGTCCGCTATCTAAGCCTAAGGATTTGGCGAAGATACTGATCTTTACATGAAGCGACTGCCTTCAGACCTCCACAAGCCAAAGGGAAAACCAGATCATTCCTAGGTCAGGTCACGCGTCTTTCGAAAATATAATTTCATGGACGTGCGGGTCCTCACGATGTTTTCTTTCACCGCCAAGGTAGTGATAATTACATGTTATGTACATAAATCCAAAAACCCGAATTTAGTGATACATGTCGGGTTGGTCGAACGGCGGACCTGTAGATCACTAGAGCGGTTCTTTATCCACTAGGTTATCACTACTTAACAGATAGCTATCTATATATCTCTGTCCGCGACTGAAGACTAAGGCGTAGCATGCTGAAGAGACAGAGTGAAACGGTTGACCGCTCGTAGCCTGTAGGTCAGTAGGGTTCCTAAACTTACACACCTCGGTCGCTTCTTTAACATTCATATCTGTTTTCATGCACGCTCGCCGGTTCACATTAATTCCCATTGTAGTCCACCATTGGTGAATAGTGACATGTTTTGAAAAATACTTTAAAAACATTCTTAGAAAGTTCTGCCCAGTAGTACCCCAACAGTGGATTGTGATACCACTTGTACTCCCAGTGACCTACCATTTCACTGTAAATTTTAATATTTTTTTCTATCACTGTCCACCGGGTACGACGAGAAAGAAGGAGTCTGACTGGTTCTTGTTGTGTAGCCTGCTGACATTAGTTTGAATAGTATTGGACATTTCGTATTGTATTTAATAGTGTGTATATTTGTAATTATTTATAATGTAATTGTGACATTTTTAAATTGTATAATTGTAGATGCATGTATTTTCAACACAATATTTTATTGTTATGAAATAAATAAATGAAAATGAAATGAAATAATTGTTAAGTATAAGGGGGTATTTTTGTAATAGAACGTTGTCTCATTCCAGTGGCGTAGCGTGCCTTGTCGGGGCCCCGTATAAAAATTTTTTTGGAGGCCCTTATATGGAGGTAAAGATTTTTCACAAAAGAAAAAAAATATTGTGAGAAGAAATATTTATTTATCACATAATTTACCCATTTTACAAATAAAAATCGAATTTTAAATATTCACTCTCCTTGCCTTTTTTTCGGCAAACTGATTTATTAAATCATTTATGGCTGATGATGATTTTAGTTTTTCTAAAGTTTCTGCCTCTATGGACAATAGTGAGATGTCTGACAGCCGTTCTTGTCCCATCGAAGTTCTTAAGTAATTTTTTATTAGTTTTAATTTTGAAAAACTTCTTTCTGCCGTTGCGGTTGTAACTGGAAGGGTCAAGAATAAAAAGCATGCTGTGATTACCTCGGGAAAACTGGATGCAAGACTATTGAATTTTACTAGCAATAATTCAATGAGTTCTTTAATGGAATATTTTTTTTTAATTTCAGAATTTAAGCATGTTTTTAGAGCCTTTAATTGGTCACAAAGATTAAGTGAGATGTCTTTACTGTATTTAGCAGACAGTTTTCCGGAAGCGTTTAATATCTCTTCGCTTGAAGAAGATAGGAGTTTCTCCGGTTGTAATATTTCGAATATACTACTCAGGTTGCAAAGGCTCTGAAATCTTTCTTTAGTTTGAGAAATTAATATATCTAAACAGCAATAGTATACATTGACTTTGAAATAGGATTCCGGGTCGGAAATTCTCTCATCTTGTGATAACTCATCAAAAAAACGCTTCGCTATCTTTCGCCTACTGTTTTTAAAAACAGTTGTTACCCCCCACTCTTTTGCTAAATCTTTGGATTCATTTAGCAAACTATTAAATGAATTCTGATTTCTTAATTGGCATAGTCTATTTAAAAGATTACTTAATAAAATACTAGATTTCTGTAAGTCATTATTTTCATGCTGTAGAGCTTTAGAAACAGGATTAATAATTTCAAATAGTGAAGAAAAAAATGTAACGAGCACTAAGAAATCAAAACTCTCTAAAATGTTAATTATACTTTTACATTCTTTACGTTCATCTTTTTTATTTGAAATTAAATTTAGTTGGTACAAAGTTTTCATGATTAGTAAAAAATTTTTCTTTACTGCTAATAAAGCGTCGTTCCTAGAAGACCATCTGGTAGGACATACCTTTTTAAGGGTAATCAAATATTTTTCAGATGAATCGTCACTTAGCATAGCCCAGCGTTTTATACTATTGCCAAAAAAAGTATATATTTTTTCTAAATTATCGAAAAAAGTCGATACTTCACGAACATGTCTCGCAGCATCGTTCAAAACCAAGTTTAAAGCGTGCGCAGCACAATGAACATAATCGGCATTTGGAGCATGCTCTTTTATTAGGGTTTGTAATCCTCCATACACACCCGACATAACATTTGCTCCATCGTATCCCTGTCCTCTACATTTAGTCAAATCAATTCCATATTCTTTAGTCAAATTTAAAATGACAGTTTTCAGACCTGCAGCACTGCAATCGGTTACTGCTATGAATCCTAAAAAGGACTCACAGATTTTTATTTCTTTAGGCACATTATCATCATTTTCTGTAACCGAGATATATCGAAAAACTACAGATAGTTGGTCAATTTTTGATAAGTCTTGTGTTGTATCCAGATTTATTGTCAGAAATGGAGCTTTTTTAATTTCTGAGATAATACTGTTCCTAACGTTAGTACCAAGCAAACTAATAATTTCGTTTTGAATCGTAGGGCTTAAATAATTTATTTCACCTTTCGGTTTTAGAAGAAGTTGTTTTAAAGTTGCATCATAGTTAGATAGCAGACGTGAAATTGCCATAAAATTGCCAGAATCAGAATCATGCCCCCTCAAAGGTAGATTACAAGATACTAAAGTAATTATAACATTAATTATACGATGCAGTACATCTCTCCAGAATGTAATTTTACTATCGATTTCACTTTTCAATAGAGTATCGATGGTATTTCCTTGCAACCAATTATTATAAGAGAGTGAGGCACTAATATGCTGCTGTGACTTTTCATGGTCAAGAATAGTTTGTGTGAAATTGCTTCTAACCGAAACACCGTTAACCCAAGCAGAGGAGTACGATTTGTTTTGACGATCTGCTAATAACCAACAGAAGTGACAGTACGGTTTGTTTAAAACGTTAGAATAACATAACCATGGTCTTATAATTTTTATGCCTGCCTGATTGAAATATGAATAATAATAAGCCGAAAAAGGTCGGTTATTTTCTGAAACTTTTGGAAATGGTCCTTGTGGTTTAAATGGACCCAATTTAAAAATTATTTTTCGTTCGCATTCAGTTAAATTGTCACCAAAATTTCCTCTATCTGATGAAATTATATTACAATCTGCATTATCTGCAGATATATCAGAATCGTTGACTTGGGGTTCCTCGATTTCTGGATGGACATCCGATAAAGTATGTGCTTGGCTTTCTTCTATTTCCGGATGGATATGTGACGAAGAACATGCTTCAGAAGAATCTAAAAATAAACGAGTAATTGTTAAAAAATAAATACGAATGCTTTGATACTAAACTAAAAAGAGTTATATATAAATAAATAACGTTACTAAGGGTCACAGTTAGAGAGTGTTCAGTTCAGACGCACACAGACTCTACGCGGATTGTGCTCGTACCTATTAGTAGATACAAAATCACCTGCAGCCCGTCCGTGCATTACTATACACTTGCGTGCTATTTAAACGCAGCGCGTAGTGTAGTGGCTATACAAAACGAGAACCCGAAAGCGAGTCTGCACATCTGAAGTTCTCAACACGCAATTAACGATACGATACGGACTGATAGACAAACAACAAAACAAATCGATCCTATAGATAAGTTAGAATTTTGTTTTTTTTTTAATCAAGGCACGGAATCCTAAAAACAGTATAATTGTGAAAATCGAAGGGGGAGACAACTTTTTGTGACGGACAGATGGACAGACCGAAATTAAAAGATTTCCTTGTTTTTCACTACGGGCCCCTAATAAATGGGTTGGGTAGTAGTGTAGTACTTACCTTTCCAATCTAAATCACTCACAGTATCTTGTCTCTGAAAAAATGAAGAAATTTTGGGCACTTTTTTTATAACCTCGTCCCTTTTCTGTTTAATTTTTCTTTTCTCAGCACCGCTGGGATAATCTCTTTTCCTTTCACTCACTTCTTTTACAAACCGCTACTAATACTGCTAAACCAGAAGAACAATATTGTTTGTACTGAATTACAATGTAATGCACATTTATATAAAGCGCGTAAATAAACAGTGCACTGCACTCCGTGGTTTAACATCCAATGCAAAGTACAACAACGTACACGTACATCGCGATATCGATGAAGGATTCCCGGGGATTCCCCGCTGAGTTGAAGATGAAGTAAGTAAAACGGGGAAGTCCCTCAGCCCGCCATAACGATGTAGTGTTGCCAACTTTTGAACGCACGCTTAAGGCGGGAAAAAAAGGAATTGCTTTATAGAATTTTGTCATTTGTAAAATAAAATAAATTAGAAAGTTTTTATTCTTTTTCCTTACACACTTTGGGGGCCCCCGTGGCCCGGGGGCCCCGTATAATTGATACGGCAAATACGGCGGTAGCTACGCCCCTGTCTCATTCTGTTAATAAACGAGTGAATTAACCGGACGTGTATTATTTACAAATGACCTGAACGCGAAGACCGTGTTCGGGCGGTAAAGGATCGGCAGGAACGAATGGCACGGGGATAGCAGCGTGGCTTCGGGATCGAGTACACGGTTTGGTTCCGCACCTTTGGAGGTAGAGGCAAGTGGGCGGCGGGGGTGATTATAGAGAAATTAGGCAACACCAATTATAAAGTAAAAAATATTGAGTATAATCAAATACATCATAGAGATCACGACCAACTTAAACTTAAAGTGAGTTCACCGGTATTTAGATCATTATCATCGGCAGTAAATCCAACAAACGACAAGTGGCCAGTTTTATCTCCGATACCGGTAATATTCGAGCGGAGTGACACGGGGAGCGGTCGGGGACGCTCACGGAGGCGCCGTCACCTGCAGGCGACGATGTGGCCAGCAGCGACAGTACAAATGTGCCATTGGGGCCGGGCTCGGCCGATGGTGGAGGTACCACAGTAAATGCTAGGATTAGGAAGCCGCCTGAGCACTATGGTTTCAGTATTTTATAAGCTGGATTTGAGCACATGTTATACTATATATGTTTTGTCAATTTGTGGGGAGGTGTTGTTGTAGGTAGAGTAATTTGTTAAGTATAAGGGGGTACTTTTGTAATAGAATGTTGTCTCATTAAACGAGTGAACCAAAGGGATGTGTATCATTTAACAGTTCTTAGGGCTTGTTATACCACATTTGGATAAAACTCAACCATTTTGGTTGTGGTACCCACCTATTTGCCTTCCTAGGCTTCTACATCCTTCCACTTTCGGATTGTACCTAGTATCTGTTTTTTTATTCTTTCGTCCTGCATGCACAAACAAATGCAGCATATCATTTCTCACTTTAATACTGCCCCTCTCTTTTAGACTAACTTTCTTACATCATCTTGAACTGAACTTAAGTTGAGAATTAATTTAACTCTAATTTGCCAGCTCCTAGAAGAATCTCTGTCCAGAGATCACAAACTTGTAAAAGTAGAAGCCTAGTGTGGACCCTTCTGCTGAAGTAGAGGGGGATTGTTGACCCTTCAACATACTGTATCAGCAACACAGTGCTTTTGTAATCTCCATGTAACTCTACTTAGGACAACATTAATTGTACAATAGATATAATTTGATACAATCTCAATTGTATCCCACCACCTGGATACCAGTTTGGCCCTTGTGAGTTATTTGTGTGTGGTTCTAGAGACATTGATTTTCGGAAGAAACCTCTATTATTAAAATTCTGTTGTGAGATTTTTTACACCGCTTGCGTTATATGCTTAAAATATTTAAGATACTTATCACTAGAGGCATTGCTAACATTGTAATTCCAACATTGTAAATCATATTTTTTATGAATCATACTCAAAGGGAGCCAACAGTACCCTATTACTAAGGCTCTGCTCGGTCCATTTTGTTGTTGTACTACATGCTGATAAAGATTTTAAATTCAGTGCTTCATGTATTAGTGACTTTCATGGGCTGTGGTAACATTTAATCAGTTTGTATGGTTGCTACATCTATAATGTTATAAAGAGTCTTGTATGAAAACCGGTTCCAAATGGGCATGTCTACCCACAGTAATAATTACTGTAGGTAGACATGCATGCGTAGAACTGCTGCAAGGAAGTCAGACTGCAGGCTGATCCATTTGATTTACTATAGCAATGTTATATGTGCTAAAGACAGCAATTCTCTACGAGCATTTCAACTGGGCTCTATTTCAATAAAAATAATTACATTGAAAAAAACTTTATGTAATATATTGTCCTTGTATTATACATATTAAATCCTCATTGAACAGTAGCTTTTACCCAATCCAGGATCAAAGTATCTTTGGTCTTACCAATTGGTTTAGTTCTTTGGTCTTTTAATGTGATGAGTTATTTTTTTTATATCCAAAGAACAAGGCATAACTGGTAAGCCATACTTAGAAAGTGGAAACAATAGATTCTATGTTTCATATTTATCACATCACATATCTTTAAACAGGTTCACTGGGTTCAAAGTCTGATGGCATTCTATCTATAATTTTTTTCATTTCCATTACAACCATAGGGTTATTGGTACATATATCTGCGGCAGTGTATGGGGGCAATAAGCTAGCATTTCCAAACATAATTTTATCCCCACACTCAGATACTGGTAACAAATTCATTTTAAGCCAAGCAATTATTTTAGTTTTTCTTTCTTTGATATCGGTTTCCGTTTGTACTGCTGAGCCTTTACGAGGTGGGGGTTTTATACTGTCTGTTTCTGGCTTGATTTGGACAATATCCACAATTGCATGTCCTGGTATTAATGTAGTCTTGTATGAATCTCCACTTGGTGTTGATATTATGACACTGGAAAAAATCAAACAATTTTTATTCTTTGTGTTCTAAAGTACTTGTGTGTGCCATTGCACACCGACATACTGTAGACATTAGATAGTATGCCGTCAAAAAAGTGCAAGTTTGTTTAATTAATAAGTTCAAAAAAAATAAAGATACCTAATACCTAGAATGTTAAAAAGTTTTTCTGTTTATACAACATTGGGAGGAATACAAGCGTATGGTCCACCTGATGTAAAGTGGTTACCATAGCTGGTAACGCTTGTAATACTACTACTACTGGCTAATACAGCAACTACTTGCAGGAATAGAAAACCCTTCAGGGGGTTGTTATTTGGCTCAAGTGTTACTTTCTGTATTGCAAGAGTTAATAGGTTTTACATGAAATGAGCCAATGTTGTTATTGTTTGCGAAGATAGATAAATGTAATAAAACATTCTGATCTATTATTACTTTTACACCAGATTAAAACATATTTAATTGGTTTTACAAACATTCGTAAGTCATCCAAATACTACAGTACCAACAGTACTACAGTCCATTATAGAGTCCATGTGGTCTATTTAGATTAAAGATCCTTTATAATCAGTAAAGTAAAGCACAATAGCTCAAATGTATTATGGAAATAATCACAAATGCAATGGCATTGGACTTAAATCTCGATATATAAAATACAATTTCAGGGTGCAGATTCACGTTTCGTATGTAAGCATATACCTATATTCTTTATAAATAATACTTATTCACAACTGATATTTAACTACTTACTAGCCAATGGGTAGTACATAATTATTAATTTTCTTACCTGTTTGTAATTGGGTCAATTGAATTAACAAATCCATGAAAAGCGTTATTTTTTATTAACTGAACTTTAACATATTTGTCCAGTAGAAGAAGCAATGATTCCGGTTTCTCTGATAGAACATTTGCAGTATTATCATCCATTCTACAATTTTATACTTTCAAATGTATTTCAAAATTCAGTAGGTATAGAATAGATTTTTTTGTTGGTTCTTTTTATCCCCGAGGGGAAAGGCAAAGGGATCTAGCCCATACAGCCAAGTCATCAGTTTAGAACCATTTGAAAATCTTAATTCTATGTTCCAGCTTCAGGAACAGTGCTAAAAAAATACTTGGGAAGGATACCCAGACCCAATCAACCCAATTTAAATACGACCCGTAAAACGATAGTGATTTTTACAAGGTTTACTTGATGAACTTATTCACGTCTTCCAAAAAGTGCATAAACGTGATATATTTGAGATTTTTCATTACTGTATAATTTCACTAGCACTTATGTTACAAAATACTATCAAAATTGTCACACAAAACTAATTTTATACTGAATTGTAAAAATTTCATGTAAAACAACAATGTCACTCGCCAAAAGCGCGGGAAGAAGTCCAGTATAGAATTGAATTATGGAATTGAATAACAAAATGAACTTAAACTCAGCGATGCCAACTCTAAAAAAAATTATGCTAAATCTACGCTCAAAAAATGCTAAAATATGCCATTTTTTTTAACTATTTTTAATCAGAATCTTATGTTGGTAAACTATTCTTAAATTTAGTTTTAAAGAAGTTAACAGGACTAAATACACGCTTCGTGTCTGTATTGGAAATATATTATTACATTAGTAGCATTTTTGAAGTTATTCTTCTAATGCGACTTGCAAAAAGATTGCATTAAACGTTTAACGCTACCATGGAGAGGGAATAGAAAGAGACAGAGCGAGAGTGAATGCGTGGCACTCGAACACAAAAGTACAGGTTGAAACTGCTAAATGTTTTATGTCGTTGTAGTAAAGTTATATTTTCAATGGTTTTGTACAGCTTGGTCTGTCGCCGTGCATACTCAGACTGATTTTTCTTTCAAACAGTGTTCCCTTAAATACGCGTAGTCATATTCGTTTATTGTGATCGTAAAGTCAAGTATCCCGAACTATTAATAAAACATACAAGTTGTAGATTTACCAGGTTGAAATGCTAAAAACATGCTTTAAGTTAATCTGAATTTTTGTAATGTTAAATCACTGATAAAATATGCTAAATTTAGAAAAAAAATTCTAAGTTGGCAAGAAACTTGGTATAAATTTCAATTTCAAGACACGTTTGTTCAAGTGTGTGTCTACAGCTTCCTCATCGACATAAGAGAAATTAAAAAAAAAACAACTTCGTTACTATGAGTTGTTATTTGTGTGTTAGCTGGAGAAACATGTCTCCAGCTGACACATACCATTGAGGTAAACCAGTGAAGTTATGGTTTTAGACTAATGTTAGAATATTAGCTCAAAATTGCAGCAACGAAAGCCAAAAAAACTAACTATCATACTCAAATACGGTCATAAAACTGTGTGCGAGTTGGAGTACCGTGTCTCTGGCTTGTATAGCTGTATCTTCGTAATTATTTCAGGTAGGATTATGTGTACAAACTTCTTAGCCGAATTGCAATATTAGGCTCCAAATTTATCTAAACTTTATCTCAAAATGTTTTTGAGCTTCGAACCGATAACTATGTGTAAGTTGGTGACACGTAACACGGGCTAACACATGGTGAATTACTGTAACTGTATAAGTTAGTGTTTCGTTTTAAAGATCAAGTAATATGTTATAATTGGAGCATACACGATGCATAATTTCAAAGCTTTGGACCTCTTAGCGTCAAAATTATAAGCCAAAAACTGTTTTTCCGCCAAAAAATCAAAATAATGACTCGGAAGCGGCTAGGCGCGTCGTTGCCGTTCCGCACGTTACACTATTGCAATGGAGTTTGAACTTAGAGCTAGCATTATTTTGAATCATTTCCATTTGCGTTCTACATCGTTTTAATTTCTGACCTTAGTATTTTAGACCTGGACCCGTCTGATATAATTGGTTGATTTAAAAGAAAAGCAAAGTCTATTTATTTAGGATTTTTTATATCGCTATGCTTTGTTATATAAGTTTATTTGTCTTTCTGTGTGTTGGTTCTCTTTTACGCTGAAACGGCTTAACGTATTTGGATGAAATTTTGATGAACTTACAGATAGATATGGTCTGGATTAACACGCACCAAGGACTTGAAAGTATGAAGAATAGATGATATTCTACTAGGTAGTAGTCGCTCAGTGGTCGAAAAGAAATTCAACCATTTTATTTTATTTTATGTGATATATTTATAACACATTATATATGCATAAATTGTATCTTTCTGCACTCTTCCATATGATTATTATATACAACAAATAAAAATAGAAAAAACGTCCGTGTGTGAAATCTTAACATTGAAATTAAATAAAATACTTATTGTGGAACAATTTGTGTATAAAGGTAATAACCATACTTTTATCAGACGGCTTCTAGTCTAAAAAATACTTAACACGGAAAATAAAACAGATCGAGAGCACAAATTAAAATTACTCAAAATCTCTCAAGACCTTCAGATAGTTTTACGCCAAGTGTCCTATGATCAACAGTAGGTGTCTCGAGACAAAAATTTGGTTTTGGCTAATTTCAATGTAATTAATAAACTGATAGCAAAACTGATGCAGTGATAGTTCAGGAAATTCATTTTAGTAATCATTTACACGTAAACAGAAAGCCGCCAATAAACAACTACGTGTTACATAGTGAATTTAGCGTCATGTTCGCAAGCATCAAACAGTTTGACATCACCGGGGACACTTATTGTACAGGTCCGGCTAACATCATTCCTGTAATATAACAACGAATGCAGTCAATTCACAACATATCATTGATATGTAGCAGAGATCCATGCTATAGGAGCAACTATCGTCTACTACGGTTTTTATGCATCTGCTGGATAAGAAGTTGGCGAATCCATTTGCACAAAACTCGGGCAGCCCGTATGATTTAACTTCGATAGTAGACCCAGATGCCAGACCTGTAAACGTATTCTCATTGCCTCGAAAGACTATATTCGATCGGAACCTGTCAAGAAGTATGGAATCTGGGCAAAAACTTTTTGAATCCGTTTCGTATGGCTTTTGGAGGCAAAATGAAACCCCCCGCTGATCAAAAGCCTTCGCCATATCTAGGTTGACTCTCAATCATCGAACGATCGTGACGAAAGTCGCATTGACTTTTGCTGATCTAGTCGTAATCCTCTCCTCTAGCTTATAACCTTTCCAGCGATCGCAAATTTACAACGAAAAGTTAAATTCGCTAGACATCAGTAGGATTTTCAGGTCAACCATAGTCATTTCGATCAAAGTGAACGTGCCAACGAAAGAATGAAGCGAACTTCGCAAACTAGTTTTTTTTTTCATTTATGAGTAGGTATTAAATAAAAGAAATTAGGTGCTTAGTGTACTTACATTATTTATTAAAGAAAAAATACTTTTACAATGTAATACCGGACCGGAAATTAGGAAAGGATATCGGGCATCAAAAGCAAAAATTAAAATTGAGTTGAAATTAAAGATTCTGTTCGAATTGCTGCCCGCGATTTCTGATATATGCCCGATATCTTTTCCTAATTTCCGTGGTGGTAAGCCCAATTTCTTCTTTCATAACTAAAAAAACTTTTTTTTTAATTAACTCTTCTTTTGTAATTATCTCTTTATTGTAGACTAACTCTTTGGCCCGGCCCTAAACGTAGAAATCGCGCGGTGTCAAATCTGGCGACCGAGCCGGCCATTCAGTTGGCCCACCTCTGCCGATCCACGACTCGTGAATTAATTATTTAAAAGTTCTCAGACGTCCAGCCTGAAAAGCGCCAGGCCTCCATCGTGTTGAAGCACAATGGGCGTGTCGTCGGTTATTCCTTCCAACAGCAGATCAGGCAAGACGTCCGTCAAAAATTCGAAGTAATTTTCCCCATTAAATACATCTGGTAGGAAATGGGGTCCAATGATATTACGACCAGTAACACCGGCCCACACATTAACGGAAAATTTCTGCTGGACCGATGTTACCCTCTTTTTATGAGGATTATCATGGGACCAGTGGTGCAAATTGTGTAAATTGGTGACGCCTTCTCGGGTGAAATGTGACTCGTCGGTTCAAAGGATACGCTTCTAGTATGTTGGGTCGTCGACATCGGTGTGAAGAACGAGGCGGCAGAAATTCATCCTCCTTTCGTAGTTTCGCTAGTTTCAAGCCCTGCCAAAAATCCATTTGTTAATTATTTACGTAAATGTCATTTTAAAGACAAAATTTGTACTTTAAATTTGACCATAAATAAACGTTGTTGAGGATTATGTTGCATCTAAGTCGTAATAATACCTAATAATTTCTATAATTCTGAAGATAATAGCGCTCGTTTTAATTAGTAAGAAGGTAATTATTACAACACAAAAAGGCTTGGCAGATCTAGTACCGTAGGCAATACCTAATCTAATATCTAAGTGGTACATAAATAAACTAAACATTACCTCGAACTGGCGTGTAATGATACGGGTATTGATGGTCCCGATGCATCATTGTCCAGACTTTCCACTGGCTGACGCCCAAAGCGGCAGCTACCACTTTGGTGCTAGTAGTGGGATCTTCTTCAAAAGCTGCCAAAATCTGCTGATCTATCTCAACAGGTACTTGCCGCACACCTCCTCGGGGTTCCCTAGCGTTCAAGTTACTCGTTTCTCTTAATCGACGATATGTGGTAGGAAATGTGTCACGGCCAGGTAAGCGTCTAGCGATAGCGATATCGCTCTTAGTAAATTCGCCGCGCTTCACGGGCGTTACTGTGTGCAGCACCATACGCTAGCAGCATGTCGGCGTATTCTTCATTTGTGTATCCCGGCATTTTAAAACGAAAATGCAAAAATTACGAAGGAAAGCAGCACGGTCCGTAGCACGTGTGCCCGGCCAAACAGTTAAATACAACTAAACAAACAAGTTCCGTGCAGTCAGCCCCCGCCTAACTCGAAAAAGTGGAGAAGAGTAGTAAGGCCCTTCCCTTAGCGTAAGAAAGAGACAAAACATGACGCTGCATTTCACGCACTCTGTGATTCTGACATCATGCAAAGGGACCTTTGCCGTCGTTAGCAGCGTCAGCAACAAACGTTTACTGAATTGGCCGGTACGACAATTACAAATTATGTTTTTTTTCTAAAGTTAGCAATTTTTTTGAATCCGAATTTAATACCGTTGAAAAGGTGACGAATTAGGGAACTAACTTAGAGTAGAATTAATTATTGAAACACCGTAGTTTTTTTTATTTCAGGTTGAATTTGTTCGCAAAGTGTGTTTTTCTTAGTATTTTTTTAAAGCGTAATATCTTATTTTTTTCCTCTAGTTTGAGGGAAGTTCCGACGTATTTTAATCGCTAATGTTTATGACTACCAATAAATAATAAAAAAAATAATACTAAAACAATGAAAAAAAAATTACAAATGCTTGAAGGTAATATTTTGGAAAAAATAAAATATAAAAATTGACATATCTCCCAAACTATAAAACTTTAGTTAGGGAAAGTAAGATCCAATAATTAGCATATGATATACAAATTTACTATGGCGAGTTCAGTTCCAGTCACCCGGTATATGCAACGTTAATATCATAGGAATTTGCAGTCAAACAGTAGACAGACATTCCATTTAATATACATGTAGATATTTGATATCTAAAAATTATGAATCAATTCAATTCAATTCTCCTTTATGGCGATCCTGGTATTGTTTACGCCAATGACAGTGCTTTCTTTGTAAAAGCCAGGGTTCATCTCAGTATGTGGCTATGCTAAGTAGGTGACTCTGCAATGAGTTGGCCTTGTGGGTGTAAAGAAAACCAATTTTGGCGAGTTATTAGGTTACTACGATTACGATACTGTTGATAATCCTGTAATAAATAGAGACACGCACTACATATAGGACAGAACAAAATGTCATTTGTTAGTTTTGACAAACACTTCAAAGTCTAATGTTATTAGTGTTAATAAAATTACATAAAATATGTATAAAGGGAGAGGAATTGACACATGACAGTAGGGATTTAAAATCAATAGGAAGGGGGATAGAGGGGGGAAGGAGGTCATACAGTGAGGATGTATTCTTGGAGCAGTTAAAAAATATGTGTTCTGGAGTTCCCTCGTCCAGGCCACACTCACACAAGGAACTGTCCCTTATCCTGATTTTTGCAAGGAATACACTGGTGCAAGCGTGACCTATTCGTAGCCGATATATGACTGATGTTGCTTGTTTATTTGCATCTCGATACCTGTAGAACCAAGGCTTAATTGGTATACACTCTTGAATAGAGCCATAATGCCTACCTTTTACTGCCCTGGACTCATCCCATATCCCTTTCCAAGCGGCCCTGAGTTTGGCTCGAGCGAGCGGGACTAGGTCATGGGAATAGGATATACATTGCTGAGACAAACACCCATTCTGTATTGCATCTCTAGCACACCGGTCTGCTATTTCATTCCCTGGAATGCCACTATGTCCCGGGATCCAAACAAGATGAACCTGTAAACCCTTGCAATGACACCGATACAAGGCTTGTTTGATACTTAATATAACTGGGGCCTTCGTTTTGCTGCGGAATTGGTTATCAGCTATTGAAACCAGGCAACTTCTGGAGTCTGTGAAAATGACTGTTTTAATTATATTATGTGACTCTACGTATAACAAAGCCTCCAGAATTGCTGTAGCTTCACCTGTGAAGATGGAACAAAGAGACGGACACTTAAAGCTCAAAATTATTCTGTATTTGGGTAGCCATACAGCCGCCCCAACACAACTTTCCTCAGAGATCTTGGAAGCATCCGTATATATTGCTATCCATTCTGGCCAGAGCTCATCAATAGCTGCGTTCAGCTTGGCTGATGCATATGTGGAATCTTTTGGTATGTTAAGTGTGAGATTTATGTTAGGACGGAAAATTATAGATTCATATGCTGCTTCAAATAGGGGATTTAACCTGCACTGGTAAACAGGGTCGGGAAGACGAAGAAATGCAACAAAGCTATTAAATAGGCATGGGGGTTCCTTATGAGCCCAGTATCCACCTGCAGAGATATATTCTGACAATTTATGCAGTTTATATAACAGGGGATGGTTACTCAATTGTGAAGCCTTGAAAAAGAATCTGTCTGACAGATATTGTCTTCGTAAGTTAAGTGGGGGTTCAACGCATACAACTTGAAGGGTATTTATCGGTGAGGACTTCATAGCACCAATGATAATACGCAGGCACTTGGATTGTAGTTTATCCAGTGCCTTCAATGCTCCTTTGTTGCAGGGTTCAAGAAGGAAGGACCCATAATCCAAATGGCTACGATAAAGCGCATTGTAAATTAATTTTTGTGAATAAGGATGTGAGCCCCACCATACACCTGAGAGTGATCTAAGGATATTAAGGTTCTTCTCAGATTTTTTAAGAATATAATTAATATGATGTGAGCCAGACATCTTTGCGTCGAGAACTACACCGAGGAATTTAATATTTTCTTTTACTAGGAAGACCTGTTCAGCATATGCGATTGAAATATCTGGGATAATCCTTTGTCGGGCAAAAATCACAACACTACTTTTGGGAATAGAGATTGATAGTCCATGATCTGAGAGCCATTCTTGGAGATAAGATATAGCTGAATTCAGCTTAGAAGAAGCTTCCGTTATATTGTCTGAAGAGATATAGAGAGCTAGGTCGTCAGCATACTGAAGAACATTGCAGAAACAATTAACAGAGAGTTCAAGATCATATGTGTAAATACTATATAGGAGTGGACTAAGTATTGATCCTTGTGGGAGACCTTTCCATACTTGCCTTGGTGTGGTGCATTGGGTTTGGGAATTTAAAAGGATATATCTAGGCGAAAAGTAATTGGAAATATAATTTACTAGCCTCTCTGGTATACTCAGCTTGAGCATTTTCTGCCTGAGTACCGGAAGCAGTACATTGTCGTATGCAGACGACACATCAAGAAAGACACCCACCAGGTAATATCGTTTCGAAAAGGCTATTCTAATGTCCGTGACTAGTGTGCTTAAACTGTCCATTGTACTAAACCCTTTTCTAAACCCAAACTGACTTTTTGACAACAATCCCCTATTCTCCAACAGCCACTCAAGGCGGTTCTTGACTAGATACTCAAGAATCTTTGCCATTGTGCAAGAAAGGGCAATAGGTCTATAACTTAAAGGATCAGAGCCTCGTTTGCCAGGTTTCAGTATGGGGATTATGATTTGTTCCCTCCATTCTTCAGGTGGGATTCCTAAAATGAAGATATGGTTAAGAATCTCTAGCAAATATTCTTTAGTAGCCGAACCGCTATTGAAAATAAAAGAATAAGGAATTCCGTCCACGCCTGGAGAAGAATCTTTCAAACCATCAAGAACCACATCAAATTCCTCACGGGAGAACATACCATTAAATGGGTCAGATGAAGATCCTTTGTTGGGATAATTTGCTGCTTCCTTTAAGGATGGAGCTGTAGGAGGGGCTAACCTTTTAGCAAATTCCTCAATCCAATCTGAACTGTCATTTGAAGAGATGTTAAGGTCATTGGAAGTTGCACATCGGAATTTCTTTTCATTTCTCCAAACCATTGACGGATGACTGTCTGGTGCCAAAGACTCACAGAAATCATGCCAACCCGCCCTCTTCTTTCCCGCAAGTAATTTCACTGTGTCTGCTGCCACATTCTTATAGTGTAAATAATTATTAACATTCATATTCTGTGAATATTGTCGTTCTGCTACTTTCCTCTTCTTTACGGCAGTATAGCACTCTTGATGCCACCATGGAGGAGGTGAAGGTTTCTTCTTTGGGGGCTATTTCAGAGGAATTGTCTTGTCAGCCGCCAAGAGTAAACATTTTTTAAAATTCTCATACACAGAATGAACATTGTTTTGATGTACAGGTGGCAGTTCCAAAGTCATCTCATCTGAACTGCAAGAATACTTTGACCAGTCTGCACGGGCAACACTATATTTTAACCGAGGGTTAAATGGTATTGAGGGAACCCTACCAGGAGAAAGAAGGGAAATGTTTACAGGAAAGTGATCGCTCCCATAGGTGTTTGGTAAAACACTCCATGAGAGTTGTGATGCGAGAGGAGGAGAACAAAGTGATATGTCAACAGCGCTACTGCTGTTTTGGGATGGTAAGACGCGGCGGGTAGGAGATCCATCATTAAGGATGCAAAGATTATAATCATCCACCAAGTCCAGGAATGAGGAGGAAAGGGAATCACAAAAATGTGAGCCCCATGCAGTGTGGTGAATATTGAAATCCCCAAGTATGACTAAGGGAGGAGAAAGAGTGGAAATGATTGATGACAATTCATTGAGGATGGAAGGATTAGGATTGGGAATGTACACTGAGAACCATGTGATATTTAAGGTGCGGATGGCTACTACATTAATGTTATCAGAGTGTACAGGAAGAGGAATCTGGGAGAATATGATAGATCTGGAGACAAGGATAGAGGCTCCAGCATGCCCATCATTTCTGTCATCCCGAAGGCAGGAATAACCCGAAACTCTAAAAGGAGCATCGGGCCTAAGCCACATCTCCTGGATGGCAAGAACAATGGGGTTGTACTTATTAATGAGATATATTAAGTCAGCTTTTTTATGCTTGATGCTCCGACAATTCCATTGCAGAATTGTTTGGAACATTGGAGGTTATTGAAATCAGCTCAGTAAGTTTTTCTCGAATAGCATATGGGAGTGATGTATCGCTGAATCGGTTGAGGAGGTTCATTAGGGTGGACAGGAAAAGTTCAAAGAGATTGTCATTTGGGGAATCGATTAGCGCGCATCCATTTGGAAGAACAGAAACCGGAGTTTCCGTGATCGTCCCATGAACACGTTTGTCATATCCTGGACTTGATGCTTCAGCCATAGGGCGACGAGGAGTAACCACAGTTTTACGGTAGGATGTTGTTTGTGTAGGGGATGCTTGTAACAAACTATTACTATAGGTGTGTTGAGGTGATGTACGGGGAGATTGTGATGGAAGCGGAGAAGGAGTGTATCTTGCAGTGTCTGCAAAGGATCGCCTCGACTGAGGGAACCTAGCAGATGCCTCCAAGTAGGATATATTTTCCTGCGACATTGTCATTTTTATGGCCTTCTGACGCGAGTGTTCCGGACAGGAGGTGTCCTTGGCAGTGTGATTGCCAGAACAAAATAAACAAGTAGGTGTCTGCCTAGAACATGAAACTCCCTCATGACTCTGGGCACAAATAAAGCAGCGAGGGCTAGACCTACATTGGGATGTTACGTGCCCGAACCTACAGCATTTAAAGCATTGTATTACTGGGAGCACATATGTCTCCACTGGCATAGATGTATAAAAGCAATAAATGTTTGATGGTAACTTTTGACCCCTGAAAGTCAGCACCACAGTCTGGGTGGGGACGCACGATGCGTTGCCACTCTCATTGGTCACTCTTCTATTTAAGCGTCGAGCCTTAATTACTGTGCCAGACCCTGAGGGAACCTCAATGGCAGAAACAAACTCCTCCAGTGACCACTCAACAGGAACTGCCCTAACAATACCCATTCTGGTTATGTGAAATGAGGGTATGTTAGCCTCAAACTTGGCCGGGAGCAATGCGGGATGTTCAAGGAATGAATTGGCATCCGCTGGAGATTTAAACTCCACTGAGATGCGATTTCGACCAACACGTTTGACTCCATCTATCGCGATATTTTTAATATGATGTCGAAATAGAAAATGACCGAACTGTATTGGTCTCAGCGACAAACCTGGTGATGTATCGTCCTGCTTGCTAACATGCACGATAAACGGAGCAACATCGTCACCTGTGTAGCTTGTTTTTTTTTGTAAAAAATCTGGATGTATGTAAGCAACTTGCAGAGAAGGTGATGATTGGGAAGGATGGGTAATCGTCTTCTTTGCAGGCTGTTCACTTTCTCCATTGGTGTCCTGTGTTCTTTTACGTGTCAATTCTTGTTCTGAGCGCGAAGTAACAGAATTAAAAGGCAAACATGTCGGGGATCGACTACGCTGGTGCATCGCACCGCCGCCCGTATCGTGCGGCTCCTCGTCCTCTTCCATTCTCACCCCAATACAACAATTAACTATCTAACACTTACTGAACAGATATTTCACCACCACCTACACAAATAAGGAAAATCAACAGTATTACAGACGTTTCTTTAACTAAAAACGTCACGAAAAACCGTAACACGTTTTTCACGCACTCAACCAAAAAGCAGAGTCATTATGAATCCATATTTTTAATGTTGCGGTTTTGTGACATCTGTTGTTACGTCAATTATTAACAGAATAGCTTTTAGGTGCGGCGCAGACGACACACTTTTTGTGCGATCGAGTCTGCGGCGCACGAAGTCTGCATGGCGCACAAAAATTCATGTCGCGGATTTTTCACAGACTCAAAGCAAACGACGCACATCTTCGAACATTCTGTCGGCGGAACTGCAGGGATGTACACGCTATGGAAATGCCAGAGACTGCGATGTATTAATTTATATTTGTTTTGAAGATACATTGTATAGCTGCCCTTTTGAAGATATATCTCATATTGGGGTGAGAGGGACAGATAATGGAATAGAAACGAGAAAGTATTTTACTAATTACTTCACCATTTCTCTGGGGCGTGTTCCCTGGCAGTATAATAAAATGTAATAAAAATATACATATCGTATTTCGTTTTTTCTTTAGACGTCATAGATGTCCAAATAGAAGCGGAATAAATATTACAGCATACGTCTTCCCATATTTTCCTTTTTAAATGTTTATCATGATATTCTGCCTTAGAAGTATCATAAATTGCTGGTCTGTTTTGTAGTTCTTGTATTAACATCGATCTCTAGCGCCATGGTATTTATTATATGGTCATACCGCGTACGTTACGTCACCACTAACGATTTGCAGATTGCATACTAAAGTGTGCGCCGCCGCGCCGTCTGCGCTAGCGCGCGTTGAAGCAAACGTTTTATTTTTTCGCGTACTTTTTGAGCGGCGCGGCGAGGCGCGGTCTGCCAGAATTACACAGATTTTTTGTGCGCCAGACTTTTTGCGCGTCGTATGCGTTACATACTGCATATACAAATTAATGAATTAACATATATAAAGTAATTGCATTCTATATTCACAGATTAAAAAGTGCGTAACGAATAGTCTGTCGTCTGCGCTGCACCTTAGGGCGAAAATGCAGATGGAGACTGATCACATTCCAGACGTAACTGTGTCCCCTGTAAACACATACATGAAAAAAAAAACAATGTACCTTTACAGTCTATGATTACATTACAAATTTTCATTCGTGTATTTTGTGATCAATGTAGCTTTAAATATCATGAAGTAGTATTTTTAAAATTACACGTGATTAATGTAGTGGTAAAATAATGATTGAAACAAATCGAAAAGTGCAATATTTGGCCGGATGCTGTGGTAATTAGTTTATTTCATAATAACGTTTTAGCGGGAAAATTTCAAACTTTTTAAATTTCGAATAAACTGCAATCATTGTTATTAAATTTTGTTTTGTTTTTTATTATTATTTTTAGTATCTCTGACGTTCATGTTTACGGGAGCTACTTTATCCTGGCCTTCTCCAGCAATTCCAAAGTTCAAAAATGGTGATGCAAATCTGCAAATAACTGATGTATGTAATTCGTTAGAATGGAATTATATAGAGTATTTATTTTATTCACACGTTTCGGAGAATCTACTTTTTATATATTACGAGACATAAATTCATTCGGAACTTATGCAAGGCAAGGGCATTTTTGTATGCTACGTCAGGTGGGCAAACAAATACAGCCTGCCTGATGAAAATAATTTACTGTAGCCTATAATAACGTGCATTACTTATTATAAGCGTCGCTCGTGCGCTGCTACTCACGCTATCGATGCAGCACCTTAGTAACTCATAGGAACACAAAAATCTTTCTAGAAGTTATTCTTTGGTCGTCCTCTTTTGTAAGAGAAATGTACTCCAAGTCTAGCTACATATTAATTAATTATCAGTGTTATCTGCATTTCAGCCGTTGTTTTGTTTCTTCTGGTCGGTCGTCTATATAACATTTATATTTAAAATATTTAATTTATCTAAATTAATTTTTATTACAAATTTTGACAATGACATTGTATATGATCGATTTTTTTATTGTCTTTGTACATGACATTAAAAAAGGTTGTATATTAATATTATATACTATTCCCCCCCACAAGAAAAAATATTTTGACAAACAAAAATTTTGAAAGTTCTAAAAAGTAATTACCATTCCTATCATATGTATTCATGCTTCCGTATCATATTTCTCGCATACAAAAGTAGGGTTCACCTGGGGTTCACAATCAATGACCTGTACTCCTATGGTAATACTTTAACATCTATCTATCTATCTATAA
Organism: Pyralis farinalis; assembly: GCA_947507595.1. Lineage (NCBI taxonomy): Eukaryota > Metazoa > Arthropoda > Insecta > Lepidoptera > Pyralidae > Pyralis > Pyralis farinalis. The sequence goes on along the minus strand of OX382269.1, from coordinate 11,318,902 downwards.
CTTCACGCCAAATCCCTTGCGGGGTAGGCAGAGAGAACCGAGCGCCACGTGACTCGATCCTTACATATCTCACTCGCTTCTTTAACATTCATTGCTCTTCTCATGCACGCTCGCCGGTTTCTAGGGCTCCTGACATCACCTTCTGATAGAACATGACCAATTTGGTCATGGTAGGTAAGTCTTGGCCTTCCCCGGCTCCTACATCCTTCCACTTTTGCATTGTATATCTGATTCGTCATTCTTTCATCTTGCATTCTTTCTACATGCCCGAACCATCGGAGCATGCCTCTTCTTATTTTAACACCGACGCTCTCTTTCAGACCAACTCTATTTCTAACATCATCATTGCGAATACGGTCTACAAGCCTTACGCCACAAATTTTGCGCAGCGCTCGCATTTCAACCGCGTTTATTCTACTTTCATGCTCTTTCTGCCATACCCAACTCTCGCTTCCATAAGTTAGCGTTGGGACCAACACTGCATTGTGTATAGCGAGTTGTGCCTTCTGGCTCAAGATTTTACTGCCAAGAAGTTTTCCCAACGCTCTATTCACACTATTCCCAGCACTCACTCGTCTTTCCACATCTGCGGTGTACCTTCCATCCCTGCTGAAAGCGCATCCAAGATATACAAACTCATCCACTTGTTCCAACACTTCATCATCAATCGTAATCCTTACATTAGTTCTGGATTCTTCTCTTTCAAATACCATTATCTTTGTTTTCTTCGCATTCAGTAGTAAGCCTTTCTCCATACAGTCGTCTTTCATCGCTGTGACCAGTGTTTGCAGTTTAGATGGTGTATCTGCTAATAGCACGGCATCGTCTGCATACAGCAGACAGTTCACCACTTGGTCACCCATGCGCAATCCCACATTCGTTGACCTTATTCTCTGCAGACAACTATCGAGATACAGGATAAACAGCCTAGCAGATAGCATGCAACCCTGTTTGACACCAATTTTGACATCAAACCAGGGTGACATGCCACCGTCTATCCGCACACATGCTGAGCAATCCTTGTAAGTGGACTGCACAGCACGGAGCAGTGAACCGTCAATCCCATATCTCGGCAATATGTCCCACAGTTCCTTTCGCACAACCCTATCAAAGGCTTTCTCAAGATCCACAAAACCGCAGAAAATCTTCCGGTCTATGGCCAGATGCTTCTCTACGATATTGCGGAGCGAGAAAACTTGATCCGTACATCCCCTTCCATTTCGGAAACCTCCTTGTGCGTCCCACAGCATTTCATCGGATTTCACCCTCATTCTCCTTTCAATCACCTTTCCATATACTTTTGCTGCTAAGCTGATCAAACTGATGGCCCTATAGTTGGCGCAGTCCATGCGTGATCCCTTGCCTTTATACAAGGGCACGATGACTGCGCGTCTCCAGTCCATTGGGACCCTTCCAGTTCTCCAGCATAGGTTGCATAGGTACCAGAAGGCGTCCCGGACGTAAGTGCCACCTAATTTGATCATCTCAGCTGTGATCAGATCAATTCCCGCTGATTTTCCATTTTTCAAGCTTCGTATCGACCATTCGATCTCATCCATAGTTATGCCTTCGTCGGACGCCGTCAACGTGGAGCAAGCATCCGACTCACTCTCATTGCCAGCGTCCGAGGCATACTCATACATTTCCTCAAAATATTCACTCCACCGTTCTAACACTTCCTGAATGTTCGCAAGAATGACACCAGCTTTAGACTTTATCTTATCCATTCTGGATGCCGACGAACCACTCCGAGACTTCTTTACCTCTCTCCAAAAGAGTTTGGTATTTGCCTCGAAGTTTTTCGTCAGCCTCTCTTCCTCATTCATAATTTGTCTTTCACGCTTCTCTTTCACTAAAGCCTTGGTTTCATTCTTGCATAGACGGTACATTTCTTTCATCTTTTCTCTCATATTTTCATTTAAAGGCAAAGATGATACGTAATCCAGCCACGATTTCCTCTTTCTTGCTATGGAGGATTCAACCTCCGCATCCCACCAGGCATCTCCTTTCGCTGTTTTACGTCTCTTTGCGCATCCACAAGATTCTTTTGCACTATCCACCATACTTTCTTTCAAAACTTTCCAACAATCATCCACATCTGAGTCGGAGAGGCTTGCATTTGCAAGTCTCTCACTTACCAGATGCACATACATTCTCCTTACACTTTCATCTTGCAATTTTTCGCTCATTATCCTTTCATGATCTCCGAAAGGGATACGCACTCGCCAGTGCCTCCACTTCCTAAAAAGGCCCACAAACCGGCTTACCACCAGGTAGTGGTCCGTCTCAAGAGTGGGGCCTCTAAAGGCTCTTGTATCCATTAAAACATTTCGGAAACGTCTATCTATTAAAATCAAATCAATCACACTTTTTTGATCATTCCTTCTCCATGTATACGTGTGAATATCCTTATGATGAAATAAAGTATTCGACACGAGGAGGCCTCGTTCCATACATAAATCTAGTATTGACTTACCTGCTTCGTTCACTCTCTTATCTCCATACGGACCAAGAACAGCTTCATAGCTGTATCGCTTGGTCCCAACCCATCCATTCAAGTCTCCACACATAATCACTCTTTCATTCCCTTCAGCTAAGTCCAGAACATTCCTCACAGACTCCCAAAACTTCTCCAGTTCTTGAGCACACGCTGAGCTTACGGGAGCGTATGCTGCAACCAAAAATACTCGCGTGATGCCCAGTTTAATACGAACCCAGAGAAGTCTAGGCCCTACCAAACAGTAATCTCTTACACCAGTGGCTAAGCGAGAGGAGAGTACGACACCTACACCAGCACTGGCATGATCGTCCCGGTCTACCCCAGACCATAGGGCCATCATACCACCGGGCAGATCATCGGTGTCGCTCCCCTTGCGCTTAGTCTCTGTCACACATAAAGCATCCAAACGTCTATCATTCATTACGTCTATCAGTTCATTCGTCTTATCTTTCAATCCACCTCTCACATTCCACGTGCCTATGCGGCACTCGGCTCCCCTCGTCCCGCCGGAATTGGCGCTGCGTGGTGGGTGGCGGCCCCCACCGCCGCATGCAGCTATATTCGCACCGACGGGGGCGGATCGGTGCGCGTCGCCTACGGGGGACGCCCTAATCCGCACGTCGGTGCGCTCTTGGTCCAGAATTGCAATCGACTGATTGGCAGGGGTCGCGAACGAGCACGCTTCTGGCACATGACCCCCTAACTTACTTTACCCCCTAACTTACTTTAACATGGCAGTTTATTTTCAGGAACACCATTCCTATATGAAATCCATATGTTTGTCTGTGCGTTTACTGTGTATGCGTTTTTTTCAAATATTCGAATTTTGACTTCAAATTCGGATTCAGCATAAAAAAGTAGAATAGAAATGTTTAGGAACACCGTTCTTATCTCTTAAGGAACATGGTCAAAATGGCCGACAAATAAAAAAAAAACGAATTGTTATACATATAATTGACGAGCCAGGTGTTCCTCTGGCAATGCAAGCTTGCGCATTCTCAACTGGTTATTATTTTAATATTAACAGGCTTATTTTTTTTACTGGAGTTGTCGGTTGGTTGTTGTCATTTTAACATGACAGCTTGGCTTATTTTTTTAACTGGAGTGGTCTGTAAGACCCATGATGAAAATGAAGATGAAAATTATGTACAGTATGAGAAATGCGAGGTTCCAAGATCCAAAAAATATATAAGAGTTGATTTTACCCCATGGCCAAAGAAGGTCAATGAAAGGGCTCCTATTACTCGCGCGACCAAAGATCGAAGAGGGCTTATAAGACCAGGCAAGGGCAGAGCAGCCATGCAATTCTCTAAGCGACTCGTAATGGCTATGTGCGTCGCTGTGATCACAGATGTCACAGCTTTGACATCGTCTACTGCGATCACGGCTTTTTATTTGGTATTCTATAAGGCTGTAAGCGTACGCGAGGCTGTTTGCCTTGTAGAATCCCAATTCCAAATGCAGCCTTGCGGCGCTAGTGTCGCACAACCATGAAAAGCGACACTAAGGAATTGCAATTTTGTGTTCAAGGCTATAACAGCTGATGTTTCCGAGGATGTAAGGATGTTTGCTCTTACAGAATTGCGTGGCAGTTCATAGATTAGAAAATTTAAATATTTAAAATATAAATGTTCTGTAGACGACCGACCAGAAGAAACAACGGCAGTCTACGCTGAGATCCTGATCAGTAACGCACGGTGTATTGACTATCGCGCCTGTGACCTCCAGCTCCTGTTGTGTGGGCTACGCACTGTACTTCGGCGGTGGCACCTTTTGACCGCTGCGGTGTTGGACCGCAAGTCGGTCCCCACCGACTCCTACTCTCTACTGCGCCTTGTGATCTCCGACATCTTTGGTTAGATCGAACGCGAGTCCTCAAAGACATGACTAACCGAACTTTAGAATCCGTCTTTTTTATAACCTTTATATTGTAAATATTAGTCCTTTATACATTTGTTATTCCCTACTTAGTAGCCCCTTTTTTAAACTGTAATATTACTAATTAAAAACAAGACTCTGTTAACTCGCTGAACTACGCATACACAGAGAGGTGGGGCTTTATGACCAAATGTCAATTGAAGGCTCTAGTAACACTGTAATTATTTAGATATAGCGCAATTTGTAAAATGACGTCACATTTAAAAATAAATTACATTCCCGCTAACGTAACATATTCCCAGAGAGTTATATTTTCGTAATTGATTTTCTATGTATTCTTTTTTATGCTGCCGGTTATACATTTTTCCACGTATCATTTTCTATATTCGGCAATATTGCTAGATTAGATAGTCTTTTCTGACACATGGTCGAAAGTAAATATGTTTTCATTTACTAAAACGTCGTTCACCTTTAGGGATAGTAACAGGTGTGGTCGAAAAGAATCTGAGTAATGTTCATACATTAGGAAAAATATCCTTTCAACCATTTCTTATATATTATGACGAGCTCGGTGGCGCAGTGGTGGAACGCGCTGTTACGCTACTTAGACACCAACGCTCATGGGTTCGATTCCCACACAGTACAAACATTTGTGTGCATGAACATGTCTGTTTGTCTTGGTCTGGGTATTTTCTATGTATAATAAATATGTATTTACAAAAAAATGTATTTACGTATGTTTATCAGTTGTCTAGTACCCATAACACAAGCTTCGCTTACTTTGGGGCTAGATGGCGCTGTGTAATTTGTCCGACAATATTTATTTATTAAAAAACTTATTAAGGGTCTGCTGATTCAAAATTATTTAATAATGGCTTCAGGTTCAAAAGTTCCTCAACTAACTCACAATTTGAAATATCACATTTTCTCTTCATCGGTTAAGATATACAGATTATTAAATGCGCATGCTTTTTCTAATTCCGGGTTTGTAGATATTTTCCTAAAACAACACCACATTTTTTTAGGAGAATACCTACGAATTTGATAATTGTCCAAATCAAGAAACTATCATGGGGTACAGACGTTTATTTTAAATAATTCTGCTAGGTCTTTTGGAGTTTCATCTTCAGTCTCGACTAGAATAGCCTCTTCTTTGTTCGAACTCTGCATATTGTTAAATAGGGGAATAAATCCGGTAAATCCACAGTTTCATACTGCATAGCCTTACTTACAATATTCACAAGAAACAATATATCATACCAAGCAAAGGTTCTAACTACGAAATCAAATTGTTTGCATGTACTGAATCAGCTACCAAGGCATATGTTACCTCGTGAAGATTGATAAGAGAGTCACGAACTGAAAATTAATGATAACGAACTGTAGTAAGGCTGTAACTCTTCTCTATTATTTTTTTTGTAATGAGAAACTATACACCTCTAGGATACACGAGATTCGTAAACTTGTATCTAGCGACTGCTTTAAACTTCAGGTGTATGCAGTTTGTAAATTTCTCTACTACCAAAAACTTTAAACGGTTTTAAATAATTAAAGTTACGTTACGTAACGTTCTTCAAATTAAAATTCCTTTGTTTATTACTACTGCAAACTTCGATTAACAGTTGATCGAAAGTTGCCCGTCGTTATTTTGACGTATTTGATGTTTTAATTTTACTAAATTTGGGAATTAAACAATTTGCGGTTTTTTTTTTATTTTTACGCCTAACGTAAAACCACGACTCACAAAAGAAGCGCTAACCCACCCCGAGTGTGGGTTAGTCATTCTTCTGAGGGGTCATTCTACTGACTAAACACCACCTAGGAACTGCCTTTAGCCGGGAAGGCTTTAAAGGCTTCATCGGAAGCGATCGCCCCAGGGGAAGCGGGGCGATGCAACAATACGCGGTCAGAGTTATATAGCGTTGGCTGGAGGGATCGGTTGGTTGCAAAATATTACTAGCATGCTTAGTCAACGTAAAGTACATTCAAGTGGATGGGGATAGTAATATACAATCTGTGTAGTCTTTGTTTGATATTTAACACCTACTTATACAGCGGGGTGCTCCACAAGTAGTCCTAGTGCTGTAATTAAGAGTCCAAAGTGTGAGGTAATCGCTTCACATCAGATACCTGTTTGTTTTTCACCTGACGTAGTATAAACAGTTTGCTATAATTGCAATAGGTTATTGTTAGTTATTCTTGCATGCTAATCTTTTAATCTGCTCAAACGTACACTACACTGCCTTCATATATTTATATGTTTTATCTATATTGGTACTTATAGGATTAGTATTACCATACCTTTGACAGTGCCGGGGTTTTTACTGGGTAGGGTGTAGATGGATAATATTCATTCTACTTAGAATTTCACATTCAATTCGAGAATGTTTCTGTTCCGTAGAAAAATTGAAACGTGCTTTATTTACGAATACGAGTTCTGTAATGGTAATCAAGTCTATATAGATGAACTGAATACCATATTTGAAACAAATACATCAAACAACGTCGAAATTAGCAACCTTCAACGTCATTTACGTCAAATTGGAACGTTAAAAATGTGGGAACTTATCGAACAACAACTACAAAATTGCGTTGAAGGTTGCCTTATCGTTAAGGCAACAAATAGGGGGATTAGGTACATAAATGAGGGGATTCTGAATCGGATTGCCAATTCTATGTTGAAATGTGGATTCTGTATGACAATCGAAAACCATCGATGCACTTGTTGGTCAAAGGGGTGGCAGTCAAAACATGTTCCAAATGCAAATTACCTAAGTTAAAATAAGATTTCATTAGTGCACTATAGGTAAATATGAATAAGTACACTGTAGGTAGCTATCTATATATTAGTAGGTAGATTATTTCACTTTTTTCGCGATAAATCTCGTCCACACTCCACACAACGAATCGTCACAAAACTACAGGAGTTACGACTGGAAACTATCCATCAGCTTGTACCCAGGACAAAGCTTTCCATCTGGCTTCCACTTCTTTTTCAGAATTTAAGTAACGGATAGCTTTTTATAGATTTTTTTTTAATTCTGTGGAAAATGTAAAAGAGTTCATCGTTTCTTTTTCCTCGTTTACAGAGACATCAGCAAACATTCATTAAAATGCAAACAGTGCACCAACAATGCGGTCAATGTACGATTAATTCAGTAAAGTACATTTATTTCCATTTCTTACAAATAATGTTTGATTGTTTTCTATATAAACTTCAACGTACGTCATCTTTAGAATAACGCATTCCTTTTGAAACCTACTGTAATTAGGTTTTTTTTTATACGCTACTAAGGTGACAACCATACAGCATGCCTGATGGTAAGCAGTCGCCATAGCCTATGGACAGTTGAAACTCGCTCGTTCTGACTCTGTAAAAACCATTTCACGCCTTTTTTTTCATAGAATATCATGATATATGTACTCTTCGGCAGAGAGTTCATTTCACAACTTTAGTTCGCGGTAGAAAACTTTTTGAAACCGCACAGTACACGACCTTTGCGCAGTGTATTAGGATGAATTATAAAATACTAGCTGGTGATACAGGCCTAAGTGCTGATCTCGACACAACCCGAAGAGAAGGTGAAGGCAATGTATGAGGATATCTCTAAAACCAAACATGCCTCTAGGATCTACCACACGGTTGTTTTGGGTGATTTTAACGTAAGGCTTGGCCAGAGGAGCGGGACAGAGCAAAGAGTGGGGCAATTTGGAATAGGGAAGCGTAACTGGAAGGGACAGATGTTGGCCGACTTCATGAAGAAGGAAGAACTCTATATGATGGATGGATAAGCCCTGATGGTTTCCCACGGAATGAGATATACTTCATCTTGACCAACAGAAGACAGACATTCAATGACGTCTCCTTAGTCGCTGAAGAAAACTGGTAGCGATCACTGTATGGTAAGAGGCGTCTTGAATGTCAATGTCAGACTGGAAAGATCTCGCCTGATGAAGTCTCATAATACTCTACGAGCATTAAGAACCCATATCCAAAACCCTAAAAGCTTCTTCGTCGATGAGCTAAATAGCGGTCTTACAGAAACTGTCTATGCCGTTGAGACTGAGTTCTTAAGCACCGCCGCACTAACAAACTTCAGGAGCTTTCAATTCAAACCCTCAGACTCATAGAAATTAGACGAGAAACGAAGTTGCAGTCTTCAGTCGAAGCGTCCTCTTAATCTCATAATAGGCAGATCTCCTTGCGACGCGACACCCGTCCTTTCTATACAAAAAGTATTAAAGAGATGATTAGGAAGCTGTCTGTTGGGCGCAGCCAGTTGACGCAACTGGAGACGAATAGAGGCGACATTGTCTCGTTCAAACCAGAGATCTGAAGAGTTTCTATAAACAGTTATATACCTTGCTGACTTTCAGCTTTCTGAAGAAGTCGCTGTCTGAAAAAGTTTCTCAACCATGGGCCATATACATGAACTGAGGCAGGTTTTACATAAGATTGAAGAGGTAAATGAGCTTTCCATGTTAACAGTCCACAAATGCAAAGCATAGTGGCCGGTTACATGTATAAGATAGCCTTCGATTCGACTGAGACCTGGGCTGTGCTCCAGTCTCTCGAGGTATATCGAAGTGTACATAGAAACTTTTCTTTTTTCAACTCTTTAATTATTTTGAATTTGGAACGCGTTTATTTAAAAATAAATAAAATAAATATTGTCTGACAAATTACACAGCGCCACATAGCCCCAAAGTAAGCGAAGCTTGTGTTATGGGTACTAGACAACTGATAAACATACGTAAATAGATTTTTTTGTTGTAAATACATACTTATTATACATTATACAGAAAATACCCAGACCAAGACAAACAGACATGTTCATGCACACAAATGTTTGTACTGTGTGGGAATCGAACCCACGAGCGTTGGTGTCAAAGTAGCGCAACAAATTACAATATGGAATGAGGTGTTAAAGAAAATAGGATTGCAGTGATTGCCTTGCACAAAGTGGGTATGGAGCCGTTGCTCATATTGAAGACACCTTAAAAGCTTGGTATCAGCCGTATGTTCGTATAATGTATTATAGACAGATATACCAACACTTTCTCTGTTGAAGAACATAAAAGATGTGTGCGATCGCGTGCTGTTAGAACTACAAAGGCTGTTAAAGCCAGAATTAGCCGGATCCTCATTTCTAAGATCTCGACAGAGCATTCCAACGAGTGGGTATTAAAATGAATATGCACATCACGAAATTATATCGTATGTACATGTTGTACCCACTCTAGTTTCAGTTTGCAGCTAGGTTCGAAGTTGTTGACGAGATGTCTACCTAGGACAAACAGTCCATCTAGGTAGGTCAAACTTCGGGAAAAAAAATTCTCGTTAAATCTAACTTGCGTGGGCAGCGTTTGGGAAATTGTAAAAGATTTTCTCGTCCTCATGATTCCTATTAGTTTATTCGTAGGTAAGGCTTTTTTTCTGATTCTGAAATAGACTAGATTCTGTTTTTTTATTCGGACTGCTTTTTTTTTTCTGGAGGCAATGTGTGTCATTTCACGACTAAATCGCTGAAGGAATCGTGATGATATTTGCTACTCATATATGCGATGCCCTCACGGGTATAGTCGCGGGAAGAAGCTAGTATATAAATATTTGTGATACAGGCACAAACATCATGGGTAGTGTCGCTGCTATCTGTGGGCGCCCTGCTTGGTTGTTACAACGGCCAAGTCCTGAACGACAGAGTTGGTCGACGTCGCACCATCTTCATTTCCGGAGTCCCGGGACTCTTAGGAGGGGTAAGTCTGAACGCATTATTGCGATGAAGATTATTCACCTTCAATGCATAATTTTCGTTATTTAATTTTCTGTTTAATATCTGGTAGGAACAGTAACTTTATATGTAGTCTTTAAGTACATTAAAATATTATTATGTACAGAAACGACACATCTAGTTACATAACCATGCTTCTCGGACAATTTACGTGCATATTGCTGTGACATACAGACAGACGAGACAGATCCCTACAAAGAATTTGAACATTTACATAGAGATAGAGTATCTGATTTTTAATTTTTTTTTTCAGTGCATCATATTGTTTACAAAATGGCCAGAGTTGATGTGTGTTGCCCGTTTTATGATTGGTCTCACGACGGGCACAGTTGCTGTGGTAAGCTAACAGGTTGGAATTTAACCAGCGATAATCCCTTCAGCGCACGATAGTATCCTTTATTTCAGTTAGCTGTTTCTATACATTTTAGTTAAGTATGTATGTTAAAAACATGACATAGCCGTGTACTCGTATTTCCATTAATTCCATTTATGAATGTACATGGAACTAGAACTGTTTTTATCGAAGGAATAAACAGGGAAAATCATGATTTTTTCTATTATTTATGATTAAGAGACATAAATGTTTATTATATAAATATTTATTTTAAATATATGTGTATAAAATAAAATATTTATTAGTTTATAAAATAAATGTTTGTTTTATAAACATTTATATCTCTTCATTGTTTTATCTAGTGTTCGCAGTTCGGATTGTGATTCTACTATTAATACCGATCGTCTGCATAATGTAGACAATTCACTGCTACGTCACCCATTCGCAATCTCACATTCACAGATCTTATTCTCTGAAGATAAGATAGATAGATAGAATAAGCTTTATTTATATAATAATGGTTACAGAAAAAATCGTACAAATGGTACAAATAACAACAAATAACAATAAATAAAAACATAAACATTTATTATGCATCAAGGCGGCCTTATTGCTAAAAGCAACTGTAATGAATAGCCGAGCCGACAGTACAAAGCCCAGTTTGACACTAATATTGATGCCAAATTAGGGTAGACAAGATACCGTCCACCCGCACGGATGCTGCATATTCATCTAATGTGGATTGCACAGCTCGGAGCAGGCCGCCGTCAACCCCATATATCCGTCAAAATGTCCCAGAGATCATCCTTTCGCACGATCCGATCAAATATAGTAAAAGAAACGTTATAATTTGAAGTAGCTTTAGATATATTGAAATAAAAAATGGATGTATGTACATCTTCGTCCCTTGCAGGGTAGGCAGAGAGAATCGAGCGCCATAAGACGCGGTCCTTACACACTTCACTCGCTTCTTTCACATTCATAGTTAAAATATATATAAATACAAAAAAAAAATATGATCGAAAATGCCTGTATGAAACTGTCATTTATAATAAGAGTTTTGCATATCATTTAATATTTATTCTTTCTAATCTTCACATCAACTCCTTTCTTCTTATTAGCGTTATCCCGTTTCATAATTAATCCATTAGGATTAGCAGGGTCCGCCATCTGAGCCTAAGGATTTGAGGAAGGTACTGATTTTTACATGGAGCGAAGAGCAGTGATAGCCCAGTGGGGAAAGAACTAACCTAGTGGCCAACAGGTCCCCGGTTCGTATCCTGGCATGTACTACCACTAAATTAGTGTTTTCGGATTTATGTACATACTAGCTGCTGCCCGCGGCTCCGCCCGCGTGGAGTCAAATAACGTAGCCTATGTGTTAATCCAGATCATAATCTATCTACGTGCCAAATTTCATTCAAATCCGTTCAGCCGTTTAAGCGTGAAAGAGCAACAAACATCCATACATACAAACTTTCGCATTTATAATATTAGTAGGATTTGTAATTATCACTTGCACGGCGGTGAAGGAAAATACCGTGAAGAAACCCGCGTGTCCAAAAAAATATGTTTCGAATGATGTGCCATCTTACTAGTACCTAAGAATGATCTGGTTTTCCCTGTGGGTTGCGGAACTCTGACAGCCGTCGTTCCATGTAAAAATCAGTATCTTCGTCAAATCCTTAGGCTCAGGTAACAGACTACGCCAGTCCTAATGGATTAGGAAACGGGATAAGAAGAAAATGACTGATTTTTACATTAAGCGACTGCCGTCTCATCTCCACAAGAGAGGGAAAGTCAGACCTTTATTAGGTTAGGTCACACGTCTTTCGAAATATATTTTTTTGGGCGTGTGGGTTTCCTCACGATGTTTTCCTTCACCGCCCAGCCATGCAATTCTCTAAGCGACTCGTAATGGCTGTGTGCGTCGCTGTGATCACAGATGTCACAGCTATGACATCGTCTACTGCGATCACGGCTTTTTATTTGGTATTCTATAAGGCTGTAAGCGTACCCGTACGCGAGGCTGTTTGCTTTGTAGAATTCCAATTCCAAACGCAGCCTTGCGGCGCTAGTGTCGCACAACCATGAAAAGCGACACTAAGGAATTGCAATTTTGTGTTCAAGGCTATAACAGCTGATGTTTTCGAGGATGTAAGGATGTTTGCTCTTACAGAATTGCATGGCAGGAAGTGATAGTTACAAATATACCCATAAATCTGAAAACACGATTTTACTCCCTACATGCCCCCGCCAGGATTCAAACTAGTTGGTCTGGCACTGGGCACATATCATTCCATATCATTGCTCTATATTTACTGGTTTACAATAAATGCAAGAAAAATACGGTATACTTTCTTTTATTTTCCCGTCGATAAAATGTATTTCTATGATCCACATTAATGAAGATGTACGATCTAGGCATATATATTGCTCTGTCAGCGATTTGCCGCGCCATCAATATATACTTTCTTCATTTATTTTATTTAATACCTTAGTTTACGATTTGTATTCCATTACGGCAAACATGTAACTCACCATATTATCATTAGCAATCATTTATATCGCTATTTATATAAACATATGAAAAATCTAAGCAGAACTTTAATCAATTTAACATCGAAACCTGTACGAGTGAGCAGCCCGCACAGAAGATCTTCACGAAGATCACATTGATTCTTTTTTAAATATTGTTTTCATTCATTTCTGTTAGTGGGCAGTCTCTTAGGTCAAATTTTGGGGCACATATTATTTTAGGAATTAGGAGTTACTGAGACCTATGGATATTTGATTATGATTGAGTTTTAAATGCGTATATTGTATTTAGCTTTGACTCATTTAGATCAAAGAGCAAACAGCACCTGCAAATGTACCCTGTGCGGTTACTAAACGAGAGCTAGTGTGAAAGTTTTTTTTATATACAACGTCGGTAGGCATGCAAGCATACGATCCACCTGCAAAGTGGTTACCGTAGCCTATAAACGCTTTTAAGTTAATACATTAAGAATCACTTGCGCGATGCCACCTCTGCTGCTAGCATAGCTACTCCTTACGAGCTTATTGGTGACAACACAACGCTAGGCGAACTGCTTTGATGCGGCCTACCTCTCTTATAGGTGAGAAACGTGAGAATGGTTTTGTTTCTAACGATGAGCTACTTTTAACCTTATCAGCCAAAGTGCTATTACCCAGTCATAAGTGCGTTGTATTTGCTTGCAGGTAACAATGATATACATCACAGAAATTGCTGATAAAGAGGTACGAGCATCTCTTGGCATGCTTACTCAAGTGATGAATAACTTAGGCAGCCTACTCATCTACGGCATAGGGCCCTTTGTTCCTTATACGGTGCTTAACTCAATAATAATCACTATACCGGTATGCTACGTGCTGTGCTGCCTGTGGATACCGGAGTCTCCGTATTATCACCTAAAAGATGGCAGGATAGACGCTGCGAGGAAGGAGTTTATGTTCATAAAACAACAGAAGGATGAAAAGGTACGATTTTTGCTGTGTGTTCCAGTATTGGATATTTTGTATGAAATTAACAATTCCCTGGTTAGTGAGACACATTTCTCGGTCACAGTATTCATGAATCCTGGGATATTTTAATCCATCGACTCCTCGCGACTCTGGAACTCAAATCTTTGTTCCTCAGAGATGGTTACGGATTTTTATTAGTGATCTAAATGTTCAGGTTTACCAATCAAATAGCCTGCCCACGCAGCTGTTATTTGTGTGTTATTATTTTTGTTATTTATTAAGTTTGTCGAGATCCTCGTATAAAAATCGATTACTTGTTAAATTACATTGGGATATGTGAAAGGGTAGTACTCGTACGTCGCTAAAAAGTGTATGACTTGCTTGTCAATATGAATATTTTTTAATTGGAACCACTTTAAAATCGTGAAGAAAAATCGCTCGTGATAATTTTTACTACTTTATCATCCTATTACAAAATTCCTATTACAAAATGTATATTTCGTGTATCGCGAAAATAGCTGTAATCTTTTAATTAAAATCATATTTAGATAACATTTTGCTTTCAAGTTTCTCCAAATCTTTTTAGGTCTTTTTTATCACCTGAGTTGCTGCAACTCGGGAGCTAACTGGTAACCTAAATCACAGGAACACAACAACCTTCAACGAAACTGTTATTTGTCACACTAAAAGTTTTGCACTTCTAGCTAATCGGAACTATTTGAATTTCTATTGTTATATTTTTTGAAACGTTGCAACCTACTTAGTAATAAAAAAAAACAATTGGCGGGAAATCATTTGTCAATTGTATTTTATCACACATCAAAGTTCTACGTACGCAACGAAAATGGAATTGAGTCGAAAAGATTTTAGAGCGATGATTTTTTATGATTTTAAAAGTTCTCTCTCTCCGCAAGACTGTGCTGCTCGTCTTCAAAATGCTTTTGGGAGAGAAGCACCTTCTTTGAGCACCGTGAGGCGATGGTTTGCTGAATTTGAGAGAGGTCGAGTTTCTTTACATGACGAATTTCGTGAAGGGCGGCCTTCAACTGCCGTCAACGTAAATACTGTTAAGCGGCTAATTGAAGAAAACCCGCGGATTACCTATGAGACAATTCGAGAACTATTGGGGATTAGTATGAGCCAAATTCAGAAAATTTTACACGAAGAATTGAAAGTTCGGAAACTTTGTTGTCGTTGGATCCCTCATGAACTGACAGCGGAGCAGAAGCGGGTTCGCGTGGAATGGTGCTCACAGATGCTACTGAAGTACGACCACGGACATTCTAATGCTGTTTATGACATTGTCACAGGAGACGAAACGTGGATTTATTGTTTTGAACCCGAAAAAAAAACAGCAATCTTGTGAATGGGTGTTAGAAAATGAGAACAGGCCAACAAAAGTGAGGCAGGCGAGAAACATTGGTAAAAAAATGATCGCGTTTTTTTTTCTGAGCTACGGATCCCATCTGCACAATTCCACTTGATGATCAAAAGAGTGTTAATGTCGAGTGGTATTCTACCATTTGTTTACCCAGGGTGTTAGAAAAAGTTCGCGAAAGACGACCAAAAAGCCGCGTTCTCCTACATCATGACAACGCTTCTTTACACACGGCCAACAAAACAAAGTCATTTTTAACTTCCGAAAAAGTACAACTCGTTACCCATCCTGCGCATAGCCCCGACCTAGCACCCTGTGATTTCTGTATTTTCCCCAAAATCAAAGATTTGATGAGAGGTTTCAGTTTTACCGACTCCGAAGAGGCAGTGATAGCGTTCAATCAGCACGTAGAAAACATGCCTTCAGATCTGTGGTCCTTCTGTTTTAAAAAATGATTCGATCGCATGAAAAAATGTTTAAAATGTAAAGGAGAGTATTTTGAAAAGCAAGAAACATAATATTTTGGTTATAAAATGTTGTTTTTTTAAATTACGCAAAACTTATAGTGTGACCTACGTATAAGGTGGATAGATACGTCCCTAAACGGGTTTGTTGGATGCGTCCTACCTCTCTTAGGGACAACTAAAGTGAAATCAAACTGGTAATCCCAGTGATATTATATCATGAAGTGTTTGTTTGTTATTTAAATAAGCTGGAATTGAAATATTATTATTTTTATCCAAAAAATTCCCCTATTGTTGTTGCGTTGATGCAGTTGATTGATGTCAATGCACAACAACTGCTTCAAAACTACAATTTCGCAGTTAACATATTGTCCATATACAAATCTGTCTGTTTATATCTAAAACTGAGTTAGCGCCATGATTTCTGATTCATATATAACAGATATTTATTTAATCTACAATTTAATAGATACCCAGCATCATAAACAATTAGAGTTACACTAGCATGCAGATTAAAAGAGACTAGTGCATGTAGAAAGCAAGCTTGTGTCACAGTGCACCAGTACCTTCTCTAGTACCAGTCTCTTCGGATAATCATTTATGGCTAGTGGGTGACCCATTGTCTTAGTCGAAATACGACCATAATCATTATCAAACATACGGTTATATCACTTTTCTTTTCATGTTCCTTCCGAAATCTTTTATTGACTACACTAAAGCTTATCAATAGCTACTAAATAAAAAACAAAGATATAAAAAAATCCTGTTTATAAATAGATGAGAAATTAGCAAATGAGAATATACTACCTGATTAGTGAGAAGTCTTTTTCTTAGTGTTATCCCGCTTACCGATCTATTAGGATTGGCGGAGTCCGCTACCTAAGCCTATAGATTTGGCGAAGATACTGATGTTGACATGGAGTGACTGTCGTCAGACCTCCACAACCTAAGGAGAAAAGCAGACCTTTCTTAGTCTAATATTTTCCAAGCAAGTGTGCTCAGCGGTGATGGAAAATATCGTGAGGATAATTAAAGTAAGTCTGATTAGCGAGAAGTAGTAATGATAATTGATGAATTTCAGTGGGTGGACGACCAGTTAGGTGTCATACGAGCCCACGTCCGCGACAGCATGGAGAACAAGACTACTGTGAAGGAACTATTCACCAATACTATGTACAGAAAGGCCATTTATATTGTAACTGGTAAGTCGATATCATTACCTACATACCTAGTCATTTGTTTGTTTTGACGAGCTCGGTGACTCAGTCGTGAATGACTCGACTTTGACACCAACGCTCGTGGATTCCCACACAAGGCAAACATTTGTGTGCATGAACATGTCTGTTTGTCTTGGTCTGGATATTTTAAGTGAGGTAGGGCGCTTCAAAGCAGCCCGTCTGGGGAAGTACCTCCACCGCACAGAAAAACGTAGCCAAATAACAACTTCCTAGAGGGTTGTTGTGTGCCTGTGGGAGAGTGAGGTCACCAGTAAGCTCCCAAGGAGTTGCTGTGTAAGCAGCAGAGGAGGCATCGCGCGAGTCATACTTAATATATCGCAAGCGTTAATAGGCTACGGTACCCGCTTTACATCAGGTGGGCCGTATGCTTGTATGCCTCCCGACGTAGTATTTAAAAAAAAATGTACCTACATTTAGAAACTGATTGAGACGTAGGTGTTACGCGTAGGTTTTGCCTATATAGTACAAAACCTATAAATAGTAGAAGTTAATCCGGCGGCTCGCTACGGAAGGCTGCACGAAATGAGTCGTAAACAGCGTTTGCTGAAAGTACTTCTTGTACAAATATATTTTTGATATCAATTCGTCGTGCTTTATCAGAAGGAGCCCTGAGAACCGGCGAGCATGCATGAGAAGAGCTATGAATGTTAATGAAGCGAGTGAGGTGTGTAATGACCGCGTCTTATGGCCTACCCCGCAAGGGACCTCGGCGTGAAGATATGCATACAGACATTTATGACATAACGTGACATCGGCGGTCCTTAATAAGCGCTTTTTCTATGTCTTCACTGAGCAATTTTTACTAGATACACTTTGGCAAAGTATTATTTCATTCGTTCGATTGATTTAAATCTACATCTCTAGAACAATATAATAATTGATCGATTTCACTTCACCAAGGGATACATGGGTCTCCCTCAGCCGACGTTTTTTAGAACATACTCCACCACGCTTCTCAACTGCGTATTGACTGAGGCCAGGGTTTTCTTGGCTTAATGACTGTTATCTATCACAACAATCGGGACCGACGACTTAAAGTGCTCTCTGAAGCTCGGAGAAGCTCAAGGTAGATTAAACCCATCCATTGAAAGGCTGGGGTCGACGTTGTTTGACTTGTGTGTTCGATTATAAAGACACGCGCCACGACGCCAACGAGTCCCGCAATTGATCGATCGATTTAAATCTATTTAATTGATATACCACCACTGACTGACATTGTTTAATTATTAACAACTAGCTTTTACCCGCGGCTTCGCTCGCATTGATAAAAAAATATTTTTTTTAATAAAAAGTATCCTATTTTACTTCTGATACCTCCAAGTATATGTGTACAAAGTTTCATGATGATCGGTTTAGTAGTTTTCGCGTAAAAGCGTAACTAACAAACGGACATTCACATTTATAATATTAGTAGGATTCGCCGCATTGTTTAATTATGTTCTATAAGAGAGATAGGGGGCATCAAAGCAGCTACACCTGGGGAAGTACCTCCACCTCACGGAAAACCGCGTGTGAGTAAGGTCACCAGTAAGCTCCGAAGGAGTTGCTGTGTAAAGCAGCAGAGGATTGACGCTGACACGCTTATTTTTCCCCGTATGTCTATTTTCTAGATCACAAATTCCAACGACAGATGTATGATACTGGAGAATATTTAATCTCAGTGATATACATAAACTGCCTTTGTATGTAATACCTACTAGTATACAAGTTATATTATGTTTGGCCAGGTCATTGTTTTGAGGATACATACTGATATTTGAATTAATATTGCTTTGTCAGTCGTTTAAACAGGGCAAGTCGTTCTTTCGCTGTTAAAGTAGAAAAAATGAATTTCGAGTTGATATTAAACAATTTTTTAACGGAAGTATCGCGTGTTTTATTTATTTTGTTGAACCTGACGTTTCGAACGCTTTGCAGCGTCCGTGGTCGCAGGAAGACTAAGGTGATATTAGTCTTACATTAGTTATTCAATTATTACATCTACCGACATGGATGGATTAATTATATATGTTCCGATTCACACAAAAATCGCTCACAGTGTCCGAGCATTTTTTAGTAGATCTTTGGGTTTGTGACTTGATTATTTTTAGGACTGGATCCCAAGCAGGTGGTACTTGCTAACCATCTTCTCTATTGAAATTGGGGTGTTATCTTATTTCAATAGCCTCGCGCAACATTCTCGGCATGTAGCGATTCTCCTTGGCGAGGATTTGTGGTTTATCGGTTCACCGGATCAGATCTGACACCGGCCAGTTAACCATATGTAATGGTTTGGCTGGTCCAGTGTATGTTTCACTGGACCAGCCAAACCATTACATCCGGGTCGATAAACCACAAATCCTCGCCAAGGAGAATCGCTACATGCCGAGAATGTTGCGCGAGGTTATCTCTGAAACTAAGGCGTATTTTGAGGGCTTTGGAAAAGATTACTACCTACAAAGAGGTAATCAAAAACTCCAGCATCGTGTAACCAAGTGTATACGTTGGTCACACTATAAGTTTTGCGTAACTTAAACAAACAACATGTTAGAACCAAAATATTATGTTTATTGCTTTTCAAAATACTCTCCTTTACATTTTAAACATTTTTTCATGCGATCGAACCATTTTTTAAAACAGAAGGACCACATAATCTGAAGGCATGTTTTCTACGTGCTGATTGAACGCTATCATTGCCTCTTCGGAGTTGGTAAAAGTGAAACCTCTCATCAAATCTTTGATTTTGGGGAAAATACAGAAATCACAGGGTGCTAGGTCGGGGCTATGCGCAGGATGGGTAACGAGTTGTACTTTTTCGGAAGTTCAAAATGACTTTGTTTTGTTGGCCGTGTGTGAAGAAGCGTTGTCATGATGTAGGAGAACGCGGCTTTTTGGTCGTCTTTCGCGAACTTTTTCTAACACCCTGGGTAAACAAATGATAGAATACCACTCGGCATTAACACTCTTTTGATCTTCAAGTGGAATTGTGCAGATGGGACCCGTAGCTGAGAAAAAAACGCGATCATTTTTTTACCAACGTTTCACGCCTGCCTCACTTTTGTTGGCCTGTTCTCATTTTCAAACACCCATTCACAAGATTGCTGTTTTTTTTCGGGTTCAAAACAATAAATCCACGTTTCGTCTCCTGTGACAATGTCATAAACAGCATTAGAATGTCCGTGGTCGTACTTCAGTAGCATCTGTGAGCACCATTCCACGCGAGCCCGCTTCTGCTC
Organism: Pyralis farinalis; assembly: GCA_947507595.1. Classification (NCBI taxonomy): domain Eukaryota; kingdom Metazoa; phylum Arthropoda; class Insecta; order Lepidoptera; family Pyralidae; genus Pyralis; species Pyralis farinalis. Next base: position 11,298,617 of record OX382269.1, on the reverse strand, counting down.
CGCTGTCAGTTCATGAGGGATCCAACGACAACAAAGTTTCCGATCTTTCAATTCTTCGTGTAAAATTTTCTGAATTTGGCTCATACCAATCCCCAATAGTTCTCGAATTGTCTCATAGGTAATCCGCGGGTTTTCTTCAATTAGCCGCTTAACAGTAGCCACATTATTTACGTTGACGGCAGTTGAAGGCCGCCCTTCACGAAATTCGTCATGTAAAGAAACTCGACCTCTCTCAAATTCAGCAAACCATCGCCTCACGGTGCTCAAAGAAGGTGCTTCTCTCCCAAAAGCATTTTGAAGACGAGCAGCACAGTCTTGCGGAGAGAGAGAACTTTTAAAATCATAAAAAATCATCGCTCTAATACCTTTTCGACTCAATTCCATTTTCGTTGCGTACGTAGAACTTTGATGTGTGATAAAAAACAATTGACAAATGATTTCCGGCCAATTGTTTTTTTTTATTACTAAGTAGGTTGCAACGTTTCAAAAAATATAACATTCGAAATTCAAATAGTTCCGATTAGCTAGAAGTCAAAACTTTTAGTGTGCCCCATGTAGCTCTAAAAGGAGAATACGTTGAAAATATAAATGCTATCCATTCGAAAAAAATACTCTTTGTTTCATTTTTACCGAACTTATCAATCCACCCTCGTATATAATATAGACTCATATTATGAGTCTTGCGGGGTGTGAATTTTTTTGATTTATTTACTGTAACAACATACTGTAGTTGAATGCCAGGTAAACTCTCGATTACGAGATTATATATATTATATTTGTATTAACAAATATCATTATGTTGCCATGACAAGTCCTTGCAGACAATGTGATACTATTTTGAATAGAGATAGCATTGTCCGTTTATTACTTTTATCATATTCATTCTCCAGACGTTTGTTTGTTCACACCGCTTAGTGTTATCACGGCGGCGAGGTTTTATCAGACCCGTGTAATAATGAAGGAAGCAGAATTATCATTGGTCTAAATTACATCAAAATTGGTATGTTTATCGTTTGCGCCAAGGAAGATTTTGGCCGGTATGTAGCACAGACAACGGAACTATTCCTTTCTCTATGCGTGTATGATGGAAAGTTTGATTTATGACTTCCAAGACTTGTCGTTATCGTATTTGATAGATAAGTACTGCACAATAGTATGTATTTAAAGATTATAACACTCGCGTAAAACAATAAACGTACCTACTCTTATACATACATATCGTTACGCCCAATGATATTGTATTGTTACGCCTGTGTTCCGTTGAAGTAGGCAGAGATCACGGAACGTCCGGTGCACCGATCCGATCTAAACATACCTCACTCGCCTCTTCCACACGCATCACACACGCACTCGTTATTGTAATAATCTTTTCATGTGACAGTATTATAAACTACTCTTACTTTCTACATAGCATGATGCTCGATATAACTTGACAACATTTTGATTTACGAGACGCTACTTACATATGATTTTATCTTCAATGGACCATTATCAACAATTTTACAAGTTATTGTAAAAACTGTTATACATACTAGGAACGTACGCAATTTATCCGAGTAGTTACTTACTTTCTTATCTCTGTTCATGAATTAAATGTTAGGTCGCCGTACCATACTGGCAAAAAGAACCCTTATCGATTTGAAATTGAGATCTTAAGTTTTATATATGGCTTATCCACTGCAGATACAAATAAATAAAATAACCAAAAGGGGGTTTAAATGGGCGTTCGAAATTTTCACGTAAGTTCGCGCCATGAGAATCTAGACATTTTATAAACAAACCGACACATAGTGTTTTATACGAAGAAGCAACAACCCAAAAATTTAAATAACAAAAAAATCATATTCACTTCGTATGAAACTAGCGAACATTTTGAATTGCGTGGGTTAGGTATACAACATCGTTACGAAACGCTGTCGTTAGAATTGAGATACCAGAAACATGGTCTGCGCATAGGCTGTAAAAATTTAGTCCGCCATTTTGAATGGCACATTCCAATGTTGACTATTCGTGACACTTCTATATAATTTTTATTAAATGATTTTATGAAATATTTTTAAAATATTTTTAATCAGAAATTGATAAATGGCGGGATATTGACCGTTTTAATGTTAATATGACAGAAGATTACTCTGAATATTCTGAGAACAGCTGTAGTTCTAGTGATTAATACACAGCCAAATGTTTTGGTATTCTTTAATACTTAATAAACTATCACATAGGTAATCCAGTGTTTTTATATTTTGAACTTCGGGAAAAATGTTTAAGAACCATGATGTTCAAGTGAGTTATCATATGAAAGGGCTCTACTTGCACATTCTAATTCATGTTTTGTTTTATATGACATTTAATTTTCAACTGATGATGAAAAGTTACAAAAAAATATATTTTGTAATTCTATCTTCGAGATTTGTGAAGTCAAAAGTTTTGAAATAATTACAGATGATAATATTTATCGTTTGCAGAAAGAAACATTAGAACGATCTTTCTAACTAGCGCAGTTTTATTAATCATCAAATCTCCTTCATACTTATAAAGTTATAAGCCGGGGCGGCTTGGTTTTACTTTTAGAATCAGACGGCAAATATTATTAAACTTATAATTCTTTAAATTCAAGTTATAAGCCGGGGCGGCTTGGTTTTACTTTTAGAATCAGACGGCAAATATTATTAAACTTACAATTCTTTAAATTCAAGTTATGCCGAGGCGGCTTGGTTTTACTTTTAGTATCAGACGGCAAATATTATTAAACTTATAATTCTTTAAATTCAAATTTTAAAAAATCCGGAATCTGGTATGCTGTGAAAGGCACAGTGGGATCCCGAAATGAAAGACGATGTGCGGTTCTAGTTTTCTCACTACGCAATATCGCGAACAAGTTTCTGGTGCTAGATCAGAAGGTTTTTTTGCAGTTTTGTGAATTATGAGAAAGCATTTGACAGGGTTGTGTTTGAATTGACGGGTACAGTCAATTCCATATCTGCGCTCTGTGCAGTCCACTCATGAGGATTGTACAGCATCTGTGCGGGTGGGTGGCAACGTATCATCCCAATTTCACGTCAACATAGGTGTTAAGTAGGGTTGCGTGCTGTCGGCTCGGCTGAATTGCGCATGGGTGACATAGTGGTCAATTGTCTGCTTTATGCAGATGATACCATTCTAATACCAGACACACTATCTGGACTGCAAATACTAGCCACAATGATGAAAGATGATTGCATGGAGAAAGATTTGCAATTTAATGCGAACAAACGAGATTTGATAGAGAGGAAACCCTAACGCACGCAAGAATTACGGTTGATGATGTAGTGTTGGAACAAGCGAATGACATAAGTACAGAATGCACGTTTAGCACGGATGGAAGGTGCACTGTTGATGAAAACTTCTTGGCAGAAGGAACTGAGTCAGAAAGGCAGCTCACTGTACAAAACGCCGTGTCGATCACAACGGTATTGTATATAAGCGACCACTGGGTTTGACATGAAAGGATGAAATAAAATGAATGCGAGCGTTACGAAAAATCTGCGGCGTATCGCTTGTAAACCGAGTTCGCAATGTAGATGTGAGAATGAGAGTTCTCTGAAAGGGAGTATCAGTGTTGAGATAAGATGAGGCATGGTCTGTTGGTTTGGAAACGTGGAAAGAATGCAAGCTATGACGAAACAGATACACAAGGGGAAAATAGAAGGTTGTAGGTGCCGGGGAATGGATAGAGCTTATCTACCACGAAAAAATAAGTCTGTCCTCTCTGTCTGCTCCGCAAGGGACTTGGTGTTAATTTATACATATGACAAGTCTGGCCACAAATACTGTTACATAGAAACTTTTCTTTTTTCCAACTCTTTAATTATTTTGAATTTGGAATGCGTTTATTACGAGTATATTAAAAACTTCTTTCGATTTTCCGCTGATTTACATATTTTATCATGTTTGTTATTTAATTACAATATGGAATGGGGAGTTTATTACAAGGCAATCACTGCAATCCTATTTTCAGGGAAGAAAATAGGGTTGCAGTGATTGCCTTGCACAAAGTGGGTATCGTAAGCAGTCGGTCATCGGTGTTTAAGGCACATCAAAAGCTTGGTATCAGCCGTATATTCGTATATCGTACTATCGACAGAAACTAACACTTCCTCTGTTGAAGACCATAAAAGATCGAGGCGACCGCGTGCTGTTAGAATTACGTTAATGCTGTTAAAGTCAGAATTCACCGAAATCCTATTAGGAAACAAAAAACCTTATCGCGTGAATTAAAGATTCCCACTAGGAGTCTGCCGTGTATAATAAAACATAGACCTTAAGCTCGGTGCTTATCGTCAATATACAGGACATGCCCTAAATCAATCTCTACAGTTGAAGAGAGTGGATCGATCCAAACTCCTTCTGTCCCGATACGCAAGCACAGAAATATCATCTTTACTGATGAAAAAATCTTCACGATTGTAGAGCACTGCAACAAGCAAAATGACAAAGTGTACGCACATAGTTCTAAAGAAGCTGCTCAAGTGACCAAAAAGTAAAACGTGGTCATCACCCTGCGTCTGCAATGGTTTGGTGGGGGGGGTGTCATATCAATGAAAGAGTCTCAAAGTTTAATTTTTGTGAAAAAGGAGTGAAGACTTTAGCCAAAGTGTATCAAGAGACTGTCTTGAATCGTGTTATGATAGCTCTCAGCAATACACTTTTAAAAAATGTACCGTGGACTTTCCAACAGGATTCTCCACCTGGTCACAAGGGACGAACTGCCCAAGCCTCCGTGGCCAGACAGATAAAGGCCTGTATCAAAGCCAAAAGTGACCATTTCTAATAGAATCATTTTTTTATTATTTGCTGAGATTTTCATAAATATGTACATATAAGTTTTATTAATATTACATTCTGTATTCATTTGTAACAGAACTTATGGTCGGACTAGGTAGATAGACATAATATATCATGCATAATGTTGACGTTCATTGTTTTTAATATCACCATTTCTGCGCAGGTCTGAAAATATTACAATATATGACAGGAGTGCTGGTCATACAATCGTACCTGGAGGTGATATTTAGACAGTGTAGTCGGATATCTGGACCCATCGCCAGCATAGTCTATGGATTCGTACAACTCGGGGCTGGTGAGTAGGTATAACAGAATTTGGAGTTTTAAAATATTTCACTAAAAGGCTTCCCCGAGAAGGCAGTTTTTCATACAACGGCCCATCAGTACTGATATGAAATCGTAATGCCATTTTTAACGCCCGTCGAAAAACACAGGTGTAATATGTCTGTCTTTTTTTATATACAATGTTGGGAGGCATACCTGATGTAAAGCAATTACCGTAGCCTATTAATTTTGTAATATATTAAGTATCACTCGCACGATGCCTCCTCTGCTGCTTACATAGCAACTCCTTAGGAGCTTACTGGTGACCTCACTCACACGCAGGAACACAACAACCCTCTAGGGAGTTGTTATTTGGCTGCGGTTTTCTGTGAGGTGGAGGTACTTCTTTAGACAGACTGCTTTGATGCGCCCTACCTCATTTAAAACATCCAGACCATGACAAACAGACATGTTCATGCACACAAATGTTTGTCTTGTGTGGGAATCGAACCCACGAGCGTTGGTGTTAAAGTCGCGTCATTCACGACTGAGCCACCGAATTCGTCTGTCTGTGATATCGTAGTTCTGAAACAAATAGACCGATTCGAAAGCAGCTTTCTGTATATATAATAATATCGTAGCAAGGCCGAGTATGTACACACAGCGACAGGTCGTGTTAGACACTTGCAGTACCATTTTCACTCTTATTGCGTGCGGCATAAGAACGGTATAAAGGCAAACAGTCTAGCTTGAGGACTCTCTGTGTGTACATGAAACAGGTTACCTAAATAGTGATACAAGAGATTCTACTACCTATATATGTACGAGTATAAAGAAGTTATAGCCTAGTAGATAAAGAACCGGCCTTGTGACCAATAGGCCCCCGGTTCGTATCCCGGCATGTACCACTAAATTCGTGATTTTGGATACAAATGTACATATTTGTAATTATCACTTACTCGGCGGTGAAAGAAAACATCATGAGAAAACCCGCGTCCAAGAAATATTATATTTCGAATGATGTGTGACCTTACCTAAGAATGATCTGGTTTCCCCACTGGGTTGCGGAGATCAGCCATGCAATTCTCTAAGCGACTCGTAATGGCTGTGTGCGTCGCTGTGATCACAGATGTCACAGCTTTGACATTGTCTACTGCGATCACGGCTAAATTATTTGATATTCTATAAGGCTGTAAGCGTACGCGAGGCTGTTTGCCTTGTAGAATTCCAATTCCAAACGCAGCCTTGCGGCGCTAGTGTCGCACAACTATGAAAAGCGACACCAAAGAATTGCAATTTTGTGTTCAAGGCTGTAACAGCCGATGTTTCCGAGGTTGTAAGGACGTTTGCTCTTACAGAATTGCATGGCAGACGGCATTCGCTCCATGTAAAAATCTGTATCATTCAAATCCTTAGGCTTTAGTAGCGGACCTCGCGAATCCTAATGGATTAGGAAAACGGTATAACGCTAAGAAGAACAAAGGGACTACTATCGACACAAAAGACGTAACAACCACCGTGTCTGTTGTACACGCATCGAGCAAAAGCTATTGAATTGTACATTGATGAAATTTACAGAGTGATAGATTATAGTCCCATGACAAAGTGATAAAATATCAGAAGGTGATGTCAAGAGGCCCAGGTAGCGGCGAGCGTGCATGAAAAGATCTATGAATGTTAGAGAAGCGAGTGAAGTGTGTAAGGGCCTTGTCTTATGGTGCTCGGTTGCCTCTGCCTACCCCGCAAGGGACCTGGCGTGAAAATATACATTATGGTTATGGTTAATTTTTATCTGTTATGAATAAGAGTTGTTCTTGTTAATAATTTGACAAATGTCGATCTTGACATTTTTTAATCAATGAGCAAAGTATGTAATTAATATAATAGTATCCTAATTAAAAATACAAGTAATACAATACAAGCTAAAATTACCTAAACTTAAAGTATTAAAAAATATTAAAAAAATTGGGTCCTTTGGGTAAGGTAAGGCATAATGCAGGCAGCGTTCTCGCGTTGGATTGCTAAGGAAAGTCTTTGCGCGAGAAAGCTGCTGGGATCTCCTGTTGTGTACCTCAATCGTTTACCGAGCTCCTTGAATGCGCGGTTCGATCCCACGAACCAAGGGCCCCGACGCCGAATGCGACAAATTCGTATTGGACATCGAGACAACTATATTTGCCCATCTTAAGCCGCTCACGGGCACCGCTGCACTGGCCTGTTTACTGGTCGCCGGGAGGTAGGATGCCGCAAACGTATCGGCGCATGTCGCGTGCCAGATCCCACACCAACGCACGTTCCATCCTCCATGATATCAAAGACATCTCGTTACGACGCTAGCCATCGTTTCACATGATCTGCGGCTCAAGAGCCGCGGGGACGTTGACGATGGCAAGTGCCCTTTTAAGTATATCATTGAGTGGGGCGTGGCGGGAGTGACACGGCGAAAAGGCAGGCAAGACCGTGGTGTCCGAGGCTATCTACACTGGCTTCACAAGAAACGCGACAATGATCAACACAAACTGCAGTCCCTAGCCGTAGACCAATTGCGATTCGGAGTGTACTAGGGTCAATGAAAGTTCCACTGTTGGGAGAGGAATAGGCGTGAAGCCAGTATCCCGACTCCGATCGGGACACTGCCAGCAGCCTGGCTCTTTACATACAGATCAATGAGGGTATTAAGGGTAGCGATAGAAGCTATTATATCCCAGGCTATTTGTTTTTTTGGTGTGGGCGGTAAATTTAGACTTGGCCCAGTTAATCAGGTCGAATGCCTGGTTAGTTGGGCTTCCTATAAACCCAAATCTTGACATTCGTATTTAAAATCTGCAATCTCATAAAAAATACGAATATACATTTATTACTTCCGCGCCTTATTTTATCGTTATGTTGATAAAATGTAATATCATCACGCAATGATAGACAATGTTACCTGATATCCTTTTTTCAACAGAATATTTACGATCATAGCTCCTATTCTACCTATTGTATAAATTAAATGAATAGGTATATCTTTTAAACAAGGAACCGACAAAATTTCATTGCGACTCATTTCGACTTCACAAATAGGTTGTATTTGTGAAGTCTATATCTATCTAAGTATATCGTCAGCATATGTAACGCATTGATTTAATTCGCAGGGATAACGGCAACCTTTGTTACGCGCTGGTTCGGTCGACGACTCCTCTTGACGCTATCGTGCCTCGGCGTCTCACTCTCGATGACTATTGTCGGATTATACTTTTATCTTCTAGACGCCGTAAAAGTGAACCAAGATACACTAAACTCTATATCGTCTATGCCTCTAATCGGCTTGTTTGGTTTCAACATTATGTACGCTTTTGGAGTAGGGAATTTACCTTATGTGATGCAGGCGGAACTATTTCCGGTCAACGTAAAAGCTGTGGCGGGCAGTTTGGCGACTATGTTGGCTTGTGTCCTCAGTTTCGCGGTAACTAAATGCTATCAGAATGTCAAAGATACATTTGGACATTACACAGTGTTTTGGTCGTTCGCGTGTATTGGATATATTGGACTTTTCTTTATTTACTTCTTTGTGCCAGAAACAAAGGGCAAGACTTTAGAGGAAGTGTTGGATCACATGCAAGAAAAACTCCCCGAGGAACACGCCTTGCGTGATGGAACTGTACAAGACAGTTAGTGTTGATCTTCTAACCATACATTTTAATTCGGATTGATACGGATCAAAACAGCGCAAGGTTATACAAACTCGCATCAACTGAGCGCAGAAAATATTTAGAATAATATTATAAAAGCGAGAGTAGCTTAACTATTGTTATTTTTCGCTACTTAATCTCTCATTTATCGTAATGAGTTCGAAGCGAGTGAAAAGTTAATGAGTGATTGAGCTATTTTTCTGAGGAAATTCTGACTAATAAACAAAACCACACTAAACCGATTGCATAATTTCAATATAAATGTACAAACAATGGAATAGAAACGGCAATAATTGCATTATACTATTCAGAAATGTGCTAGGAATGTTTTGCCAATGCTAATGTACATTTGTGCACAAACAAGCCTCGGTGTGTTGTATTAAGAGTAGATCAGCAAACATTTGCGTTCCATGATAGTAATAATGACTTTTGTCATTTCGCATGTACTTGAAATCAGAACTTCCTCTAGTTAGGCTTATTTTTTAAATTACGGCTTTAAAAATGTAAACTACTATTGAGAGCAAAACCATTGCACACCACTTATTTAACTACACAAATATTGTACATAAATATATATAACTCGTTAGTTTGTTGTATACCATTTGTCGCTTTTGTTAGGTGCGACAGTTTTCCTCTCGAGTGTAGTTGCCGTGCAGACCTGTGAGATAACGATAAGGTACCTATATGTAACCTATCTATGTTATCAAACAATGAATGTACAATTTTAAGTCGAACAATCATAAAAGGAGTATTTATCTTATTATATTACTTTACTACCTATACATAGCATTAACATGTAACTATGTAGATATGTTATTGTATGGCAATAGGTCATTTAACTAAAATCGCTATATAGTGATTCCTAAAGCAGAGTCATGGGACTCGTGTTAGCAATAAATGATTTTGTTTCTGTTTTCGAATTGTTATAATGAAAACCTTTCATTATGGAAAAAATAGACGCAGCAAGTTAATTAGTTTCGCGTGTCCCAACACTCGATCTATATAATATCTCCATGCATCGTCCGCTCAGCTTAGCGTCGTCTATAGCTAAAATGCTAACGTGCGTTCATAAAATTTAAAACAGTCACACTAGAAAATAAATACAGCTAGAGCTATTACTTTCTTTCAAAAACAATAGTTTATGAAATTAAAATGTTGAATTTCATACACTCATAGTTTTGAGCCCGGCAACAGTGAATAAGCGTGTACGCGCGTCGACAGATTCTCTCCTAGTCTCCTACAAGCAAGTGTCCCATGAGAGAACAGGCAAGCTATACGAAGATTGCGCTGAAAATTACGTCTATATCTCTAAGAAGCTCTTGACGACGTATGGTCATATGTCGCATGATTATCACACTATATCTCACATATAAACGTAAATAATCTTATTTGAATATAATATTGATTGTAGTATGACACGCGGTATCCATTTTTTTTTCTCTTTTCGAAGACGGAAACAAACAGAAATATATATTTTTAAATTTAATGTTTATATGTTTAAGGAATCAAGTTACGTGCTTTCAAACAATGCAATTGTTTTGTGCATTTACTGTCAGGGAATTTATATACCAAAGACTATGTATACTAAGAGACCAGCTGAGCTGGACACTAACATTAATTTCTGGTCACTTTACCGTCATCTCCTTTTAGTCGGCTGCGAGTGACCGACAGATGAACATCGTTATATAAAACCGAAGAAGGCTATACATATATAGGTAGAAGATGTTGGTGGCGCAGTGACTACTTTGATACCAAAGCTCATGGGTTCGATTCCCACACAGGACAAAAATATTTTGTGTACAGAACAGTTTGTCTTAGTATGGGCGTTTTCTATGTATCATAAGTAGGTATCCATTTACAAAAATATATGTATTTACGTATGTTTCTCAGTTGTCTAGTACCCGGAACACAACCTTTGGTTGCTGTGTAATTTATACGACACTATTTTTTATTAAGTATATATACCTATATACATGTATACTGGGTCCATATTGTTATACAACTTTTGATATTTGTGGGACTTATGAGATACGCAACACTTGATAGTTACCCGTCTCTTTCCAACTCGTTTACATTGTTACCTTACAAAAGTTGAAATATAGAATAAATGAGAAAAATATCTTATCTTATTTAGTGTGACACATCCTATCAATATTTACGTACCAGTAGGCATTGAGGTATTATCATTGAGGTATTATGTACTACGTACTAGAGAAGCTACCGGGAACAATCGTCTTGTTCTATTTGGTAATTTAGAGCTATAGTTCGCTGCAGCGCTGAAACAATAATTACTTTATTCAAGTACCGCAGCGCTTGATTTGCTACGAAGGTGCAATATTTCTCCCCCATAGACTATGACACAGAACGGACGATGTTGGTTTTGTACCTATGCGGTTAAAATTTAATAAATAAACATTTTTGTGATTTTTTTTATTTAATTTCCTTTAAACAATATTAGTTTAGTCATCTTTTTTCTTTATTAGAATAGTCGTATAGTTATTAATTATCGCCCGAATCAAACGATTCTCGTGATTTAATGTGCCTGGCAATGACGCCAGGCGCCGCAGTTGGGATAGCAAAATTTTAACTTGCGGTGCCCGTTCACGTTAGTACATAGTAGTTCAATGACTGTAGGTAATATATACTAAAATACCACATGATACGAAAATATTTGTCAATAGCCATGTTAGTACTGCTAGACCGTTTACTCTTCACTAAAATTACCTACTATACTGCGTCCATTTTTTGAACCCACTTTTGACAGATCGTTCTATCTCTTATTTTCGTTGCTATTTTGTCTTAGTGTACAATAAATATTGCCCCATCACTGTAACTCCCAGTTACAGCTAAAGAAGTAACTCTCATCAAAAAATCAGTAAGTAACTACTACTAGCCAATAAACCACTTGGCTGTGCATGAAGGCACACCGCGCTCACGAAAACGTTGTGTTTTATCGCCTAAATATCTCAGCTATCCGAGCCTACTGATCAATGGGAGAATATTTTAACCAATAAGTACCGCAATATCGATCCGCGAACTAGCCAATTCTTTATCAGAGCCGTAACAGAGTTGAGTTACTATGTAATATTGGGCTCATCGGTTCTCCGTAGTTTATTTCCGTCAAGGAAATTACTTATTTATAAGACAGCGGCTCTATTACCTTGATGTTGTCTATAAGTATATATATACCTAGCAGATCATAAGTTCTGCAAAAACTTTTGATGTAATTAATGATACACTTTTTGATAATTAGTAAAAGTTATATATGTAATTAAATGTACAATAAAATTTTATTTACATTATTCGAAATGCCCTCCACCATTTTGAATACATGCCCTTAATCGACGCGGCTAGTCATCGATCGCAGCACGCACCACATTTTGTATCTATTTCTGCCGCTGCTTTAACCAGAGATGCTCGGAGAAACTCCAAATTCTGATGAGGTTTAGCGCATACTTTCTACTCCAAATGTTGCCATATCTTGCAGTCCAGTGGATTTAAATCTGGACTAGAAGAGGGCCAGTCTTCATGCTCGATGAATTCAATTCCACGGGTGGTCAACCAGTTTTGAGTGCTTCGTGCCTTATGAGCTGGTGCAGATAGGCCTGTTGGAATATCCAGTGTCTGTTTTTGAACATTGTTTGAGACAGAGGTTCTACTATGTTTGTTAGGACGGTATTTTGGTAAACCACGGCACTGGTTTTCACACCTTTTTCACAGAAAAACAACTCAGTTAATCCTGAATATGGGACTCCAAGCCAAATCATCATTGATGAAGGATGGATAATGCCCTCGCTGGACCCTCGAAATACGCGCGCTCGCTTCTTCACAACTGTGGGCATACACCTTATTATTTTGTTTGCTGTAACTTTCTTCATCCGAAAATAAAATCGCGGTATTTTTTTCCCGCGTACCGACGTAACCAAGTGCAATTTTTTTCAAACGCTCGTTCAAAAAAAATTCGGTTGTTTTACGATAAGCTTGTAGTCCCAGGTCTTCATTTTTTGCCAGTGGTTCTGCTTAATCCCATCTGAAGAGCTAAGATTTTTTTTGCGCACGGGATTTCTTTGTATTCGCGCCTTCACTGCTTTGATGACCGCTGGTGTCCTAACTGTGCGAGGTCGGACGCTCCTCTTACGATCTTCGAAACTTGAATCTTTAGTATATCGTTTGATAGTGCGATAAATAAACCGTAGTCTTATTTTAAATTTTTGCAGAATGTTGAACATCTCTTTTGGCGCGTAACCACAGCGCAGCGGTGCAACGCGATAACCGCGACTCTATCTTCCTCCTTCGACCACTCCATATTTGAAAATGAATTTATTTTTTTATCCGGCAAGCGGGAATGTTCTATTTTTAAAATTAGTCAAAGTATTTCTGGCCAGTATTCCAAAATTAAAATAATAAGGTTTTGACAGAACTTATGACCCGACTTTATTGATTATTTGTTTAAGTGGTTAGCGAAATTCAGAGATTGGAAAGGAAGAAAACAGTAAATGTGACAATATATTTTTATTTTGTTGAATAAAAATGTGAAATACATACAATTGGTTTAACTGAAAAAGTTATTACAGAGAATGCTCGATATGGTCCTTCAACTAGATATTGATTTGATACCATATACGAATAGAAATAAGGTCTAAATCCTCTTGGCGTTTCCGTACGAGTATAAAGGTGCGAATGGCGTGTCAGCTTGTTCATCCCCGCTTTCCTCGGAGGCGTCAGACTCGAACGTGTTGTCCGGGATGTCGTACAGCCGGATTAGCGGCTTGTTGGGATCCTTCATGATCAGGTACTTACCTAAAAATATAGGAATTGTTATTTATGCCCACCTGATGTAAAGTGGTTACCGTAGACCATGAACGCTTGCAATATAGGCAGTATCACTCGCACGTTACCACTCCTGCTGCATAGCAACTCCGTAGGAGCTCACCAGTAACCTCACCCACTCGCAGAAATACAAAAACTTTTCTGTGAGGTGGAGGTGTTCCACCGATGACCTGCATTAATGCGCCAACCAGACGTGTTCATGCACACAAATAGTTTGTCTTGTGTGGGAATCGAACTCACGAGCCTTGGTGTTAAATTAGCTTTGATAATCACCGGCCACCGAGCTCGTCAAAAGGTTGTAACATGTGTACACTCACCGTCCTTCTGCTTCATGCAGATGTCTATGATGCACCGCAGGATGCCCCATGCATTGTCCATCGACAAGTTGATCTGCGCAGCGAACTCGTGCGGCTTGAACTGCTGCGTGCCGAGGATCACGTGCCGAGAGTTGTCGCGCACCTGCATCCTGGACACGTACCCGAACTTGATCTGGTCCGAGCCGGCTAGCAGCGCCTGGACAAATATTTATGCTCATTTCAACTCATCACCATTAATATTTAAGCTCTACTGCCCGAACTAGTAACTGCGGCTATGACGAAAGACCGGTACAGAATAGTCGAGCAGAAAGTATCTCGGCATTACAGGAGCCCACTGCCAAACAACAAATTGTACATCCATAGAACAATGGGAGGCATAATCTCTCCTTAAATAAATAAGGGTTCAGTACCGCGTATAAGCCTCGGATGGATCGTCTCCAATTCTCATAGCTTGTCTCTGAACCGAAATACAAGGTATCACAGCAGCCCCGCCTAAAGGTTCAGCGATCATTTCTTCGTAAAATTATATGTAGTACCGGCGGTAGAAAGACTTACATACAAAAAAAAAAATTAAGCGAACGTGACAGTTCGTAGAAAGGGCAATGTATACATATAATGGATGAATGAAATAAATTGGCAAAAAATGGTATGAAATCTCAAAAAATCATTCGCTGTTCCTTAATTTTATGGTCTAATTACTCCTCAATTGTTTCCTGAAATCACAAAGTTATCTTATAAGCATACCTGAACAGTCCATTTAGCTAGCTTGCAGGAGTTGTTCCTGAGTTCGTTGGCCAACACCGCTCCCCGCTGGGTGTCCAACTTCTGACGCCACTCGACGCCGTTCGCTAGCTTCGAGTCCCATTCGTTCAGGGCCTTAATGGTCAAGAACTGGGTCTCGTTCTGAGGGCCCTGCATCACTGCATCGTGTTCGCAACGAGCCACTAGAACCTGCAATATAAATTAATGTTGTATTTGATGATTTTCAATATCTCATACCCAGAAATACGAAAAAAAACCATAAGTTTACAAAGTATCTAGTATCATAGACTGATTAACTAGAGAAGTCAATATTAGATTTTTATTTGTTTATTTTGTATCAAATGTTTATTGTCCACAATATAAGGGTACCCAAGGTGAAATTAGTGACACACCATGCTATACCAGTCAAAGAATAAAGATACACAAATGTAATAATAGTGTGTATTTATTGTGAAGCTTATCATAGTGAAGCAAGTGAAGTGCCTATAGCAACGATATCACTACTAAATTGGGTGTTCGGAAATAATCAAATTGTTCCATATAATTGAGGTCCGTGCACTACAACTATATGATTCACTCTAAAATTCACAAAGTAACACAACTTTTGTCAATCACATGCATGCATAAATAATAAGCTGATATAATAAATATATAATAAACTAAATGGCTGGGCTAAGGTCACAGGATATTGTTGCACAAGCGTGGTTGTACTGCTGCACGGTGCGCCAACTCGTGAGCGCCACTTCTTGTGTTGCATGTATCTCCATCACACACAACAGTAAATATTGACAGATCAGTGAAGAAAAAATATAACAGTAACTGTAGAATTGTGTGTCGCAGTGATACGTAGAGGCCGCAGCTCAGTATATTATTTATATTTATTGCTTGAAGAGCAAACCCTTGATTTTCAGCAACTGTCTGAAAATTATGAAGCGCGTCTTCTTGCGTCAGCAATAAAACCGCAAATATAAGGTGTGTATGTAATATATATTAAGTATATATATATATATATATATATATACTAAATATAGTTTACATACACACCTATATATATATATATATATAGTGATACATATCAATGTATAAATACTCATCACGTAACAATCTAGTATGAGGTTGTGAACAGTGTATGAATATTAATTATTGTAATTAAAACCAGCAGCAAAACTCAACATAGACACACAAAGCTATCTCGTGCCCCATCATTTTGAAGAGGATATGATATTAATGGACAGTATGCTTGGTTGCCACCAGATTCGGTGTTAACGTTTGAATGTGTACTTACTACACCATTGTTCAAGTTCCACTTGCGGTAACGGTAGCCTACCGAGGCTACTTCACCATCTTCTTCTTCAGATACAAACGGGTTTGACTCTGGGAACTTGTACTTCGGTTCATTCGAGCCTGACTTCAGCACCTAAACGTTGGAAAGAAATGAAAATGTTAACTATTGTGTATGATATTAACTACGATTATTTAAATATTGTGTCAAGAAATACAATATATCAATACTTTAATGGATAATTATTAACGATTGGCCTAAACAAGCGGGTACGAAAAAGTGTACCCGGTATATTCTAGTCCAATAGTGAATTGAATAATGGCAAAAATTGACCTGTTGGCTGAAGTTGTGGTTGATGAAGGTGGCCTCGAGTGCGAGGTTGCGCGGCGAGTTTATCGAGTTGCCGTCGTCGGCAGGCGGCTCCACGGACGTTTCGTTCACCGTCAACAGATCGAACTCGGTGTTGTCACGCTTGTCCAAAAACAACTTATCACCTGTCATGATAAAACATCCATACGGTATAATCTACCAAATGATAATACCTACAGTGTATACCTAGTCGGGTCATAAGTTCTGTCAAAACCTTATTATTTTAATTTTGGAATACTGGCCATAAATACTTTGACTAATTTTAGAAATAGAACTTTGCCGCTTGCCGATAATAAAAAATAAATTCATTTTCAAATATGAAGTGGTCGAAGAAGTAGAGTCGCGGTTATCGCGTTGCACCGCTGTGGTTACGCGTTAAAAGAGATTTTTAACATTCCATAAAAATTGAAAATAATAACTACGGTTTATTTTATCGCACTATCAAACGATATACTAAAGATTCAAGCTTCGAAGATCGTAAGAGGAGTCGCCGACCTCGCACAGTTAGGACACCAGCGATCATCAAAGCAGTGAAGGCGCGAATCCAAATAAATCCCGTGCCTAAACAAAAAATCTTAGCTCTTCAGATGGGATTAAGCAGAACCACTATCAAAAGAGTGTTAAATGAAGACCTGGGAAAAAATGACCGGTTTTTTTACGATAAGCTACGAGCTTTTTACGATAAACGATAAAAACCGGTCACTTTTTGAACGAGCGTTTGATAAAAATTAGGATGGAAAGATCCAGCGCTTTGTTACGGCGGTACGTGGGAAAAAAATACCGCGAAATTTTGTTTTGGATGAAAAAGTTTTTACAAACAAACAAAATGATAAGGTGTATGCCCACAGTTGTGAAGAAGTGAGCGCGCGTATTCCGAGGGTCCAGTGAGGGCACTATCCTTCATCAATCTTCATGTTTTGGCTTGGAGTCTCATATTCAGGCTTAACTGAGGTGTTTTTCTGTGAAAAAGGTGTGAAAACCAGTGCCGTGGTTTACCAAAATACCGTCCTAACAAACATAGTAGAAACTCTTTCTCAAACAATGTTCAAAAACAGACACTGGATATTCCAACAGGACTCTGCACCAGCTCATAACGCACGAAGCACTCAAAACTGGTGGACCGCCCGTGGAATTGGCTTCATCGAGCATGAAGACTAGCCCTCTTCTAGTCCAGATTTAAGTCCACTGGACTACAAGATATGGCAACATTTGGAGGAGAAAGTCTGCGCTAAACCTCATCAGAATTTGGAGTCTCTCCGAGCATCTCTGGTTAAAACAGCATTTTATAAAAAATTACATCAAAAGTTTTTGACAGAACTTATGACCTGACTAGGTTTGATTGGTTTTGCCAGTAATAAATATTGAAATTCATACAAGCAAAACATTATTGCTTTTGAACTAGGTGGTTATTAGGTACTAATGAAATTGCCGTTTTATTTAGAAATAAACACTTTTTGTATGTATGTATATCTTCATGCCAGGTCTCTTATGCGATTAGCAGTGAGAACCACGCGCTATAAACGCTGTCCTACATACCTTGCCCAGAAAGGTCACACTTCGCCGAGCATCTCATAGACAAAGGACATAACTTATCCCCCACTAATACATATCAAATTTTACACACCATAGACAAAGGTTTAAAACTAAATATTAGGGAACAATTAGAAATTAATAAACATAAAAATTCAAAAATTACTCCCATGAACAAACAGACTGACGTAAACCATTCCCCACTATTAAATATCTTTTCGCTCACACCATCCACCCCCACCCTCAATTCAATATAAGGGACGGCACTGCGATGGATTTGTCACTTAGACCGCTACGGCCGCCGCACTGAGCAGACGTCTCGACGTTCGCTCCGTGTAGTACCTGTGCGATCCGCGACTGACCAGTGTCGCTAGTTGTATCTCTGTTGTGTTTCGTAACGAAACATCAACTGAGATACGCCTGCGCCGCCGGAAAGTTTCTCTGTACTTTTTTAAGGTACAATTAAACCTGAAGGCATTGCAGAGGTGACTCCACAGCCCTGACGACTCTTGGCTAAGCCGTAACACTTTCTCCCCTCGGGCCTTAGGGCCTGGGGGCGTGAGGTTTGTGGCCGCCAGACTGCGGATACAGGAGCAAGACCGTCCCTCCGATGTCGAGCCCTTCTCAGGGCTCCGATAAAAAGGCCCCTGTCGGGGCCAAACGCCCGACGCCCGTCGCCGCCAGCCGAGGCGAACCCCCCGTGCCGTCGCCGCGATCCCCCCCCGCGCAGCCGTCGCGTGCGCCCGTCGTACCTGCTCCGCAGCCATCTGCGTCGAAGCAGCCGCGAAAGGGTGCAAAAGGTACCGACGCCGTCGCGGGCGTCGCTACCTCCCAGCCGGAGCGCAGCGCCGGAGGTATGCGCCCTTCTCAGGGCGAAACTTCCAGGCAGCCGCCGCTGACGTCCCTCAGAAAGGGTATAAAAAGCACCGACGCCGTCGCGGGCGTCGCTGCTTCCCATTCGTCGTTGTCCGAGCGCAGCGCCGGAGGCATGCGCCCTTCTCAGGGCGAAGCCACCAGGCCGCCGTCGCACACTCCACGCGAAAGGGTTAAACCAGACATCGACGCCGCCGGCGGCGTCGGTGCCTCCCGCGCCGGAGCGTCGCGCCCTTCTCAGGGCGAGCGCTCCAGGTCGCTTTCGTCGTCGCGTAAGCGCGACGGTGCTAGGTCCGCGTTGCTTCACCCGACACCGGTGACGTCACGCGACCCGACTGTCTTGGCGGTCCCGCGAGTGCGCCTGCTGGGTTCCGGCATTTCACCAAAGTCTATCCTTGAGGATGACATGGTGAAATTCGCCGAGATCTGCCGGCGGGGCATCTTCTCGGACCCCTTGACGGAAAGGATAGCGATGACCATCCGGGACTACCAGGATGAGGTGGCGGCAGGGTCTTCAACCCCCCCCTCACTGGAAGTGGTCGAGGCGCAAGAAGCCGTGCAAGCGTTATGCGAGCGCGGTGTAAGGCGCCAGAGGTCCCCAGAGAGCGATGCAGAGGCCGAGATGCAGAAGCGTATACGCCTCGCACTCGCTAGCCCTCCTGCCTCTCTTACTGTACCGATGGAGGTACCTCCCCCTGCCATGCCAACCCCGAGAGAGCAACGCGACCCGCGCATCTGTCGACGCCGCGACGTAGTGTGCCCTCCTCCTCCCCCCCCGCCGTCAAGTGACGAAGCGCCACCCCCCCCCTCCTCCTTCTCCCCCCCCGCGGACAAGGAGCGACGTAGTGCCTACAATGTCGTTTGCCGACACGGTACGAGCGCAGGCGTCGACATCAACGTCCGGTGCGTCGCAAGTACCGCCGGCGTCGGTGAGTAGCAAGCCTGCGGTGCCGCCGAAAGCAAACCCGCGCTACCCGCCGCTTATTGTTGAGACCCTACCGGACTGGACGACGCACTTCAAAGCCTTGAAGTCTAAGCTGGGCCATAGCCCGAACGCGAGACCCTTTGGCAGAGGAGTGCGGTTCACACCGAAGACGGAAGAAGAATACCGTGCCGTGCAAAGGTACTTGTACGACCTCGAGAAGACCCAGAAGCTCAGCTGGTTCTCGTATTCGTTGCCTGCTGAAACCAGCGCGAAGGTAGCGATACGAGGGCTACCGTCTGACACGGATCCGAACGAGATTTCAGAAGCCCTAGCGGAACTGAACTTCGTACCCGAGTACGTGCGACCCATCCGTGCGCGACAAGGGAGACCCGGATGCATTTTCTTCGCTCAACTGAAGAAGACCGCCGACACAATCCCCCGGATTTATGACGTCACCGAGCTGTTGTGCATGCCCGGAGTCAAGATAGAGGCGTGGCGAGGCAGGCAGGGGCCAGCCCAGTGCCACCGCTGTCAGCGCTTCAGGCATTCATCGCACATGTGCCACCGCAAACAAGCGTGTGTGCGCTGCGGAGAAGAGCACGCAGCTAGTGACTGTCCGCGTCCCAGAGAGGAGCCGCCGACGTGTGCCAACTGTGGAGAGGCGCACACGGCCAACAATCCCAGATGCGCTGTGTTTCGTCGCGAATTGCGAAACAAGCGAGCAGGGACAGTTGCAATCACCGCCGGTGCCTCAAAACAGACAAAGAAGGCCGTTACAGTCGATTTACAGACAGAAACGACTTCTTTAATGGCACAGGCAAACGCTCCCACCGAGAGAGGCGCCTCTCTCAAGAAGAAGAGGCGTAGGAAGAAGTCCCGGAAGGCTGCGCAAGCCGTACAGGCGCAAAAACCGGCCGAAAGGACCCAGACCGCAGCCACTTCAGCACCCCGAAAAGGTGATTTGAAGAAAGCGGGCGTCCCTACACAACAAGTAGGTCGTCAGGCGAGGCAAACGGCGGTTGTTACATCGCATATACCGGCACCCAGCGCTGGAGCGATCGACAACAACGCTACTGCTGTTTTAGACGTCGCTCTTATTATCATGGAGGACGTATTGAAGGCCGTACGGACAGGACAGAATACCCTGTCAGTGTTACTAGGAGGAATGGCTCAGCTCATCCAATTGAGACTGCAACATGGGGGCTCTTAGAGTTTTGCACTGGAATGCAGACGGCCTATACAAAAAGGTTGCTCTGCTGAAAGCGCTACTCAAGGAGCAGGATATTGACGTCTGTTTGGTGTCTGAGACGCACCTGAAGGAGTCCATTACGCTGAGAATCCCAAACTACCATATTTATCGGAAAGACGAACGTTCTCCCCATGGAATAGCTTACCGTGGGTTGGCAGTGCTAGTCAGACGCCGCTTAGTCCATCAACCGATCAAGCTAGTCGAGACCGAGTCTGTCCACAAGAGGGCCAAGCTTTATGCTTTAGGAGTTGACATCCACGCGGGTAGGCAATCCATGCACCTGTACGCAGCCTATAGACCCCCGATTGGGAAGCTGGACCCGGCGGAGATAACCCGCCTAGTCGATACGGAGACTAATACACCTGTCCTTCTGGCTGGCGACCTTAATTGTAAACACACAGCATGGTGCGCCACGCACATTTGCCCAAGCGGACGTCGGTTGTTTGACGATGCGGAGCGCTGGGGCTATACCGTGCAGGGCCCCGAGGTTCCGACGCATTATCCGTATAGTAATACGGCGGCACCCGATGTCCTGGATATTATAGTTCACAAGAACTTACACTGCCAACCTACGCAAGAGGTTCTACTGGAGAGCATGTTCTCGGACCATCTACCGGTACTCGTGACGATTCCAGAGACTCCACTTTCGGTCTCACCACCAATTCCCAAGCGTCTCATCAACTGGGCCCAGTACACCGAAAAAGTAGACTCCAGGCTCGCGGCGTCGTTTCCCATCTCAACTCCGGATGATGTGGAGCGGCTAGCGGTGCTTATTACGGAGACTATACAGACGGCCTTCAATGAGTCCTCCACCGAGACTAAGAAGCGACAACAATACTCGCCACTCCCCGACGCCATCAAGCGTAAGCTAACAGACAAACGTCGACTACGCAAGTTGTGGCAGAGGACGCGGTGTCCTGTGTTAAAGGCCGAACTTCATCGCCTTACGACCATAGTAAAGGACGCTCTAGAAACCCATCGAGAGGAGAGTTGGCAGCGGCACGTAGAGGATGTCAGAGATGACTGGAATTCAATCCACAAACTGTGCAGGCAGCTGACGAGAACTCCACCTCCAGTACGCCCACTACTGGCAGACGATGGCACTTTGCGATATCACGCAGCAGACCGCGCTGAAATATTCGCCGACCACTTAGAACGCCAATTCCGCCCTAACGAAACAGAAAATACAGCTCACGTCGAAATGGTGCAACAGTACCTACGAGGCTATTTTTCTACGTCGATAGCGGCCGATGACGATCCAATTGTTTTCACCCCGGGCGCAGTGCAGCGTGCAATACAACGCGCTAAACTTCGGAAGGCGCCCGGTGCAGATAAAATAACCAATGAAGCCCTACGTCGGTTACCGCCGCGCGCCGTCGCGGCGCTAACTCGACTGTACAACGGTATAAATCGCACTGGACACTTCCCGTCTATATACAGAGACGGACGCGTAATATTGCTGCCTAAACCCGGTAAGAACGTGTTGAAACCGGAGAGTTATCGGCCCATTACACTGCTATCTACGCAGTCGAAAGTGTACGAACGCCTCCTACTGAAACACCTCGCCCCGCACATCGCCCCCCGCGACGAGCAGTATGGTTTCAGAGCGGAACATTCGACGACTCTTCAATTATTGAGAGTGCTGCACATGATGACCCAGGGTATGAACCAGAGGGGAAGCACAGTAGCAGTATTTCTTGATATGGAGAAAGCGTTCGACAGAGTTTGGCACGACGGTCTGCTGTACAAACTAGCGACGTCCAGCGCTTCCCAACGTCTAGTCCGAATAATAGCCTCCTTCCTGAGTGATAGAAGTTTTCATGTATCCGTAGAAACAGAGTCCTCGACGTCCAGAAAAATCTTAGCCGGCGTACCGCAAGGGAGTTGCCTCTCCCCAGCATTGTACGCACGTTACACCGATGACATTCCGAAGTCAGACGAATCCACATTAGCACTGTACGCCGACGACGCAGCGTATCTGACATACAACAAAAATGCTAGATACGCAGTGTTGAAAATGCAACGCGTACTAAACCTGCTCCCCGAGTGGCTTGACAAATGGAGGCTCTCGGTTAACGTGCGAAAGACACAAGCAATGCTAGTGAATCTCTCCGTAAAGAAGCCTTCCACCTTGTATCTCCATGGTGAGCAGCTAGCTTGGCGCGAATCGGCGACCTACCTAGGCGTCGAAATCGACCGGCGGCTCACTATGAAAAAACACGCGAACAAAATCATCGCTAGGACCCGTGCATCGCGCGCTTTACTGCGTCCGGTGCTCTCCTCGAAGCTTCCGCTGAACACGAAACTCAGCATATACAAGACCTACCTACGGCCACGTTTAACATACGCAGCGCCAGCTTGGTTCGCCCTACTGAGCAAAGGAAACGCTGAGAGAATCCAACAGCAACAGAGCATCTCCCTCAGGCAGATTACAGGCGCCCCGCGCATTGTAAAGAACGCCACTATACAGAGGGACCTACGTATGGAGAGCACGGACGCATTTATACGCCGACTCACTGTAAGCCTGTTCGAGCGTGCGGACGCGTCGGATTTGCGTCATATACGCAATCTGGCGCCTCTACATACTCGGCCGCCGGACGGACGCCCTTACGCTCGTGAGTTACTCGCGAACAACGACACATGAGACGATTCTGACGAACTAGAAACGTAGCGCGCATCTCGGCCTATACGGCCAACACAACGCCCGGTATGTATTCACATGCTGCGATTGACACCTCAGTAGAGAGATTTCTATCTCGGAACTGATTCCCCAGCCACCGTGAGGAGGTTGTGAGATGACCCACACTACACATTTGTCACTTGTAGCATGTTATTCTTACGATTAACGTCTACAACGCCTGATGATGCCTCGTGGAGAGGCGAAACACGTGTCGCAGCGACGACCAGGCCAGTCGTGGCAGCGACGGTGGTGGTGGGGGCATGCGGATTCTGTTCCAGATGGCGGACGACCGCAGCAGCCGAGGCAGAGACTACCGGAGCAGCCATGGCAGCGTCGGCATGTAGCACGCACTAATAGTAGTGGGTGGGTGCCGGCCGGCGCTAGGCCGCATGAACTAATTGGTGGCGGAAGCACACAAAGCAGGTTAGATCAAATTGCATGCAAGCAGGAAGGATCTGCCTTTCATAACAAGTGACATTCCGATTCAGAACCCTTTATATCCCTTTATTTACGTGCCTGGCCTTTTAACAAGACAATGTTTTTTATGTTTATCGTATTCATTCTCCAATGGTCGTTCATAGTAGTCATAAATAATACCATAGTCCACTGACTTACAACCGTCCATGTCCAGATTTGTTTCTAAGAATGCCCGCGAGCCTGGTATGCCATTTCACTAGAATGCTTATAACTTACCAATCTTTTCGATGACAATGTCCCAAGAGTAATTCGAGCGCGTACAGCACATGATCGTAGCTAAGATAGCGTCCGTGGCGTACACAGTGCCTGTAGTCTTGCTGAGCCGACGGATCACTGGGTCGTCGGTAGTGGTGACCTGAAACAGTAGCCATTGTCAAAATAATTTATACGAAATGTCGGAAGAAGTAGACTGGTGTGTTGCATACATTAAGTATCATTCGCGCGATGCCACCTCTGCTGCTAACACAGCTACTCCTTAGGAGCTACTGGTGACTTCACTCACACGCAGGACCACAATACCTTTCTAGGCAGTTATTATTTCCTCTGGTTAAGTACCTCCACCAGACAGACTGCTTTGATGCGCCCTACCTCTCTTAAAAACCTCCAGACCAAGACAACAGACATGTTCATGCACACAAATGTTTGTCATGTGTGGGAATCGAACCCACGAGCGTTGGTGTCAAAGTCGTGTCATTCACGACTGCGCCACCGAGCCCGTCAATATATAAGGTGTTTTTTTTTTATATGCCCGAACTTCAATGGGAGAAAGAGTATCGTTTATTTGTTACGATAGACAAGAAACTTTGTGTCCCGGCATCGTTAAAAAAGTTTGAGAAATCAAATAAATAAAGTGCCTACTTGGTTCATGGTGCATAATGATTGCCCCGATGATGATGATGAATCATCAGTTGTTAATAATTCAGTTTGACGGGGTCGATGCACGAGTCGCGGGTCTAATCGAATTCGCCATTTACACAGCGACGACCACAGCCTGTGTCGAGTTGCCAGCCTGACAGTTGCCAGTCGTAAAGCTCAGTTAAGAGAGGTAGGACGCGTCAAAGCAGCCCGTCTGGAGAAGTACCTTCACCTCACAGAAAACTGCAGCCAAAGAACAACTATTCCTGCGAGTGAGTAAGGTTACGAGTGAGCTCCTGAAGAGTTTCTGTATCAGTAGCGGGGGTGGCAACGCGCAAGCGATACTTTCTGTGTTGCAAGCGTTTATAGGCTACGGTAACCACTTTACATCAGGTCGACCGTACGCCTCCCAACGTTGTATACAAAAAAGAAATACCTATGACGGCTGTGACTATACCAGCTGATACATCAGCTAACAATGTTTTTTACATAGGTAGGTAGGGCGCATCAAAGCAGTCCGATAGGGGAAGTACCTCTATCTCACAGAAAACAGCAGCAAAATAACAACTTACTGGGTGGAGGGTTGTTGATGTGATGTGAGTGAGTGATGTTACCAGAAAGCAGTGAGAGGAGTTGTTGTGTGAGCAACGGGGGTGGCAACCCGCGTGCGATAAACTTAGTGCGAGCGTTCATAGGCTACGGTAACCACTTTACATCAAGTGGTCCGTATGTTTATTTGTCTCCCGACGTAGTAAAAAAAAGATGCGCCTGATCCAAAGTATGAAACAGCTGATTTGCTTCATACGAGGTAACAAACATTCATCACTAAGTCTGATTAGTTTACACTTAGATACATTTTCAACGAATTAGGTAGTTACTCGTATTTCACTTTGAGTGGTTTGTTTACTTAGAATATTATTCTAAGTTTGTTTATGGGAACGATAAAAAAAATTATATTGTTGGTAATTGTATACGAGGTTCGATATAGGAAAAGGTACACTTACACCACTAAGGTGGCAAACAAGCTTAGGTCCTTCCTGATTGTAAACAGTTATCGTAGCATTTGGACATTTTTAACACCAGGGGTCTCGCTTATGTGATATTCGGTGACCTATCTAGATAAATAAAAATGTAAATTTAAAACACTTACGGGATTTAACAGCTGATCCACTTTTCTTAAAAAATAAAAAGCTATCGGATAACGTTTGTTACATTAACTAGCGTGTTTAAAAGGTCATCAGTTTATTTACTAGTTATTTACACATCACAATCACGACACTCACTCACACGACACGACACGACGTCTCTCTAAAAGAACTGGGTCCTAACACTTTCACCGAGTAGGTATACCTGCCCACACGTTCACGCTGAAATCTGCGTTGGAAATGATCGGGCCGCACTACCCGAGGATTATGAAGTGGTATGGATGTAGCCCTTCATCGCTGAGTAACTACTACACGTAACTATTGCTCACATTGAAAACGGCAGCTCCGTGGCCATATTCACGAAAACTGTATACTGCGCCGAGGATGGTGTGATGACTCGTATTCCGAATTTTACTCACACACTCGCGATAACAAAGTATCATTTGGAGATACTCCTGATTAGAGTAACGATGTCCAGGAATGATTACGGTCACGCGTAGTAATGTAATGCGCGACACTTGTTAAAAGACTGCGGTGCTCTACCGCGCAATTAGCTTGAATGCGCTGCGTTGATGGCGCATGCGCGGCGCTGACGGCGACGACGGCGGCGTTTGGCGGCAGCGAACAAAGAGCCGCTAAATACACTAGTATCGTACCTATGGCATGCTTTGTAGTACTTTCCTAGCTGGTTGGTTTCTACAATATAAAGCTATTTTTTATGACGGATTTTTTTTTCTATGAAAGAATTTGTAACACGTGGGGCATAAAATATATTTACTATCATAATCAGCATACATAATACTATTTCCCATTTCAATTTGGGCATATACTTTAAGAACACCATATATATTAAAGGAGTCTGGTGTGATCCAGCTTTCACTATATTTTAATAGTAATTCTAAAATTTCCTATTTGTTAATCATATCAATGGATATGATGATGTATCAATTGGTATTTTACTTTTGTGTTTTATTTATTTTGTTGAACCTGACGTTTCGAATGCTTTGCAGCATCCGTGGTCCCAGGAAGACTAAGGTGACATTTGTCTTACATTAGTTATTTATTCAATTATTACATCTACCAACATGGATGGATTAATTATATATGTTCCGATTCACACAAAAATCGCTCATGGTGTCTGAACGTTTTTGAGTCGATCTCTGGGTTTGTGACTTGATTACTTTTAGACTGGATCGGTAACCTCGTGAGCCAAGTGCTTAACTTAGAAAGTTTCTCTTTCTCAGCCTTCACGAGATTTTCGTCATGAGGGATGGTAACGTCAATGAGAACTGCACGGCGCATCTACCAATTATTATTATTACTGCTGCACTCTTCACCTTTTAACAGAAGTTTATTTGCGACTCTGCAGTAGAAATCCTAGGGAAGGGATTCAATGAGCTTTTTAATGGCAATTATACCGTCTCATCGACATATCCCAAAAGAAAAACGGAAATATTTTGATGTAAGGTCTGAAGAGTAGTGATGAGGGACAGAAAGCTTTACAGTCTAACTTCTTGAGCCTCATGTAACATAAGTCTTTGCCCCGAGCTGACTGTTTCGCTCTGTTGAGAATACCAAACTTCTCAAACGTCAGTTTGACCCCTCTTCTCCAGGTGACTTTGGAACAGAATGTCACTGGAATACTCGTCTGCTGCAGTACTTGACACTAGAACCTCAATGCTCTTGGCGAAAGTAAGAGTCGTGTTTCAGAACTTCAGTTTTGGTTACTGTCTATCTATACTACAGTTCTGGTTATCGCTAAGAAAACCCTATTGGAGTTCCTCAGAACTGTGAGGTTTTCTTAGCGGTGAATGTGCAGACATATTCATGGGATAGAAATAACTCATAAAAACCTGTATTTCAGACATCGGTGCTATTCAATATAAATTGTTTTTCTAAGTATATCTATTTCTTTCTTCTCTCAAAAGAAAATCATGCATCTACTTGATTACTTACAGTATGGAAGATGCGGTCGATACGCTGCAATGTCTTCTCATGCTTCACATTGACACGGTCATAGCCCTTATCATAGTACTCCAAGGTACCACAGCAGGCAATATCTTCACCTGAAATTATAGTAGACAGATTGTTATATTGAATCCAGCAGCAATTAACACTGAGTATAGGGCTAGGTGTCTATTAATGTGAATTCAAACTCCGTTTTTTAGTGGTCTGCAAGGTGCAATATTGAGAACAGTAAGAATGGGCAATTCTGGAATTTTTAAGAGAAAGACAAATATGTTAAGGAATCATATTTCCGATTATAGATAAGAAAAATTCATACATTTAGAAATTAAAAATTCTCGTGCCTTGGTGATTTCTAGGAGAAATAAAAAAACACTGTCATATTATAGCGAAAACATAGTGTATTGATTAAATATACCCGTGTTGACGATCAAAATAACACTTTAATGATTTTGTCAATAACTGGAAATCGCAGATATTTTGAGAATGTCATTGTCAATGACTTTAGTAATAAATAAGTTTTTGAATATGCCATTCGCAACATTTTTTAAATATATTGTTCGTCAATTATTTCAGTAATGATTGAAAAGGGCAGACTTTTTTATATATCTAATGAAATTGTGGAAAAATTGTGTCTATGGTTGTAGTTTAATTTTTAACGGCTTGTGTCATAAACGTCACCTTTACCACGCCACTTACATAATTACGCGAGAAATAATCAGTGGATTGAAGGGGTGGTTGAATTCGACCAAAGAATTCACATTTGACAGTTCACATTATGTCAAATGATTCACATTTGAAAAAGTAATATTTAATGTTCAAGAGTAAGTTTTAAGTAAACTATTACATTAATTCTTTATTCAATGTATGATTAGGAATATGGGTGGATCAACTATTCTTTGCAAAAAACATGTCCCTCCATCAATTTAAAATATTTAACTATGTAAGGACAATAGTTCCATTACCACACACACAAAATGGCGGAATGTCATTGCATCATCCTCAGGCATTAATTGCCACAATTGAGACTGTTAGAACCATCTCTGTTTTTATCTATAACTTTTAAGAACAGTAACTTAGCGGACATCTGTTTGGGTATTTGTGTTGGGACCTTGGGACACAATTTGTTTCTTTTTTTGTAAGTAGCAAAATCATACTGAAAAATCTGGGAAGCATTTAAGGGCGTTTAGAAACCGTTGTAGAAAATAACATGAGTAGAAATGAATACACTTTTATATAAAATTTTAAAATTATTGCGTCAGGGAACTATTGAAGTAGACATGGGGACAGGAATAATTTGTATGGGGAGTGAATCTTGTCACCTAAGTTACCATAAAAGCATTAAAAAATATTAAAATTATATAATTGAACGCTCAATATCAATTCTAAGTATTCTAAATTACTGTTTGGATATAAAATTACAGCGAACTATTGTTTTTACATAGTTAAATATTTTTAATTGATGGAGGGACATGTTTTTTTTGCAAAGAATAGTTGATCCACCCATATATATAAAGTTTGAAATACTGTAAAATAATTAAATACAGTATTTTGGATTACATTGGAAACTTGAGAGATTTTTGGATTAACATCAATGCATTATATTATAACGCACAATTTTAATTTTGGTAATAATATAGGTTTTTTTCTTAAAATGACATGGTTCGACTCCTGAGTCTCCTGAATTTTTGGAAAAACCTTAGGTCTTCTCATATCTTTTATAGCATCAGGTACATATTTCTTATAGTATCAGATACTGACCATTCTCAATGTTGCAACCTGTACATTACCTTCTTAGTTGACAGTAGTCAAAGATACATTTCTTACAATATTTTGCATTACATTGCCTGTCATTTTGTAAGTTACAAATTCATTACCTTCTTTAATGCCAGGCAAAGACAGCTTAGCAAGACGCGGGAAGTCCATGTCCTCGATGGTGACCCAGGTGGGTCTCACAGTGACTGAGGCGTCACGAATCTTCATAGGAGCACCGCGTTGACCCCACCTCTTTCCAAGTTTGCGATCGCGTTGCTAGAAAATAATAATAATACAGACATAAAACATTATACGCAAACCATAGTAGTGAAATAATTTAGATTTTTTTTAAAGCCGGTGTTTGGTTTAAGTACGGCGACTGGTCAAACTATACAAAATCAAGCAAATTTCACTTTTTAATCTTCAACATAAGTTGCATGAGTGTATAGCTTGATCTATAATTGTCTGTACATTTAAGATTTTTCATGAGTATGCAAATAATTTAGATAGCGTTCCGCCGTTCACAATTCCTTTTAATCCAGTCAATATCAAACCTGACAGTATTCTTAAAGCAACTTCTTCGCGTTATCCCGTTTCTTAATTCATTAGGATTGGCGAGTTCTGCTACCTAACCCTATGGACTTGGCGAAGACACTGATTTTTACCAAGAGCGACTGCCGTAAAACCTCCACAATCTAGAGAGAAAACTTGATCTTTCTTAGTTAAGGTAACACATCACTCGACATATATTTTCTTAGATCTGTGGATTTGTTCTCGATTTTTTCCTTTACCGCTGAGCAAATGATAAATATGTACATAAATCCGAAAACACAAATTAAGTGGTAGATGCCCCCACAGGATTCGAACCGGGGATCATTAGTCGCTTCCTTATCCACTGGGCTATCCATTATCAATGCTAACATGATCAGCAATGTTTTACACTATTAGTTGTAGATCCCACTAAAGTTATGCTTTTATTGATCATTTGCACCATAATGCACTATCACTGCTGTGAAACAATGCAATAAAATATTATGATAATATAATTAGAGACATGCTCTCACAGGTCGAATTCCTGCTTTAAAGTTCGACGTAATCTACTGTAAAGTTGTTTTTTTCTTCAAATTAAATGGTCGAGGCCCTTTTCTAGGCGACCGCAACAAATGAAAAGTCATGACAGTAATTAAAGAAAGGGTTTAAAAAGCAAAGTTTATATCGGGTGCCAGCCATTCCATAATATTGCTTTAAATAGTCCAGCGATGCCCGAATATTTAATCTCAAGAGGAGTAAAACAAGAAAACCATTTGAAATCCGATTAATGTTTTAATACTGTTAGGGGTCAGGCGTAGCAAATTACAGTTAAATTAAACTCAGCCAAAAACAAGATTATAAAACTAAATTAGTGAGGTTAGTCGAGTACAATGGCTTATACTAAAACTTACTGCACCCCTACATTCATCTATAAGCAAATTATTTCTTAGGTAAGGTGATGAATTTAGATGGGAAATAATTATTATTTCCCAAAGAAAATCTAAGGTTTCATTTAGTATGAGGTCAAGTAGGACTTCAATTAAAGTTTATAATAAAAACTATAGTGAAGTACCGCATTGAATGGAAATAAAATAAGAAAATGTACGATACTGAGAAAGCTGGCACATCTCCCCAAGTCAGGATAATATTCACGGTTTGCTGCGTGTCATTCCAACATGACGCACATAACCTCAACTCGCCGGCACGCCATCGCCGCCGTGCGGGTTTGAAATCCAAAGAAAAATTTGAAGGCGTAAGAAAATGCTATCTTCAGCATTTTCTTGGAAATTATGCAATTTACATCACAATTAGAAAATCCATCGGCTAGGCAGGTAGTTTTTAAAATAAATTAGGTCGTTTCAGACCTTTAAAACCACAAATTAAATGGAATTACTTTTAATCGCCATTTCGACGCGACAAAGGTCAGCCGGAAAGTGGAAGTCGAAATTATTTTTTATTATTTATTATTATTTTTTATTATTATTATTTTTTATTGGGAACTGTAGAGCTGTTAAGAACTCTTCTTCTTTTAAAATGGCAATCGGATGAAACCAATCGCAAACAAGGGGTATCATATTACGAACGGAATATGGACACGGAAACGCCACGTGACGAGAAAAATACTCGTCACATACCCCTCCCTTAGACACTACACCCCTCCCTTCCCCACTCGTCACACTACTTTGATAAGGATCGACATCGCTGCACTGAAATTGGTTGACATTAGTTCCAGATTAAAGCATGACCAAAACATATGCTCACTTTTTCTGCCACTTCACATTATGTCGCTTCCTAACCCTTTTGATTGGTTCGCCACCTTAGCTTAAAAGTTTGATAAAGATACTGATATTACAATAAATACCTTATTCAACGTAATCATCCCACCCGGTGTGCGAGCACCTCTCGCTCCTCGTCCACGTTGACCACGTGCGCGGCCGCGCTGATAAGGCGGCTTCTGTACCCGCGTTGTGTCCACCAAGTGGAATGTGCTCTCATCTTCATCATGGAAGTACGCATATGATGAACCAGCACCAAATTGTGACGCATACTTGTCTGCAATTACATGAAACATAATCAGTTTTTATTCTACTATTTTGTTTACAAATAATTTATGGATCTAACAAGAATCCAGTGCCATAAATTATACCTGAATAAATTCCCTAGACAAAGGCAATGGGCCACATCCATCGGCATCATTAATTAGCCCTGGAACTACAATGTCTTCGAACAGAATCAAAAGCTTGATAGTGGCGCCCCTCTGTAGTGTTTGAGATAAAGATGTTAAATAAACATATTTAGTGACAGGGAGAATAAGTACCCTCTAAAAAATTTGCACTCTTTATTACCAATTAGATAATAAATAACTTATTCATAGTCCTTACCAAGTATCAACATCACCAAGTATCAAAGTTCAAATAATTTATTATCATCCCATTTATATTTTTAGAAAAACGAGATCCATTTTTAATGTGATTTTAAACTTTCATTTGTAAAATTATTACTTTTATACTTTATGTGATAAATGTTGAAAGTGTACTTAGCAAACATTTTTTACAGAGAATTGGATTTTTTTTTGAAGAAAGAGGTGCGCCTTGGCAGTAAAATCAAATTATTATTATTATAATCTGTCACTTTGCTGGGACATTAAGTAGCAGTTTTGTCAGAAGTTTTAACATTCTACTTTATTTTATTAGGGTTTAAGTGTGTCCTGTGTAGAGATGGGACGGGGATAAATATCCGATTGATATTTATCCTGATAATAACCAAAATAGATAAATATCGGATATTTATTCGGATAAATTTTGTGAGTATTTTCATTTTAGGTTTTATTTAGTGTTTTGTAGCATTATTTTAGGAAATTTGTCCTGTGACCAGTCAGAACCCGTTATATACGTTTTCCCATACATTTCGCGGTCATATATGACCACCCGGGTTTCGAAGGGTTAATTGATACATAATGTCCCAAAATATAAAAGTATCTAAAGAAACTGGCCTGGACAACCGTTGTTAGCACAATAAAACACTTGTACATACTAAAGCCTACTTATTTACTTAATCTCCTATAATCACTCCCTGTATCTGATTCAGTGTTATCAACCAGGATAAGTAGCATTGCTAAACTCAAAGTATTCTATAAAATCATGAGGAGTGGAGGGCTCCTTAGTGTTCGGGCTGGATATAGAATTGATGTAATTGTTAGATCATCATCAGTATCTTCTATATTAATTCAATATTTATTTAACAAGTTTCAAATGTAAGAAATAAAGGATATCTTAGCCGCTCTTTCTGTCGTCAGCCGATTTGCACTATGTATGTGTCCTAGAACACTGAATGAGCGCTCTATAGCTACTGAACTGCATGGAGCAGTAATCAATCGGATAGTAACTTTGCTTAATGGCTTCGATCCGCAAATCCCCTTACATCATACTACAGGATTCATGCCTGAAACATTTCGCCAGATAAAGGGTTTTTTCTTCCCCAAAAGCCTTCTTTAGCCCTGGCAAAATCTGGCAACACTTCTAGCTGTAGAGAATCGTCCATTTCACTTATAAATTGCAATGTTTCCAAATCTTCATTCTCATTTTATTCAACATTAAATAGGAGTAAAAATAACAAACTAGATAAAAAAATCGTTTTTACTCATATTTTTCCGGATATTTATCCTGTTTTTACTCAATCGATATTTTACCGGGAATTTATTGAGTAAAATCACATCACTAGTCCTGTGGCATTTTCCGTTTTAGTCTGCGAATCATTTGGTTTTCTTCCATCGATACTCTTGCTAAGCTGATTGGGTGGTTTGTAATCCTTTGCTTGTATATTTTAGTGTGGCGGATAGTTTCCTGTTTGACAGTGTTAACTTGTAAGTCGGGATGTAGTTGTTCATTTGTGACAAACCAAGGGGCATTGATTACCATTCTCAGCATTTTGTTCTGGAATCTTTATACGATTTCAATATTGGAGTGAGAGGCTGTCCCCCAGAGTTGGATTCCATAGCTCTAGATTGGTTTTAGGATTGCCTTGTACAGAAGAAGTTTACTGCACAGTGATAGTTGTGATCGTCGACCAATTAGTCAGAAAAGCTGTTTTTGGTCTTGTTGCGTTTCTATTAGATATTGTTTCTGTAAATTGTATTTGATTTTATAACAAGTTGCCTGAAAAAGTTCTGTCCTTTCAATGTTTTCAAAAAGCACATTAAAATACTATCTACAAGGATGTCTTGAAATAATTAAGCACAGATAACCTTTCCTTAACCTTTAATTCTACTAATTGATATTATTATTACTAATAATAATCATTTATTTCAGACAACAGGTTTTACAACACGGGTCCATAGATAAATACCTTAAATTAAAATATATACGACAATATAAACTAATGACTAATTCCACATAGAGTCGGCGACGTGTAGCGCGTGTCGTTAGGCAACCGTCCTCGGAACTTCCGAAACACGATTCCCTTCAGGAGCTAATTTTAGATATTTGTTGACTTACTTTTTTTACCCTTTCCCTAAAATTATAAATAAATAATACAAGGTCAAATTAGAGAAGAGTTTAACAAATCGTATCATTGGTAAAAATTACTTTTATGAATAGCGATAGACTAAAATATAGGCAGTATAGTATTGTTCTTTATTCACTGCTCTGTTCTCTCTGCCTACAGCATATAACAGACTGTCTCTGGTTCCTGATATCACCCTTCCCATACAATATGGTTCTGGTGTGATGAACATTGGGTTTCCTTGGTTCCTAGATCACATCCTGCCCTTTCTACATTGTATATTTGTTTAGACATTCTTCCTTCCTACATTCCATTTGAGCTTTCTAGATGATTTATAGCATATCCGGATGATCATGTTTAGATTAGTGTTCAACTAGTAATTTACGAGCTACCCTAAGGTTCCTGTAGATAGGTTGCAAGCTTCTTTTCTAATGATGCATAAAATTCATTGTGATCCAGTAGTATGGATGAATATTGGCATCCCACATGTTAGTCTATCTATATTTATGTGTGAAACCCATGTATTGTGCTAAAGAGCAAGATTTGGAATGATGCCTACCTACTATTTACTAAGTTCACAATGTTTTACGATTGATAGGATTTTTAAGCCAGTATCTACCTACATATACAACAATAGCCATAGCATGTTGTCTATTATACAGGCTATATTTACAACCCTCATTTCTAAAAACCTGTGTCAAAATTGAGAGTATTTGAACTATTGTCTGACTAGGGGTGATTGAGCTTGGTACAATTCATTAAGTCTTGCAGTCTCTGCTAACAAAACTCTACTTGTTGTATCTACATAGTTCCTAAAATGCCCCTTATTATCACCAAGAGCATTGAACTTCTTGGTAACGAGGTTTCCATGCAATACAAAGCCATCGAGCACAATTGAGACAAATTGATATCTAAGAAACTTGATAATAACTATTTCTAGCTGATATTTAATTATGTAAAGTATAGGATAATAGAAACACAAAAACGAAATTGTTTTCTTTGATTAAAACCTTGCCTGGAATTTAACAGATGAGTTTGAAATATCATAATATTTCAAAAGCTTTGTTTAGCATGTCAATACACGATGAGAGTGAAGCAACATGTTCTCGTGCTTTTTAGACCCTTTATACTTACTCTACATTGTTATTCCATGAGTACCTAGTTGGACTTGTTGGATTAACATTATTATGAGATATAAACATGCTGCGGAGTTTATTTACCATTATATAGCAATTTTTGGTTTTCAATTAACGATGGTCTTTCAGCTAAATCAGAGGTCTTCAGGTGGGTGGAAAACATTGGCCTCAGTCTACAATAAGGCAGGGTGGCGTCTTATGCTCTATAGGCCTTTAGTAAAGGCAGTAGTCACATAAGCAGATGTCGCATTGATTAGCTTGCTTGCCCACCTAATATATTGAAAATAAATTTCAATATAATTTATAAGCAATATTGTGATCGTCGAACAGATGTTGAAAAGGTGTAACGAAACGTCATCATAACCTCAAACAACTGTATCCATTAAGTTGGAACGATTCGTTCCCCTTGGTCAAAATTGAAGCTTTTCTACTTACTTTGGTACTTCTTATCCTGTACCATTGTCCAGTCACTAATTTTACCTAAACGGTCGCCTTTACTAAAGGGTTGATAGGGCATGTCGCGAAATTGATCCGGCATTTCGCAGGGACCCCATCCTGTTGGATTGTCTTGAATTGATGGTGATATAAATCTTATCGGCTCTTCAGCCGGTAACACATGTTCTGACATAACGAGGCAGCTGTAAATTTCTTTAACTAATACAACTTAAGAAAAATATGCACTAATAAGTGCCACACGACACGACAATTCGAACAATCAGTCACTTGATTTTTTTTGGTTCTTTTTTTTTTGGTTCATTTCATTTTATCCCCGAGGGGAAAGGCAAAGGGATCTAGCCCATACAGCCAAGTCTTCAGTTTAGAACCATTTGAAAATCTTAATCCTATGTTCCAGTTTCAGGAACTATGCTGAAAAAATACTTGGGAAGGGTACCTAGACCGATCAACCTAGTTTAAATACCACCCGTAAAACGATAGTGATTTTACGAGGTTTTCTTGATGAACTTATTCACGTCTTCCAAAAAAGTGCATAAACGTGTTATATTTGAGTTTTCTCATTACAGTATAAGTTCACTAGCACTTATGTTACAAAATACTATCGAAATTATATTGTCGGACAAATTACACAGCGCCATCCAGCCCCAATGTAAGCGAAGCTTATGTTATGGGTACTAGACAACTGATAAACATACGTAAATACATTTTTTTTGTAAATACATACTTATTATACATAGAAAATACCCAGACCAAGACAAACAGATATGTTCATGCACACAAATGTTTGTACTGTGTGGGAATCGAACCCACGAGCATTGGTGTCAAAGTAGCGTAACAGCGTGTTCCACCACTGCGCCACCGAGCTCGTCATATCAATTATCACACCAAACTAATTTTATACTGAATTGTAAAAATTTCAAGTATAACAACAATGTCACTCGACAAAAGCGCGGGAAGAAGTCCTTTTTGGTTCTTTTTATCCCCGAGGCGAAAGGCAAAGGGATCTAGCCCATACAGCCAAGTCATCAGTTTAGAACCATTTGAAAATCTTAATCCTATGTTCCAGCTTCAGGAACTGTGCTGAAAAAATACTTGGGAAGGGTACCTCGACCTAATCAACCCAGTTTAAATACTACCCGTAAAACTTCCAAAAAGTGCATAAACATGTTATATTTGAGTTTTTTTATTACTGTATAATTGCACTAGCACTCATGTTACAAAATACTATCGAAA
Source organism: Pyralis farinalis (assembly GCA_947507595.1). Classification (NCBI taxonomy): domain Eukaryota; kingdom Metazoa; phylum Arthropoda; class Insecta; order Lepidoptera; family Pyralidae; genus Pyralis; species Pyralis farinalis. Next base: position 11,260,985 of record OX382269.1, on the reverse strand, counting down.
TTGTCACATAAAACAAATTTTACACTGAATTGTAAAAATTTCAAGTATAACAACAACGTCACTCGTCAAAAGCACGGGAAGAAGTCATCAGCCACTTGAGTGAGCAGTGGTCTCGAACGTCAAATTGCGAAATCGGTAGAGTTGTTCACAAAACTTGATATATTTGTACCCAAAATCGGTATACGACAAAAAAAAACAAAATTTAATTAAATTCGTTTATTTATGAAAAAATAAACTTACAGTTACAGACTAATTACAAACACACTTATATATACTTAAAAACTACAACAAAACAGCAAAATAGGCTGTCTAGTGTCTATTAAATCACCAATGGTTTAGGGTACATAGGTATCAACTACTAACTTAAGAATACTTAATTATTTTTTACGATTATACCAGTGGTCTTTGGCCATAGTCTCAGTTAGTTTTGAATTTATTTCAAAGTCATAACAATTAGCGTGATTGAAGAGTCGTTTTGCATGTAATAGACAAGTAATTGACTCAGTAGATAGCCTATTTCGTTGTTTTGTTTTCATATCATATGAAAACAAAACAACGATAACGAACAATATGCGAAAATATGCGTTCAACGTTGGCGGATGAATGGGGCAAAGATAAAATATTAAAGATAAAAGTAGATAAAAAAGGAAACATTTGAGTGTCATCACCACGCTTTAATAAACTGACTTCATCCCAAAATAATTCTATATCATCGGAAAATGTTTTGATTTGTTGACAATTTATTAAAATGCGCCACTCTGTATCAATTTCCTGGAAATCATTGCTCAGAACAATATTGGGAAAGAGCCTACTAATTGGAACTATCGATGCAGTTTTGCCACTTTTAACATTTGTTGGTTCAATTATGCCTAAACCTTTTATTGGATTATTTTTCAGTGGAAACCTCGTCGTTACTTGCTTACAGGCTTCGATGTAAAAATCTAGACATCTGCATTTAAACAAATTTACTCGATCTGGTGTTAGATCTGCTGAACTACTAAGTACTCGTAGTGTGATAGATGCCGCAGCACCATAGTATACGGCGTTGATATCCACAAAATTTCTAGGGTTTTTAAAATCAACATTTTCAATTGGCGTGCTGGTTAAATATCCTCTTTTTAAAAAGCAATCAAAAATAGTTCCAGTAATTTTTTCATATAAATTATGAATTTTCGGGTGTTCTGCTTGCATTTCTTTGTTTAAATGGTTAAATAGTGGTAATACAAATCTAGAAATTCCAAAAATATACATTCCAAAAACATACATTAATAAATAAGTATATGTCTTGATGAAAATATTTTTTTTATATATCATGGTCATATCAAAAACATTTCCCGCTTCCCATGTGGATTTTCCGGATAACTAATGGCACATTCATGATCAGCGACCCAAAAAACCCATGATGACCTGCTACACGCTCATATCGCCTAAGTTTGAAATTTTCCTATACCAGATTTTCCACAGTTTTTCGAAATTTACTTCTTGACATCAGAAACATCATTATTCATCTTCAGGTGCGAGCCTAATTTGACAACACCGAAGAATGCAATAAAAAGTAGGAAAATTAACCAAATTTTCCGATTTTCCGCTCCCCGTGTGAACTTTCCGGAAAACGAATGGCGGATTCGTGAGCAGCGACCCCGAAAACCTAATAGGGGACATTTTCAGTTCTTAATTTTCACTTTTACTATATATTGCAATTTTTTTTTAAATGGGTGGGCTGCTAGCCACGAATAACCTAGAGGACTCATAGAAGATAGTGCAAAAAGAATTTTTTGATCCATCTTCCTATAAGAAACTTTTTATTCGGTCGATTTCCCCGCTTTATTGACTGGACTAAAACTTTCTTTTCGAAATTAAGAAAATTAATTAATAATTAAACCCGAATTCCTGTTTATATAGCCGAGCGAAGTTGCCAGGTTAGAAGTGTGAAATCGGTAGAAAAATCGGGAGAATTTCCACATATTCTCTGAAATCGTGGAAAAATCGTTGTATTTCGGTAGGACAGAGCCCATATCGCTATAAATACCGAAAAATCGGTAGGTTCGAGACCACTGCACTCGAGTTGAAGGAATTCATAATTATGGTCAGTATTGCCAGCATGTATGCCGAAAAATTTGCGAAAACGGTGAGGCCAATGTCGAAATATTTATTTTGCCAGCTTAAAGATACTTCACGCTAAAGATCTCTGATATTCAACACAATTACTAAAGTTAAAAATAATAATATAAAAATAATATTTCTACTAGATCTGTTTAAATTATACAATCTATAATGGCAGTGTAGCAGACGCTAACTGTTGGTGGAAACAAACAAAGAAGTATGTTTATTATAAGTCCCACGGTCACTTCAGTATGTAAGTAGAGTTTCGGCTCCAGATAAGTTTACTGACGAAGATATGTATTTTTCTTATTTTTTACACAGCGCTATCTAGCCCCAAAGTAAGCGAAGCTTGTGTTATGGGTACTAGACAACTGATAAAATACTTAAATAATTTTTTTCTTGTAAATAGATACTTATTATACATAGAAAATACCCAGACCAAGACAAACAGACATGTTCATGCACACAAATGTTTGTACTGTGTGGGAATCGAACCCACGAGCGTTGGTGTCAAAGTAGCGTAACAGCGCGTTCCACCACTGCGCCACCGAGCTCATCCATTCTTTGTTATTGTTACAGACTGTAATGTATATACATACATATATCCGCATGATCGACACTGTATCAATGTCAAGGTTGTAATGCTTAAGTACACATAGGTATATAAAATATTGGGTAACTATATAGGTATAAAAGAAACAGCAATAAATATTTTTTAACAAAAATAAAAACACCGTTTCTAGTATCTGTTATGAGAAAAAGCACTTAAGAAACAAAATAATTGCTTTATTTATTTACTTAAGTAACTATAAACAATTACTATAGTACTCATTAGTACTTAAAAAAAATAGAAATATATTATTTACTAGACTACTTAGAATAAAATTAATTTATTAGGACGATAATATACATTTATTGTCATTTTTGGAGTTATTTTGGGAAGTTTCCTTAAATTTACAAAAGACCTATATTTAAAAGTGACATTGTAGCAATAACTGTGTCAAATTTAAAATGAACACAACAAACTACCACCTGGTACCTAATAGAAGAAATCTCCCTCAACCTCAATTAATGTTGCGTTGAGTCGTGTCAGAAGTTTTGAAGACATAGTGTCGCCAGATTTGGACGCCAACAAATGTTTAAATCGACCACACGATGATAGATCGTTAACGAAAATAACAAGGCCACGAAATTTGTCTTCTACAACCAAGACTACACATAAAACACAGCTTATACGAATACACGGGACTTATAATCAGAATGCATCTGATGACAATTCAACGAAGCCTAACACTACTGAGTTCTGGCGCCTACCAATCGGCTTCATCATCATCATTCATTCTCTTGGCATACCTAACTAAAAAGATCATAATTTGATCAGCGATCGTCAATACGGATTCAATCATGGTCGTTAGACTGGTGATCTTTTAGTTCGATCTGAAATTGGGGGTTCTTTAACTAAAGTATCTGACTGAGGGTGTCTAAACTTAGTACAATTTTACCACATGATTACACTAGTTTTGGAGCAAAGCAGCACTTCAGTATAGTGCAAAGACTTATATTGTATCAGTTTCAAGTCAGACTGCACATGGAGTACTGTAGTCTCCTTGATGCGGGAGCACCTGCATGCTAGCATGACCACCTGATTCGGTTCAGAGACGAGCTGTGAGAATTATTACACATGGTAAGCCATTAAGTTTAAGTAGAGATATCTTTCTCTTTTTATGAGTTTTACCAAATGTACGACGGGTTGAGTTCTGAAGAATTTTTCGATATGATGCCGACAGCTTGTTAGCCAGAACTACACCGCTCGCCAACGGCGAGGAGATAACCCTTACACACTGGAACTGCAATAGCTACGTACTGTGCGGTTACTGATAATTTTTCTTCTGAGAACTCTGAAGTTGTGGAATAAACTTCCAGCCAAGGGCTTGTGTCAAAGTCGCGTCATTCACCTAGCTAGCTCGTCAAAATCCTTCCACTTACGCCTTACATGTCCGAACTAAAGGAGCACGCGTTTTCTGATCTTAGCATCAACACTCTCTTTCAGATCAACTCTCTTTTTTACATCATCATTTTTACGAATATGGCAAACGTTGCACCACATATTTTGTGGAATACTCGCGCTTAATGCGCTATTAAGCAGAAATACGGAAAAAGACTAATTTGAGCGTCAGAAAATCATGTCTATCTATCTATCTATAACTTCACGCCAAATCCCTTACGGGGTCTGATCTTGGGTAGACAGAGAGAACCGAGCGCCACGCGACTCGATCCTTACATATCTCACTCGCTTCTTTAACATTCATTGCTAGGGCTCCTGACAGCACCTTCTGATAGAACACGACTAATTTGATCATGGTAGGCAAGTCTTGGCCTTCCTCGGCTCCTACATCCTTCCATTTTTGCATTGTATATCTGCTTCGTCATTCTTTCATCCTGCATCATTTTCAAAATCACGTCTGTCACTGATTATATTGAACGACGATGTATGTTGGCTCCCGTTTCCAAAGCATTGCTTTATTTTCTAATTGGTACAAAACAGAAACAATATTAGGTACATTCCCTAGTTATATTTCGATACATTCGATAGATACGATTAGTAACAATTCAATCAAAGATTAATTTGAGCGTAGATAGTAAATCATGTCCGTCACTGATATACTGATATTGGTATTAATGTTATTAAGGTTCATTCACATACGTCGTCGGTTACTTCATTCTCAAGTTCCGTCAACGTTAGTGGTGTGAAGATACATATATATTATATATATATACTATCATCCTACGATTCTGAAACGTGAAAGTAGAAGGATATAGGAGTCGATGAAGGCCAAGACTCACCTACCATGACCAAATTGGTCGTGTGTTATCAGGTGTGTAAGGACCAATAACGGCTCTAGGGCATATCGAGTGTTTCGGTTGCTCTAGGTGCCAGGTAGCAAGAGACACCAAAATTCCAAATGATAAAAAAAAAATTATGTTCTCGCGATTAAATTAAAATTTAAAAGTAAAGGTTTTAATAAAAAGTAAGTTGTTTTAATTATAGCAGTAATTATTCACTTATTTATTTATTGGTCTTTTTCATACATCTTAATATTTACAATGCATATATAAAAATACAATATTTTAAATATAAATCTATACAACAATAGTAACCACCGGCGCGAGATATATACCTAAGGCGCCGGGAAAGGGTTTTGAGAGTTAATCTCCGAAAGATGTAAGTTTTCTCTATTTACAACTCTACCACGTTGTATATGTAGGAATTGTAGGACCGCGCATTTATCTACACCGAACTCCAATTTAATGTCACTACTAAATGTTTGAGTTATATTTAGAAGAATCACCAAATTTGGTTTATTCGATGCATATAATTTGAGATCGTCCATGTACAAGAGGTGAGAAACGACCTCACCTCCTCTCCGAAACCGGTAGCCTAGCTTGGAATTCCTTAGCAAAGTACTCAAGGGATTGAAAGCTAGACAAAACCAAAGGGGATTCAAACTATCGCCCTTGAATATACTTCGCTCCATTCTTATAGGCTCGGAGAAAACATGATTCGTCCCACATCCTAGAAGACAAAGAACCGTGGACCACTGTCCCATACATGAGCTGAGAAAGGTATAGAGAGCTGTATTAATTTTATACAGCTGCAAAACCCGTCTTAGCCATGAATGGAGCACCGAATCGAAGGCTTTTTTATAGTCAATCTAGGCTGCGAAAAGATTCTTGCGATCTCGACGCGCCTGTTGGCTTACAGCCATGTCGATATGGAGGATCTCCTTAATACCACGGGACCCAACCCTACATCCATTCTGAGCAGGATCTAAAATATTATTTGTTTCTAGATGTTCGTTTAATTTTGATCTCAGGATGGACGTAAGGAGCTTATCATTATGCTACATGCTCGTAAAAATATATAGAATCCTTTTCAAAATTTAGTGAACATCTTAAAATGCAGGAATAGATTGCGTGTGCTAAGATTGTTAAATCTTTTGTTGTAAATTGTATTCGATTCTATAATAAATTAATACTTAAAATAGTTCTGTCCTTGCCTGACAATATGTTAAAAAGGCACGTATAAAATACTATATGTAAGAAGGCTTATTACAGAACTGATGAATATGTGACAGACATATGTATAAATATACCTTTAATTTTACCACTTGATATCATTATATATACACTGACATAAATGTATTGCAGTAGAAATGGATTATTTGAAAAAAAACTGCATTGCCAAATTTCTTCTTCATTAATGGCTATTTTGAAAATGCTGTCAGATTAAAAAAGAGAACTTAAAATTATAAAGAAATAAAACGTAAAAGTTAATGTACAATAAGATTTGATTGAAATTTGTTATGTCTTATTGTTTAATAAGTTCGAATAATTTCAACATCTATATCAGATATTGTGTCTTGCAGTAATTTAGCCAGTTTACGGAAATCCCAATCGTTACATGTGAAACACTACTACTAATGAAACAATGTTGGACTTTCCTCATCAAATAGTCTATTAAAAATTTGATGTTGATGCTCGATGTTTATACGAATCAGGAATTATTTCGTGGAAGTCAAATACACAGAAAATTTGATATAAACTATTTTGTGAGCCTCTGTCGCTGTGGTAGCTGTTCGGATCATCTGTTCCTAGGTTGCTGCGGTCGTCTCTACCATTATCAGACATCTGGAACAGTATCCATATGCGCCCGCCACTGTCGCCGTTCACGTTGCTGCCCAGACTGTTCTGCTCGTTTCTGCGCTCGTGTTTAGTCTCTCCATGAGACATATCATCGGGTGCTGTCGATGTTAGTCATAACTTGTTCCTAACTTCGTGGGTATACGTATAATTAAATATGCATATGTATGTATATCTTCACGCCAAGTCCCTTGCGGGGTAGGCAGAGAGAACCGAGCGCCATTAGACGCGGTCCTTGCATACTTCACTCGCTTCTGTGACATTCATAGCTCTTTTCATGCATGCTCTTCGGGGCTCCTGACATCACCTTCTGATAAGACACGACCAATTTAGTCATGGTAGGTTAGCCTCGGTTTTCCTCAGCTCCTACATCCTTCCACTTTTGCATTGTATATCTGTTTCGCCATTCTTTCTACATGTCCGAACCAACGGAGCATGCCCTTTCTTATCTTAACACCGACACTCTTTCAGACCAACTCTTTCTCTCACGTCTTCATTACGAATTTTGTGCAATGCTCTCATCTCAACCGCATTTATTCTACTTTCATGCTCTCTCTGCCATACCCAACTCTCACTTCCATAAGTTAGCGTTAGGATTAGCACTGCGTTGTGTACAGCGAGCTGTGCCTTCTGGCTTAGATTTCGGCTGCCTAGAAGTTTACCCAACGCTCCATTCACCCTATTCCCGGCACTCACTCGTCTCCCCACATCAGCGGTGTACCTTCCATTGCTGCAAAAAGCACGTCCAAGATATACAATCTCATTCATTTGCTCCAACACTACATCATCAACCATAATCCTAAATAATCCTAAAATCCTAAAACATGCATAAATATGGTGAAATCTTTTTCAATTATTTAGAGTGTGTGTGTATCTTGTATTAGTTTGTTCATAAAAGTGATTTTAGTATTTTTATTATATTTCAGTTTTAATTTTTTAACTATTTCGAGTAAGCGAGAGATAAATTATGTCCTTTATATGTAACACTAGCTGTGTCCGCGACTTCGCCCGCGCGGAATTTGACATATAGTTTTTGTTCAGTTATAATTTTGTTTATTTGATTTGATTATAAGTACCTAAATAAGCAGAGTAAAATAGCGAACAGCAAAGTAATAATAGATATGTATTATGTACTTCGTCCGCGCGGAATAGTTATTTTTTTAGTAGTAAAATAGCGAACAGCAAAGTAATAATAGATATGTATTATGTACTTCGTCCGCGCGGAATAGTTATTTTTTTAGTATTGTCTTAGGTTTTCGCGATTGTTACACATTGAATTAGTTATTTTTTTATTATTTATTTGTATTAATAAAAATAAATAAAATTTCAAGTAGCCTAAATTACTCCTTATTAGGTACATTAGCTATCTGCCAGTGAAAGTCCCGCCAAAATCGGTCCAGCCTTTTCAGAGAGTAGCCGGAACCAACAGACAGACAAAAATTGTAAAAATATTCATTTTGGTATATGTACCTTCTATATGCATTTATCCATATGCATTTAGTAAAAAGCGGTTATTTTAATATTACAAACAGACACTCCAATTTTATTTATCTGTATAGATATAGATGTATAGAAGATATTCGGAGAAGTGTGACCTTTCTGGATAATAAAAATAATCGCCCAGAAAAGACTACTTAGTTTAGTTATTATTTTATACAACGTCATTAGGCATACAAACACATGGCTCACTTGATGGAAAGTGATTACGTAGCATATGAACGTTTCCAATACAGGAATGAGCGTTGCCAACCTGCTGCTAATACAGCAACTCCTTAGGAGCTTACTGATAACATTAATCACTCATAGGAGTACTAAACCCTTTAGGGAATTTTATTGTCTGCGGTGTTCTGTTAGGATGAGGTACTTCTCCAGCCGAGCTACTTTAATATGCCCTACCTCTCTTAAAATGTTCAGACCAAGACAAACAGATATGTACAAATATTTGTCTTGTGTGGGAATCGAACCCATGGGCCATGTTTTAAAGTCCTAGTCCTAGTGTTGTAGTGGCAACCACTGCACCACTGGGCTTGTCGGGCCTTACTGGGCCATTGCCTCTATACGCTAATCAGTGTTAATGGAATCGTTAATAATTACGACCAATTTGACGTACTTAGCGTACAAGTCATGATAGAAAGTGGTTTATTGGTTTATGATAGAAGTTCACGTAAACACACATAGTAATTTGAATTTATTTCTCGTCTTTTTGACGAGCTCGGGGGCTTAGTCGTGAATGACGCGACTTTGACACCGGCGCTGGTGGGTTCGACTCCCACACAAGGCAAACATTTGTGTGCCTGAACATGTCTGTTTGTCTTGGTCTGGATGTTTTAAGAGAGGTAGGGTGCATCAAAGCAGCTCGTCTGGGGAAGTACCTCCACCTCACAGAAAACCGAAGCCAAATAACAACTCCCTAGAGAGTTGTTGTGTTCCTGCGTGTAATTGAGGTCTCCAGTAAGTTCCTAAGGAGTTGCTGTGTTAGCAGCAGAGGCGGCATCGCGCGAGTGTGACTCAAAGTATTGCAAGCGTTCTTAGGCTATGGCAACCGCTTTACATTAAGTGCGCCGTATGCTTGTATGCCTCCCGACGTAGTATAAAAAAAAAATCTATCTGCCCGTCTGTTGTATGTCATAGCCATTTTACACACAGATGTCTGAGCTTGAAAGTTATTTTTTTATACCACTATGGTGACAAACAAGCGTATAGCCGGCCTGCAGCAACTACCGTAGCTTGCAACACCAGAGATGTCACTCGAGCGTTGTCGACGCTCTAGCATGATATTATGGTACCCTATTTGATTCAGTTATAACGCCAAAATTTATGAAATAGTAAAAATATGTACTAAATGAAAATAGTGTAATTCACCATTTCACCCTCACATACACACACACAAATAAACTCTGCTCACACAAACACATACACACTTTTCACACACACATATACTAATTGACAGAAAGATAAATAAATATGTACGCACGCTTTATGGAAATTGTTAAATATAGTACACACATCAAAAGTGTCTAGGGATCAAGCATTTTTATGCGGATTTCTTGAGATTGAGATGTGGCTTTGTAATAAAAAAATATATAAAATATATAAACGTATACGACACTGGAGAACCCCTGGACGCCAACAGCGATTAAAATCCTGCCAGGAAGTCCATCCTTATAGTGGTGGAACCATCATGGTATGGGCGGGTATTTGGATCGGCGGAAGAACTGAGTTGATTTGGATCAGAGGCAACCTCAACGCTCAAATTTATGCTGAGACGATTGTATCAGACGTCATCGTTCCTCTACAAGTGCAAATCGGTCCCTTATTTCAGTTAATGCATGATAATGCACGACCGCACACCGCAAGAGTTGTAAGACAGACTCTCGCCGCAGCTAACATCAATGTCATGCCCTGGCCTGCTCAGTCGCCAGACTTGAACCCGATTGAGCATGCATGGGATATGCTACAGAGAAGAGCTCTGCCGAATATGGAGGGTATCCAGTCGCAAGAAGACCTTTTTTTGTTGTTGCAACGAACATGGGCGGCCATTCCACAGCGTGATTTGGATGAACTCATTTTGAGTATGCCAAACCGATGTTCTTGTGTTGTTAGTGTTCGCGGTAGAAACACGGATTATTAATTGTTTAAGTTACCCAATAAAATTTTAAAGAAAAATGTTATTTCAGTCTTTTTTTCGAACTTTAATGTTAGTGGTTCAAATGTCAAAAATCCCTTTATTATGAAAATGGCAAATTTCTTTATTAATGCAAAGGTGACTTGGTTTATCGTTACTGTAGACAAACGAAAACACTTTATTTGATGAATCCTTAAAGAAAATTTTAATTAATATCAATCAGGAGAAAAGTTATTGCAAAAATATATGTTGATCCCTAGACACTTTTGATGTGTGTATTTAGGTCTACGTAACAGAGATGTTTTGAAGAGCAGGACCCCCTGTCACAGGCTTTTTTAAAGCTTACTAGGAAGGTCTCATAAATATGTATAATTAGTACTGTAAGGCTTTTGGAAAATAAAGAATTATTATTATTATTATTAAAAAATAAATAAAAAATACATTTATGTGTACCTCTTCTACCTAAATTAGGGGCTGTTTATATTTATTAGAGCATCCCAATGTGTGTTATATACATAGTTTAGTGTTTAATACATTTTCGTTAAGTGAAAAAGTGAAAGACTTTTCAAAGCTATCCCAAATATTGGTGTGGGGTAGCTCAAAAAATACATATTGATACAATACATTTGAATATAAATATATTCAAATATATTGAGTACATCTACGATAATGTATTGGAGCATTTCCTAAATATTTAACTTGTTCATAGGCTATGGCACACTACATAACATCAGGCGGGTCGTCGACCGCTGCTTAGTAGGTATACATATGTACTATTTGTGTGAATTTAGGTTATTCCATGTTTATATGTTTTGTATTAAAATGTTGACTGTTTAGTCCCTTATCATATCGTAAGCATGAGAATTTGTTTGCAAATATCCTGTGGCATGTACTATTATCACTTTGCTGCTATCTTCAATTCGCAGTAGCCAAAGCATATAATAGGTACAGCGCAGCGCACTTCAATTCAGTCGCGTCTGCTCAGTGCTCATTGTATGTTGTTTTTAATCTCTTTCAGCGTGCCCTGTGTAAGTGTAATACAAAGGTTTTTGACTCGAAAGGTGCATATTTCTGCTGAATTTTAAGTAAGTACACTATTATTTTAGCGACTTTTGCAATTGTATTGAGTGAGCTCGTTTGTTAAATCGAAGTTAGGTTATATTTTGTGAATGTGTTCCGAGTATTGTATTAGCATTCGATTCTGAGAATCTCTCACGAACATACAGTGCAATGATTTCAGTTTCTCCAATATATGCCACTGTAAAATGCCGAATTATTGGTGTAGGTATAATACTGTTTAACAAATTTGGAATGTCTGTTTATTTTTAACGAATTTCGATGAAACAATTTATTCAGAATTACTTGATTCGAAGTCATAAGTAGTATCATAGAATTTACTCGGACTTTCCGAGTAGATTCTGAATAAATTGTGGCATATATTGGAGAAACTGAAATCATTGCACTGTATGTTCGTGACATAAAACGGTATAAATAAGTTCTTCCAAATAATAAGTTTGGTCACTCGTATTTCTTATTTTTCATATATATTTATCAAAGTTCTAGTGTTCCAACTACAGATCTACATTTATACTAGATGCGTCCTAAATAGATAATTATGTATTTATTTTACCTTAGGTAAATGTTAGGTCGTTGCCCCATACTATATTTTGGCGTGTACTGTATGTAGAATAGTTCTGTTATTTGCTCTTATTTATTTCGATACTCATTATTTTTATTTGTTATTTTAATTTGAAACAAATTTCCCAGCGACACATCTAGTGTCTCACTATTGTACGTCGGTTACATTTTATTGAGAACAATGTCGGTGTAGGAACAGGAATAATGTTGATAAGTTGTATTAGTTCAAATGAGTGCTATGAGGTATTATTGTAATGTTGGCATCTCATTTTTAATAATATTTTTGCATAAATTCGCAAAATCAAAAAACCAGTTAAGTGTGAGACGGACTTTATAAAATATTTCAGACTAGGTTTGCAGTTTTCTATGCAATACTGCACATTTTAATATCTTTAAAATGTGCAGTATGGTACATAGAAAACTGCAAACTTTTAACTACTTTAGTTTCGAGATATAATTCATAAGTATTGGCCTAAATTTAACAACTTTGGAAAAGCGGCCGCCGAAATTACACGTGACGCGATCCTTACACACCTCACTCGCTTCTTTAACATTCATTGCTCTTCTCATGCACGCTCTACATACATATATATTTCAATTCATGCATTTTCTTTCTGGTGTTTGTTTTTAAAGTAACAGCATTATGTTTAAATACCATTTTCAATAATAGTTATAGAACAAAAAAGAAAATAATAAATGCGTGCCGCCAGGCGGCCGGTGCCGGCGGAGCGCGGGACACGTGGACTCAGACATTATATGAATCCTTGAAGCTTTCACTATATCGTAAAATAAAATATAAAAATTTATGAAAGCGCATTAAAGAAACTGAAATCATAGATCGCAGAACGCAGATCTCAGAAACCCAGATCGTCAGAACGCAGATCGCACATCGCAGAACGCAGTAGTGTATATTTAATTCCGTGTTTTCAACTTATGCTAAGTTCATACCGACTATCATCTATCGATAACAACTGGGACCGGCGGCTTAACGTGTCCTCCAAGGGTCGAAGAACCCATTCATGTACAGTGATTTGGATTAGACTTGTGTCTACTAGAAGTCACTGCCTATGAATGAAATTACGCCATCCAACTCTTTTGTTTAATTAAACTGTATTTAAGTCTGTCTGTCACGCCTTAATATATATGCATATACAGAGCCCAAGCAGAGGTGTGTGTATGTGGACGGTATATATACTAGATTTTTTAAACTTATCTTTGTTATGGTGTTCGTGATTCTCCTATCTAGTTTTGGTGAGGAATTGACGTAGATTTTACAAAGTTTTTAGGTTTATTTAAAATTTGACTATAGTAAATTTATTCATTTTTGTCCTCAAACACGTTACAAGAACATATGTGTAATATAATAATTATGTCTTAAATTAAGGGCTGTAATATTGAGAACAAAAACAATTTGCATTGTATAACCTATGATTATATTATAATTTATGTAAGTGCTAATCTTCTAGGGTTTCATACCCAGAGGGTACCAATGGAACCCGATTATCTATTCGGCTGTTTGTGCGTCTGTCTGTATGTTTGTGTGTCTGTCTGTACGTTTGTCTGTCTGTACGTTTGTGTGTCTGTCACAGAATCGTTAAGTAGAAATTAAGTATCACCATTCAAGAAACCTGTATCCGTGCCTATACCTTTGTATCCGACTCGCATTTGGCCGAGTTTATCACAACTACATTATGTAGTATTAAGTATATTAAAATATGCATTGTTAAAAACTTTATTGAATTAAAATAATTATATACAATTAAATTAAATGGTAACGACATGAATGTACTAATTCAGTAAAGATCGAAACAACACAAAATTCTAAAAAACTGTTCGCCTTCATTGATATTCGTTTCACATTTGTATTTATATATTTATATCATTACAGAAAATGGATTGGGACAACAGAAGATTGAAGCAGTATTTAATAGTAGCGGCGGGTAAGTTTACTTGAGATCTTTTTATGAATTTTTGTAATTTGGTTAGCCAAGAATTACTGATACTTTTTCTTCAGCAGAATTGGCATTGCGCGAGTGATACTGTGTGGAAGGCGTCCATAGGCGTGAGTAACGCCTCTGTAAAAAATTTCCTTTCTTGAAGAAACCCTAATAAGTTTACACCCTTTCGTTTGCACTCCTTAAAAGACATGAGGTTCTTCAATGGTTTTTAAATTAGGGATATTGATTTTGTTTTGCAAGTGCCTATAAGCTACGGTAACTGCTTACCATCAAGCAGATCGGATATATGTTTGCCACCTTAGTGTTATATAATAAATATTTGTAGGGCTTCGATCACCTCTTAAAAGCATAAACAAACAATATGACACATGGCACATTGTCGCCCGCTTTGGGAAAGGTTATTAGTTGAAACTAGCCACTTCAGTCCCATGACAATAAATAAAGTTGTTCAAGTAGGTGTGCTCTAAATACCTTATACAAAGTCGAATGAAGTACTTGCATGTGTTTTTTTGTAATTTTTGCCTTGGCTTATCTGCAGTTGTTATCATTAATATCGATGCTTCGTAAGTGTAACGAACACAGATATTATTATTATTACGATAACATATATTTCAAAAACAATATGCTAAAATATACGTACCTACTCATTGTGCCCTCTTTTGGTACGAATCGAGTTAGGGCGCGTACTCAGTGGTCACTTCTGTTTTTGCGATAATTTTATCTCGATATTTTTTGCATACTATGTCAGATCGCTAATAACTACCGGCCGCCTCATGGATGTACTATGTTTTTTAAAACTTCGTATGTAGCGTCCGCTGGGTAGGAAGCAAGCCGACCGGGCGAATGAGCCGCGCGGGTAGATAGGTACCTAACTCTTAGATCTGCGCCGCGCCGCCCGGCCGCCCGCTGCCACGCGCCCCGTGGCCGCCGGTGTTGTCGCAAGCAAGGCATTGAAACACAGAACAAAATCCGTAATATCTTTGAAATGAAATGTCCGATTTCAAATTTCAAAAAGTAATCTACAGGCATAGAAACAGTCTTGAATACGAAATGATTTATTTGGATAAGGACTAATACCAAGGTACGAATAATGTGGCCTAGTTTGTACCGGCGTTACTATTGCATATTTTAACATGAAAAAGTAGTTATTGTGACGTAACTGTAATAGTTAGACATATAGTATCGCGGACTTTTTTGTAGATATTGATGTCCTCTATAAAACTGTAGTACATCACTTTGCTCTATTCTCAGAATACAGAATAAACCAGAAACCGCGAACTCGCCCAAAACTGAAGCCATACAAACTACTCTCAATGAGAGTAGTTTGACATTTGGACGACTAGTATATATTTGGCCACCGTGTCTGGGGGTCTACTCCGAACGTCAATTGTCAAATCTTCGGCCGATATATCGGGCCATTTCCTACTCCAAAATACATTCGTTCCGACGGTCGGTCCGACCGAACTATTAATGACGTTTCTCGTATCGGAGCTTACTCCGAACGCGCAAAACGCGACCGAACTTTTGAATTTGACACACGATTTTTCGGGAGAACAGTGTCAAAATTCACGATAACAAATTAGATACCTTTTGTTCGTCGGAAGCATTCTTGGAAGTGAAGCAAAATTATAAAAAGGTGTGATATCATCAATATTAAGTGAAATTGTTGATCTGAACTTGTGTAGTTATTTATAATTTTACAAATACTTTATTTTAGTGCAATGGCAGGAAGATATTTTATGCTTCGAGCGTGTCTTGAGGAAGAACGTTTGGAACGCAGGAGAAGGCGTCGTCAATTACGAGAGAGTTTTGATATAAATACAATTTCCGACGTTGAGTTTATATCTAATTATAGGCTTAGCAGGGAATTATTTCAAACTCTCTGCACGGAGATTGTGCCTCTTCTGCGCCCAAAAAGGAATAGTCGTGGAATTGATCCCGTAATTAAGGTATATGTACTATCATCATATTTATTAAGTACAGCGTAAAAATAGTTTGCTAGTAAGTAAATAAAAAATATAACTTTTATATTCTGAGAATGGTGACACTTAAAGAAAATTACGATTTTCAGAACCTTACAGCACTTAACTTTTACGCACGGGGAAGTTATCAGGGTTCTGTAGCCCAAAATCTGGAAGCTCCAATGTCCCAGCAGTCCGTGTCAAAGTGTATCAGGGAAGTAACGGCTGCAATCAATACACCTGCTGTCCTTAGGAAGTATATAAAATTTCCTCAGAACCGAAGTGAAAGAAATGCTATCAAGAGGAAGTAAGTTTTGGAGGCCTACATCTGTATTTTTAGGCAAACCACTTTTTTTATTACCATATGTACTTTTATTACAGATTTTATGAACTTCACAATAACCCAGGAGTGATTGGTTGTATTGATTGCAGTCATATAGCCATTGTGCGACCGGACAAAGACGAAGAACGTTACTTCAACCGAAAGCATTTTCATTCTTTAAATGCTCAAGTTGTAAGTATGATTTTTTGAATGACAAACATTTGTAAATTGTAATGTTAGTTGTTTTCTTTTATATAAAATAGATTTTTTCTTTTAGATATGTAACGCAGACTGCTATATCCTAAATGTGGATGCCTCATATGGTGGAGCTACGCACGACTCATTTATTTGGGCAAATAACAACATCAAAAGCCATCTGGAGAATCTCAATGAAGATACTACATTTTTGTTAGGTATGTTCTAATTTTATATTAATTAATTGTGTAATTTTGTCACAAGTACTGTTAAAATAGTTTCAAATGTTTAAATGTTTACAGGTGATTCAGGGTATGCATTGAGAGAGTATCTGATCACTCCTTTTGAAAATGTGCCAGAAGATTCTCCAGAAGGTCGATTTAATGCAATGCATAAATGTGCACGCTCCACCATTGAGCGCACATTTGGGATATTGAAAGGCAGATGGAGATGTCTTCTTGCAGCTTGAGAGCTTCATTATGTGCCAGAAACAGCAGGTAAAATAACAATAGCCTGCTGTGTCTTGCATAATATGTGCTTACAAGCTGGATTGGAAGCTCCTGAGCTGACAGAAGATGATCAGAGTGCTGTAACCAGCCGGCAAGTTAGTGCCCCCGCTGCACAATCTTCAACTGAAGCTCTCCGACGTGGACAAACAGCACGAGCAAGATTAGTTCAATTAGTGCAGTGTTAGTGTTAAGTGTTAAGAAAAAAACATTATGTTACAAAAACATTTAGGTAGTTTTAGTTTATATAGTGACATATATAGTGACAAAAATTATTCCTATCTTTCAACACTTTGGAGTGGGTCATTAATTTAAACCGTGGGATAGGATAAGAGTTTGCAAAACGTCCACACAAATTTCGTAGAACACACTCCACTCAAAACTTAGAACACGATCACTTATAAAGTGTGTAAAAAATTCCTTTTAAAAACTTTTTGATTTACGACTTGTTTACAAACAAATCAATTTTTTTTTTTTTTTTTTGGTTCTTTTTATCCCCGAGGGGAAAGGCAAAGGGATCTAGCCCATACAGCCAAGTCATCAGTGTAGAACCATTTGAAAATCTTAATTCTATGTTCCAGCTTCAGGAACTGTGCTCAAAAAATACTTGGGAAGGGTACTTCGACCCAATCAACCCAGTTTAAATATCACCCGTAAAACGATAGGAATTTTACAAGGTTTTCTTGATGAACTTATTCACGTCTTCCAAAAAGTGCATAAACGTGTTATATTTGAGTTTTTTCATTATTGTATAATTGCACTAGCACTTATGTTACAAAACACTATCGAAATTGTCACATAAAACTAATTTTACACTGAATTTTAAAAATTTCAAGTATAAGAACAATGTCACTCGTCAAAAGCGCGGGAAGAAGCCCAAACAAATCAACCTATATTAATTTTACGTATAACATTGACACATTCCTTATTAAAAAAAAAACAACATACGCAAAGACAAACAGCATACAGCCATGCTTTAAATTTTTATCGAATTACGAGGTATATTATCACTTCTATAGCTTACACATATTCATTAACTTACATTGAACATAAGTCATGACTTTCTTTAAATCCTATACACGTAAATATTTAAAAAAATCAATATGAAAGAGAAACCGTAAACAAGGCGTAAAATTTCATAGCGGACCGCACTATTCATTCGTTCACGATAATTGTCACGTGACTCCGATCTAAACTCTCGAGCCCGATATGATTTCGGAGTAAGGCCACGACTTAAACTTCGGTCGGGCATCGGTCGGACCCGAAGATTCGTATGTGCGGTTTCGGAGTAGCGCCCCTGTTACGCGTAAAAATTTCTCGATAGTTTTTATTAAATAATGCCGGTCTTGTGCGGTTCCCACCTGCAAGAACGCAGTTAGAAGCATAAAAAACAAGATGGGATCACATTTCATGTGTAACTAGCGCATTTACATCTCATTTTATTTAAATAATGAATTTCTTTTACTCGTTGATAGTGGTAAACAATTTGGGCGAGTCCATTTTGTTCATGTTGCCAGTTTTACTGGTTTCTTTTTGCTACTTTTTTATAAAGTTGACATTGATGAAATAAATAATAAATGCATGTTAAGTAATTAAAAAATAGTTTGTTTAATATAAAATACGTAAATACATTTATTTAATTTTAAGGTATTTACGATATGAGCTTTAATATAAATATTGCCTGAAATAAATAATAATTATTGACTTAATAATAATGATTGAAATATTATTAACTAATGTTTTTGGTATATAGTCTGCATATGTGTAAATAGTAGTTTTTTTTACAAAAATGTTTTGTGTAAAACTATTCTAATTATTATATTTGGAATTTCAGTTCCCCACTGATGAAATTATAAAACAAAGAGCAAGACTTCTTCATTTATCGAAACGTAAAAATGTATTGATTACCTCAGAATCAAAACAGCAATATTATTAGTACAACAAAATGTATGTGTGTGTTTTATTTTACTAAAACATTTATTTATGCATAACAGTATATTAATATAACATCTTTAATATTACACTTTTAATTTACCCTAAAAGAGGCGAACTCTCACTAAGCTAGCAACACTGTACGGGTGGGAAGTATGAGGAGTGCGGGGGATTGCGAATTGTTTCTGGACACAGCGGACGGCATGTATTATCGGCTGTAGGCTCCTTCTGGTTTATTCTGTATTCTGAGGCTCTATTGTCAATAGTTTCAGCAGCGTACGCGGTGTAAGGATTATTTGGTATCTTTTTCACACCTTGAGTTACATTATCGAAGTTCTCATACAGATCCCTAACTATTTTCAAAATATCTATAGCCTATGTTAGTCATTTATAATGTAGCATTCTAATGGTGAAATAATTTTTGAAATCGGTCTAGTAGTTTTTGAGTTTCTTTTGAGTTTCATTACATACATACAAATCTTTCCTCTTTATAATAATAGTGACGATTGATGCCACAATTATTCCAATTTTGTAAATTATTTTTTGATAATAAAATATTTGTATTTGGTAATCTTATCCACTAGCAGAAAAGCTATCGATCTTAACGAGAAAATCAGATTTTCTCGTTAAGATCTGTGATTTTCTCGTTAATGTTAATTCTTACATTTGTACAGACTCCACTTAACAATTTTATTTATTTATTATTTTTACCCACCGGTTTCGCATTTACAGCTTTATCAAGGTATTATATACAACAGATTTTGGTTATTTGCCTGTGGTTTTCAGTAAGGAGGTAGGTGTATACTTCGACAGTCGAGCTTATTCTTTAATAAACACTCTTTTATAAGTCTATTTTGCTATTCGGAAATGTACATCCGTGCAGGCGAGGTTGACCTCATTTCTGCCTTCAGAGATGAGGCCTACCTCGCCTGCACTTGATGGCCATTTACACACTAAAGTTTTTGTACGTGGAGATCCAGATCGTTTAATACATCTCCATCATTGATCGTGTCAATTGAAGTTTGGAGGATTGAAGACTAAAATTGTTGCTGGGACAAAACTTTTACAAGGATGTGAATTTCTAGTGGATATCGGGTACAATATAAATAATAAAGAAGCCTCATTAATGAGACTCGGCCTCCAGCTTTGCTGGCTCCGTAGGTTCTTACTGAGTCATAAAAAATGTATAAATTTTCATAAATTTTTACGCGACTCATAAAAATGTATAAATTTAGGAAAATACACACATCAAAAGTGTCTAGGGATCAACATATATTTTTGCAATAACTTTTCTCTTGATTGATATTAATTAAAATTTTCTTTAAGGATTCATCAAATAAAGTCTTTTCGTTTGTCTACAGTAACGATAAACCAAGTCACCTTTGCATTAATAAAGAAATTTGCCATTTTCATAATAAAGGGATTTTTGACATTTGAACCACTAACATTAAAGTTCGAAAAAAAGACTGAAATAACAGTTTTCTTTAAAATTTTATTGGGTAACTTAAACAATTAATAATCCGTGTTTCTACCGCGAACACTAACAACACAAGAACATCGGTTTGGCATACTCAAAATGAGTTCATCCAAATCACGCTGTGGAATGGCCGCCCATGTTCGTTGCAACAACAAAAAAAGGTCTTCTTGCGACTGGATACCCTCCATATTCGGCAGAGCTCTTCTCTGTAGCATATCCCATGCATGGACACGGAGACAAGACCGATACATTCAAATCCCAACTCGAAGAGCTCCAACAATAACCGCCATGATGTTAGCCGTGACGCTTCATCACTCTTCAGGGAACTTAATTAGCGACCAAACAGTCAGAAACCGCTTGCATGAAGTGAACCTTCATTCCCGAAGACCGCTAAGGGTACCACCTATAGCAATTCACAATCGTAGGATTCGATATCAATGGGCTCTTGAACACAGAAATTGGGCAGAAGAACAATGGCGTTTCGTGTGCTTTTCTGATGAGTCTCGTTTTGGTATGAGACCGGATACAAGACGTATACGACACTGGAGAACCCCTGGACGCCAACAGCGATTAAAATCCTGCCAGGAAGTCCATCCTTATAGTGGTGGAACCATCATGGTATGGGCGGGTATTTGGATCGGCGGAAGAACTGAGTTGATTTGGATCAGAGGCAACCTCAACGCTCAAATTTATGCTGAGACGATTGTATCAGACGTCATCGTTCCTCTACAAGTGCAAATCGGTCCCTTATTTCAGTTAATGCATGATAATGCACGACCGCACACCGCAAGAGTTGTAAGACAGACTCTCGCCGCAGCTAACATCAATGTCATGCCCTGGCCTGCTCAGTCGCCAGACTTGAACCCGATTGAGCATGCATGGGATATGCTACAGAGAAGAGCTCTGCCGAATATGGAGGGTATCCAGTCGCAAGAAGACCTTTTTTTGTTGTTGCAACGAACATGGGCGGCCATTCCACAGCGTGATTTGGATGAACTCATTTTGAGTATGCCAAACCGATGTTCTTGTGTTGTTAGTGTTCGCGGTAGAAACACGGATTATTAATTGTTTAAGTTACCCAATAAAATTTTAAAGAAAACTGTTACTTCAGTCTTTTTTTCGAACTTTAATGTTAGTGGTTCAAATGTCAAAAATCCATTTATTATGAAAATGGCAAATTTCTTTATTAATGCAAAGGTGACTTGGTTTATCGTTACTGTAGACAAACGAAAACACTTTATTTGATGAATCCTTAAAGAAAATTTTAATTAATATCAATCAGGAGAAAAGTTATTGCAAAAATATATGTTGATCCCTAGACACTTTTGATGTGTGTACATTATCCTAAATTTATACATTTTTATGACTCCCGTGGAAAAGTAATTAACTTTTTATTTTTCATCGAGGTTTAATTAAAATGAAATAAACAGCTATACTCTTCCTGTACAGTATGCGCTAGCCATGTGCGCTGTGTTCAAAATTTCAAATTTTATGGACTTCAAACTTCGGAAATATAAGGAGGACGGGAGATGGTCAAATTTTTAACATTTTTAATACACATTGAATTAAACAATTTTTAACGGAAGTATCGCGTGTTTTATTTATTTTGTTGAACCCGACGTTTCGAACGCTTTGCAGTCTTCCTGCGACCACGGACGCTGCAAAGCGTTCGAAACGTCAGGTTCAACAAAATAAATAAAACACGCGATACTTCCGTTAAAAATTGTTTAATTCAATGTGTATTAAAAATGTTAAAAATTTGACCATCTCCCGTCCTCCTTATATTTCCGAAGTTTGAAGTCCATAAAATTTGAAATTTTGAACATTTCCCATACAACAAACGTAATTTTTTTGCCGTTTTTATAGATAATGATACGGAATCCTTCGTACGCGAGTCCGTATCGCACTTGGCCGGTTTTTTAATTAATTAGAGTTCTTTAGAAAAAAAAGTCACCTTTGCACACTGAATTTGACACAAAGTTTATTTTGTAATTAAATTATTATTTAAAATTAAAAACACGTACCTACATTTTTTATTGAACATAAAAATGTAGGTACGATTATATAAAGTTATATTCATGCTAGCGGGCAAGGTGTTATGTTATGTTATGTTATGACTGGCTCTGTGACATAATTTAAATAGGCATTTCTGGAACATTACACTGTATACGGCATATTTTAATTATTGGCAATGCTACAAAGACCCTTGTTTCGGAATTCGTCTATAGATTGTATACAATAACTGCTTAATAGTTCGTGGTATGATAAGGATAAAATATACCTTTGACCTATGGGAAGTTCCCTTAATATCTAAAATGTACCTTACCACATTAATATATATTACTCAGAATTGATAAATAAGTTTTGGTAAATTCAGAGACGCCTTTGGTTTTTTAGGGTTCCGTACCCAAAGGGTAAAACGGAACCCTATTACTGAGGCTCCGCTGTCCGTCCGTCCGTCCGTCCGTCTGTCACCAGGCTGTATCTCTTGAACCGTGATAGTTAGACAGTTGAAATTTTCACAGATGATGTATTTCTATTGCCGCTATAACAACAAATACTAAAAAATAGAATAAAATAAGTATTTAAGGGGGCTCCCATACAACAAACGTGATTTTTTGCTGTTTTTATAGATATGAATGAATAGAATGGTACGGAACCCTTCGTGCGTGAGTCCGACTCGCACTTGGCCGATTTTTTTCTTTTTGATGATCAATGTCTTTTACTGGCGTGCAAGAGAGTCGTATCTGTCGTTTTTTTATATTGTGTCGGGTAGCAAACAACCGCACTTCGTCGTAAAAAATTGCTATTAGACAGACAAACTAACTCAGGCTCAGGCGCGCAGTTATTTCGCTAAGAAAAATAGTCATCCAGGTCTATTTTTTCTTTTATTTCAGTGTCCCTGGCGACCATGACGATGGGCGTGTCGTCTGCCTGGCCGACACCAGTGATAGTGAAGTTTGTCAACAATGAGACCAGCGTTCACGTGGACAGTGTAAGCGCAGGCTTTATAGCCATGTGTATATAATCACTAACGTCAATGTTTCATTAACATGTCAAATGTAATTGACAATATTGTATAATATTGTAAACTACATTGTACATTTTCACACTCTTACACTTTTTGTATGAAAATATTTTCCATATTTTACTTACATGACAACGCCCTTCTATAATAATGTTTTAAACAGGCAAAGTTATTTCACTCGTTTGTTTGAATGTAATATAGGCATAAGCTCTGGTATTATCCGATTCTGAAAATTAATTTAATCCTATTAGTTAAAAGTTTAAACTTTACATAAATACAAAATGTTATCCAAATCGTTATAATCATAAGCATTCTTTATTGTCGTACAAAGATGTAAATAAAAGTGTCACAGATATTCAATGGAATCGGCGATGCTCTACCACATGCCATAATTTCAAAATGAAAAATAATTCCATAGCGCAGAATAGTTTCGATGTAACCATTGTATGCGTATGTAATAATTATGTGTATATTTATATAAGAATTGCTTTGAATTGAATTGCTGAAAAAACGCGTTTCTATATAAAAAATATAAAAAGAAACTGAGTGAAGCTCAATCGCCCAGTTACTGATAGATTAATCCCTTGTGAGGTAGGCACAGAGAAACAGTGTAATAAAACACGAACCTCGTGCACGTCTTGCTTCTCGAATATTCATAGCTTTTCTAAGAGTCTCGCCCGTTTTTAGGGCTACTAAAATCACATATTGATAAAACCTGATGAAGTTGTGAGTGTTGGCTGTCTTCGAATCGGTACGGTCCTCGATACGGTTCGCCTGAAGTGTAGCAGTTACCGCAGCCCGTAAATAATGAAATAATGCAAAGATTAAAGTAAACATCAACTTGTCACCACCTTACTACGAGTAGTAAAACTTCATTTACTAGTAGGAATATGAGAACACACACTCTGCTGAGACTTGCCATTTGATTGCTGTTTTCTATAAAGTGTATTCACTTCCTGAGCTTGTTTTTTAATTAAATATAGCTGTGCCTCGCCTCTCAGCAGTCGGAATGTCTTGTGTTAATTGGCAATATAGATGTGCAGGCGCACGTGGTGTACCCTGTAAATTAGCAAACCAGACTTGAAAGTTGGCTTTGACTCTAAAGATTACTGCGAGCCCGTTACACATCAAACTATTCAATAAAAATAAAAAAATGAAAATAAATAAAACCCTAAGTTTATTGTTGCAGTTGCTAAAAACATTAGTATGCACTTGTCATATTAGAAAATATATCTCAAATTTAATTTGTATTTTAATGTATATATAATTGAATGAAAGGTACATTAAAGATTTCTATTTTAAGAATCTAGTCTAGGAATGGCAGAGAAAGAATCGTTCAACATTTATACATTTTCTGTTGCTCTGATAATGCTTATGTACAGTGATTTTGAGATTCTCCGTTCGTACCGTTTTACAGAAAACAATATAATTTTACTTGCACGAGACACGCTCTATTATTAAAATTATATAAATATTAACAAAAATCTTTTCTGCTAATTTGCTATGCTTTGCTATGTACTAAATTACATGAAGATTGAATCACTGGTTAAGCTGAAATTGACACACATTCATGTTTTCAATAGAGTTTTTTGGACTCTATTAACGCTTGTTTCCATTTAAATGCCGAAGTCAATAAAATCACGATCACAACATCTCCGTCATGGTTTTTGTATCAAGAGTATAGGTATATCAAGTTGTTAAAACCATCAAATAGGTACATAATAATTCATTTTTATGGAACCCACTGATTCCAGGAACGGCCTTATCTACACGTAACACTCGCAAAATAGACATGTGTACAAATATGAAATTATGTACGTAATAGTGGATAATATATTTGGTTGTTGCGAACTAACTAAATGAACAATGTCAAAGAATCACTACCACTTATTTGGTACCTCTTTTTACCTCACAAATGCAGGATGCACGCTCTTCAGTGTTTAGAATAGTCCACTCTTATAATTCTTACAATAAATCCATAAACATTACGGCCATCCGTGTTAGAATATTTTTCTATCAAGAAAATCGCGTGTCTAATTTTCATATATACTCGTACATTTATTCAACTATTTGAATATCTTTATCATGTTAAAGATTAATATGTTTAACATGATAAAGATATTTAAATAATTGATGTAGTATTTTCTTTTTTCATTTATGCTACCATTTGTCCAGTTTTGTAAGCAGTGCTTAACGATAATATTCTAATATCGATAAGCACATTATTAATAAAAACACCTCGGTTGGTTAGCGAGACAATGGTAACATTGATACTTGTAGCTCAAGATTTATGTTGTATATATCTTCACGCCAGGTCACTTGCGGGGTAGGCAGAGAGAACCGAGCGCTATAAGACGCGGTTCTTACACACTACACTCGCTTGTTTCACATTCATAGCTCTTTTCATGCACGCTCGCCGGTTCCTAAGCCTCCTGACATCACCTTTTGATAAAACACGACCAATTTTGTCATGGTAGGTTATAAATCAATTTATCGGTATCCTGCCCTTTCGCCGAAAATTGTTTTCACTACCAACCAACGTTTCACCTATTTTTTACTTTGACAACTAACGATTGTCAAATTTTTGTATGACAACGTTTCATTTGGTAGAATTATTGTTAAGCTGATTATTATAATGACATAAAACGTTTGGGGCATTTATCATTTGTCAAGTCTTTCACTAGGCCAAACAGCTATTAGACGAATAACGTTTTGTCAGTGTAATATGTCAGTGTATAGCAACAGAAATCTCAGTAGGTTATGTTAGGTTAGAGTACAAACAACGCACGAGCCGACCGAGCGAAGCGAGCGTGCCGCGGTAGCGGCCGGCGAAGTGCCAGAAGCGAATCGCTTTTGCAAAAGAAAATAGTTCGGTTAGTTTAGGTCACATTAAGATTAGGCGTGACGACGAGCGAAGCGAGGAGGAGCGTGTTAGGTTGACTGTTAGGTTCATGAATATTACGCTAACTAAAACATTCGCGACTTGAAAGTTGGCATTTTGAAAAGTGTCATTATAAAAAGCAGACCATGCATACAGTTGGCAACTGTGAGGTTGTGAAATAAAACAAAATTATACGAAAAGTTGGCAAATGATTATTCCGCGAAATAAAATTCTTCGAAACATTAGTTGGCAAGTGATAATCGACCGAACAATTTTCAGCGAAAACGCAGAGAACCCAATTTATCATATCTCATCCATCACTTTTACTACCAAATTTTAATGGTTAATGACGACGAGTATTCACGGGATGTTGCCATCGCAAATACGGTGACATTATATCGTGTGTTGTTCTTGATTCGCCGAGATTTATGGCGCGTGATATCAATAATAGAATGAAAGCCTAATCTCGTGCTTAGCTTAGGATGTAAACACTCAAAGTTTGCAATTTTTGAGTTTTCTTGAATGAACGAATTATATGTTAACACTAGAATACCAATTTCTTATATCAAACCAAAAACAAAGATGTCTGGAAATAATTAGAGCACGGACAACCTTTCCTTAACCATCTTTAAAACTATTTGATATCAATATTGTATCAATATGCTGACTTGAATTTATTGTAATATTTAATTGACAATTTCTAAAGAGACCTGTATTGACAAGTTCGGCATTTCTTCTTCGCCAAAATTTTCATTTCCATGCGCGAAAAAAAATCTTTCCTAGATTATTTAATTTAATATAATATAGTGTAGGTTACATTTTTAACCGACTTAAAAAAACGAGGAGCTTCTCAATTCGACTGAATAAATTGTTATATTTTAGTTACTTACCATAAACATATTGCACATGTGTAGATTCATTGTACGTTCAATAGTCAATCACGTATAGAATTCGAATGTCCTCCATACGTTAGAGGTTGTTTTTTATACCACTAAGGTGGCAAACAAGCGTACCATTAAAAGGAAGGCTTGCACGTCGCTCGGCAACTCTATCGATGAAATGTTGTATTAATACAGAATTGAAGAAAACAAGACTGAGACCCAATATTATGATTTTTGTATAGTAAATATATTCGCCGATACGGGACGGGGTGGTGAAGTGGACACGAAGCTCTAATTGGTTAATATCAGGTTAACATAGTGTCATGTGGATTGCGTTCGTGCCTGCAATGTTTTGGTCCGGTAAAACAGAAATTAAAAATTTCAATGTCATTCATGGATGAAGGCCCTTCCAAATCAACCGTGTATCGTTGGTATAACGAATTCAAGCGCGGTCGACTAACTTTGGGGGATGAAGAATGAAGTGGTCGGCCTTTGACGGCTGTTACGGAAGAAAACGTGCTTGCAGTGAAAATTTTTATCCAAGACAATAGGCGAGTTACGTATCAGGAGATTCAGCACATATTGCAGATTGAGAATTTTCGTCGCCGCTGTAAATGAGGTGTCTGCGGCGGTCTGGAAAAAGTGTTTCGAAAACTGGTTCAGACGCATGAAACTTTGTATAGGCTGGTGAACAGTACTTTGAGAAGATTTTAATAAAAAGATATTTACGTATAGAACACTTTTTTAATTTTCGCAAAACTTTCTGTGTGTCCCGCGTATGTGACGATCATGAATTTCGATAATAGTATACATTTATTTGTAGTTTTTTAGTAGAATTGGTATATAGAAGACTTTACGCACGGTAGAGATGTATAAACAGTAAGTCAACTGGTGCACCTTTTTGTCAGAATCTGGTGTTAGAGTTCTACGCAGTGCGTAAATCGTGACCAGTCATTTCGAACTATTAATATCTATGCCAGCGTGACGATTTTATATGTATGTTGTAACAAGTTATATAATTGATTAATTATATTCCTTCCAGTCCCAAATTTCTTGGATGCTTGCTTTAGCTGCGCCTGGTTTCGTGGTGGGCAGCTTGCTAACAGCATATGTTGCTGATCACTTTGGAAGGCGAACTGCCATACTGTACAGCGCCCTTCCTATATCGACGGGGACGGTAAGAAAGTTATTCCAAATGATCATGTCGTAATCAGTATTTTAGCATTCCGTGCACATTCCGCATTAATTACGAGTAGGTATAAGTGAATGCATTAAGGGTAGAGGAATGCCGTGAGGGTGCTAGCCGTGATGTTATATATTTGAATTTTTTTATACAACGGTGGGTCGCTTTTTTATACAAGCATACGATGTAAAGCGGTTGACGTAGCTTATAAACGCTTGTAACACAATAAGTATCATTCGCGGGATGCCCCCTCTGCTGCTAACACAGCAACTCCTTAGAAGCTTACCTTACTCAGACGCAGGAACACAACAACTCTCTAAGGAGTTGTTATATGGCTGCAGTTTTCTGTGAGGTGGAGCTACTTCCCAAGATAGGCTATTTAGATGCGCCCTACCACTCTTAATTTTTTTACATATGCATTTTCTATTTAGGCATATGGCTCACCTGATGTTAAGTTGTTACTGTAGCCTATAGACGCTTGTACGGAGTATCGCTCTAGCATTGACATCTCCGCTCTCGTAACCTCACATATTCAGCAGCAACACAAAAACTCTCCGGGCAGTTGTTATAGGGCTTTTGTTTTCTGTGGAGGTGCTTCTCCTATCGGGCTGCCCTGATGCGTATTACATATCTTTAAGGTTAGGCAGTTGGGTCAAGAATCACATAGAAAGCGCTTCTTCTGCATATATAATGCACATATTGTGATGCGGTTTCTAACTTTAGAGCCTTGCCGGTAGCAGTTCTGGGTACCGGAAGATTTTTTATAATATCTATCTGTCTATCTATAAGATTTTTTATAATAATGTATGTATAAAAATAACAATTTGATTATTATGTACTTTTGTTTCAGGTGATTGTTGCCTTCTCGTCGAAAATATGGTTGTTGTATATCACTAGAATCCTATGGGGAATCGGTACCGGTATGATCAGTACCGTAAGTAGCCACTGTATATTTACAGTACCATTATAATTGCTATTGCGTACGGTATGAGAAAAGTGACAATACCAAGGTATGCCGTGACTTTAGCTTTAAAAAAAATAATGTATTGTTAACAAAACCATCGTAAGAAATACCAACTTAAGTCTGATTGCAAAGCACGAAGAATTCTGTACCAAATAACAACATATTACATTAACCAATTAACAACTCCCTAGAGAGACTCTCTGTGTTCCTTCGTGCGAGTGAGATCACCGGTAAGCTTCTAAAGAGCTGCTATGTTAGCAGCAGAGGAGGCATCACGCAAGTTATACTTAATGTATTACAAGCGTTCATAGGTTACGGTAACCGCTGTACATCAGGTGGGTCGTATGTTGGTATGCCGTCTGACGTTGTATAAAAAATATATGATTTTATGTGCGAGTAATAGAGGCACATAAAAACGGTTTATTGTACTAAATTCCGCGTGTGATTTGAATATACAACCTTATATTGTCTTAGGTTTTCGCGATTGTTACACATTGAATTAAATATTTTTTTTTTATCGGAAGTATCGCGTGTTTTATTTATTTTGTTGAACCTGACGTTTCGAACGCTTTGCAGCGTCCGTGGTCGCAGGAAGACTAAGGTGGTATTTGTCTTACATTAGTTATTCAATTATTACATCTACCGACATGGATGCATTAATTATATAATTATGTTCCGATTCACACAAAAATAGCTCACAGTGTCCGAACGTTTGTAAGTATATCTCTGGGTTTGTGACTTGATCATTTTTAGAACTGGATCCCAAGCAGGTGGTACTGGCCAACCATCTTCTCTATTGAAATTGGGGTGTTTTCTTATTTCAATAGCCTCGCGTAATATTCAGTCGTCAGGTTCAACAAAATAAATAAATCACGCGAACTTCCGTTAAAAAAAATGTTTAATTCAATACAACCTTTTTTTTTATACGTGCAGCCCTGCCGTGGGCAAGGCTCTTTATTATGCCAGTTACTTATTTAATAATTAAAAAAAAAATGCTTACACATTCATATGTCTTCTCTTGTTCTCTTTCGTTCCGTAATTCCTTCATTTATTCATCGTCTTTCGATTTTGCCCATTTTTGAACGCCGGTGAAATTACTACAATTCTTTCCAAACTTCCCTTCCCATACTGCGTCAGTCCATCCACGGGCACAGCTCCACCTAGCCACCGCGATCCCGTCGGCTATGTAAAGTATAGCCTAGGTACACAACATTAGTCCTAGGTGGAGCTGCTTTATGACAGCCATGGCTAGACAGACGCAGTATTTTATAAATTTAGACCTATTGCTCCCCACATCTATTTCGGAGACTGTACTTTCGGTGACCCGTATTCCCAACCCCTACTCCAAGTCAAACCTCTGTTTGGAGAATGCGGGACACCGAAACAATATGTACTGCACTGTCTGGTCCACGCCGGGCTCGCAGAAGCACGATTTGTCATCGGCGCACTTGGATCAGTGCAAGTACGCGGAGAACCCACCATGCCCCCAGAGGACCTGCGTACTGATGCTCGACGGCACCATTAATATACAACCCTTATATGACCCAGTCTAATCCTTTGTCGTTTCTTATTTTAGTTTTACTACTTAAATATTATTTTGGTAGCGTCTATACCTAGCCTAGGTGTTCAAGTTTATAATTTTGTCCAAACTGGTGTTTGGCATATCTTAGGTGTAGTATCGGAAGAAAGGGGCTCGGTAAACGCTTACGGGAAAAACTGGTAGAGTTGACGGCTGATGAATTTCATCATGACATTAAAGTAAAATACGATAAGTACAAGGCGTGGCCAGATGAAGGAATATCCGGTTGTACATAAATACTTATAGCACTTTTTTTCACATTTAATAAAAGGGGAAGAATATTTTTTATGTATACTCACCGATATTTCGTATTCTTTAAACGGTATTTTATGAAGTCGGTTTTGGTATTATTTCATTTAAGATTTATTTTCTACATTTGCATTTTTTTTAGGTTATAAATATTTACGTGGCGGAAATAGCAGACAAGGAGATACGTGGTACATTAACTATAGCCACGAAATACATGTTCAACTTTGGCAATCTCCTGGTGATGGTGATAGGGCATTACGTCTCCTATGAAACACTGAATTACATGATGTTGGTTCTCCCCATATGCTATTTTGTGGGTAGTTTTTGGGCCCCAGAAACGCCATATTTCTATTTGAAGGAGGGGAGAGTGGCTGATGCCAAAAGAGTGCTGATGATTTTGAGAAAGTACAAAGATGAAAAGGTCTGTATATTTTTTAATGAAATAAATGATGATTTGAGTCAAGATATAATTTTAAGCTTAATGTTATTACTTTAAGGAGCAACCCTTGTATGTTAACCCTTGTATATACTTTACCTTTGTTGGAACACACTGCTCTAGAGCTATTGTTCCTTCTGCATTCACGCACGATTCGTGGAAAAGAAAAGCGTGTATAAAGCTAGATTTTTTTGTAACATTCGTTTATGTAACCTGTAACACAAAAAGCGAACGCAGCGCGCCAGGCCGCGCCCGCTTTTTGTGTGGCGGGTTGCATACAAACACGAAATAGGTTTTAAATGTTAAACGCCTTATTCGCTCTATTATATGTATAGACTAGAATTTAAGACATGGCAATGACGAGTCGCAAGATCATGTGATTCCATATTGTACTATCACTTATATGTTTATTCTTTATTGTTTAATTAGTTTTATTGTAATGAAGAAAAACGCTGAAAAAAATACGTTTTTAAGGCATTCTCATTTATTTTATTTTTATATATTTTTTTTGTTATAGCAGCCATATGAATGTAAAAAGTCTATTATAGTTCAAAAGATACAGTCCTGTGACATGCAAACTGATAGACGGCTTCGTCCACTTTGGTAACTAAACTTACGTAACCAGTTACAAGAGAAGATTTTTCTTTCGCTGTTTGGTAACTAGTTGTGAGAGAAGAATTATTTTTCCACTTTTGTCACTTTTTGATAGTTATGAACGTGGATGTTCAGAACGTGAACAGACAATGTTCGGTTCTGGCGCTTCGCCGGCCGCTACCGCGGTACGCTCGCTTCGCTCGCTCGGCTCGCGCGCTGTAGGGTCGCAGTTCTACCTAACATTCCTTCTCGCTTCGCTCGTCGTCGTACCTATTATTGAATGACATAAGAAATATTTTCGGACTTCCGATAATAGTACCTACTTAAAAGTTATGTAAAAAACACTTTATTATTTCGATGTTATTTTCTTTTTATAAAAACTAATATCTCGGGTTACAAAAATGGAAATAATTTGATCTACGAAAGTGGAAAAATAATTCTTCTCTCACAACTAGTTACCAAACAGCGAAAGAAAAATCTTGTCTTATAACTGGTTACGTAAATTTAGTTACCAAAGTGGACGAAACGGGATAGACAGCGGAGATTTAGTATCATATCACATCACATCAACCCTTACTCATCCCACTGCAGGGATACGGGTCTTCCTTCAGCCGAAGGGGTTTAGAGCATACTCCACCACGCTGCTCAAATGCGGATTGGCGGAGGCCAGTGTTTTCAAGCCGCCCGAGGGCCACTGACTTAGCTTAACGACTGTCATCTATCGACAACAGCCGGGACCGACGGCTTAACGTGCTCTCCGAAGCAGGAGAAACTAGAGGTAGATAAACGCATCTATAGACAGGCTGCGGTTGTCGTTGCTTAACCTGCGCGTTCGGTTAGAATGACACTCGCAATGACGCCATCGAGCTCTCAAGCGATTTAGTAATAGGTTTCGAATTCCTCACCTACCAAAAAATAAACCGTATGCATGTGTGCCATCCGACATTGTATAAAAAAAACAATTTTGCTTCCTACTTTTCCGTAGTCTGGTTTTAGCTTTTAACTTTATGTATAGGGTTCCTTTATTATAGTACAAGGACGGGACGCATACAAGTATACGACCCACCTGATGTAAAGCGGTTACCTTACGGTAGCTAACGTAGTCGAGTTTTAAACTTAATTTTTATTTATTCCAGTAACGATAGCGTCACATCAGTGCCTAATATGAAATTTTACCCAAAGGCCTAATTTGTAATTGAACAAATTTCAGGACATGGAGGAGGAGCTGACTTCATTGCAAGCTGATGTTAAGAAAGAGATGCGTAGGTCGACGTCTTTCCTCGAATTGATCAGAGGAAAACAATATCGCAAGGCGATCTTCATATCTGCAGGTAAACTCACAGTAGAACTTGATGGCATCCCAGTTTAATCAAACACGCAAGTTAAGCAACGGTTAGCGCAGCCTGTCAATGGATGGGGTTTAATCATTGTGAGTTTCCACGTGCTGGCAAGTACACCACGTTAAGATATCGGTTCTACTAAAGGAGAAATAACCTTAATTAACACTATACTGCGTCTATTTTAATAAGCAACTTTTCACAGGTCATTCTATCTCTTTCGGATTTATGAGATACGCAACACTTGATAGTTACCTGTCTCTTTCTGACTCATTGAAATGATTACCTGTCAAAATATAAATTTAAGATGGACAGTGTATAATCAATTTGAATCTTCTTTCAACAAAGTACATTTGATTTTATTGAAAAAGTTTCAATTCGTAAATGAGAACTACAATCAATAATAATAATTGATTACGATATTTTTTATCAAATAATTATGATAATTCTCAGCAGGACTAATTAATTTTTTAAACATGTTATGCACACATATTTAGGGTTATAATTTCGATCAGACCTGAATTAATATCATCATACTTCGTAAAATTATGAATGTAACCTTTTTTGTTTGTTTTGAATAAACTAATAAATTAAAACTGCATAATACTGAATATTTACTTATACGACTTTAGTGTTTAAACAAAGTACAAATTGTTATATATAAAGGGAATATAATAAATTGAGCAACAAAAAATA
The DNA here is from genome assembly GCA_947507595.1 of Pyralis farinalis. Taxonomy (NCBI): domain Eukaryota; kingdom Metazoa; phylum Arthropoda; class Insecta; order Lepidoptera; family Pyralidae; genus Pyralis; species Pyralis farinalis. Next base: position 11,226,739 of record OX382269.1, on the reverse strand, counting down.
CTAACAGTTCATCCAAAATATTGAAATACACATCAGCTTATTTATTGATGTGCCTTAATTGTATTTTTAGATGTGAACATAGTATTTTCGTAGGTAAGGTTAGGTTTTGTATTTGGACCAATTAAATACAATCCTATATAAAGTTTTGTATGTATCTGAATTTCTGATCAGAATGCAAATATTGTTTGAAGTGAGAAGTATTTTCACGCGCTCCCCCTGGTGTTGCAAGTGTTCATAGGCTACGCAACTGCCTACCATCAGTCGGTCAGTATGCATGTTTGTCAACTTAGTATTATAAAAAAACATGAAAGATTTATTTAAAAAAATTTGGCGAATGACAATAAATATTTAGTATGAAAAAAAATTGGTAAGTGTAAGTTGGAGATTCCAACTCGCACTTACGCATTTTTTCACTGACTGACATGTTTATGCACACAAATATTTGCCTTGTGTGGGAATCGAACCCACGAGCGTATTGGTGTCAAAGTCGCGTCATTCACGACTGAGCCACCGAGCTCTCCAAAAATAGTTAAATCTACCACTTTAAAATAAAAGTTTAAAAAAATTATAACAATAATCATGTTTTTTCATATGCTATTAATTGAAGAAGTAGCTGCACTTTGTTCCCAAAAACAAAACACAAAAATATACAAGGTGTATGAGACGGTTCCCCAGAACCGAATACTATTTAAACGACTGTTTAAATAGTATTTAAATAGTACTAGGTAGTATTCTGCATAACAATCCGTATGTAATACGACATTTGCTCAGGAACACTAAGGTACTCGTACCATCAAAAAACATTTTCTTTTTCACAACGTAATGCATTGCTAACATTTGCTTGAAGCAAAAAGTGAAAGATGATTTCATGCGTCGTGTATTTTAATGTTTCAGGATCCATTGTAAGTTTTGTGTTTCTAGCTATTTATTTAAAAAAGAACCATTGTTATATATATACATCTTGACTTTGTATTGAATTGTAGTAAAATATCGAGAAAATAACTGAAAAAATTCTGAAAAATCCTGGAACAAATCCCAAACGATTCCAAATCAAAACGATGATGATTAAGTATATGATGCATTATATCATTAAACGGGGAAACGTGTCTTACACCTAGTTTTATTTCAATGTGGTTGGATAAGCAACAATATACCATTGTGACAGACACATAGACGGACGAAGTCGCACCTTAAGGTTTCCTTTACCATTTTGGTACGGAACCCTAAAAATGATAAATTGAGATGCGTTATTTCTATAAAAAATGTGACGTTAATGTCCTCATTTAAAAGCAACGCAACGTGCCAATACATTTAAGATGTTTACTTGTTTTCGGAGATTTTACGTTTTTTAATTCTTATTATTCGTATAAATTGACGGCAACAAAATAACATATTTTGTCTTTATTATGTATAATTTTCATGTTTGTTTTGTTTTCAGCAAGTGAAAAACATATTCCTACATGTTCAGTCAAATGAGATGACTGATCTAATCAAAGTAGAGGCATATATAAACATGTTTCAAAATTATTCCAGGACTACGATTGCTGGTAGTTTTGACGGGTACTGTGACCACCCGTAATTACCTGGGTCAAATCATGCTGGAAAGTCGGTCCGCACTCAGCGTAGACATGGTACTCATCATTTTTGGAGGTGTCAGTTTTATCGTCAGTGAGTAAAAAATCTTTCAAAACTCTTCATAGTTAAATGATTCAGGCATTATTTTGCATAAATTAATTGGTGGCCGAAGCATACCAAGCAGGTTAGCATCAAATTGCATTTAAAGTCTTATACTTTGTCTATTATAATTATTTTCAGTCCATACTCTGTCTGTACTTCATGACCTCGGTGGCCAGGAGATAATGTCACTTTAGTCACTTATTCATCAAGCGTTGCAGGTTTGACTTTTGTATAAGAGAAAAATGCGAGATGTTAGGGGACCGCAATGTCCGCAAACTGCTCTAAAATCTGCGTTTTCACTATTTGTTGTCCAGTATAGAAATAACATGGCCTGTTGACAAAAGCAAGCAAAGCAGATTTAGGTATTGTAGCATTAACATGACGGAAATGTGTTGTGAAGTATGTGACTTATATTACCCAGTGGGGGTATTTACAATGCCTCGTTAAGCTAAATTCGAATTGGAATCGATAGTTATCTGTGAAAATGTATGAATGAATTTGAGTGAAAACTTTGGGAATCTGTTTCGAATATGACTTTCCGAAATATTGTAAATATTAAGTTTGATTCTAGACATCATAATCAGTCACATACTTTTTCTTTTTTACGAGTAATATACCTATATAGTCCTCATGCACTTACTGGAAATATCAATTACGTGCAAACTAAAGCCCTCCTTGAAATTATTTGACTGCGTTTCTGTGGGGCAGAAGTACTTCCCCATGCTTTGATGCGCTCTACCTCTATTAAGAATATAGCTTTAGGTAACGTGAGTACCCCCCCACAGGTGTGTGTATCCTGATAATTAATAAACGAGGCTTTGGAGCATGAGAAGTAGGGTACTTCGAAATAGCGTGAATGGCGAAATACCTCAAACTCACAGCCAAATAATTCCTCGAAGTGCTTTAGTGTGACCGTATTTGATAGTTCCAGTAAGTGCATGACGACATAGCACAGCAAGTGCCAGCAGCTGGGGTTACCAGCAACGATTGTTTTTGTTCTTGTATTGCAATGCAGGAGTTCCGTAGCCACTTTACATCAGGTGTGTTGTATGCTAGTTTGCCTCTTGATGTGGTATTTATATAAATTTGGCTTATAGTCTCTCAGCTGCGGACAATTATTAGATTGCAATCACATATTGCATATACTTATGTCTAACTGTTTCGTTGTTTCCAGGTGTAATGTCATCGGTACTGACTGACAGAATTGGTCGGCGCCCCCTGCTCATTATGTCGTTCTTTGGAACAGGGCTCTCCTTGGTAATCGCCGGTGCTTACTTCTTCTGCCTTGAAGTCTTGCGTGTCGACCCCCAATCTGTCAGAATCTTTGGTTTTATCCCCTTCGCTGGTATTATTCTGTCTACAGTAATCTCAACTTTAGGTTACGGTTCATTATTGTTCTTAATTCCAGCGGAGCTATTTCCTTTGAACATTAAATCGATTGCTATGACATCTTTGAGCGTATTTGGAGGTATCCTTGGCTTTGTGGTTGCAAAAGGGTATCAAGAAGTTAAAAATGTATCAGGTTTATGCGGTGTTTTCTGGATATTCGGCAGTGTTGCCATAGGGGGTGCTATGTTTTCCTATTTCTTTATACCTGAAACTAAAGGTAAGAGTTTGAAGGAGATTCAAATGTTATTACAGGGTGAAATGTATAATTGTAGTAATGAAAATTTGAACCATGATGTGATAAAAGAGGCTGACATTGAAGAGCCATGTGAAAGTACTGAATTGAAACCTATTAATAGGAAAGAGAATGAGGCTTAAAAATTTAGACATTAGTTAGTACGGTCGAGTGCATAGGTGTATGTTAATATTTTTCCCCGTCAAACTTTCAATAAAATATGCATTTACTAATTATATAAAATAAATTGTAAAAATGATAGCACTAGGTACTTACAAAGTATATTTTTTTATTGCTATGCAATACGTCTGACATTAAAAACATTAAGTAACGAATGCAGAAATTTGTTCTAATTAAGAATGACATTAATTACGAATAAAAAAAATTGAAGATTGATTAAATAAATGTTACCCTGAAGTTCAGTATTTAAAATAAAAATATATAAACTGTACTGTACCATTTATGACAAAAAAATATTATTAATTAAATACACTGAAATAATTGATTTCTTAATTTATTAAAAGCTAACTGTAACCTTACAATCCTTAAAAAACATTTTTATGTCGTTAACAGTAGACACCGGGTTTCAAGTACTTAATTATCTAATCAAAAAACGTAGTTTTCTATCTTTTATGACAATGATCGGCTTCGATTTGTCACGTCTGATCTATTTTTTAAATCTATGAATGCAATTTTTCTTTTTCTAAAATCAACGATGATTGTATAGAATATGATTCTCTACCTCCTATTGTTTTATAAATTACCAATTAAAATTAAAACATTTTAAACACTACACCAGTATATCCACATACTTGTGTACTTTACTGTAGGTATATTATATGTATTTGTCAAACAGATATACGCAAAAACATATTTAAAGGGAACTCTACGCGTTACGTGTGATATTTAGCTATTAAATATTTAGGACTCACTGTCTATTTTTGATACTCAGAAATGGCAAGAATACCTTTATACTGTAATAATTATAGAGCTCGATATAAGCATTTTGAATTCATGTTGGTATATTTTCGATTTGTATACATCTACGTCGTATTGCATAGTTTATCAAGTCTATGATATAGTATAGTCTACGATTATACATAATAAACGTTGTAATTTGATACTAATTATGTTACGGTAATATAGTAAGACTATTATTAAATAAGGTGTCTTATAGTTAGTGCTCGAAATGTATCTTTAAATATCAACGGTGATCTCGTTAGATACAACTCGACGTCAGAAATAATGTTTAAAAATATACGCTTTAATTGCCATGCGTCTTTAGGTGTAAAAATAAGATAAAATGATGTGTATTCGTGTCGGTCCTATAACGTTGTAACTGTATAAGTCCTTATGCTATGAGTTGATGACAAAACAAAAACCAAAAAAGTGCTATAATTAATATAATTCTCTAAATTAATTACAGCACAACTCACTCGAGACACCTTGCACTGTGTACTCATTACATTAGTAGGTTGTACTCATTACGGAAAATGTACAAATTTGGTAAATAAACATGTCACAAAAGGTCGATTGACATATCGCAGACTCTTGGCCGTAATTTTTCGTAATGAGTAAGTGTAACATACATTTAATGCCTCCAAAGTTTATACAGTGAAATTTGTTACACCATGTATTTATTGAGTTTGGTAAAAGCAAATGGTAAGAAAGTATAATAATGAATTTAAAATCAAGTCAATATTAATACTATTAACGTATTTATTTACGGAAGTAAAGTACGTAGTAAAGTAAGTAATAAGAACTTGAAATCTGAACTTAAAATTTGACATGAAATATTCTTTACAGTTTTTCTTATAGTATATTTAAATGAATGCTTCATAATATTTTAATTCTTAAACAGTTTTTATGTATTTTTATACTTCATATACGATATTTTGTAATGAAGGCGGTAATGTTCTGCGCTCGAATTAATAATGGTTAAGAATTGTCCAAATTATACAGTTGGCGGCAAGCGCAATCTCCCCTTAGCTATACATACTGATAGGAAAGATTGCCTAGATTACTTATTTCTACATTTGTTGACAATAACCGTGCAAAAATTTTCTCACATTTATCAATTGTCTAGCAAAAAAAGCAACTGTAGCATAAACCTCAAGTACATACCTACTAATAAGCTTTACTTTTAATTGAAACTCTGAATACGTATGTAGCTTTCAGTGTGTATTGCCAGCTTTTTGTCCAGCAGATGCATACAAGCTGTTGTTAAATAAATATTACAAACGAAACAAAACAAAAATACGAAATAAGCTTTGTGAAGTAAAGTCCGAAAGTAAACCCGACTATAATATTAAAGACATACGCATAATTTTAAGTAGATAGGTTTGTAAGTATAGAGTTTTATTTTTATTTTAGAGACTGATAAACATGTGTTGATTGTGTAGGTATGATTGCATGTTTTTTTAACTTTTTTACTTCGATATATTTTCATATTTCGTTTAGTTACCGTATATATCAGTTGGTTGTTTTTTCAGAAACTGTTGATTTTATGCGAGATTCAATATAATTTGCACCTTTCGCACACATATGATAACTGAGGAAGCCAATTAAATTTATTATTAATCCCAAATATGTAAATCAATCAAGCAAATCATGGGTAACACAATGAGCGTCGTAACGTAATAATGATAGTTTTTACGAAGTTACGAAAAGTGATTTATCTTAGAAGTATAAATATACATTGTTTTTTTTTTAAATTGCTATTGAAAGTAATAATTTTAGTTTTGAACGTAGGAATGGTGTCCTACTCGTAACACAGGAATAATCAATGTGGATTATTTTACTCAGATCATAGATGATTTTAGATAAGTCAGTAGTTGCATTAACTATTCGATTATTTCAAATCTCACTACGACGGTGTCATATCAATGATAAAAAAAAAAAAGAAGATATTTGTCAATTGGCCCTCGCGGACACTTAAACACGTTGTATATTTATGAAATTAAATCTTATTGTATTTTATTAATTTCTCATACTTTATTTTACTACTAGCATTTCTGAAATGATCATTGGCAAAGAAGAATTTCCGGAAGAAACTTTGCCAATATGTCTTATTTCAATTAATGTTAAGAAATCTATGTCAGTATAATGAATATAAAGACATTGTGATGTTCATTATACTGACATAGATTTCCCATGCCAATGGGAATCTATTTGACCGTTTATTTTGTTATATTACCGTGAATGTTGTAGTCCCTCCTCTTTTGTTTTCGCTATATACGTATTTTATGTGTTTATAGAAATGTCATTACGCATATACCCAAAAAGACGCAATTCCTGTGCATTACAAACAAACCTTCGTGGTTTTTGGATTGCACTTGTATTATATTCTTGTGTTAATGGTATAAATAAATAATTAAAAAGGTGCAGTTTGAAAGAGACTATTGAGTTTTGTGAGTAGTTGAGAGTATGCGAGTCTGTATTAAATAAGTTTTGATTGGATATACTGTATCTTAGACGTATAAGGTAAGGCGGGATAAGGAGGAAATATTTTTTGAGTCAACAGCAACAACTCGCTCTTATGTATACGTTGTTCATTATCTAATTTTATGACGATATAAATTATTTTTATATAATTATCGAGACTTGTTCCTTACATACGAAATAATATATATTGAATAAATTTAAAGCATACAACTTAAATCGTACCTACTGCTTATTTAATAAGCCTTATTGGTTAATATATTCTCCCCTTGGTCAGTAGGCTGGAATCGCTGCGAAATTTAGGTGTTAAAACACAACGTTTTTTGAGTGCGGTGTGCTTTCATGCGCAGTCAAGTGGTGTATTGGTTTGTGATAACACCTTTGTTGTTTCATTAACATATTAAAAAGAAAAAAGAGAGGTTGGCAATGCTACTTTAACCCGAAGGCTCGTGCCAGTTCGATTTCCACACAAGAGAAACATTTGTGTGCATGGACATGTCTGTTTGTCTTGGCATAAGATAGGTATGGCGCCTCAAAGCAGCCCGTCTGCGGAAGTACCTCCACCTCACCGACAACCGCAGCGAGTTAATTAACACTCTCTGGAGGGTTCTTGTGTACCTGCGAATGACTGAGGTCACCAGTAAGCTCCTAAAACGTTGCCGTGTTAGCAGCAGAGGTGACATTGCGCAGACTATCTTATATATAAAAATGTATGCATGTTCCGTGTGAACTTGAAGGCGGCTGCATCGATTTTGAAATGAATTTTTCAGGCAATTTTGTGCCAGCTTATACAAGCGGTTGATTCTGTGAAGTTGTAACAATCAGTGGGGGTATTCACATTGCCTCGGAAAGCCATATTCTAAATGGATTCGAAAAGTAAGCAAGAATCTGTATACATATTAATCGATAACTTTTCGATTTCGATTAGAATATGGCTTATAATACCCACAGATCACCCGTGTGAAGTAGGGGCGGGTCGCAAGCATCTTCTAGCTATTTTGCTGTAACTACACCAGGTAGGCCATATGCTTGTATGCCTATATTTATATATATAGATTTGTCTAAATAATGAATTTACCCCACCTCGCTTTACCTATATTCTACATATATACCTACAGTTTTATGCTGAATGTTTGTTATTCATATTAATATATAATATAGAATTAATTGTGATATTTCTAATAGATCAGCAAAGCTAGATCATGATTATTCGAAGCTTTATTGATTGCCAAATTTATCTAAAGAAAAAAGTCATTTTATCTAGTGCTACCAAATTTAATTAAATAGAGTAAAATTACATGTACGAGCATATTCCGATTTTATTTTAGTAGGCACAACGCGGCACGAGAAGGTTTTTCGTAAGTGATACCTTTTTTTGTCTTTGGATACCTAATACACTTGAGCATACCATGGGAGGCTTTAGGACGCCGTGGCATGCAGCGACAGTTTTCTTTTGTGATTATAGAGACTAGCACTAGATCTAGAGGAATACAGATAAAACTTTTTGATGACACGTAAAGAAATATGTTTCTTCAGTTTATGTTTATGTTCATCTTTACAGTATAATCGAATAAATAGTAAGATTACTTTCCAGGGTCGTCAACAGGATCGACAAGAAATTTATTTCTGCACTCTGCTCATTATAATCTATGTTTCTCGTGTCGTGCGGTGCCTTTAAGTAGTCTCTTGTGATGTTCATCTTACTATGGGTAACGAAAATTTGTTTTTTGGATGCAAATGGTATTTTTAGTAGTTTATGGTTGCGATTGACAAACTTTTTTGAAGTATTTTATAATACTTGTAGTATATGTATAGGTACACAAGTACCTAATCAATTAGTGCCTTTTGAATATTAATAAAAAAAAATTACTTTTATAAGTCGATGTTTTATTGCTCTTATTCCTTTTCTAGATATATTTACATTGTATCTATTCATTCAATCGATGAAAGAAAGAATACATTAAAAACCATCCATCTGAGAGTAAAACTCGCGCATGAAAGGATTTCGAAGACGCATAGTCAATATGACATTTATTTCAAGATATTTTTACTGTTATAGTTGCATATAATATCTATGAAAATTGTTAGGGGAGGTTGGACACACCTTAATTGCTAGTGGGCGGTAAAAATAGATCATTGCAATATGTGTTTACAAAATTACAAAGATAACAGTTACGATTGTATATCCATATGTTCGACGAGGTCGGTGGCTCAGTCGTGAATGACGCGACTTTGACACCAACGCTCGTGGGTTCGATTCCCACACAAGACAAACATTTGTGTGCATGAACATGTCTACTTGTATTGATCTGGATGTTTTAAGATAGGTAGGGCGCATCAAAGCCTCCTTACAGGAAACCGCAGCCAAATAACAACTCCCTAGATTATCACTTACTCAGCTGTGAAGGGAAATATCGTGAGGAAACGCACACGTCCAAGAAATTACATTTTCTAAAGATGCGTGACCTGACCTAAGAAACGTCTCGTTTTCAACAACTCCCTAGAGGGTTGTTGTGTTCCTTCGTGTGAGTGAGGTCACCAGTAAGCTCCTAAGAAATTGCTGTGTAAACAACAGAGGAGGCACTGCTCGAGTGATATTTAATATATTACATGTGTTAATAAGCTACGGTAACTGCTTTACATCACTTCCGACGTTGTATAAAAAAAAATACAATTTACATGAAGATTGGTACGAGCAGAAAGTTTGTACACAATTCTTAGCTTCATTTTTAACCGACTTCAAAAAGAAGGAGGTTCTCAATTCGACTGTATTTCTCTTTTGTATGTTCGTTACGCGATCATTCCGCCAATATATTAATTGATTTTGATGATTCTTTTTTTGTTTAGTAGGTTCAGAGGAGGAGGTCTCATATAAATTTTATCCAAATTGATTCAGCGGTTATTGACAAAATCAATAAAATAAAAATATATACGCAGATCATGTTTTGGTTTGTGGTTGCTTTCAGCAAAAGTTTTTAATGAGGACTTTCAATCTCTGTTTTTTTTTTATTTACACCACTAAAAAGTAAAAAATAAATTATATTCAAATAAAAGAAACCGCCTTCAAATATCACCCAGGAACTAAAAAGCGAAAAATAATTGGTCACAATTACTTACGATTTTTGGAGTCGGTACCGACTCCAAACGGTTTTTTGAAGGCGGTTTGTTTTTTATTTACAAATAATTTATACTTTTTCTACTTTATTAAATTAAAACAGTATATCTGGATAATATTCAAACAGTAAGTCAAGCGTAAAAATAGAGCGGTTTAGTTATTACAGTGACAAAAGTAATTCAGAACAGAAAATCAATGAAAAGTTCAATATTTAGATTTTTAATTATGATTTTTTTTCAATGAGGCCTACACGTGCTTTAACAAAAACACACTCTTTAGGTGTAGGAGAGGTACCCATAACTCTATGTTTATTTTTCTTCTTAACTTTGTTGGCGATATGAGTATTTATAACCATAGAAGTTCTAGCTTTCTTAGTAAAATAGTCTGCGAGTAAAATGGCTGTGACATACACATAGTTTTTTTTTCATGTGCAACATCTATTTACGCGCCTTGGCAGTAAAATCGAACGGTATGTCGTGCGGCAAATGGTTTGACGCTCTCTCATGCCGTCATGCACTCTTTATGAATATATATATTTAGGAATTATTATTAAAATTAGTAGAATAAGAAAAATATATTGATATTATTAACAAAACTTTTATATGATTTTAGTATATATTTTTTATTAATTTTTATTATAAAAAAATTGAATATTCACTATTTTCACTAAGATGTTTCAGATCTGCCGGGCGTCCCGTGACGGGCACCTTTTTTTTATATACGTACGCGAAAAGAGGAGTCCAAGTCGCAGCGACAACTGACAAAAGACTACAGCGTCCTGTTAATTAACGCTGCCATGCTAGCCTGCAAGGTGCTTCTTCACGCTTCGTTTCAAGAATGCCGTAGTCTGTATGTAAGAAGGCGGAAACACATGTGCCGGCAAGGCGTTCCACTTTTTAATAGTACGACAGACAGAGAAGTGTTCTCAAAAGTGGAATAATGACATCGCAAACCTGCACGTATGGGTCTATGACGGAAGGGAGAGGGTGGGATAAGGGAAAACAGTTCTTCAGAGCACTCACCATGGTAAAGGCGGTAAATTACGCTTAGCGAGCTAATGTCCCTACGAAGTTGAAGAGGTTCTAGGTTTTTGGTGACGTCTTCGTCGTCGACTATGCGTACAGCCCGTCGCTACAACCTATCGAGAAGATATTGTGTGGATTCATCGAGAAGATACATACACATGACAAATTTTTAATCCTTGTTAGTACTTCGTTGTACAATTTTATTTGGCTGTGGACACTTTAAGGATAGTCTCTTTACATAAACGTGTACTGTTACCTGACATGGAATTGAACAAAAAGTAAATTCGTGTTCTCTGATAGTAGTAGGTACTATTTTTGGCATTTGGAGCGTGTTGAAATGCTGAATGCCTGGCATGTGGTCCGTGCGTGGAGCGATGTGCTGGACTGTTCAGATCTATTTGCCAGGACTATTAATTACTTTGAGAATCCAATCTACGTGCGTTTTACAAGCAACCTTGTCAAAATCAGCGATTCAGCCACATTAACTAGTTTTTCCTTTACTAGAGTCGTAATATCTCTTCATACTCAGACATTGCCTCGCCAAAGAATCAAAAGTTGATTATTCGTTCAACTTCTGTCACCCAATGTATATGTCTCGTTCTATTTTCAGGAACACCTTTCCTATATGAAATCTATATGTTTATCTGTGTGTGCATTTTCTGAGCGTGCGTTTGTCTGTATGTGCGTTTGTCTGTATGTGCGTTTGTCTATGTGTGTCTGTCGCTTTTTTTTTTTGAATATTCGAATTATTATTTCAGATTCGAAAAGTAAATTAAAAAGTAGAACAGGATAGTCTTAAAAACCAATATCATATTTCTTAACGAACACGGTCAAAATGGCCGACAAAGTTTTAAAAAAATAATTAAATTGTTATATTTATAATTGACGAGCCAGGTGTTCCTCTGGCAATGCAAGCTTGCGCATTCTCAACTGGTTTTTACTGTTATGAGTACGACTATTTATTTATTTATATATGTGAAACGTGCAGAGTACGTTTGTGTAGATAGTTGTTATTTATTAGGGATGGAATGGAGTTTAGTGTATAAAAAATACGTAATGTGTTTTTATACCACTGTTAAAATAAGAAAAGACATGTTCCGTTGGTTCAGGAACGCAGCAAGAAAGAATCATGAAACAGATATACAATGCGAAAGTAGAAGGATGTAGGAGCCGAGGAAGGCCAAGACTTACCAACCATGATCAAATTGATCGGCTTTATCAGAAGGTGGCTATCAGGAGGCTTAAAAACCGGCGAGCATGCATGAGAAGAGCTATGAATATTGAAGAATCGAGTGAGGTGTGCAAGGACCGAATCATGTGGCGCTCGGTTCTCTCAGGTGCATAGATTATACCACTATACTTCATTTTAAACCTCTGGACGTATCCCATAAATAAATAAACAGTTTTTGTTTACCATAGTAAATCACTATTTGTATTTACTGACATTTTCTTTGAGAAAACAATTTGAGTTTATGGTAGTATATCAATATATTTTTGTTTTTAATGGGACTTCGTATTTGAAATGGAGTATAAGGTGAAAATAAGCGTACGACCATCCTGATGGTAAGCAGTTGCCGTAGCTTGTGGACACTTGCAACATATCTGAGCAACACCGCGTGTAGCACTCGTGTGTTGCCGACACTGTAAAAACATCTTTGACACCAACGCTCACGGGTTCGATTCCCACACAGGACAAACATTTGTGTGCATGAACATGTCTTGGCCTGCGTGTTTTTAAGAGAGGTAGGTTGCGCCAAAGCAGCTCGTCTGGGGAAGTACCTTCACCTCACAGAAAACATAACAACTCTCTGGAGGGTTGTTATGTTCCTGCGTATGAGTGAGGTCACCAGTAAGCTCCTAAGGAGTTGTTGAGTTATCAGCAGAGGTGGCATCGCGCGAGTGATACTGATACATTACAAGCGTTCATAGGTTACGGTAATCGATTTACATCAGGTTGGCCGTATACTTACATGCCTCCCGACTTACTATAACAAAATCTTCACGCTCTTTTGGAAGAACCTCATGCAGTAGTCTCTTGACAAGGTTTTCGAAAAAAACCTCTAGAACCGCATAGTCCAAACGTATCCTACGATTAAAAGAGATATCAGCATCGAATAATTGGCAGTAAACGAAACTCAGTTTATTTATATGTGTCCAGCCAGTTTATTAAAATGATTTAAATAATTTTTTTACTAGCTGCACCCGGCAACTTCGTTTGCGCATATCCCGGTATCCTGTGGGAACCGCCTTTTCTTACTTTAATTCTTTTTTTGCTGCTTCTAAGGGTCGCATCGTGATACTGAGCCTATAACCTTCCACAAGAAATGGGCTAACAAATATAAAAGGATTTTTTCAAATTTGAATAGTAGTTATGGAGATTTAAACAAACAAACTCTACCGCTTTTTGTTACTATAGATTAGCATTCGAAATAGATCTATTCGCACAATTTGAAGGATAGAAATATATCTGTCCTGCTCAGTAATCTATTAAGAATAGATTCTGTTTATCGGATAACATATCTGAGCATGATTAAATATTAGTTAATACATTTGACAAGGAAAGTTTTCGTTACGCTTCGGAATTTTGGTACCGACTCTACATTGTTTATTTGCATGTAACGGGTATTTTTGTTTGATGAAAAACTGACAAATGTTAATACGCATAATTCTATCCTTTAAATACACAACTTGTGGGTGTGGGTGTTAAATGTATAGTAATAAAACACGCACAACGCATCATTTATACTTCCATACTATCACCACACCACTTAATCCCGCCACTGTGTCTCCTGTGTAGCCTGAATTAACAGCGGCGATCACCAAAAAGGCAATGAACGATGAAGTCCATTGCTGTCCCGGGGGTTAAACTACAGCTGCCTTAGACCTCACAAAGAATTTAATCAGAAGAAATTTGTAGGTGTAGGAAGTTTTCGAATTTACTTCTAATGTTACACATGTGAAAGTGTGTTTGTTTGTCCTTCTTTCACAAGAAAACGGAATAATTGAGTGATATGATCCTTTGTACAAAGATAGTGGGGGAATCCGAAAGTGACATAGGTTACTTTCTATCGCGGTAAAATAGCTCACTCCCATAAAAACGACGCGGAGGAAGCTCCGGGTAACAGTTAGTTATAAATAAAGGAAACTTCACGCACTAACCAGTTTCAACGCCATTGTTTGCTTCTTCAATTACAGCAGGCGTTAACATGACTAATGTTGATAATTATTGTGTGGAGAGATCTGAGCCTATGTGCAAATTATGTATGTATGTATAGCGGCAGGTGAGCAGTGAGGTTTTGTATATAAATATTATAGGCATCCTCCAATTTATAGGCATAACCTAAAATTTGAATAATGAGGCTATGTATAAATTGTAGTAACTATGTGATACATACATATTATAATTAAACTTGATAATTATACAGCAAGATCTAAATGTACATGGCATATTTTTTCTAAATACATAGTATGAATTCTATGTATGAAGAAGCGAAAGCAATAGTTATAAAATTTTTTATTTAGATGTCTACCTGTCATGAATCATCCAAAAACTACTAAAATTGAAGAATTTTTATATGGTGATTGCACATTCGGAATTAACCTTTTAAACTACTTCCTATTTCGAAAATATTTAGGGTTGCGTGTGGGACTTGCAAAACCAAACGAAATAGCTTAACTTAATATTAAAATGAAGCGACGAACAGTTAGTATCAACTGACTACATAATAAAATAAAAGTAGGTGGTAACTAAATGGTCTTGTCACTTCCACGTGCCCTATGTGTGAATCAATATTCAATAGCAAGTCTAATTTTGTATCCGAAGTGAGTCATGCATGTCATTGCGTCACAATCAAAACACGTTTGACGTAGTAATAAGCGTGAAGCAGTTCGATGTTTCGATACGAACTATTACATCTTCGGTAGTATAGTGGTAAGTATCCCCGCCTGTCACGCGGGAGACCGGGGTTCGATTCCCCGCCGGAGAGATGCTTTTTACAAAACGAAATTTTATTACAGACTTCTCAAGATATTTTTTGTAAATAATATATTGAATGTATAACAATAATAAATTTATTGTATTTAATTTATTGTCATGCAAACAGTAAGTATTTAAAGTGTCAATCACTTATTCGTTTATAAGTATGAAATTGCCGTTGTGTAATGAAGAAAATGAAGGATCTTGTATTTTTCGTATTAATTTTCATTTTTTTTGGGAAAGAGAAATCTGAATTTTATGAAACTTTGAAAAGACATGGTTATTTATTGCGATATTTGTTCTAATAAAAATTTAAATTGTTACAAAATTACATGTAGTCATAGTACCTAATGTTTAACACTCAAGTACTAGACTTTAAAAACTATAGGATTATTCGATGGGCCAGGGTTGGATGCAGAGCATCAGAAAATTATTGGCTATGGAAATTAAAATTATACTTGTCTACTATATTTGTCTAAAATTTTTGTACTACGTTTCTTTTCTCGTCGATTTTGATTATAATTAAAATAAAAAGGCATTGGTATATAAAATTTTACATGCTAATATTGCATATTTTTACCACCTGATGTAAAGATATTACTGTAGCCTTTTAACGCTTGTACCACATTAGTTAATACTCGCGCGATGCCACCTCCGCTGTTAACACAGCAACTCTTTAGGAGCTTACTGACCGTACTCACGAACAGGAACACAAAAACCTTTCGGAGTTGTCATTTAGCTGCGGTTTTCTGTTATGTGGAGGTACTTCCCCAGGCGGAGAGCTTTTAATGCGCTCTTTTAATTTAAGCCCATCTACATCGAATTACTTTATTTTAATGATTGATTGTTATATATATATAGGTATATATATATTGTAGGAGAAGTTACGCAGCGCCATCTAGTCCCAAAGTAGTTTGTGTTATAAGTACTAGAAAACTGATAAACATACGTAAATACATTTTTTTTTGTAAATATACTCGTATACTTATGATACACAAAAAACACCCAGTCAACACAAATGTTTTTCTTATATAGGCATCGAACCAATACATTTATATATATATATATATATATATATATATATATATGATATTGATCGAATAAATAAATACTTTATAGAAGTAACACAGTTCAGTACCTATAGGGCAGTAAAGGGCACTGGTATCCAATACACGAGTTGGCAAGCTTGTCTTTTTAGGGTTCCGTACCCAAAGGGTAAAACGGAACCCTATTACTGAGGCTCCGCTGTCCGTCCGTCCGTCCGTCCGTCTGTCACCAGGCTGTATCTCATAAACCGTGATAGTTAGAGAGTTGAAATTTTCACAGATGATGTATTTCTGTTGCCGCTATAACAACAAATACTAAAAAATAGAATAAAATAAATATTTAAGGGGGCTCCCATACAACAAACGTGATTTTTTTGCTCATATTTGCTGGATATTGATAACGGCAACAGGTAGACGCTTGAAATATTCACAGAATATTTAGTTATATATTTGCTTTAAGAATAAATAATTAAATTAAAATAAAACAAATATTTAAGGGGGGCTCCCATACAACAAACGTGTTTTTTTTGCCGTTTTTATAGATAATGGTACGGAACCCTTCGTGCGCGAGTCCGACTCGCACTTGGCCGATTTTTTTGAATAGGTAGTCAAACGCATTGTCCGTACGTATAGGTCGGCATGCTCTTATTATCTCAACTCCCGCCCTCAACCTATTCTTTATAATTTCCAGAATTTACTGCACCAATTGTTGTCCTCAGTGTATGTTACAACCAATCTCTTTACGTAAAGAACTATTATTGTTATCGATCTTGCAAAAGAGTGGTTTTTTTTATTTGATCCGGTATCTGACTATCAAGTCCTCAGAAGCTTCCTGGTGACCTCACTCACTCTCACAATAAGGAATTGCCGGCAGAGGTTTTATGGAGCTGCATTCCTAGCCAAGCTGCTTCAAATCTTCAAAACACAATGTACGAGTGACACTGTATACATCGACGGCTTTGTAACAAGCCGTTGACTTCACGTAGACAATTCGTAATGACCAGGATTTTATCATATTCGTGACTTTTCTCAAAATATTGATATAAAACTTGGAGAATTTACTATGGCCAGAAATACAGTCACAATTATAACAGTTAGACACAGTTAGATCAAATTACTTAAAAATTTTATGTAACCTGTTTTGTGTGCTTCCACCACCAATTAGTTCATGTGAACTAGCGCCGGCCGGCACCCAATCATTACCGTTAGTAGATGCAACATGCCGTCGCTGCCATGGCTGCTCCGGAACCCTGTGCCTCGACTGCTGCGGTCGTCCTCGCGATTGATAGATATGTAGATAACACTTTATTCATTTTACATAAACACATACAATGAAACATAGAGTACAACAGGATTACAATAAGGAACATTACAATATGAAGTAAATGATAGTGCTGGCAGTACGCACCTCACATTATCACTGCATTAAATTAATAAGTATTGGGACTACAAAGGAATACTGAATAAAAATATAGACAGAGAAGCATACACAGGTAGACTTATACGTACCGACACAAATAACATAAACATAATGTACTCGTATATACGTATAAGGTAATTGGTGTAATATCGTGTGTGTCGCAGAGAAACGGAAGGGCTACAGCTCGCGGCTGAATTACTCGCGTAAACGCAAGTCACTGGTTTTCAGCTATGACTCAAGAAGAATCGCGAGAGGCAAGCAAGAATCACTTGAACAGGAGATGTATTGTAATTTATACAGATTAGATTAACGACATTCAAGTAAACTTCATAGGCATAACATACGAAAAATATGGTGATCACGGTAAATATACAACAAAATGAAGCAGGATTGAAAAGAATGAAGAAGAGTTAGTGAAGGAAGCAAGATGATTAGGACAAACTCACAGCATCTAAGCCATGGTACAAGCGCCAATCGAACTGCAAACCCTCCAGCAGCGTCAATTTTAATTGTTTTTAAACATGTATTTGGACGAGATTGTTCTTATTGGAGGAGGATGTTGTTCCAGCACTTAGTAGTTTGGTTAGTTGCCGGTCATCTGGAACAGAAACCGCATGCACCCGTCACCGTTGCTGCCATGACTGCCTGCCTGATTGCCCTGGTCGTCGCTGGCATGTTATTCTAATGACTAACATCTACAGCGCCTGAG
Organism: Pyralis farinalis; assembly: GCA_947507595.1. Lineage (NCBI taxonomy): Eukaryota > Metazoa > Arthropoda > Insecta > Lepidoptera > Pyralidae > Pyralis > Pyralis farinalis. The sequence goes on along the minus strand of OX382269.1, from coordinate 11,208,709 downwards.
GATGCCTCGTAAAGTGGCGAAACACGTGTCACGGAGATGACTGGCATGTCATATCAGCAACGGCAGCGGAAGCATGCGGTTTTAGTTTATATATTTCTGTAAATATTTATGCTATAAATATTTTTTTCAAAGGAAACTGGTAGCTCTTGAGATTAACGTATTCAAAAAAGATACAAGTTCATCAGCTTTCCATAATCGTACTACAATAGCTTCAACATATTGCTTCACCGCTGTGGTTGCTTATTGTGCGGTTTCAGAAAAGTTTTCTCGGCATAAGATTTTTAGAGAGTCTGAAATGCACGAGTGACACTCTTGGTGTAGCAAATATACTAAGGATACGGTAACTCCTTACCATCAGGCGGCCGTAATCTAGTTTTTAGTTAGTGTTTGGTAGTCACGTATGCTAGATGCGAATCTATACGTCCTAATATATACAAATCAACATACAGATAAGAACGAAATCAGAGTTCAGAGACACACGATAATAAAAGTTCTATGCATATTGTCCAGTCCAATCGCACGCTCGCCTTGTGTAGCTAGCTGTATGTTTCGTGATATATCTTGCCAGTATTCAAAATCATTGAAGCCAACTAAGGTATTGACAAATTACTTGTCGTTTTGTGTGATGCTTTTCCTTGCATACACGACTAATATTAGTCTATTAGTGTTTTTATTTTAGTCAGTATTACGTTTTTGCGTGATGTGAAAGGATGGGAAACCAAAAAGTGATTCAATATTTAGTGGCGTTCGCAGGTATGTTGATTTAAATTTTACTCATTTTAAATTCGTACATTTAAGTGAAATTATATATATTATATTGTTAAAAATTGGCGCCTACTTTATGTTAAAAAGACTATTTTATATTAAATCATTGAGTGAGTTGTTAATTTATTAGTGAAAATTACATAGATTGGAAAATGTATTTGTAGCATATATATTATCAAGCTCATCTAAAATATCACATGCAGCTACATTTTAGTTCTTATTGCGTACATCATAAGAGTGATATTAAGGTCAAAGTGTAACGGTTGACTAATGAATACTGTAAACATGTTATGATTAAAACATGTTATTAACATTTTTGTTTTGACGAAATTTAATAGACATATAATTACAGAGAAAAATTTCAGTAAATATCTATTTATGAACTCAAAGAACATTGAGAGAATTGTCAGTCATAAATGGATATTCATATAGATATCTACAATATATTAGATAAACGAGTATAGAAAAACATTGACGGTTATCATCTGGAACGTGGGTGATGAAAACTTTACGTAATTTTAATAACTATTACATTGCATACCTACAGAGGTCTCGTCATAAATCTGTGATTGTAAATACTTAGGTATAAATTCACAGTTCCTTATGGATCTTTATTATGAAAAAGGTTAATGTTTAGACGACGACATTTGAAGTAAAAATCCTTATATGTGTTCCACAAAATGTTTGATAATGGAGGTTTATGTCCGATATCAGTAAAATTTGAATAAAATGTAATTAGGTACGTAATAAACAGTTTGTCCGAAAAATCTATACTTAGGTAAATTTTAAGAGATCTCTGCCCTTCTTAGTGAACCTGACTCTTAAAACTACACAGGAAACACTAAGAATAAATTTCTAGGAGGATAAACTCTGTGTCACACTCTGTGTAATCTGGTATAAAAAATCTGACAAGTGTGCGTGCCGCACGTATATTATAAAGCTTAAGAATAAACAAAATAGAAAAAAATCTGGATTTTTGTGCTGCAATATTTAACTTCACACCAAATTTATAGATTTTAAGACAACCGTTCCGAAACTTATGACCATGATAGTACATATAACCTATGACCCTAAAAAATATCACACACTATATTAGAACGTAACGAACGTAACATATGTATTTGACATAGTTTTTGTTAAATTGACTCACAGTATTTGTATAGCACAAGACCGAGCAAGAACAAAACCGAGCTTGATGTAAATTTTTATGTTACTAAGAAGGAACGAAAATGCCGGGCAACAAAGAGACCTCCTAAGGGTTCCGTTTTTATGGTAGCGAACTCAATGCGTGCCAATTAGTTCCCACTGGGTTCGGAACCATAATAAAACCTTACTACTAGGGTTCCGTTAAGGTTCCATTGTCCGCACGTCGGTTACATGACTGTATCTTTAAACCGTAATGGTGGCACTTGAAATTGCCTTAGCGGTCACACCGCTATAAAAAATATATATTTTTTCACTAAATGTTATACGGTGGTACAGAACTTGGCTGGTATTTTTCTTTTGAAGGATGGAACCTAAAATATTGTATAAACAAAACGTAGTTTTATGGACTAACCAAAAAGCAGGAAAATATTTTTGAAGTCATGTAAATAGTGTTCGTTTGTGAAGTCCTGTAGCTTACAGTTTAGCCAATTTTAGAGATTTATAAGAGTGCGGTGTCGGTAGATTTGGGGATAAAGATATCCCCCTTATATAACAAGGCATGCCTCTTAAAGCCAGTAGTCGTTTAAAGAAAAAGATACAACTCCAAACTTTAACATTTTTATTGTTTTCCAAAGTAAAGGGGTGACAGTTCAATAGCAATTGAAAGCATCGACTGCTGCTTCACCAGACTGGAATCTTTAACCATGAAACGTATTTACTATTTTAGGAAATGTAAAGTAATAGTTAGGGCTCAGGTCAGGACTGTGTGAAGGATGATCAAGAATTTCTACGTATTTGTGCTTCAAATACTCATTTTTTTTTACCAGCACTGTGTAAGCTTACGTTGTCATGGTGTAGTATGATGTTTCGCTTTTGGATCAGATTTCCAAAGCTCGACCATGACTATGGTAAACAATTTATCGTACAAATGTATGTATGGTATGGTTATATACCATTCTGCATTAACCGTTCTACCTTCAAGTGCAATCGTCGCAAAATGATCGGTTTTCGCAACGGACGTGTCCACCATCTTTTGAGTGCTTCGTGAGCGAACAACTTTAGTTGACTTTGGCTCGATTTGGACATAGACCACACATTGTAGATTATTGTTTGGAATCAGGGATCGTAGGCAAGATAGATAGATCTACGATTACTCATCACTGATGATGTCGTAGCCGTTATTGATTTTCCTCAGTTGCTTTTGAAGTTTTCTTAGACCATCTGACGTGGGCCGCTTTATAATCGTCGGAAAGCAAATATGGGATCCAACGGCAAACTAGATTTCTCACATCAAACACGCAAGATGCTCTCATGCAAGATCTTCAGAATAGTTGCCCCTGAAATGCCTAATAACGCCTCTATCTCTCGATATGCCTCATGTCGATCTTCGAGAATTAGTTGTCTCACAGCAACTATGACTTTTTGGATTTATTTCTAAGATTGGTGGACTACGCTGTAATTCTAAATACCGGCATCCGGCAGTTCGCATACATGTGGTTTCATCATGGAACACAGATGTTAGCTATTTATAATACACTGAGCCGTGTTAAGCATCTTCAAAAGTTATTAAAAACTATTGCACTGACATTTTCTTTAATAATTATAATTTTCATACGTACCTTGACAGATTCAAAACGACGCTGTGATTAAACAATAGTACCTATCCTAAGACTTACTTCAATTGTTTTGGTAATTTGAATATTGAAAAGTGCATAATTCAAAATTCTCGGAAATGTATCTTCACGACAGAACTTAAAGGGTATGCCAGGTATATGACAAAACAATGAAATAATATAACGTAGGTACGGAAATTGTCATAATTCTCGTAAGTTATTGGCAGACATTTGTCCGGAATTGAAATTTTTGAATTATCCATTTCTTTTACTCTATATACCTAACATGGCTTTTTCAGATAGCCTGTACATATACTAACAAACGTTCGCAAAACATATCGACTCGCATTATTGTGTCGTATCAGAAAATAAATAAGCTATTATGAATATGTTGATCTACATGTATGACCATGTGATGTCATCATAGTGACAAGAGACAAGATAAAAATGCCGCAAAAATTGCCTGTTTGTTTGATTGCAAATTGTCCATTCGCGATCGCACGAATTATAACGGTAACACAATACGGTAGTTAATGATAATTAAATGTATAAAAAATAAAGATAAAAGTTTTTCCATTTTCCATTGGGCCCTCATGGGTACTTATACACACAAAACACACCCTAATTTTAGAAATGAAGTTTTATTGCATTTCATTAATTTTTCATAGGTTTCAATTTTTTTTTAATTTACGAGCATTTCGGAAATGACCATTGTCGAAGAAGAAATGTCGAAAGAAACTTGTCAATATAGGTAGTTTTTCAAATCGTTATTTAATACTAGTAAATAACAGCAAGCTGTGTAGGTAGAGCTGATATTTTTTAAATTTAAAAAATATTTAAATATTTTATTTTTAATTTTTTTAAAATATATGGAACCCTGTACGACATCTAGCGACGAGTGCTGTTACTTTTTCTGTTGATGGGAGTGCAGTGCAGACTCTGCACTGCAGAGTGGCCGGCCATACGTTTTCCCATATGTTTTTTTTTCTAATTGGAACGATTTTGGACCGTTCTTCCTCACCAACGAACATTTAAATTTCAAATTAAAGGATACAAAACTACAATATGTTAGCTATTAGTGTGTCGATTTTGGAGTTTCTCACTATTACCGTCTAAACGCTAGCTGGATGACATCAGTCTACCCCAAACGGCAATTTTGAGGGTAATGTGGCTCCGCTGGCTATCGCAGCTCTGCCAATTGCAATAAATACATATATGTCAGTATAGTGCTACAATAATAAGTCATTTTTGCCACCATGTTTTTTTATTATACTACGACAGATACTCGTAGCAAACAAGCAGTGCAATTACATATATGTGTATATGGGATAAAAGATAAATTCCAAGTGTGGAGCTATTGCCTCAATAATAATTGTATTATTTTTTTAAAAATATCTTAATGTATATTCCCCAATTTTAAGGTTCAACTGTTTAAAATTATTTCACTTGATTAAATATGTGTAAATTGGAAATTTCCACCAAAGTCGTACATTCTCTTATAATTTATTACTCGGCAGCAACATTTCTTAAAAAATGACTGTCCTTTCCTTAAGAACCATGTTGTAGTCCGTTGGGACGCTCTCGGCATGGAGTTCATTTCACAACTTAAGTGTTGTGGGAAGAAAACTTTTCGTGACCAAACAGTACGCTACAATTGCATTTCCAGTGTGTGAGGCTCAATTCCTCGGCGACGGCGAGCGGACTTACAGTCAGGCGGACTATATGCTTGTTTTCCATCTTATTAGTGTAATAGAGAAGAATAGGGAGTTTAACGTTATTTCATGAGCAATCTTAGTGCTAAGATTATCTTTATTGAATAGGATTTCATTGCCAAACTAGTTATTTAGTATCAATTTTACAAAACGGCGATGTTGTATGAAATATGTGCTAAACGCATTATAATGCAATTTATACTGTTTTGACATGCTAATATTTAATTGATTTAAATGCGGAACGTTTTTGAATACATGCGGAAATTACGCGACCAAATGTTCGACGTGTAGGTACCTAAATGATTCTAAACCGTCACATAATATTGTAAGGAGCAATGAGTGTCTTCGCCACGTAATTTCGCTGTTTTTAAATTTAATGTTGCTCTACTAAACTGTAAAAGATGGGGTGGATGGATCCACAGATAAGTTGCGAAAACTTCTCATTTATATATTACCTGTATATGAATCAATTAATAACAAAATATTTTTAAACTACTACTACAGTGTCAAGTTGCAATATATTATCTCCTGTACTAAAATGTGTCTGTTAAGACAGAATAGAATATACCTACACAGAATTTTATTTACAAACAACACTGTTATCCTCTAAAAATAGCGTAATATAAATCAGGGAAGATGAAACAAACAATGTCGTAATTGAAATTACGACTTTTCCGAATTCACTAAAATGGGTAACTAAACATTTAATTAGGCATGTTTCGTAGTATCTATTTATTAGAATGAATTATGTATCGCTATTTAGTTTTGGCACTCATACATACGAATTCGCTGTAGTAATATCGAAATTATTTTCTATTTCAGTGTCTCTAGCGGCGGTTACTTCAGGGGTGAATTTAACATGGACTACGTCTGTTATACCGAAGTTTCGCAACAACGAAACCGACGTTCAACTCTCAGCTGTGAGTAAATATGTGTTCATTAATATGAACAATCAATTAACATGTATATATGTACGTGATGTGTCTGTTAGTTTGAAGTTCGTCGCTCGTTCGTCTAAAGGACAATTGAAAACAAATGACTATTCTGATCAACAATCATTATCAACAACTCAAACTGCATCGTCTGTGCATGTATATATGTGATTATGTTGATAAACGAAGATACAATAAAGATAAATAAAGATATTGCTACAGCGATAATGTTAATAATGTTATAGTTCAATTAGATAGATCGTTGTCTTGGTTTCTTGCAATTTGTGCTAACTTGCAAGTTTAATAAGCACGTTAACCGTGTCCTGATTTTGGCACCCTAGGGAAATGAAGAATTTTTGTACTTACTGACACTTGCAAATCGCGCTGGCTCCCTCTTCACTCCTTTCTATCTTTCACTATGCTGTTTCCTGTTATTTTGATCTAACTGAAAAACAATTGTCAAGTTACTTACGAGTAAGCTAAATTTGATCAAGTTTTTCCGTTCAAAATCTTCATATTTGGGTCGCATTTTAACTTTGTAAATATGATCATGCCAGGTCGGAGCTGGGACATTCAACACGTGATCGATCGATTACAATACTGAATGTTCGTAAATTCCTAACAAACATGATAGGACTTCCATTTACCAGGAAATGCTGAAGAACAGAACTTTCAGACTTTCCTTTATTGCGTTCCTATATGGTGTTGAAAGACCTTTTACTCAATGTTTTGGTACGTTTCTTTAACCAGATATCTTTAATAAAATGGTAAAATTAATGTAAAATATAATGATGGAATTATGTCCACTACTAGAGGTAAAAATATGAAATCACAAGATATTTATGTGTATGGACAATGATGACACAGAGTTGTAATTATAAATAATGCAGTAATGTATACAATTTCATACAGATAGGTATACATACACACACACGGGTCGAGCCCGAGCAGAACATAATTGACGCATAATTGACGACGAAGAGGTCAACAAAAACCTAGAACCTATTCAACTCCGTAGGGACATAGGCTCTCTAAGCGTATTTTACCGCCTTTACCATGGCGAGTGCTCTGAAGAACTGTTTTCCCTTATCCCACCCTCTCCCTTCCGTCATAGAACCACACGTGCGGGCTTGCGATGTCATCGTTCCACGGTAGAGAATATCTCTTCGCGTACCAAAAAGTTCGGCAACTCCTATCTTTGTCGTACCATTAAAAAGTGGAACGCTTTGCCTGCACATGTGTTCCCTCCTTCCTACTATATGGGATCCTTCAAACGAAGCGTGAAGAAGCATTTTGCGGGTCAGCATGGCAGCGTCAACTGACAGGATACGGTATGTAGTATGTTGTCAGTTGCAGTAGCGATTTGGGCTCCTCTTTCGCTTACCATCAGGCAAAGAGGAGCCACTATGCTGAACTAGTATAAAAAAAAGAAACCGGGAACACACATTCATACCTACATATCCTGACACATTATAGATATGGATCAAAATTAAATTGTTAATAGTGCACTTGTAAACATCGTTACTATAGATTATGATATGTTACTGATTGCCGCAACTTCATTATGTTGACGCTAATGATATAAGCTTTACCTTAGTGTGGGCTCATAGGCCGACGAACATTTATAATGATTGTGTGGTTTGTACCTTGCAGCGAGATACAATAAATCATTCACCTTAGTTTGGAATATAGAAATTAATTGCCTAGAATTAAAAGTAATCAAATTACAATTATTATTCTATTCTGTATACTATATAGAATTCTTGTATTCTAGATTGAATAATTGTATAGGTTACAATTTGAATAAAATACTATTCTATTTAATATATTCTGATTTTGATATATACTTCGATTGACCTTATATGTATGTTTGAAATTAGGTTCCTAAGTTTCTATAACGGACATAGTATGAGGTCGAAATAAAAGTCACTTTTGAAAAGTGGGTCATAAATATCAAACATGTGTCACATCAAACAGGTGGGCGCGAGACAAAATTCTTTCATTAGTGCGATATCCGATAGTTACAGCAAAACAATTCAATGTTTTATTGCTATTGTTCTCTGTAGTTGTTTAAACGAGTTGGTATTATTTTAATGATAATGGGTACTTTTGTTTGAAGCAGACGTCTTTTATTGCTCTTACATTTTACAAACGTGATTATTTCAAATATTGTGTAGAAATTATGGTAACACTTAACTTCTTGGGTTTTAATGCATTTTGCTAAGAAAACCAATCCGGTTTTCTGCATAGTAATTACACAAATTTCATTTATGTGTTAAACAAGATCATAATTTATTTTCGTAGTACAGTGTACTGAATATTTTGTTACGTTGTTTTCGTATGGGAGTCATTCTTTCAGTCATTTATTCATCCAATATTTTGAAAACAAGTTTTCACGCTTTTAATATAATTTTATGGCGACGCACGCAGTTCACAGAAAACCGCAGCCAAAGAACAACTCCCTAGAGTGTTGTTGTGTTCCTGTGCGTGAGTGAGGTCACCAGTAAGCTCCTAAGGAGTTGCTGTGTAAGCAGCAGAGGAGGCATCGCGCGAGTGATACTCAATATGTTACACGCGTTAATAGGCTACGGTAACTGCTTTACATCAGGTGGACCGTTGCTTGCATAACTCCCGACGTTGTACAATAAAAAAAAAATACTTATTTATGGTTAGAATTTGTATCTTCTTCTTCCTAGCGTCTTTCCTAATCTATTAATATTGACGAGGTCCACTAACTGAGCCTAAGTTAAAGAGTTGGCGGAGATACTGATATTGGCATTGTGCTACTGGCGTCAGAATTCCACGACAGGGTTTAGTGTTAGTTAGAATGTAGTTTTTTTACTAATAATTACGTATGTTTCAGTCGGATATATCATGGATTGCTGCTATCGCATCCCCTGGGTTCATGATGGGCAGCCTGACGTCGAGTTTCGTGTCCGACAGGTTTGGGAGAAGAGCTACGTTATTGGCTAGCTCGATACCCATGACGATCGGGGCGGTAATTACATAATACCTATTTCATGGCAGATGTTGCCCCTGGTTCCACCCTGATTTAGAGGAGGACTCGTAACGTTACGCAGTTTGTCAACGCGTGAGAGGTACTCCTTTGTATAGCAAGCGTTCTTAGTCTATGGTAACTGCTTTACTTTGTTTGCGACATTGCATACGAAAACTGATCAAGAATAAGACATTATGTATGATTATATATGCAAATAAATGGAATATTTCTATGGACATTTCTATGGATTCTCTGATGCTATACATACGTGAGTGAGGACACCAGTAAGCTCCTAAGGAGTTGCTGTGTAAGCAGCAGAGGAGGCATCGCGCGAGTGATACTCAATATGTTACACGCGTTAATAGGCTACGGTAACTGCTTTACATCAGGTGGACCGTATGCTTGCATAACGCTGTAGGCTGTAGGTCTGATGCTATACATCAGAGAATCCATAGAAATGTCCATAGAAATATTCCATTTATTTGCACATATAATCATACATAATGTCTTATTCTTGATCAGTTTTCGTATGCTGTAGTCTATGGCCGACTGCAAAGGAGAATGTCCATTGTTGAATGGCGTTTGGTTTCAATATTATTTCTGTTGTGAAGAAATGATTCTGGCTGCAATCCAAAGCGCTTTAACTATATATTCAAATAAAAGTACCTTTGTTTATAAATATCTCCGGATTTACAAGAAAAACGCCAATAAAGATCTTCATTTTAGGTTATTTTTTGACCGGTAATATCACCTACATATTATCAATGATATTATAGTATAACATCATTGCATATTATGGTTGTATTATAGGTAGCTGCTAGATATAATATATTTGAGGTTTAGATAAGATAAGATTAAACCATTTGTTCTTTGGCTTCGAACTTCGAACCTACCCGGTTAACGTTTTAAAGTTAACTGAAACACCGGCGAAACGAACTATAGGTATAGTATCGTATAGAACAGAACAAAAGCGGAAACATCAAACCTACCTATTTGACATTTATCAATTCAAGACTCCCATTAATGGTGCCGTATATTAATAGTTTGTTATTCGTTAATTAATTTTTAAATTTCTTCTTTAGAATACACGTAAGTCGTGAAAATATACATGAAGAGTTTATCAATTGTTATTGAAATATACGTAATATGTATAAGTTTTGCAATAAATTGTAGATTGTTGCAATTATTTTCAATTAACTGCCTTTATTCACTCGAGTGCCTTATTTACCTTTGAGTACTGGCAATAATTTCAATTAAATGGCGAACTGAAACTTATTAACCGAGGTTCATATTTTTGGGAGACGTATTGAAAAATAATGATTTGATTTTTAATGTAAACTTAACCGTGCACTTGAAACCATGAATGGGCATTTTCTTCTCCAATCGTGCTAAAGTTTCGTTTACTTGTTGGCAGGGTGCATTACATGCAGAGGTTGGCTCAGTAAATAAGAGAGTAGCTGACATATGAACGTTAAATTAAACATCTCATCTTAACTTAACGAAAGTATGTTTTTTTTTTAGATAGTTGTATTGTCCACAGCAAATGTAGTGTTGATGTGTTTCACAAGATTTTTGTGGGGCTTTGGAACAGGAATGATTCTGACGGTAAGTACGGATATTTTCACAGTAGTGTATATTCCCCACTTAAATTTATACCCTATTCTTGTGATTCCGATGTCCCGATTTCATTTCAGAGGTATAGAGCAGATTCCACAAAGTTGCTCCTATGCATTGTAATTGGACAGTGTTTTTAAGCCGTCCGATGGCCACTGACTTGCCTTTATTTATTTATTTCTAAAAACATACATGAGTTGACAGTGTGGTACCAAAACACTCATATACTTATATGTAAATTATAGTAATTACTTACTTAATTACAAATAACAGTTTCGCTGGATTTTTCTATGTATGAATAATCATAAATAATCACATGTTCAAAAATTTATCAAGGCTACATTTGGACATCGCTGGTAAATATCACTTAGTATTGCAATATTTCGGGACGTAGGTGCATTCTGTGCGCGACAAGTGCGCACGGGCGGCGCCACAGCGGTGAACAGTCGATGCGGGCGGCGCAGCCCTTCTACTTCACTATTACGATAGGGAGCAACCGAGCTCATTGGCTGGCATACCTGATAATAGTGTACTACCTGCTGAATCGTACGTCTAAATTCTAGGGTATCCACCCCAACCTTGTCCCCTACAAAGAAAGATGGCCTAAGAGAAGGATGGTATCCATATTGCCATTTATAGATAAACCTAGCATTTTTTTTAAACCTTTTCAACCAGCGTACTTAATTTCATGCGGATTCCACACCACGGTACCATACTCAAGCCCTACTGCGGACGTAAGCATTGTAGATCACTATTGCAGTTTTTGCATTCGAAAACTGCGGAGAGACTCTCATAACAAAACCTACAGTCTTGCTCATACGATTACATATCGTCCGCGCATGAGTGTGAAAGTCTAGTGTCGGAGTAGGTGTAAGCCAAGATCGCGAATTTCTTCCACTGTCTCCAGAGCTGTTTCGTGAAGGATGTATGAATGTCTAATGGTAAAAGTTATTATTTGACACTTTGATACATTTAAGGGCAGTCTACTCGATATACTCCACTTCTCAACAGAGTTTGTCTTTTTGAAGCATCTCCACGTCTTCAGCATGACTAATTCCGAAATATAACGTCGTCTGCAAACATTAGACAGTTAGCAATCGTGACGACCTTTGGCATATTATTAATCATAATTAGGAACTGCTTAGGTCTAAGTGTACTCCCCTGGCTTACTCCTATTGGAGTACATGCTGCTGATTCATACCCTGCCAGCCGAACGTATTGACTTCTGTTGGACAGGTAGCTGGCGATAAACTTCAGGAGGTTAGGAGTGAAGCCAATACTTGCAAATTTCTGCAACAGTATATCATAATCCACCAAATCAAACGCCTTCTGGAAGTACAGGTATATTGCGGCGACTTGACGACAGGCATTCATTTCAGTGTGTATATAATCGATATAGTTAACGAGTTTAGTGATGGTTGACATATCCCATGTTGGTCATCATCTAGCCAGACTCCAATCTGCTGTTTAATTATTTGATCGATGCTGATCTCAAAAAGCCCGGATAAACCGCTTCAGGTCTATTCGTGCGTATATATGATTTTGTCTTACCCTTCGGGACAGGTGCCACTCTCGATGTTTTCCACCGCACCGGATATTTTGACTCACGCCGAGCAAACTTTAATTATTTTGAATTTGGAAAGCGTTTGTTATGTTAAAAGCTTCTTTCGATTTCCCGTCGTTTTACAATTTTTTTTCGTTTTTATTATCAAATTATAACATGGATTGGGATGTTAAAGAAAATAGGGTTGCAGTGATTGCTTTGCAAAAAGTGGGTATGAAGCCGTCGCTCATATTCAAGGCACTTATGCCAGCCGTAAGTTCGTATATAGTCCTATCGATACCATATCATAGTATACCAACATTTCTCTGGTGAAGACTATAAAAGATTAGGGCGACCGCGTGATGTTACGAGTAGAAGTACAAAGGCTGTTAATACTGTTAAAGCCAGAATTCGCCGAAACCCCATTCTGAATAAAAAAAAATATCGCGAGAAATGAAGATTCTCGCTAGAACTCTGTCGCGTATATTTTTGCTGAAACCTCCATAAATTTTATTAAGATTACATTACTTCATAAAAAAATGCATATTCATATGTAATAGAATTTATGGCCGGACTAGGTACATGCAAAAATGGTTCCGTTAACACCGAAATACAGCAGGGCCGATCGCTGCCCGACTTTTCAGTTTTTTAGCCGCATGACATAACCATTGTAAAATCAAATAATTTGGTTGTCTTCATAGATACGCACCGGGTTCGATTTGTATGTGTGCGCGCCCGTACCATCCCGTACGTGTGCGTCGTCGCACGCATACATTGACAAAATTTATCGTTGCTCAAGGTACGCCAGTCGTGGCTACGCCGTGCTTAATACCGCACACTCCCACGCACGCACCGCCACTGCGCTCCCGCTCGTAATAATTTGTACGTGTACCTACCTACTTTAACTACAAATTCGTAAAGATGGCTAAAAAGTAATAATAATTTTTTTGTTTGTATGAAATGTGTAATTTTGTTATAATAACACAAATTTCCTACAGAAAAAAGTACTTTTAATGCCTATCATTTTAGGCTACTGTAAAATATTAAATTTCCGAATATAAAGATTATAATTTTGATAAGTGTAGTAAATGAAATAGTAAAAAATAGTTTAGTGTCAAAAAAAATGGGTGCGTATACTTATTTATGTACGCGCGTGAGAAGTTATACTTCAGTATAGTCCAGTCCAGGGAATTGTTATTTTGCTGCAGTTTTCCGTGAGGTAATAACGTCACTCACTTGCATGAACACAATAACCCTCCAGGGAATTGTTATTTGGCTGCAGTTTTGAGCATATTTTTCGTGACTTAATGAGTGGTTTAGAGGGCAGCTTCAACCTGTTACTTTTGTGTTGCAGTATCTTAAAATTTCACTCATCATTTTTTCATAACGTGCCTAAAGGAGTATATAACTTCAATACAATAGTCAGCTCCTGGTCTATGTACAAAAAATAAATAAGAAAAACTTTATATTATAGATCCCGATGATTCACCTACAGGGGAAAATTGTTTTGTATATAGACAATGCATTTTTGACGATTGTATAAACTATAAGCGACAGCCCTACGTGTTTAGGCTATTATCCTTCACTCAGGGGTCGAGTCGGCCTACTTGTTTGATTATACGAGAACTGTTGATTCGTTATACAATCGACGTTCACAAAGCCTCCCGTTGCACTTGCTGTTGTGTCGGCATAGCGTTCGGTCTGACTAGCGTCTAGTGTTGGTATATATTTTAGGAAAATTGAACTAAAATAATACGCAAAACAATCTGTTGTTAGTTGTCCGCCTAAACGGCAGTCATTCATCGTATCATATGGTAACATCCAAAGTCTTAACTTACACTTCGAAATTGAAGGAGCTCGGAGCTCGTTAGACGTCAGTTTGAGTGTTCGATTAGAACCGTGCTTCCCGAAGTAGTCTATATTGACCCCGTGGGCTCGATTGCAACAAGTAAGGGGTTCATCAGATTCAAACATTAGTTGGCAGGAGCTCTACAGAGAGAAGGAAATGGGTTTACGGAACAAAAATGATTGAAAGTCTCCGGATTAGACTATAGTTTCTCATACTTATTCTTAAATCACCCTCTTTGATAATCATCACTTTTTAGCGCCCAAACTCGTTACCATCAGTATCAAAATAAAGTTAATTGTATATTATAATATAGTTATGCTGAAAAATACGTTTCAATTCAAACCTCTATGTTTGAATTATTCAATTCCGAAAATCATATTTTAGACTTCCATTTTAATGTACTAATGTCCATTTATGCGGCATTAACAAGTCTTCAATAGCCCATTGAAAGATTCTAACGCCAACTATAGCCCATTGAAAGATTCTAACAAGGTGGCGTTATCGCACACTTTGAAAAAGGCTAGATTTGCCTGACACGTGTAATGTCGTTGTCGATTTCTTCGAAACATGCGTATACAGGTACTTACGTAATACAGCCAGTCGTTTGGTAAAAACATGCTTTTACAAGGTTACAACAATTCAGTTATGATGGCCTATTTGTACTAATGTGCATCAGTAAATCATAATGAGGTGTAATGAGTAGAATAAAAAAGAGGGCAATTATGACTTTTTATAGATATTATCTCATTAACGAGCATAAGCGATTTCAATTATCTACTATATATATACATGTAAGAAGTATAATATAATGACTCTGTCGTGGGCCCCACATATCAATGAAGTCAGTCGTAGGATTTTCGCATCCCTCCACACACTTCGACGACTGCATTTTTTTCTACCGTTGGAAACTAAGAAGTTGTTGGCTAGTTCCCTTCTTCCTTTGCTTGATTACGGTCAAGTCGCGTATCTAGAGTTACGAAGAGTTATTGGATAAATTGGAAAGACTATAAAACCTATGTATTAGCTTCATCTTTGGACTGCGCAAATACATCACGTCTTGGAATGTCGCAAACGTCTCAATTGGCTATCGATTAGAGATCGTAGGAAGGTGCACATTCTCAGCCTACTTTACAATGTTTTGTTTAATCCATCTGCGCCTTCCTACCTAAAGGAGACCATTCATTTTCGTGATGTGGACACTCGTTTGCGTTCCTGTGGTACACTTGTTCTCGATATTCCAAGTCAGAAAACAAATTCGTAGTCACAGTCCTTTTCTGCTAAGTCAGTTAGTCTTTGGAACGCACTTCCTCTAGAGGTAAGATTGGCTTCCTCTTTAGATTGCTTCAAACTCCGAGTCAAGAAATTTTTAACTGGTGATTTGTGATCATTTATGGATGCATACCTAAAAATGTATCTCATGTTTGTTTGCTTTTAGTTTATGTATTTAATATATGTTCATATTTTCGTTTCTTTTTCATTTTTATGTATTATTTTGTTTATTTACAACTACAATTCGTTATACGTATTAGATAACTTTGTACTTTATTCTTAAGAAATTTATAGTATTGTTGTAATGAGTCGGTGTACGTGTGTTCTTTCGCCCGTGTAAATTGTTCTATCAAAGACTCTAGGTTGGCTGGAAGAGATCTCTTTTAGGGATAAGTCCGCCTTTGTAACACTAGCTTTATTTTTATTGTAATTTATTTTGAATGTAACGTACAATAAAGATATTACAACGACAACAACAACTCTTTTTAAGAAACTCGTACTACGGACTAATATAAATTTTTTTGCTCTCAACTAAGTCACGTTACGTACAAATATAAAATTGTGAACATATTTTCCTCCTTTTGACCCATTCTTATATTTTAAGTGGTAGTGTCAAGCTATTGTCAATTAGTGACCGTTAGAGGTCGTGGCCTTTGAATGATAATAGCTCGTAATTGGGCCGGCTTGACCGGGGTAGTACCACTCTCTCACAGAAAACCGGCGTGAAGTAGTGGCATGCTGATATTGCTGATACAGCATGCTATTGCGTTTCGTACGTACGTACGTAATATCCCCGGAAGGTACCGTCATCATTGGTGAAGGAGAATCCCTCCCTGAATACCAATCGCTCAGGCCGCCCGATTTTTTTTTATACTGCGTCGGGA
Organism: Pyralis farinalis; assembly: GCA_947507595.1. Classification (NCBI taxonomy): domain Eukaryota; kingdom Metazoa; phylum Arthropoda; class Insecta; order Lepidoptera; family Pyralidae; genus Pyralis; species Pyralis farinalis. Next base: position 11,192,384 of record OX382269.1, on the reverse strand, counting down.
GTTATACAAGCATACGGCCCACCTGATGTAAAGCGGGTACCGTAGCCTATTAACGATTGCGATATATTAAGTATCACTCGCGCGATGCCTCCTTTGCTGCTTACACAGCAACTCTTTGGGAGCTTACTGGTGACCTCACTCACATGCAGGAACACAATAACCTTCTAGGGAGTTGTTATTTGGCTGCGGTTTTCTGTTAGGTGGAGGTTCTTCCCCAGACGGGCTGCTTTGATGCGCCCTACCTCTCTTAAAACATTCAGACCAAGACAAACAGACATGTTCATGCACATAAATGTTTGCCTTGTGTGAGAATCGAACCCAAGAGCGTTGTGTTGTGTGAGCTTTGTTTGTATGAGACTTTGTTTCACTTTGTGTACTGTACAAATTGTATTATGGGGAGCATGGGAGCATGGGATGGGGAGAATTGTATTAATACCAGCCGCTGAATTCCACTATCGTACCACTCGCCATAAACTTACATTTCACTCTCACCATCTTAATGAGAGGCAATCCACTACAGTACGCTTTTTGAGGCATTTTCTACCACGTACCCTCAGCGGTGTTTCCAAAAAAATACGATATGGGTGCCTTCAAGAAAAGAGCCTATATTTACCTAAAAAGGCTGGCAATGGACCTTTCGTGTTGCTGATGTCTATGGGCGGTGGTGATCACTTACCATCAGGTGACACACTAGCTCGTTTGCTCCCCTCTATTGTAAAAAAAAAACTTTTAATCCAATCAAATCATCATCAATCAAAAGATAATTGTAAATAATATTTCCACCGAATGAACGTATTGATATAGGTAATCTCAAAATATTTACATTGTTTACCTTATACATGGGGCACATTAAAAGTTTTGCACTTCTAGCTAATCGGAACTATTTGAATTTCGAATGTTATATTTTTTGAAACGTTGCAACCTACTTAGTAATAAAAAAAAACAATTGGCGGGAAATCAATTGTCAATTGTTTTTTGTCACACATGAAAGTTCTACGTACGCAACGAAAATGGAATTGAATCGAAAAGATTTTAGAGCGATGATTTTTTATGATTTTAAAAGTTCACTCTCTCCGCAAGACTGTGCTGCTCGTCTTCAAAATGCTTTTGGGAGAGAAGCACCTTCTTTGAGCACCGTGAGGCGATGGTTTGCTGAATTTGAGAGAGGTCGAGTTTCTTTACATGACGAATTTCGTGAAGGGTGGCCTTCAACGTAAATAATGTGGCTACTGTTAAGCGGCTAATTGAAGAAAACGCGCGGATGACCTATGAGACAATTCGAGAACTATTGGGGATTGGTATGAGCCAAATTCAGAAAATTTTACACGAAGAATTGAAAGTTCGGAAACTTTGTTGTCGTTGGATCCCTCATGAACTGACAGCGGAGCAGAAGCGGGCTCGCGTGGAATGGTGCTCACAGATGCTACTGAAGTACGACCACGGACATTCTAATGCTGTTTATGACATTGTCACAGGAGACGAAACGTGGATTTATTGTTTTGAACCCGAAAAAAAACAGCAATCTTGTGAATGGGTGTTTGAAAATGAGAACAGGCCAACAAAAGTGAGGCAGGCGAGAAACGTTGGTAAAAAAATGATCGCGTTTTTTTTCTCAGCTACGGGTCCCATCTGCACAATTCCACTTGAAGATCAAAAGAGTGTTAATGCCGAGTGGTATTCTACCATTTGTTTACCCAGGGTGTTAGAAAAAGTTCGCGAAAGACGACCAAAAAGCCGCGTTCTCCTACATCATGACAACGCTTCTTCACACACGGCCAACAAAACAAAGTCATTTTTAACTTCCGAAAAAGTACAACTTGTTACCCATCCTGCGCATAGCCCCGACCTAGCGCCCTGTGATTTCTGTATTTTCCCCAAAATCAAAGATTTGATGAGAGGTTTCACTTTTACCAACTCCGAAGAGGCAGTGATAGCGTTCAATCAGCACGTAGAAAACAAGTCTTCAGATCTGTGGTCCTCCTGTTTTAAAAAATGGTTCGATTGCATGAAAAAATGTTTAAAATGTAAAGGAAAGTATTTTGAAAAGCAATAAACATAATATTTTGGTTATAACATGTTGTTTTTTTAAGTTACGCAAAACTTATAATGTGACTACGTATACGATACACAAATATTTACATAAAATTTTAGCTATTGAATTTTAAGAAATTTTCCATATTCATTGTCAATAAATTTAGAATGCTATTGTTGAAATTTTAATTTTTAACCAGTTGAGAATGCGCAAGATTGCATTGCCAGAGGAACACCTGGCTCGTCAATTATATAACAATTGAATTATTTTTTTTAAAACTTTGTCGGCCATTGTTGACCATGTTCCTTAAGAAATATGATATTGCTTTTTAAGACATTCCTATTCTACTTTTTAGGGTTCCGTACCCAAAGGGTAAAACGGAACCCTATTATTGAGGCTCCGCTGTCCGTCCGTCCGTCCGTCCGTATGTCACCAGGCTGTATCTCATGAACGGTGATAGTTAGACAGTTGAAATTTTCACAGATGATGTATTTCTGTTGCCGCTATAACAACAAATACTAAAAAATAGAATAAAATAAATATTTAAGGGGGCTCCCATACAACAAACGTGATTTTTTTGCTCATTTTTGCTCGATATTGATAACGGGACGCTTGAAATATTCAAAGAATATTTAGTTATATATTCACTTTAAGTATAAATAATTAAATCAAAATAAAACAAATATTTAAGGGGGGCTCTTATACAACAAACGTGATTTTTTTGCCGTTTTTATAGATAATGGTACGGAACCCATCGTGCGCGAGTCCGACTCGCACTTGGCCGATTTTTAATTTACTTTTCGAATCTGAAATAAAAAATCATTTTTTTTTTAATTTGTCGGCCAATTTGACCATGTCCCTTGAGAGTTAGGAGGTTGGTTTTTCAGACATTCCTATTCTACTTTTTTATGCTGAATCCGAATCTGAAGTCAAAATTTGAATATACGTAAAAAAGCGACAGACACAGACATAGACAAACATATTGATTTCATATAGGAATGGTGTTCCCGAAAACAATAATAAGTACAATTTCATTCCAACCATTATCTAGAGGTGTCACTTTGTATGGAGGAAAGCTACTTTTCTCCTTTGTAAACGTTCTTAAACAGAAATGCATATTATTTTCAGGTATCGACGATTTATTTAGCTGAGATAGCAGACAAGGACATACGAGGATCGATGTCAGTCTCGAATCGAGTTATGTTCAATTTTGGTAGTTTCCTCACACTCGCCATCGGACCTTTTGTCTCATATGACGCTATCAACTATATCATGTTGGGTCTACCTATCTGTTACTTTATAAGTTGCTGCTTGGTGCCCGAAACTCCCTACTATTATTTAAAAGAAGGAAGAGTGGACGATGCAAGGAAATCATTGATGAGATTAAGAGGATTTGACGATGAAAAGGTACGTAAATAGTAGAATTTAAAATCGTATCTAGGTAAGTTTAATTCGGTCAGGTATGTACTAGCTAAAAACGATTTTGAAAAAATCATACATATACAGTGTGCCATAATTTTTTCAGCTGAAGACATCAATAATTTTAAATAATTTCGTTCTGATTTAATCATTTTTGAATAATGTTCTTTTTTACTCAGTAACCTTTTATTTGTAATTACTATTTTTATGTTGTTCTGGTATAAATCTAGACTAGTGTCCACTGGTCGAAATTTGACCACACTATTCACATAATTTTTATGTTGTATTCTCCTGATGTGTGTGGCTGCCGATCTGGCCATCGTGACTACGTACTTCAAAAAGAAATCCGAATATTAATCACCTACAGGAGCGGAAGCATGGTACCCAAATTCCTTGTCGTTGACCTCTGCGTGAAGCCCAAGGAGAATCACTTTGAGCACTGCAGACGCCAAATTAGGCGATTGCTGCTTGTTAAAGTTAAGTAGCAGGAGTTCGCCTCGGCTACTTGCGATATGTACGCTGGTATCGACGTCGAACCAGTCTAGCACCAAGTGCCGCTGTGTAAGAGACCTTTGCGGCAACCTATTGTGTGAGGACCTCGTGATGAATTAGAGATGGCGCTCATATTTCCACGGGCTGCTGAACAAGCAGCATAAAGAGGAGTAGCCTCCGGCGCTCCCTCCTAACTATGGACTAGTGCCACTTATAACGCCTGAAGAAGTCCAATGGACTCTTCGTCTCATGAAGAATGGGAAGGCAATCGGAGGCGACATAGTCCCCATCGAAGCCTGGAAGGCGATGGGATCTCGTGGTGTGTGCATCTTGACCGACCTATGTAACCGCATACTCCTCACTGGATAAATCCCGAACCAATGGAAATTGAGTGTCATCACTCCAGTTTTCAAAGGAAAGGGATCAGTGCAGGAGTGGGGTAGTTACCGCAGTATAAAGGTCATGTCTCACACTATGAAGCTCTTTGAGCGGATAATAAATTGACTTGTGTCAGTATGGCTTCGGGCCTAATCATGAGACCATGGACCCCGTTTATGCTCTAAGGATCGTCTGCTGCCCAGTCGAGATGGATTCGTCTATTGACCACTCGGTCGACTGAATTACTAACGACAGACAATGTGTACAGCTGTCCATAGAATTTCTCGATGTCATTCAGAATCTCAGTCTTTGTAGAAATTATGGCGCCAGTGTTAGTCTTTAGTTTCGTCTGTTGACTTTGCTCAACTGCCGTTGGTTTTCAAACTTATCCTTTACTGCCTAAGCAAACTAGTGAAAATAATCTATATACATATATATCAAAATGAATATTTATCTTTATGGATATTCTCTATGGACTCAAAAACAGCTGGGCATTTTGATAAAATTTTCAGAGAATCTTCAGGTTAGCCCAGCAGGTGAGCCTGTGAAGTTTGGTAGCGATCATATCACCCGTGCGAAGCCGGGGCGGATAGCTAGTTAAATATAAAAATAAGTAATATGAACATATTGACTTTGATTACAGATTTTGGAGGATGAGTTATCAAGGATGCGATCAGACGTTAACAAGGAAATGAGTAGATCTGGATCAGCTAAGGAGTTGTTCTCAGGAAAACGTTATAGGAAAGCAATTTACATAACTACAGGTTAGGTACAATACATCACTCTTAATTTGTCATAATTTCATAGAAATTCCTCGAGACTGTAATGGTAATTGTATTTCCTGGTCAATTTGATGAGCTTTAGGAGCTTTAAATTCTATTTGAGATATCATTAAATTTCAGTACAACATTGCAGTTGTTGCACGTTGCAAAAAATCTATCTATTTTAATGGCAGATTATCTTGATTGGCTAGATGACCTATCAACGCTTGTAATACTTTGAGTGTCACTCGCACGATGCCTCCTCTGCTGCTAACACAGCAACTCCTTAGGAGTTTACTGGTGACCATGGACTATGTTTAGCACAGTAAAGTAATATAAACAGTAGGTAGGTCACTTCAAGGAAACATTCAATCTCGTGGCATTCCTATAGATGCGCGCTGCTGCCCAATTTTCAATTATATGGGTTCGTAGAGGAACCGTCATGAATAAGGTACTAATTGTTAAGATGTGCTGTACCAATACGATGTACTACTGATACATCTATGAGATCCGTTATCTATGTACTGGCCACTATGAGACTTTGTGTCAGTCTAGTTGCTAGGATATTCGTTGTTTATATTTTGATACTTGTTTGTAAAACTTGGAATAAAACAGTTTCTAATATTTCAATATAATCGATCCTTTTATGTGGTTAATATTTTAACATGGTAGCAGAGCGTGAACGTTTATATATTGAAAAATAACTGTCAGAGTTTTATTTTTAAGGCAAGATTTTTTCGCAACTCCGGTAAGACAAAATTTTTCAATAAAATGCAAAGTTGCAAAATTGATATAGGTCGCCTGGAAGGTGCAAAGAATTGGCCGACATGGAAATATAAGGCAACCTTGTTACTAAGAGGTATGCCGGGTGGCTTAGATGCAATCGAAGGTAGTCTGGTAAAACCTACGGCGCCTGAAAGCAAGGCTACAGTCGAAGAAATTTCCAAGTATAAAAATGCTCTAGATAAGTACAATGAAACTGATAGTTCGGCATTATTACTACTAACTGCAAATATGTCAGAGGAAACACTTCAAAAAATAATGAGATTTAACTGTTCTAAAGATGTTTGGGATGAATTACATCGTTTGTTCGATGGTCCTACCGAGGATAAGAGTTACATTCTATGTATGGAGTTTTTTGGCTATCGTAAAGATTCGTCACATGACATTATCACTCATATTTCTAAAATTAAAACCCTTTGGTCAGATTTGAAAAATGAGTTATTAAGGGTAGATAAGACAGACTTACCAGATATGTTACTAATATGCAAAATTTTAGAAACACTGCCTGAAAATTACTTTCCTTTCAAATCGAGCTGGATGTTGATGTCAAAGGCGGATCACACTATAGAAAATCTGACAACGCAGCTTTGTACGTTTGAGCGCTCACTTTCTTTGAAAAGTGAAGAACAAGTTGAAGCCTTAGTAGTACAAAATAGTAATAAACCTAAACCAAAGAAACAATGTGGATATTGTGGCAAATTTGGTCATAAGGTCAAACAATGTCGAAAATGGAAAGCTGACGGTCAACCACCTAAACCATCGACGTCAAATAAAGGCAATTTATCAAGCAACCTAAACTTAATGCTAATGCAAGTTACAGATAATGTAGATCTAAATACAATACAGAGAAAGGATGATAACGAAAATTGGTTTGTTGATAACGGCGCAACCAGTCATGTCACTTGTCGAAAAGACTACTTCTCTACTTTTGAATATTTTAATGAAACTGGAAATGCAGTTCAAGCAATTGGCAAAGGCACGGTTGACTTAAAATCGATAGTCAATGGCAAAGAATCCAGAATTAAACTCTGTGATGTATGGTATGTACCGTCTATTACGAGAAATCTATTTTCAGTCTTGGCTGCACAAGACAAACTAAACAATAGTGTTTTTATGTCTGAGAGGGAAGAATGTTTATTAAAAGTTGATGGAAAAATACATTTGATTGGCAAACGAGTCAAGAATGGAGGTCTGTATAAGCTGAATATGGAGACCATCAGGAATACATCTCCTGATTTGAACGTTTTGTTTTCAACTGATAACATTCTACAACTTTATCATGAACGGTTGGCCCATCAGAATAAAAAACATGTCAAAGAAGTTATTGAAAAAGAATTAGGATTAAAAGTTCGTCTTGATTCTGAATTATGTACTGGGTGTATTTATGGTAAACAACACAGACAAAAGTTTGGAAAAAGAGAACGAGCAAATGCCGCCGGCGAAATTCTACATGCTGATGTTTGTGGTCCTTTCCCTCCTTCTTTCAATAAATTTCGATATTTTGTTTTATTTAAAGACGATTACAGTAAATACAGGCACGTTTACTTCATGAGACACAAGTCTGAAGTTCACCAAAAGCTTCAACAGATGTTACAAGAATGTAAAGTGGCTGGATATTCTGTAAAAGAATTCATTTGCGACAATGGAGGTGAATTCGATAATGCAATTGTGAAAAACGTCATAGAAAAAGCTGGCATTAGACAAAGATTGACTATGCCGTACACGCCTCAACAAAATGGTTTAAGTGAACGAGAGAACAGAACTTTGGTAGAAGCTGCTCGAACTATGATGTACGCACATGAAGAATTACCCGTCGCTACTTGGGCAGAATTAATAAATACTGCCGCATATATTTTAAATAGAACTGGCACAACACCCGAAAAAGGTAAGTCGCCATTTGAGTTATGGTTTAAAAAGAAGCCGTCTATTAAACATTTAAAAATTATTGGTTCTGAATGTTTTGTCCATATCCCGAAGCAAAAGAGAACAAAACTCTCCAAAAAATCAGAAAAATGTATTCTGATTGGTTATGATGGCGATGAAGGCTATCGCTTATTGAGTCATAACAACAAACTCATAAGATCAAGGGATGTTATTTTCAATGAGACAGTTTTAAAGTCCATAGGTTCTGATGATTCTGAAAAAGAGAATGGGTTAATAGAATTACATTTTCCAATTCAAAAACAACCGATAGCCAGTGCAAGAGAGGAAGAGCACGCGGATAATATTGAAAAGAAAAGTTCGAATATACCCATCGAAGCTCCTGATGATGAACCTAGTTCGAGCGTGCCTCCCACATCGCCTGATCTAATTGTTAGAGAGGAAGTCGAAAGCAATGCGGACATTCACGTGTCAAATGAAAATATTTTACCTGATCATGAAATAGAAGAGCAAGGCAGCAGGACACTGAGAGATCGTTCTAAACTGAATCTTCCTAGTAAATTTGAGGATTATGTAATGAATGTGGTAGAGAGCATAAATGAAATAAATGAACCAACATCTTATAAAGAAGCCATGAAAAGCAAAGACAAGGAAAAGTGGATGCTGGCTATGGACGATGAGATGAGATCTCTCCAAGAAAATGAGACTTGGGAAATGATGCCACTACCACACAACATAAAAGCTATACCGTGTAAGTGGATCTACAAGATCAAAACCAATCCTGATGGAAGCGTAGATCGATATAAAGCCAGATTGGTAATAAAGGGCTACTCCCAGAGAAAAGGTATAGACTACTATGAGACGTTTAGCCCCGTAACGAAGTTAAGCACAATCAGAGTTGTCTTAAGTATTGCTGCAAGGGAAAATCTTATTCTTACCCAGTGTGATGTAATGACAGCATTTCTGTATGGCAGCCTCAGTGAAGAGATATATATGAAGCCACCAGAAGGCTATAATGATCATTCCAACACAGTTTGCAAACTGAAAAGGAGCCTGTACGGACTTAAACAAGCTCCTCGTTGTTGGAACAACTGCATTACAGACTATCTGTTGGATATTGGGTTTAAGGTAAACGAAGCTGATCCCTGTCTCTTCCTGAGACGGAGGGGGCAGAAGTATTTGATATTTGCTTTATATGTAGATGATGGCCTGCTTGCCTCTAACGATGAAGACGAGACGAAGCAGTTCTTGGACGAAATGCAGCTTAGATTTAAAATAAAGTCAAAACCTGCATCCTATTTTCTCGGCCTGGAAATAGAGCGTTTCAAGGACGGGTCTATAAAGTTGAAACAAACTAGCTACATCAATAAAGTATTAGAGAGGTTCTGCATGAGCGAATCTAAACCTGTAGCGACGCCCATAGGTAAAGAAAATCTGGGATTAAGAGAAGATACAGGAGTCGAAAAGTTCCCATATCGCCAAGCAGTGGGCGCTTTGGCGTATGTTATGGTCGGTACACGTCCAGATATTGCATTCGCAGTTGGTGTTGCGTCCAGACACCTGGAACAACCCTCAAAGGAAGATGTCACTCAAGTTAAACGTATAATGCGGTACCTGCAAGGTACTCGTGACTTGGGACTTATTTATAGGCGTAATGCGCAGAAAGCACTGACCTGCTACAGCGATGCAGATCATGGAGGCGATTTAGAGACAGGACGTTCTACAACTGGAATAGTGTGCCTATACAACGAAGGTGCAGTATCTTGGCGAAGCCACAGACAGGCGTCAACCTCCATCTCCAGCACAGAGGCAGAAATTGTTGCTGCCAGTGAGACCGCACGAGAAATGATATGGCTCAAGAAACTCATTCAGAGTATTGAGAAACTGGATGCCGTGCCGTCGCTGTATATAGACAACGAGTCAGCTATTAGATTGGCTAAGAATCCACCATACGAGCTTCATCAGAGGACGAAGCATATTAGAATCCGTCATTTCTTCGTAAGAGAAGCTGTAAATGAAGGGACTTTGGAAGTAAGAAAGGTGCCTGCAGACTTCCAGCTTGCTGATATGCTTACGAAACCTCTATATAGGCCAAGGTTGATGACCCTCAGCAAGCTCATTGGGCTGACCAACAGCAACTAACCGACTTCACAAAGAGAGAAGATGTTAAGATGTGCCGTACCAATACGATGTACTACTGATACATCTATGAGATCCGTTATCTATGTACTGGCCACTAAGAGACTTTGTGTCAGTCTAGTTGCTAGGATATTCGTTGTTTATATTTTGATACTTGTTTGTAAAACTTGGAATAAAACAGTTTCTAATATTTCAATATAATCGATCCTTTTATGTGGTTAATATTTTAACACTAATACGTCTTATAGTTCATGCAATGTACTTTTTTGGTACCAATCATGATTGGTTCCTCAAAATAAACGGATTGTTACACGTCTGTTACACTTCATTTCTGTATTAATGGTATATATATATATATATATATATATATATATACATATATATATACGAGTATCTTCATTTCTTTCATGGTGCAAAGTTGATACTTAATCCTATCGCTGTATTCTTTTTTGTGCTTCGGAGACATAATCTCAGGGTCTCACAGGCGTCACTTTTAATGATTTATTGTCTCCTTATGCATTGCATACTCATTACCGCTATTGGCAGCACTTTTTTTTGCAAAACTTTCAGGAATCGTCTATATCTTGAGTCAGAAAGATTCGTATTCGTAAGTACTGTGCTGACTACAAACGTATATGTACTCCTCACAATATCGAATTCCAATTATTCACTTCTTATTCGTTTAAAAATTTTGAAATTACTGCGCACTTGTTTTTCCGTGAATGCTTTCGATAATCACTTACCATTAAGGGGACATAAGTTTAATTAACATTAGTAGCATAGAATAAATGGAGCATTTTTTTTTATATTTTGGTTCAGCATAGTGGCTCCTCTTCGCCTGTTGGTAAGCGAAAAGAGGAGCCCAAATCGCAACTGCAACTGACAAAGGACTACAGTGTCTACTGTTAGTTGACGCTACCTTGCTGGCCCGCAAGGTGCTTCTTCACGCTTCGTTTGAAGGATCCCATGTTGTAGGAAGGAGGAAACACATGTGTAGGCAAGGCGTTCCACTTTTTAATAGTTCGACAGAGATAGGAGTTGCCGAACTTTTTAGTACGAGAACTAATGTCCTCAACAGTGGAATGATGACATCGCAAGCCCGCACGTGTGGTTCTATGATGGAAGGGAGAGGGTGGGATAAGGGAAAATAGTTCTTCAGAGCACTCACCATGGTACAGGCGGTAAAATGTACTTAGGGATCCTATGTCCCTACGAAGTTGCAGAGGTTCTAGGTATTTTGTGACCACTTCGTCGTTGATTATGCGGATAGCCCGTCGCTGCAATCTGTCGAGAGCCTCGATAAGATACTGTGCGGAGCCGTTACAGAGATGCGAGCAATACTCCACGCAGGCCCGAACTTGAGTCTTATAAAGAAGACAAAGCTGGTCCGGCGTGAAGAACCGGCGCATCCTGTTCAGGTCTCCGAGTTTCTTTGAAGCTGTTAAAATGAGGCTCTCGATGTAATTTCGTTGGTTTAGGTCGCAACGAATATCCATGCCTAGCATATTCAGGCTATCGCGCATATTGAGGGTAGCGCCCTGAAGACTGGGAGTGGGGTGAAATGCGGACATTTTTGTTGTGAACGCGCACACCTGAGTTTTCCTGGCATTAAACTCAACCAGGTTATTGGAACCCCATTTACTAATGAGGTCCAAAACCCGATCAAGCTCCAATGACAAGACTCTCACGCCTCTCACCGATTACCGCCCGACCAGCATTAAGCCGCCCGAAATATCGCCCATGGACCGTACTGTCATCTGCATAGCAATGAATATTACCAAGTGGTAGCATGTCATTGATATGAAGAAGAAAGAGGGTGGGCGACAGGACGGAGCCCTGTGGGACACCGGCATTCACTGACATGAACCGCGAAGCGTATCCATCTGCAAGGACGCGGATCTACGTTCATGCAGGAAGCCAGCAATCCACTTACAAAGCTGGAGGGGCAGACCGTATGCCGGAAGTTTGGAGAGAAGTGCTTTATGCCAAACCCGATCAAATGCCTTGGCGATATCTAGGCTGACTGCCATAGATTCACCATGTTTATCAATTGCCTCCCCCCAAAGGTGTGTCACATACGCTAGAAGATCACCCGTCGATCGTTTCGGTCTAAAGCCATATTGACGATCATTAATTGGAGTGATCTTCTAGGTAACGGATCAACTGATTGTTAAGGATCCGTTCCATGACTTTGCACAACACTGAAGTTACGGCAATGGGGCGGTAATTTGATGGGTCTGAACAGTCTCCCTTTTTGGGTACCGGTTGCACATTAGCCTCTCTCCAAGCCTCCGGAACACAACCGGTCGAGTACGAGAGACGAAAGAGGCGCGTCAATACCGGTGACAACTCCGCTGCACATTTTTTTAGAACAATCGCTGGGATACCAATAGGACCACTGGCTTTACGGACATCGAGTGACTGTAGCTCAAAACGGACATCACGCTGTCTAATGTGAATTTCTGGCATAACGGAACCACATGAGGGTATCGATGGTGGTTGCGTGCTACAGTCATCGATCCGGGAGTTAGCCGCAAAGAGACTGGCCTTAAGATCGGCTTTCTCCTGCGACTGATGTGCCAGTGAGCCATCAGGGCATCTCAGCGGAGGCAGCGAGGGCTGGCAGAAGTTGGCCTGCACGGCTTTAGCTAGTCGCCAGTAATTACGCGACCCAGTAGGGTGCGCCACTAGTTCCGTGCCGACTCGTGTAACGCGCTGGGCGTCCGCTCTTATGTATGCCCTCTTGCAGACCTTGGTGGCAGTATTATAGGCTGATTTCAGCAAGTTAATATTCGGATCTTTGAGGCGAGTTACTAACAGCTTCAGCGCACTCACGATTAAACAAAGGGCGTCTCCGGCTTTTGATGAAGACATCGGAGTGAGGGATGCAGTATTCCATTCCAACTTCGATCTCGTCAACAATAGCCGCAGCACTCGCCGGAAGATCTTTCTCACTGAAACAGCCCTGCCCCCATGGGACGGAAGCAAAGTAGTCGCGCATGCCGTCCCAATCTGCTGACGAGTAGTGCCAGACACGACGCTTAACCGCAGTGGGTTGTGGTGGCGCCGTGCTTGGCACTGTACTGGACACTAGGCAGTGGTCAGATGTGCCCAAGGGCGCTCTAACCACAACCCGGTAGCCAGCAGGGTGGGAGGTCAGCAGTAGGTCTAGTAGAGAGGGCTCATGGCCAGCGACATCTGGTATTCTGGTAGGTTGGTCTACCTGTTGCGTCAGGCTGTGCGAAAGAGCGAACGCGTGGGCGGTCCTTCCTGCATGGTTAGTTATGGAGGATCCCAACCAGGAGACGTGGTGAGAGTTAAAGTCCCCCAAACATACCATCTCAGCAGTAGGGTACCGCTCCCGCGCTTCATCTACCGGCTCAAGTACTCAAAGAGCCGAGTTGTCTCCGTGTCCCTAGTATGGGGTCGGTATAGGCACATGTAAATACGGCTCTGAAGGCCCAGGTTTACATGCACCCAGAGGATAGGAAAGGAGGAATCCTCTAGGCAGCGCAGACGGCGACAACATACATCCGAGCGAACAAATAGACAGACACCGGCTTTCGCGAGGAAATTCTCCTCAAGCACGTAACCGGGGTACAGGAGGTAGGACGTGTCCGCTGGACGCTGGATTTGTGTCTCCGTCAGGAAGAGCATGGTGGGCCGTACCGCCTCAAGGTGTTGGTGGACGGCATTGAGGTTGGAGTGGAGTCCGCGGATGTTAACGAACTCAACCTTGAACAGAGTAGTGGGGGAGTGCACCGCTGTAAACCCGTCTTATCCTATATGCGCTGTCATAAGGGTAGAAAATGGAAGCATGAAACGGGAGAGAATTGCCACGATATGGAGAAGAAGTGCGGTGGACTGTTTCTCCATTAGTTTGTCGACAGAGGAGCTGTACTGATCCGTCGGACGGAAGGGCCCCCGAATCCCCCCGGAGGTAGTCGCCGGGTCTCCACCATCCGGTCACCAACCGGCACGACGATCTACCCCGAGATTATGCGCGGTATGAAAGGGCAGCCTCTCAAGGTGGTTAGGCTTGATTGGACCCTTGTACTATACCGCGGGCGGCCAGCGGAACAACCGTTTCAACGGGTCTCCCTGGCCGACGGATCAGCTCAGTCCTCCTGACAATGGATAGACAGAATCCACCACTGTTCTCCAATATCGTATCAACAATCCCCCGAGCACTGGTTATACACCAGCTGATCCCGAAACGCGACGTACTCATAGGTACGCCACTTCACGGGTGTTTCGCCGCGTGTACGGTGGTAGCCAACCAGGCGGGTATTTACCCTACCACCGGCTCATTGTGAGGTGGCATAATTAATCTAAAAATCTCTCTAATGGCTTGACTTTTTGTGACTAATTCCGTGATTAGGCAGAGTAGTCTCACAGTAGTGTTGATCACGATTACAAGTATATTGATGGGTCACATTGATGCGATGTTATGGTATAATTATTATCTTAGTATAGAACAATATTTTGCATATTTTTCTCAAATGTCTCTCTTTTATTTCCTAATTATTTTAATTTTCATAAAAAGTACATATAACTTTTTATGAGAAAATGTTTTCGTTTAAAAAAATATATAAAAAATTATGCACGTGACTTTTTATTAATTATTTTAGGTTTGAAAATCGGCCAAACAATCAGTGGCCCCATCGTGATTCAACATTACTTGGGCGCAATAATGCAAGACAGCAACTCCAAGCTTAACCTAGCAACAGTATTTATAGTGTTTGGAGCAGTAAGATTTGTTGTCGGTAAGATCAAAATTCTTCATTTGCCATTGATACCTCGCGAGTACTTAGACACGTCTTACATTTTTTCAATTAAATCTTGTTTCTTATTCACGTTGTTTTATCTTATTCACCTTTAATTTATGTAAAATAACTAGCATTTCGGAAATGACTATTGACGAACAAGAAATGTTGAGAGAAACACACCAACATAGGTTATTTTTCAAATCGTCAATTCAAATAGTAAATTATCAAATATTACAATAAATTTAGCAGTATAATGACGATGTCAAATGCTAAAATTGCTAAATCATTTCCGTATGTCTTTGTCAGTAAAAATAGAAAATAAAGGTGGGAACATGCAAATACGTATATGTTTTATAATGATGATTATGTTCGACCATTGAGAGAACACTGGTTTTATTAACTTATACACTCGAACGTATTATATCCATATATTATATACCCTACCAATATTTTCCAGGTGTGATGTCATCGGTGATAGCAGATAAAGTGGGAAGGCGGCCTTTACTAATCTACTCCTTCCTAGGAACTGGACTGGCTCTAGTTGTAGTAGCGGCATATTTCTTCGTTCAAGAAATCATCGGCGTTGATCAGGATGAGCTTAGTCCTTACGCTATAGTCGTATTCATTGGATTAATTCTCACTAACATAATATCTACTTTAGGATATAATTCTATAGTTTATCCCGTCGTGGGAGAGATATTTCCTTTAAATGTTAAGTCCATTGCTATGACCGGGTTTAATATATTAGGAGGTTTAATAAGTTTTTTAATTACCAAAACATATCAGCCATTAAAAGACTGCTCAGGATTATTTGGAGTATTTTCGTTGTTTAGTATTGGAACATTATTAACTGTTATATTTGTATATTATGTTGTACCTGAAACTAAAGGGAAAAGTTTAGCAGAAATTCAAGTTATACTGCAAGACGTGCATTATGACAATAAGGACGATGAAGTGACAGTTATGACAAAAGATGTAGGTCTTGAATATAGTGTAGAATTAAAACCAATGATAGATAAAAAGATGAGAAAATTAATATGAATTGTGGTTTCTAATTAATTATATTTCAATATACTGTCACATAGTATAATGTTAAGACAAGCTGTGATTTCTATTCATGAATTAGGGAAATGAATGAAGAGGTTCCCGAATATAAATTGACGATGAAGTGTTTATTTATTGTTTTGCAGTTTTTTATATGTCCTAGTCAGATTAAGGACTCATTCTGACCGGTATGCAAACATACATGCAAACTAATTATTTACCAATCATGTTGGCCATATGGTAAGATGTCAACTAAGGCTGATGGTTCTTCTTTGTAACTACCCATTTCTTGTTGTCGATATATTCAGAGAGAGTGATCAGCTGATCGCAAAGTTGTGATTTTGCGATTGTTGTAGTAAATAGCATATAGGACGTCGCAAAAATTTCGACAAAAACATGACAGATTTTTTTATAAAAAAAGTTTCCTAGTGTTCGTTCTTAAGAGGGCGTATAAAGCTAAGTGGTGCCCTCATTTTGTTTTTATTAACAACGCTGAATTTAAGAGCAATTCCAAAAAAACGCTCTATACTGGCATTGTAGAACCACATTTATGTTTTATTTTTACACATATCTTGTATTTATTATCTATGTACAAGTAACCAAAATTTTAATTATTGCTTATTGTGGTCACTTATAGCAATAATTAAAATTATGACTAATTTTGCATAAATAATAAATACAGAATATGTCTCAAAAGACATAAATATTATTCTAGAATGTGAGTCTATGAGCGTTTTTTTTGGAATTCTTCTTAAATTCAGCGTTTTTAATAAAAAAAAAAATGTGGGCGCCACTTAGCTTTATACGCCCTCTTAAGTGCCAAGCTCTAACATAGACCTAGGAACTGGAGGGTATGCATGAGTGAATTGTGTAAGGACTGAGTAATGTGGCACTCTGTTCTCTCTGCCTACCTCATAAGGGACTTGGCGTGAATAAAATATAAAAAACATTTATTTGCCATTAGTCTCTCACGGGCACTTAGACATTCCTACAGTCCTTAAATCAGATCATATTGTATCTTGTTAATTTTTCATAGCTTTAGTCTCTCTTTTTTAATCTACCAGCATTTCGAAAATTACCATTGGCGATGAAGAAATGCCAAAAGAAGCTTCTCAATATAGGTATTTTTTTAAATCATCAATTTATATTATAATAAATATATGTGAGTGTACATATAGTGATAAAATAGTACAATTAAAGATATTATTAACACATGTGCTGAATCATTTCCAAACATCTCTGTCAGTCAGATATTTATCGATTCTGCTTTTTAAACTTTGGTCTCTTGATCGTAACGCACAACGCTGCGGTATGCGGCTCAAACACAGCGTCACGACTGCGGGGGTGTCAACGGGAGATCCGGCACTGTATGTAGCTGGTGTTTGGAAGGCCCCTGGCACTCCCCGGCAGTCATTGTCCGGGGTGCATTTCAGCGTGATTAATCCTCGGATTCATCCGTCTCAATGCAATTGGACGAGTTCGGTGGCGCAGTGGTGGAACGCGCTGTTACGCTACTTTGACACCAACGCTCGTGGGTTCGATTCCCACACAGGACAAACATTTGTGTGCATGAATATGTCTGTTTGTCTTAGTCTGGGTATTTTCTATGTATAATAAGTATGTATTTACATAAAAAAAATGTATTTTCGTATGTTTATCAGTTGTCTAGTACCCATAACACAAGCATCGCTTACTTTGGGGCTAGATGGCGCTGTGTAGTTTGTCTCACAATATTTATTATTATTGGCAGAGCTGCGATAGCCAGCGGAGCCACATTACCCTCAAAATTGCCGTTTGGGGTAGACTGATGTCATCCAGCTAGCGTTTAGACGGTAATAGTGAGAAACTCCAAAATCGACACACTAATAGCTAACATATTGTAGTTTTGTATCCTTTAATTTGAAATTTAAATGTTCGTTGGTGAGGAAGAACGGTCCAAAATCGTTCCAATTAGAAAAAAAAACATATGGGAAAACGTATGGCCGGGATAATTGCGGATTAATTCTGTTCGCGACAACTATGTACATAAATAGATAACCGTCGCGCGTAGTTATAAGTGATGCACATTTTTATATAGTTAATAGTTATAGTTGTTTGTATTAGTTGTTTATGTAAGGATTAGAATAGGTTTACACAGTTTTCATACATACTTTGTTAGAGATAAGTTTTACATGTTTAGTATAGGTACGAGCTGTTGCAAGCCAAGTATATAATAAAGTTATAACGGCGAATTACTGGCTGCAACAGCTCAATAGTGCATAGATGTACCTATTAACGTAATTTTAAGTTTATAATGAAAACATTTTTATGTAAAACTTCACTGACCCATAGGTTTTGACAATAACTTTAGCAAAAGTTTTTATGGTTTTATATGAAAAAGGGTCAAATGTATGAAATAATAGTACAACTTACAAACATTTTAGACACAAATAAAGCGAGCACGATCAGGTATTGCCTCTAGGTCTGGGCGATTTTGGCTATTGCTATCTCTTTCCCACACATGTGTCTCTCGCTCGCACAGCGGGGGTATAAATATGGGCCATACATCGTCGATCGGGACCAGTCGTCCGCTACACTCATCGCTCACACTACAGTGAAATAGCCAGCCAAGTCACTCCAAAGCCAAGCCAGTCCAGACCTAGCAGCAAGTACCTACGGCTCCATACTTCTGAAGACAGCAACAGGCGTTTCATTCTGCACCAACCCACAGACCTGCGACTTACAACCGGAGGTCGAAGAACGAAGCCCGCCAGTGCCTACATTCTATTATTTTTATATTCATCTAAGAAAGTGTACGGGTCGTATCGAAGGGGCCCGTACATTTTGGTCCTTCAGAAGCCGGATACTGGGAATAGTTCTTCAGACGACGAAGAAAATGCCTGTCACAAGAAGTATGGAGTCGGAAAGGAGGACAACGCCTGCTCAAGTCGACGGAGCCGCCGCCGCCGCCACAGTGACGCCCGCCGCCGCCGCCACCGCCGCCGCACCCGCCGTAGCGACGCCAGAGACGTCTACAGCCGAAACATCGACGACGACGAACACTACGGCCACTGCAACGACCGGCGAAACGACGGCGACCGGCGAAACGACAACCGGCAAGACAGCAGCCACACACCGGACAGCCAGCCCACAAAAGGAGGCCTCTCGCCGCCCGCCCAGCGCGCCCCGCACTACGTCGACAATCAAGCGGAGAGCGCTGGCCAAGGCGCGAGAATTCCTTCTACAGAAGGAAGTGGAGCTGGCAGCTGCACGTGTCGCCGCGTTGGAGGCGGACTCTGAAGACGAAATCGAAGCAGACGAGGACTTGGCAACTAGGAACGAGCGAACAACCGACTGGGTCAACAGAAGCACGCTGGCACTCACCATGGAGCCCTACGTACCGAAGCCCGACGTCCCAGGCCCGGACCATCGCAGGACCGATGAAGAGGAGGTTATAGCAGCGCCGCCGCCGCAGACGTGCAGCGACGCACTTCATCGGGGCCACAGCGAGGTCACGCGGCACGCCGAGCAACAAGTACCGGTTCCAGTGAGAGAAGATATAGAGCCAGCACGCTATTGTGAAGAGAGACGACCGCAACGGGAGTTTGACTACAATCAGCTAGCAACTGCCATCACACTTGCAGCGAGAGCCGTTCAACCCGCCATTGCACCGAGGACCGTCGAGTTACCGTCTTTTCACGGGTCATCGAACGAGTGGCTGCCATTCAAGGCCGCCTATGATGAAGCTGCAAGTCACCTCTCCGAACAAGAAAGGCTGTCCAAGTTACGTCACAGCCTGAAGGGAGCCGCCAGAGATGCAACACTATGTCTCTTCGTCGGGTCAACGACTTCAGAAGAAGTTATGAAGATGTTAGCCGCGAGGTTCGGTCGTCCAGATGCACTGGCAATGACCGAACTGAACAAGCTCCGTGCGCTACCACGACTGGCCGAGAACCCAAGAGACATCTGCATCTTCGCTTCAAAGGTGCTTAACGTCACAGCCACAGTTAAAGCACTGAAGAAGCATCACTATCTACACAACGCCGAAGTGGTACGCAGCGTCATTGAAAAACTGCCGCCAGCGCTGCGCTACAGGTATTACGACTTCGCCGCCGAACAGCCGGAAGATCATCCAGACCTTCTCACGCTGTCCAAGTTTCTGGAAGTCACCGCCGATCGATGTGGAAGCTACGCACCGGCCGAGCTCACTGCGGTTGAAGACCGGCGGGAGCCTGCCGTACGAAAAGGACTACGTGCTTACCACACTCAAGATCAGAAGTCTACTGCGGTGCAACTAAAGTGTCAAGTTTGCAAGAAAGAGGGTCACCATCCGTACGACTGCAACGTGTTCAAGAAAGCCGACCAATTTGCGAGATGGGAGCTAGCCAGAACTCACAGGCTATGCTTCCGTTGTTTGCGAGTCCGCAAATTTCGGCATAACTGCAAGCCAAAGCAGTGTGAAGTCGACGGATGCAAATACACGCACCACCCTCTTCTACACGACACAAAAAGGAAAAAAAATGAAGTTGAAAATTCAACAGCCATAGTTACGTCGACGAGGGAAAATTTCACTGCTGCCTATCTCAAGATTCTGCCTGTACAAGTGACCGGTCCGAAGGGTACATACGACACTTACGCCCTTTTGGACGACGGCTCTACGTGCACACTCATCGAGTCGGCAGTGGCGAACAAGATCGGCGTACACGGGCCGCCCGCGCCTTTTTACATAGAGGGTGTGGCCGGCGCACGTATTACGGCCGATACATCGGAACGTGTACACTTCACCATACAAGGAAGAAACTCAGTGAAGCACGATGTGTCGGCGCGTACAATGGACAAGCTGATGTTGACGACTCAAGGTGTGCCACGTAGTGTCGTGAAACACTGTCGTCATTTGGAAGACATCGAAGATCAGCTGATTTATGAGGAAGGCCATCCAACCGTGTTGCTGGGTCAAGATAATTGGTCGTTGCTGCTCACACACGACGTGCGAAGAGGGACCACAGCCCAACCAGTCGCTTCATTAACCGACTTGGGATGGGTATTGCACGGCGCGACGGGAAATAAGAAGAAGCAGCAAGTCCATCGAGTTAGCCATCTGACTACAGTAACACTAACGGAGGAACAGACAATGGATGACCTCATGAAGGAGCACTTCGCCCTCGAGTCTCTGGGTGTTCAGCCTAAACATTCACACACCAACGACGAGCTCAACGCGCTGCGCACACTCGAGGAGAAGACGCGTCGATTACCGGCGGGAGGGTTTGAAACAGGATTGCTATTCAAACAAAGCGATTTTGTACCGCCGGATAACTACAACACAGCGATGCGTCGCCTCGAGTTAGTCGAGAAGAAACTCGACAAAAATGTTGAATTGAAGCGGCGCTACGAGACACAAATGAACACTCTGATACAGAGCGGCTATGCAGAGAAGGCTCCAGCAGTGAAAAGCGACAGAACTTGGTATCTGCCACATTTTGCAGTTATCAACCCGCAAAAGCCCGAGAAACTACGCATCGTGCACGACGCGGCAGCCAGGACCCGTGGTATCAGCCTCAACGACATGCTGCTGTCTGGGCCCGACCTCATACAGTCTCTACCCGGAGTGCTGATGAGGTTCCGTCAACGCCCAGTAGCGGTCGCAGCCGATATCAAGGACATGTTCCTGCGCATCAACATACGGGAGGAAGACCGAGACATGCAGAGGTTCCTGTGGAGAGAAGACAGAAGAATCGGTCCACCCACAGAGTACCGCATGAGAAGCGTGATCTTCGGCGCCACGTCGTCACCATGCACGGCGATATACATCAAAAACAAAAACGCCGAGGAATTCAAAGAACAGTTTCCCGAGGCAGCGCAGGCAGTGATAGCAAACCACTACGTCGACGACTATCTTGCCAGCTTTGACACGGAGGAGGTCGCCATACAAGTATCAACACAAGTCGCTAATATACACAAACGAGCGAATTATCATCTTCAACGCTGGGCATCGAACTCAAACAAGGTGCGCGCCGAATTCTCCACTACACCTAAGGGGAATTTAGTGCAACTCGATGCAGAGAAGATATTGGGCATGGTGTGGGACCCGAATGAAGACTATCTGGGCTTCAACATCAATCAACACAAGCTTCCGCCTTCAATATTGGAAGGCACGAAAACACCGACGAAGCGAGAAGCCCTACGTACAGTGATGTCTTTGTTCGACCCGCTGGGCTTAGTTACACCTGTTACAATACAAGCGAAGAAGATTTTACAAGATACTTGGCGTACTGGAATCGACTGGGATGTCAAGTTGCAAGACAGTGAAGCCGAAAGTTGGTCATACTGGCTCTCTCACGTGAGAAGACTACCGAGCCTAGCTATACCAAGGTGCTATCCCGGCGTATCGACCGCACATACGAACGAGATACATACTTTCGTCGATGCAAGTTCGTCGCAATACGCCTGCGCTGTGTATTGGAGGGCACAGGATGCATGCGGGAATATACATGTGTCGTTGATAGCTGCAAAAGGCAAAGTTGCACCGTTGAACAAAGTGACGTCAATACCGAGACTCGAACTCCAGTCAGCTGTACTTGGGTGTCGTCTTGCGCGCACAGCCATAGACGAACACGACATAAAGCCGACCCGCCGAGTATATTGGTCGGATTCACGCACGGTACTCTCGTGGCTACGCACTGGCCCGCGAGCGTACAAGCCGTTTGTGGCCCACCGGATCGCGGAGATCGCCGAGGAGACGAAGACCAGCGAGTGGAGATGGGTGCCTACCAAGGAAAATGTTGCAGACGACGCAACGCGCGACACTCCACACGACTTCAACTCCCAACACCGGTGGTTCCACGGGCCCGCGTTTCTACGCGAGTCGGAAACAAACTGGCCGCGAGAGGTCAATGAACCCGACCATATGGGTCTGACCGGCGAGGAAAGAGTCAACTTTGTTCGAAACACTACATCACCAAAGGAAGCACTGCCCGACGCAACTCGTTTTTCAAGTTGGTTAAAGTTAGTGCGTACGACGGCGCGTGTATTACAATTCATCGAACTTCTGCGCATCAAGAAACAACTGTGCAACGCGGCCTACAAACGCAATAAGAAAAACGAAGTTGACGACGCTACTTGGACGAAAATAAAGAAAGCAGCGAAGGGAAAAAACAAGAAAATCAGTGCTACGTGTGAAAGTGAAAACAGCTGTTTCATTCAACTTGAAACACATCACTTACATCGTGCCCAACAGCTGTGGATACGCTCAGTGCAAGATGATGCGTTCAGTGAAGATGTCGCAGCTTTAAAGTGTAAAAAACAGTTGCCTGCTAATAGCCGACTAAGTCAGCTGTCCGTCATTATAGACAGCGATGACGTCATACGGCTACGGTCACGAATAGCAGCCGCTGTCGACATCACGGACGAACAAAAAGCTCCGCCGATTATGGATGGCAAACATACATATGTGCAACTGTACATCTCATGGGTACATCGAAGACTCCATCACGGGGGCTTCGAGACCACGACCAACGAAGTTCGACAACACTTATGGGTACTACGACTGCGCAATACAGTTAGAAGTGTGTTGAAAAGATGTCAACAGTGTCGCATCAGGCGGGCCGTGCCCGCTCAACCGTCTACGGGTGACCATCCACGGAGCAGACTGGCGCATCATCAGCGCCCTTTCACCTACACCGGCCTCGACTACTTCGGCCCGATGACAGTCACTGTTGGGCGTGCTCACCAGAAGAGATACGGCGTACTGTTTACGTGTCTAACAACGCGAGCAGTGCACTTAGAAGTCGCCGGCACTCTCAGCACCGACTCAGCAGTGATGGCATTGCGACGCTTCATCGGCCGTCGTGGATGTCCAACTGAGCTGTGGTCAGACCAGGGTACCAACCTGAAGGGCGCAGACGTGGAGCTGCGCAGAGCTGCGGAGGAAGCCATGAAGGAGGAATCTTCGGTGCGCTTCATACAATGGCGTTACATCCCGCCGAGCGCTCCATTCATGGGCGGCGCTTGGGAGCGCCTTGTACGGAGCGTGAAGACCGCACTGGCTGCCACACTGCATGAACGAGCCCCGAAGGAAGAAGTTCTCACCACTCTGCTCATCGAGGTCGAACATACACTCAACAGCCGACCACTCACTCACGTGTCAACGGAGGCCGACGACGACGACGCACTCACACCTAACCATTTTTTGATGGGAGGGCCATCACGAGTGCCACTGCCGGGGTCATTCACCGACGCCGACGCAACAGGGCGACGGGAGTGGCGTGCGAGTCAACAGCTCGCCAACCATTTCTGGAGTCGCTGGGTGAAGGAGTACCTGCCAGAACTCCAACACCGGCGGGACCCACGCGCTTCACACGGCGCTATCCGGGTCAATGACCTCGTACTGATAGCAGATGGCACTCTACCTCGTAACTTGTGGCCACGAGGTGTAGTCGTCGCTACCTACCCCGGACCGGACGGAGAGACACGAGCGGTGGACGTGCGGACCAACAAGGGCGTGCTGCGAAGGCCCACCAAGAAGCTGGTGATCCTGCCTACAGCGACGGTCGACGGCGCGAACACGAAAAATATCTCCAGCTGAGATAGCTGCGGCGGGAGTATATGTTCGCGACAACTATGTACATAAATAGATAACCGTCGCGCGTAGTTATAAGTGATGCACATTTTTATATAGTTAATAGTTATAGTTGTTTGTATTAGTTGTTTATGTAAGGATTAGAATAGGTTTACACAGTTTTCATACATACTTTGTTAGAGATAAGTTTTACATGTTTAGTATAGGTACGAGCTGTTGCAAGCCAAGTATATAATAAAGTTATAACGGCGAATTACTGGCTGCAACAGCTCAATAGTGCATAGATGTACCTATTAACGTAATTTTAAGTTTATAATGAAAACATTTTTATGTAAAACTTCACTGACCCATAGGTTTTGACAATAACTTTAGCAAAAGTTTTTATGGTTTTATATGAAAAAGGGTCAAATGTATGAAATAATAGTACAACTTACAAACATTTTAGACACAAATAAAGCGAGCACGATCAGGTATTGCCTCTAGGTCTGGGCGATTTTGGCTATTGCTATCTCTTTCCCACACATGTGTCTCTCGCTCGCACAGCGGGGGTATAAATATGGGCCATACATCGTCGATCGGGACCAGTCGTCCGCTACACTCATCGCTCACACTACAGTGAAATAGCCAGCCAAGTCACTCCAAAGCCAAGCCAGTCCAGACCTAGCAGCAAGTACCTACGGCTCCATACTTCTGAAGACAGCAACAGGCGTTTCATTCTGCACCAACCCACAGACCTGCGACTTACAACCGGAGGTCGAAGAACGAAGCCCGCCAGTGCCTACATTCTATTATTTTTATATTCATCTAAGAAAGTGTACGGGTCGTATCGAAGGGGCCCGTACAAATTCTATTAAATTATCTTCAAACAAATGCATTGTATGAACGAGAACGACGCCGCGCAGTGCGGAGTACCTGCTGCCGACTTCACCGCGCTTGCCCTTCCCCGCTGACGCATACTGCGACGGAACAAGAGACCATTCTAGACGTTTTTCATACGATTATCTGTCCGGCTGGCACCGCATGCCGCAGCAGCGTTGTGCGTTACGATCAAGAGACCAAAGCTTTACATAGAGTAGTAACATAGAGTATTATATTAGATGTGCCTTTTGAACATATTATCAGATATAATCGAATACTATTTACAACAAAAGATCAATTTGGCAAGCCGATGTACCGGTCGGCATACGCAATCCTGCTTCTAAGATTTTCACAAAAATTTTAAAACGACTCTATATTTTTTACGAGCATACATTATGTTCTCATAAATATACTGAGAGGTAACTGTGAGGATATTTATTTCTTTGAATAGTTCTCTAAGGGAGCCCCTGTTATAAATAGAGTAAGCTTTTATAATACAAAAATCGTTTCAATATCAGCCGCCTTTCCTCACAACAGTATACCATACGACATAATGCTGTGAAAGTTGCTAAAATAGACTAAGCGCGCAGTAGCCACATCCGTCAATTGTCTCATTCACCTAACTAACTACATATGCAGCGGAGCTGAGCCTTACTGGCCGGTTTATTTATGTGGGGGCCCCTCTGCAATTTAATAACCCCGCAGGGCAGCTTGTGGCGAGCTGTTGGTGCGTAACTATGAAAATCGATAACCTCTATCTATCTATAACTTCACGCCAAATCCCTTACGGGGTAGGCAGAGAGAACCGAGCGCCACGCGACTCGATCCTTACATACCTCACTCGCTTCTTTAACATTCATTGCTCTTTTCATGCACGCTCGCCGGTTTCTAGGGCTCCTGATATCACCTTCTGATAGACCACCAATTTGACCATTATAGGTAAGTCTTGGCCTTCCTCGGCTGCTATATCCTTCCACTTTTGCATTGTATATCTGCTTCGTCATTCTTTCATCCTGCATTATTTCTACATGTCCGAACCAACGGAGCATGCCTCTTCTTATTTTAACACCGACGCTCTCTTTCAGACCAACTCTGCTTCTAACCTCATCATTGCGAATGCGGTCTACAAGCGTTATACACCACAAATTTTGCGCAACGCTCGCATTTTAACCGTGTTTATCCTACTTTCATGCTCTCTCTGCCATACCCAGCTCTCGCTTCCATAAGTAAGCGTTGGGACCAGCACTGCATTATGTATAGCCAGCTGCGCCTTCTGGCTCAGGTTTTTACTGCCAAGAAGTTTTCCCAACGCTCCATTTACACTATTCCCAGCACTCACTCGCCTTTCCACATCTGTGGTGTACCTTCCATCCCTGCTGAAAGCGCATCCAAGATACAAAAAAAAATACAAACTCATCCACTTGTTCTAACACTTCATCATCTACCGTAATCCTTACATTGGTTCTGGTTTCTTCTCTTTCAAATACCATTATCTTTGTTTTCTTCGCATTCAATAGTAAGCCTTCCTTCATACATTCATCATTGTGACTAGTGTTTGCAGCTCAGATGGTGTTTCTGCTAACAGGACGGCATCATCTGCATACAGCAGACAGTTCACCACTAGGTCACCCATGCGTAATCCTACATTCGTCGATCTTATTCTCTGTAGACAACTATCGAGATACAGAATAAACAGCCTAGCAGACAACATGCAACCCCTGTTTGACACCAATTTTGAGATCAAACCAGGGTGACATGTTGCCATCTATTCGCACACATGCTGAGCAATCCTTGTAGGTGGACTGCACGGCACGCAGCAGTGAGCCGTCAATCCCATATCTCGGCAATATGCACCACAGTTCCTTTCGCACAACCCTATTAAATGCCTTCTCAAGATCCACAAAACCACAGAAAACCTTCCGGTCTGTGGCCAGATGCTTCTCTACGATATTGCGGAGAGAGAAAACTTGATCCGTGCACCTCCTTCCATTTCGGAATCCTCCCTGTGCCTCCCACAGCATTTCGTCAGCTTTCACCCTCATTCTCCTTTCAATTATCTTTCCATATACTTTTGCTGCTAAGCTGATCAAACTGATGGCCCTATAGTTGGCGCAGTCCATGCGTGATCCCTTGCCTTTATACAATGGTACGATGACTGCGCGTCCCCAGTCCATTGGGACCCTTCCAGTTCTCCAGCATAGGTTGCATAAGTACCAGAAGGCGTCCCGGACGTAAGTGCCACCTAGTTTGATCATCTCAGCTGTGATCATATTAATTCCCGCAGACTTTCCATTTTTCAAACTTCGTATCGACCATTCTATCTCATCCATAGTTATACCTTCATCGGACGCCGTCAACGTGGAGTGAGCATCAGACTCACTCTCATTGTTAGCGTCCGAGGCATATTCATACATTTCTTCAAAATATTCACTCCACCGTTCTAATACTTCCTGAGTGTTTGCAAGAATGATACCAGCTTTAGACTTAATCTTGTTCATACTGGATGCCGACGAACTACCCCGAGACTTCTTTACCTCTCTCCAAAAGAGTTTGGTATTTGCCTCGAAGTTTTTCGTCAGCCTCTCTTCCTCATTCATAATTTGTCTTTCACGCTTCTCTTTCACTAAAGCCTTGGTTTCATTCTTCAAAAATCGAAAACGCTTCAGCAAAGTCGCACGCAAGTATACCACCCACCCATTCTTACTCCACCTGATGTAAAGCGATTACCGTAGCCTATGAACGTGTGTACTACATTGAGTATCACTCGAGCGATGTCGCCTCTGCTGCTAACATACCAACTCCTTAGGAGTATACTGTTGACCTCACTTACACGCAGGAACATAACAACCCTCCTGAGAGTTGTTACTTGACGCGGTTTTCAGAGAGGTGGTGGTACTTCACCAGATGGGCTGCTTTGATGCACCCTACCTCTCTTAAAAACACCCAGACTAATGTTTGTCCTGTGTGGGAATCGAACCCACGAGCATTGGTGTCAGAGTTACGTTATTAAGAGGGCGAACTCAAGATATCGGTGTTTTACTCATTTTTCAAACACGATTATGTAGCTATGAGACCAATAAAAGATCAACTCTTCCTTAATTGCAGTATAGAGTAAAACATTAATTTTATTGACGGTCTATTAATAAAACCTCAATTCGTTCACGGTGTTTATCAAAAATCTACGTCTGGTTGCAGCCTACGCTGCCGTAAGCTCAACGTGTGATCAAGAACTAGCGAAGTTTTGGGAGTTTGTGAGGGAATGAAAGAGTGATTATGTGTGGAGATTTGAATGGATGGGTTGGAACCAAACTAGCCACTTATGAAGCTGTTCTTGGTCCCTATGGAGATAAGAGAGTGAACGAAGCCAGTATGTCAATTCTGGATTTATGGAACAAAACCTCCTCGTATCGAATACTTAATTTCGTCATAAGGATATTCACACGTATACATGGAGACGGAATGACCAAAAAGTGTGATTGATTTGATTTTAATAGACAGACGGTTTCGAAATACTGTAATGGATACAAGAGCCTTTAGAGGTCCCGCTCTTGAAACGGACCACTACCTGGTGGTAAATCGGTTTGTGGGACTTTTTAAGAAGTGGAAGCACTGGCGACTGTGTATCCCTTTTATCATGTGTATGTGTATCCTCTTATCCGGAAATCATGAACGGAGAGAGAAATTGCAAGGTGAAAGTGTAAAGAGAACGTATGTACTTACATTTAGTAAGCGTAAGACTTTCCGACTCAGATGTAGATGATTGCTGGAATATTCTGAATTTCTGAAAGAAAGTGGTGGATAGTGCAAAAGAAGCATATGGATACACCGTGAGGCATAAAACATTGAAAGGAGATGCCTGGTGGGATGCGGAAGTTGAATCCTTCGTAGCAAGGTCTGGCTGGATTATGTATTATCTTTGCACCTAAATGAAAATATGAGACAGAAGAAGATATAAATGTACCGTCTATGCAAGAATGTAACTAAGGCTTTAGTGAAAGAGAAGCGTGAAAGACAAATTACGAATGAAGAAGAGAGGCTTACGAAAAACTTAAATACCAAACTCTTTTAAAGAGAGATAAAGAAGTCATTAGTGTGGAATCATAGCCTAGGAGACAGTTCTTTCAAGAATACCAGATTTTAAACAAATCCCATGACAATAGAAAAAGTTAATAAATTCAGGCGTTATTTTGCGAAAGTCAAATTTACATGCAATTTGATCTAACCTGCTTTGTGTGCTTCCGCTTTCAGGTTAGATCAAATTGCATGTAAATAGAAAAAGTATCCCTCCAGCCACCACCACGACACCTACCCTGCAACTGAACGGACCTAGACTATACTCTGCCATGCTGCTTAACTGTGGAGGCTAGTGTGTTCAAGCCGCTTGAAGGCCACTAACTAAGCATAGCGTCAATAGGCGTGAACGATAAGTAAGCATGCCCTCCGAGGTACACAGAAGTTCAAGATCGATAAACCCATCCATAGACAGGCGTTCGATTAAAGGAACACACGTAGCAACATTATCGAGGCCTTATGAAAATCCTTTTTGTCATCTAGTTTAAATTTTACACTTCAGCAAAGCTCTATGAAAATCGAAAACGCTTCAGCACAGTTGCACACAAGCATACGGCCCACCTGATGTAAAGCGATTAAGTGATTCGTCGGCATCCAGAATGAACAAGATAAGGTATAAAGCTGGTGTCATTCTTGATAACAC
This sequence comes from Pyralis farinalis, assembly GCA_947507595.1. NCBI lineage: Eukaryota > Metazoa > Arthropoda > Insecta > Lepidoptera > Pyralidae > Pyralis > Pyralis farinalis. The sequence goes on along the minus strand of OX382269.1, from coordinate 11,162,560 downwards.
TCGGGAAGTGTTAGAACGGTGGAGTAAATATTTTTAAGAAATGTATCTTCGGACGCTGGCACTGGGAGTGAGTCTGATGCTTACTCCACGGTGATGACATCCGATGAAGGTATAACTATGGATGTGATCGAACGGTCGATACAAAGTTTTGAAAAATGGAAAGCGGGAATTGATATGCTGCTGCACAGCTGAGATGATCAAACTAGGTGGCACTTACGTCCGGGACGTCTTCTTATACTTAAACAATCTACGCTGGAGAACTGGAAGGATCCCAATGGACTGGAGATGCGCAGTCTTCGTGCCTTGTATCGAGGTCGAAGTGTCTGTTGGACTTGAGCGGGTACTTGGCTGTACACTGTTTGGTTTTCGATGTTTGTCTTTATTTGTCATGCGCGCTTCTATAATGTTACTCATCAACCACAGATAAGCTATGCATAGCGTGAGATGGTTGATAAATATGTATAAAATAGTAATACATATATATAATGTATTAAGCAATAAAAAAAATGTAATCTTTTCATGGTACTTACTGATAATAAGATAAAAATATACGCTCTCACAAAAGTGGATATACGTAGATAGTAAACAAACAGGGCGATCTTTGGCAGAGAAACACTTTATAATCGCTACAAAACGTATATTTTGATGATAAATATCACATTAAAATTTATTCCCATAAACAAAACACAAGTATCGTAATCGAGTCGTATTTGGGTCCGCTGAAGTTTCGAGTTGCGTGAAATAACGTTTTGCTCCGCCAATGAGCTCGTCAACTCTTTCTGTTTATTCTGTGTCCATTTTATTAAGCTACCTTTGACAGACTTTCTCTTTCGGATTTGAGATATATGCAACACTTGATAGTTGAGTTGTTCTTCTTTTTAACCTACATAAAGGTGTCTCCCCAGGTATTGAAGAAAAATTCGAGGATATTATCAATATTATTTCTTTATTTATATTTAAACATGCACTGTACTAAAGACCTAAAGGCTGTACACGTTTTAAAAATATGTAGTTAAATTTTTGTAGTAAAAATTGTGTTACAGAGTCGTAAATTTGCGTGACAGAAGTGTAATTCATACAAATCACAGTTGTCTCCCACTACCTCGGCTTGCGTATATTCCATAATGTTACGAAAAAATGTATGACGACATAAAATACAAAACTATTTTGTAATTGCAAAATATATAACCTATCATGTAATAGTGGCCATTATTATTTGTCATTTTTAATAGAATGTAAAAAAAACATAAAAACTTGTCTCCTACTATTGATGTTTTCAACCCGCGTGACAGAATTTATTGATGTAAATTCTGTCACGCGGGTTGTCCTTCGAAATACACGTTTTACGCTGCTCGTCTATGTCGCCGTCAATTGGACATTTAGGCTCCGTTCCTCCCTTGACACGATTTACCCTCTGAGATCCAATGACTGCGCGTCAGTCGACCGTAAGCTGTGATAATAGGTGCGTGTGTTTAATCGGCGACAGCTTCGTCACGTAAGTAATTGATTAAAAAAATATAAATTATAGTTACTTTTTATTATCTACTCTTACGTAATAAGAAATACTTCCATGCCAGCATATTGATCCTATATTTTATATTAATGTTTAAATATTATCTACTTTGCAACAAATTTTTACCCCTCCTTCACGTAACAACTTCGTCACATATTTTTTGTTACCGAGTGGTAAAGTATGTGACGGAGGGGTAAAATAAACTATATTGTGCACTATTTATGCTGCATGTAGTCTGTTTGGATTTTGCAGGTGTTATTATTCAACGGCGAGAAATGTTGAATTATGATTATTTCTACGGAAAGTATCAAAAATATTTGTCTTTCTTCTTGAATGTTTAGGTACTTACTTATTTTCTATTGCCAGGTATTATCATGGTGAAAAAGAAGGCATTAACAGCAGCAGAAAGACACCGGCGTTGTCGGGAGAAACGAAAAAATGACCATGAGAAGGTAGCTGAAGTAAAACGCAAGGATTTAGAAAGATATCATGCTCAAAAGAACCTAGTGGCAGACATGACCGTGAGAGAACATAGAATCATGAAATTTAACTGGCAACAAGGAAATAAAAAAGAAGGGAGAAGAAATGCTTGAAAGCGTACTTGTAAATACGATGGCTCCATCACCTATACCAGAAAACCGACGAATTAATCGTTCTTCTGTAACACTAACTAACTCCCTCGGAAGTATCTAGTTCAAGGGGAAGAAAGTGAAAAGATATAGATCAAAGTTATACAGAGATAATATTAAGTTTCAAGGAAAAATATACCAGTTGGAAAAGAAAGTTCAAAAATACAAAAAAATATTGCAAAGAAAATTAAAAAAAGACAGCAGTATCAAAATTGAAAGTAATAGGTAGTCAGAATAAAAATAAATATAGAATCCTTTCAAATGTCATTAAGGAATGATACAAAACTGTCAAAGGTCGCGAAGAAAAGCATCTCATTCAATAATTACTTCAAACCCGCATTATAAAACAGTCTAGAATGCAGACCCAATTGGTAAGAGACACCTTAGCTATAGCTTTAAAGAAGGAGACTGTGATAAACAACTAAGAGACGAACTAAGAGTTCTTTCTCGATAGTGGAATAATTTATTTCACTATCATAAAGCGTTCTAGACGCATAGGCTGTGGGTTTATCCTGGCTAACTATACCTTGTGATAGAACCGCACCAAACCGACAGCTCGAATTACGCGATCGGTGGATCGAGCTCGGAAGAGAAGGAGAAGTCTGGGTAGCTCAGTATCGGGTCATTCGTTAAAAGTGTCTTCAGTGTTCGAAACATTGAATATATTTAGGAGTTAACACAATGGGTTTTGTGATCTTTGCAAAATCAGGAATGAATCAACGATAGTAACCCTAGTCCTAAAAAGCGTTTAATTTTGTTTGTCGTTTTTGGAATGAGGTAGTTCGTGATGGCAGATATTTTATCCAGATTCGGCTTAATTCCATCTTTGCTAATAATGTGGCCTAGATGGGGTATCTTTTTAGTAGGAGTTGTAGTGAAATCTCTTATCGAAATAACCAAACATCTAAAGCTAGAAATTTGCACATTGTCGCCGTAACGCAATGAAGCTGTAGTTTTTTAAAATATATTTGGCCTACTAGCCATGTGGTGGAGATAACAAAACATAATGGTTTGTCTTATTAGGTGCATATCCTCACCAGGTAGTTGTTATCATGATCATCTGGGCTATCAATTCTAAAAAAGATAATACATGTGGTTATCTAATTCCGTAAATACAGACTATCAACAAAAATGAACTTGGACAGTATTTATTCAGACCGTTGTCAACAGTGGTACTTATCTTGCTTAATAGTAGGTACCTATTAAAATATTATGTGTTAAATTTTCTCAGTATAGTATTTTCACGTGATGAGAAAACATGGACGGTAGCAAAAATACTACCGTGCAATATTTGGTAACGCTCGCCGGTGAGTCCATTATTAACATTTATTATTAACGAACGTTTAACAGTTAAAAATAAAATATGGTTCTCTACAGCCAGAGCGATTACAACCGAGAAAAGGTATGTATTTATATACGTATCGATAAAGAATGCGATTATTTTAGTGCATACAAACGACGTTTACTTTTGCATGTGATTCCAAGTAAACGCTATTACAGAAAATAGTTTGTTTTTCCAACCAAAAGTTTTCTAAAATATCTATTACTTGTGTTCAATGTTCCTCTTGATTGCGTAAAGATGTTTAAATTTCTTTTAACAACTGTTGCAATTTGCAGTTTATATAGGCATGATAGGAGCAATCTTTAAAGTAGCGTATAAATGATACATTCGTAGCTACATTATATATAGCTCGTATGCATTTTTTTCGAAGTCTGAAAGCTTTCAAAATGTTAGTTCTATTTCCCCATAATAAACAATATGTTAATACCGATTCTACATAACAAAAGTAAGTTGTTATTAATATTGGCGTGATAGTTAGCACAGATATAGTTAGATATATAGTTAGCATTGTTACAGATTGTCAGATAATGATCGAAGATGAAAAAGTGGAACAAGTGAATGAATTTGTGTACTTGGGTTCTATGTTTACGAGAGATGGAAAATTTGAGAGCGATATTGAAAGAACAGTGAAAGCGGGAAACCGTATCAATGGTGCGTTGTATTCCGTAGTAACAAGCGATAACATATCGAGCAAAGCTCGCCTTGCTATTATTCAGGATGTATTAACGCCAACATTGATGTACGGTAGTGAAACATGGGTATGGCAGAAGAAGCATGAAAGCAGGGTGAACGCTGTAGAAATGAGAGCGCTGAGGAGACTATGTGTGGAGTGAGAATGGTTGATAGAATAAAAAATAGCACGATACGAGAAGTTTGTGGAATAAAAGTTGATGTAGTGACAAAAATTGAAAAGTGTATGCTGAGATGGTTTGGTAATTTAGAAAGAATGAATGACAAAAGAGTTACGAAAGAAATGTATCAAGCAAGAGTGAATGGTGATGTCGGAAGGGGCCACCCTAGACGCACACATATAGATCAAATTGGTGATGTGTTGAAAAAGGATCAAATCAAAAGTACCCAAAACCGAAGAGATTGCATGAAGAGGTTGATGAGTGTAGAAGAGGCGAGAGCGGTATGTTTGGATCGGTGCACCTGGCGTTCTATAGTCTCTGCCTACCCCAATGGGAGACAGGCGTGATGATATGTATGTATGTATGTATGTAGTTAGCACAAGTGTTTGTAGAACTGAGGCAGGTCATTATCATCTTTGACCCTTGCTTTCTATACCTACTTTGATAGTCATCCCTGAATCATACAATACTTACTTTAGACCTATCCATCTATATCTTCACGCCATGTCTCATGCGGGGAGCCAGAGAGAACCGAGTGCGAAAAGACGCGGTCCTTACGCATCTCGCTTGCTTCTTTAATATTTATATATCTATTCATGCACGCTCGGTTCCGAGAGTTCCTGATAAAGCACGACCGAATTGGTGGTAGGTAAGTCTTCGCCTTCCTCGACTTCTACATCCATTCACTTTCACCCTTCTTTCTACATACCCGAACCAACGGAGTATGTCTTTTCTTTTTCTTGTTTATCTCTGGATAATACCTTATTTGTTACGAAAAAAGTGGCAGCTCTTCCTGAGGTTTTCGTAATCAGTTCACAGTCTGAAAACTGTTTATTGATGCCATGACTTTATTGATACAATCCACATTGTATTCTATACTTTGTACCTAGTTCTGTTATTAACAACTTTTAATTTGTTTGCGGCGTCCATGAAAAATCATTCATTGCAGAAGCAACATTTGTAGCTTCCGTTATTTTTTTCCATCCCTTACTACATATACCACTAATAACATAAATAAAATTTAGATTTCAAAGTATTATTGGTATTTATTACATATATGCACTACTTTATTTCCCTATAACTATCACTGTGGTTTTTGTTTTCTATTCGTGATCGCTGACGTGATGACGTTCGCTCTCTGGCAACACGGAAATTAGTTCTTCAAATTTATGACTCCCTATAAATTAATTAAATTTTAATATTTATTAGCCCATTTTATCTATTTCATTTATTTAATTGACTTCGTAAATAGTGATAAATTAGTGTACAAATGTTTTTGTAAAGAATAATCAAGTATTTGAACATAATTTATCGAAATTGTGCGATCCAACTGTCAAAAACTCGAAGTTCATATCGTAACGTTTACTTTCGATTTTAGTTTTCTTGTGAAAGATTGTTTTTTTACTGTTAATTCGTGCGCATTGGTAAGTTGTATTGATCTATTATTTCCTTCTTCCATATAGACAACAAAACAAACTACCGCGATTGCTTATATTATACAAACCTGTTACGTACTTAAGTCGTTCATAGCTCGTTATACCCTATAAAACAGAATATTATTATTGTTTTAATGTTAAGTATTAGTATAGAGGAAATACCTTAGAATAGTTCATACACTATAACTTAGAGCTTAAATTTTCATACAATAACAGCTGATCGGTGTGATAAGAGGTCAATGCTCACGAACAATATAAACAACATCAAACCTGAGGGTTGTTACTATAGCTTTGGGAACATATTTACACAGCCCAACATTACACTAGCTCACTGAATTAGCTCACTGTGAGCGACGTCCATACACACACAGGCCCTGCTTTTGTCTCTTTTCACTTAACAATTAGTTGAAGTGGAATTGTATGACAGGCATACACATTGGCCACAGACAATAAACTCAACAATTTACACATTTAACTGTTTAATTGAATTAGTTCCTGAGCAACTTCTTACCGGGGTATAGTATAAATAGTATATTAAATAGTTAAGTACTTGTTGTAAATAATTACTCATTACTGCATAAAGTACATAGGTTTATATAGTTGCCATTGTTGAATTAGCCATAAAATATAGTATATAATAACTTAATCTGTATCATTCTAATTAGATACACCAACCTTATTTATTTATTTTTTAACTAAACGGTTTGAGGTGAAAATGATGCTGACTAGAAAGGCAATGGCTGAGGCACGCTATGAAGAGTTAAATGACAGGTATTTAAATGCATTAAAAGATGTTAAAAATTCAGATCTACGATACAAAGAATTAAATAATAAATTTTTGTTAACTTTAAAAGATTTAAAGAAATATAAGGAATTGTCAGAAAAATTGCAAAATGAGCGAGATGACAATGAGTTGGAAGCACTGTCAATTATTAAAAGTAATACTATACTTAAGGAAAGGATAGTGAAAATTAATTTAGAGTTAGATAATGCTTTGGAAGAAAATAATACATTGCAGTCTTTGGTAGGTAGTTTTGATCAATGTAGGGTTGAGTTTGAGACCACTCTAGAACGCAATATTCAGCTAGAAACCAAATTAAAACAGGCACTAAGCACAATTGATCAGCTGGAATGTTCCCATCAGGAATCAACAGTTGTTCATTCCCAGTCGTTATTCGATGAATTGCTAGATAGCGCTCCAAACTTAGTTACTGATTCTGCCATCTCAAATATGAATGATCCGCCGTCACTGACAATTGACTTAACCTGTGATGAGCCTGTAGTATCGAACACACAGGATAAACATGCTAGTGTATGTAGTGTATGTACAATAAAATTTAATAGTAATAATAGGGAATACAAAAACATCATTCAAGATCTACAATCTGAGATCCAAACACTTAATAATTCTTTAGATTTAATGACTAAAAAATATGAGGATGCTCAAAGAGATATTGATGAATACAGTGTAGGCATGGATAGATTAGTAGCTGACTTGAGAGAAAATGAACAAAAATTATCGTCTCTTAGTAACTTGTACAATAGGAATGAATTAACCCGAACTCCGATGAAATGTTCACAGGTAACTCAATCCTCGAAACTATCTCAAGTACATAGCCACAATGTGAATGAGGCCATTAACCCCTTGAGCACCAACATAGGTCATATATGACCAGGCTTATGGCGGTATGCGTGTAAAAAGTACATAGCGGGCCTCGACGGGTTAATAGTAGTGCTTTTAAACAGATGTCATCATCATTAAATAATAATAGCGAAAATAATAACTCCAAAATAATAATGTATAGTGATGAAATAGGTAAAAACATGGGCCAATTATTATTACAAAAATCAGGAAAACTGGTTACCAATTATTGTTTGCCTGGAGCCAGTTTCACTCAAATAGTTGATAAAATAGTTAAGAGGGATTACCACCCCAACACAACTTTAATTGTTTTTATTGGGAGGAGAGGAAATTTAAACAAATATATAATGATTAAATATTTTAATATGTTACAACAGTTAAATGTGGGAAAAGTGTTTTTATTTACTTTCCCATACAGTCATTTGTTGCCCGAGGCGGAAAATGCATCTAGGTATAGATTAAATGATAAAATGCATACATTGACATTATATGATGACAAATTTCATATACTTGACATAAATATATTTAATAATAAACATTATAATTTGACAGAAGATAAATTTTATCTTAGCAATTTTTATAAAAGACAAATAGCAGATTCGCTATCATATTGTTTTAAGAAACCAGCCAAAAGTTTGGCTAACAACCCTGCTTCTTTTGAGCAGTTCGATAATTTGACATTATGTAATGGTACCTTGGAAGGTATTCCAAATTCTTTAAATTAGCTTACAAGACAATAGAGTTTTACTCTGGCAATGTAAATAGTAATAATAGCAGTATTCAAAATGAAACTAAAAGTAATAATAATACAATATCCCCATCAATTGTAAATTGTCAAGAATATAGAAATAATAATAATTGTATCAACCTGGTGCACCAAAACATTCAGGGGATGATAGGAAAGGAGTTAGAATTGGAGTTGTTTATGAATTGTAGCAATATTGATATTTTATGTCTAACTGAGCACTGGCTAAAACACCATCAATTCATTTTCAGCTTCAATAACCACCAGGTTGCAAGCTCATTCATCAGAGAGAAATATATACATGGTGGCTCTTTAATATTATTAAATAAGTTGCTTAAATTTAAAGAAAGGTGTGACATTGTGAGCCTCTCTGTTGAGCGAGTTGTAGAGATTTCATGCATTGAATTGGAACGATTCATTGTTATGAACCTGTATAAACCTCCTAGCACGCCCTTTGAAACATTTTCAAATATCATGGAGGATGCCTTAAATAAATTATCTAATAGCCATAAAACTGTTATAATTTGTGGAGACTTTAATATAAATATCTTGGAGAAAAATACTGTTACCTACAACTTTTTAAATTTATTTAAATCAAACAATTTGCATCATATTTTTACAGAGCCAACAAGAGTAACTGCTACAAGTGCTACATGTATTGATAATATATTTAGTAATGTAAAACCTTCGTATCAATCTATAATTAATAAAGTTCAGTCAGACCATTCAGGTCAGTTGGTTTCATTTCCAAATTCTTCAAAAATACAAAGAAAGCAAATAAATTATATACCATTTAGTAAAAGCCGCTTAGAAAGATTTAAGTCTAATATAGCAGAAAAAATTGTATTGTTGCCCTATCACGGTACTCCGGACCACTTGTACTGTTCATTATTTAGCTTAATCACTAGTGAATTTAATGCAATCTTTACTCCAAAACAACTGTCTGTAAGTGACCGTATGACATTCAGTGATTGGGCAACTCCTGGTATTTATAAAAGTCGGAATAAATTGTATGAACTTTATGAAGAAAGGACCTGTAATCACAATCCGACTTTTCAAGAACTTGTAAAAAATTATGCTAAAATATTTAAACGAGCCTGTTCCAATGCTAAATCTATATATTTAAGAAATAAAATCACTGGTTCAACAAATATTATTAAATCTGTTTGGAATATGATAAATAATGAGACGGGTAGAGCGAAAGTACGTAGTCGCGACTTTCAGTTAACGATAAATGATATAGATATCAAAAATGTTGTAGAAATTGCAACTGAATTTGAAAAATATTTTTCTAACATTCCTCTTATTACTACGAGAAATCTTAGGTCTTCTTCTATAGCTGCTGAACTGGTTCTCAAACAGAGCGTGGTAGAATGCGACACAATATTTGAATTTTCAGCTGTAAGCCCAAAAGATGTTTTGAACGCTTTTAAATCAATAAATATGAAAAACACTAAAGATCTGTGGGGTCTATCTGTCAAAACCATATCTTCTATTATTATTTCAATCGCTCCACATTTAGCTACAATTTTCAATTGTTGTGTGGCATCTGGTGTATTTCCTGACTTGATGAAACATAGTAAAATCATTCCATTATTTAAATCTGGTGATAGTTCGGACCCTTCGAATTTTCGACCTGTTTCCATACTGCCCATTCTCAGTAAAATTTTTGAAAAACTAATGCTTAGCCAGTTGCTCAGACATTTCAATACACATAATTTGCTTCATAGGAGACAGTTCGGATTTACGAGAGGTTGTTCAACTATAGACGCAGGGATTCATTTGCTTAAAAGTATATTCGCGGCATGGGAAGGTTCGCAAGATGCCTTGGGAATTTTCTGTGATCTGTCTAAAGCGTTTGACTGCGTGCACCATGACACTCTTGTCAGAAAATTACACCACTACGGTATCAGGAACAAGGCTCTCGAACTTCTGTCTTCTTATCTGGGCAATAGGATACAGAAGGTCGATGTTAATGGTAAGAGATCTTCGGGGTCCCCTGTAGTTATGGGAGTCCCACAGGGGTCAATTCTAGGTCCATTCTTATTTTTAGTATATATAAATGACTTACCTTATTATGTAAAGGATAAACATGAGATTGTATTGTTTGCGGATGATACCTCTTTGACATTCAAAATTAATAGACAGTTAGATAATTATGACGAAGTTAACGATGCTCTCTCTAAAGTTATGCATTGGTTTAATGTTAATAATCTGCTTTTAAATGATAAAAAGACAAAAGTAATTAAGTTCTCAACACCTAATGTAAGACAGGTGACTACCAATGTCAATGTTAATGGAACTAATTTAGCCCCTGTGGAGACAACTGTGTTCTTGGGTATAACAATTGACTCCAAACTACAATGGGGCCCACAAATTGAAAAATTATCAGGAAAACTAAGTTCTGCAGCCTATGCAGTGAAAACTATTAGACGGCTCACTGATGTTGATACGGCTAGAATAGTTTATTTCAGCTACTTTCATAGTATTATGTCATATGGAATTCTTCTTTGGGGTAACTCCGCGGACATTAACACCATCTTTTTATTGCAAAAGAGAGCCATAAGAGCTATCTACAAACTTGGTCCCCGGGAGAGCCTTAAAGAAAAATTCAAAGAAATAAATATTTTAACAGTCGCATCGCAATATATATATGAAAATCTTTTGTATGTCCATAAAAACATAGACTCATTTTGTAAAAAGAGTGATACTCATAATATAAATACTAGATATAAGCATAATCTTGTGTTACATGCAAGCCGTCTCCACAAAATAAGTAATTCTTTTATGGGGCAATGTATACGGTTCTATATCAAACTTCCCAGCAATATAAGAGAATTGTCAATAAACAAATTTAAAACTACTATTAAAGCCAAAATGTGTAGCAGGGCATATTATAAAGTATCTGACTATATTAATGATAAAAATGCCTGGGATTGAGTCGATCCAATTGTAATGTAATTAATAAATTATGTAAATTTGTTTGGATACCAAAAGAGGGATGCCTGAGTTTTTTGGCAGTATGTTTATCAGTGCTCACCTAGTCATGAACTGCACGGTAGGGAAAAAAATTGTGACGATTCCAAACAAATGTAGCCATTTTTACGGAATAAAAAGATTTTGACTTTGACTTTGACTTTGACTGATCCTTTTTGAGCAATCAGAACATTTGTAACTTTTACATTATTTTTCTCTGTTCCACTTGAGTAATATTTAATGCGAAGTTTTCTTTTTTTACGCAACTCTTTCTTAAGAAATAGAATTAGAACTATTTATTTGCGTCAAATATGGTTATACAAATTCTCAGTGCAATAAATTAGTGGTACAGCATAATATTTCGCCAGAACCTTTGGCATGCAAACACATTTTTATTAGCTGACATGTTAATGAATTCCTTAACAAAGTAAAAAGTTTCTCTCTTTGAACCATTTTATCATTTCTCTTCTAATAAAGTTAGCCTTGAGATTTTTAATTTCACTAAGTATTGCATTATATACTTTTTTGGTACATTACATTGCATTTCTTACAATAAAATTCAAGCCTAAGCAAATTTTTAAAGACTAATCTCTCTGGGTTTCGTATATTTCTTGGGTAAATGTCTTTGGCTGCTTATAGTATTTTAATAATATTTTGCAGTGTCGTTAGCGGCTTTTACTGCCGGCGTAAGTTCAACTTGGACCAGTCCAGTACTACCAAAGTTTCGTAATAACGAGGTTGACTTCAAAATATCAGACGTAAGTTATGACAATCTTTACAATAAATAAATAATAAATATACCCACCTACAGCTATAAAGATAAATGTGTACGAGTCGTTTTAGTAACATATTTCTCTGATAAAATACGAAACAGAAGTCAAACTGTATTAGTTCAGCATAGTGGCTCCTCTTTGCCTGATGGTAAGCGAAAGAGTAGCCCAAATCGCAACTGCAACTGACAACATACTACATACCGTATCCTGTCAGTTGACGCTACCATGCTGACCCGCAAAATACTTCTTCACGCTTCGTTTGAAGTATTGTAGGAAAGAGGGAACACATGTGCAGGCAAAGCGTTCCACTTTTTAATGGTACGACAAAGATAGGAGTTGCCGAACTTTTTGGTACGCGAAGAGATATTCCCAACCGTGGAACGATGACATCGCAATACGTGTAGTTCTATGACGGAAGGGAGAAGGTGGGATAAGGGAAAACAGTTCTTCAGAGCACTCGCCATGGTAAAGGCGATAAAAGGCGCTTAGAGAGCCAATGTCCCTACGCAGTTGAAGAGGTTCTAGGTTTTTGGTGACCTCTTCGTTGTCGATTATGCGGATAGCTCGTCGCTGCAACCTATCGAGAGCCTCAAGAGGATACTGTGCGGAGCCGTCTCAGAGATGCGAGCAATACTCCACGCAGGCCGGTCCGGCGTGAAGAACCGGCGCCACCCTGTTCAGGACTCCGAGTTTTCTTGAAGCTGTTGAGATGAGGCTCTCGATGTAATAATGCTGGTTAAGGTCGCAATGAATACCCATACCCAGCATATTCAGGCTATCTCGCATACTGAGGGAAGCACCCTGAAGGCTGGGAGTGGGAAGGAAGGGGGACATTTTTGTTGTAAACGCGCAAACCTGAGTTTTCTCAGCATTAAACTCAACCAGGTTATTGGAACCCTATTTACTAATGAGATCCAAAACCCGATTAAGTTCAACGACAAGACTCTCACGCCTCTCACCGATTCCGACCAGCACTAGGCCGACCGAAATATCGCCCATGGACCGTACTGTCGTCTGCATAGCAATGAATATTACCAAGTGGCAGCATGTCATTGATATGCAGAAGAAAGAGAGTGGGCGATAGAACGGAGGCCTGTGGGACACCGGCATTCACTGACATGAACCGCGAAGCGCATCCATCTGCAAGGACGCGGATTCTACGCTCATGCAGGAAGCCAGCAATCCAATTACAAAGCTGGAGGGGCAGACCCGAAAGTTTGGAGAGAAGTGCTTTGTGCCAGACCCGATCAAACGCCTTGGCGATATCTAGGCTGACTGCCATGGATTCGCCATATTTATCGATTGCCTCCCCTCAGAAGTGCGTCACATACGCTAGAAGATCACCCGTTGATCGTTTCGGTCTAAAACCATACTGACGATCATTGATAATGAAATACACCACCAAATACAACATAATATACACCACTATAAACATATAAAAATGGTCGCTTATTTTTATTTTCTGTGCTTTATATTCAAAATAGACGATGTATTGTAACAATTTGTAATAATATAAAATGTGGTATACAACTGTACCTGTTTTGCGAGAAGATGACCTGGATATTCAAAATACTGATTTCTACTTACGCCGGATATAAGTTTCTCACTTGTACCATACAACGAATCATTTTTGTGCTGCAATTGTACAACTATAAATTGTGTAGATACGGTAATAATTGCGTTTGCGTCGTCCTTCCCGGCTAAAGGCATCCCTAGGCGGTGTTTAGTCAGTAGGAGTCTGACATAACTCGTTCAGCCGTCTGAAAGGGTACTCAAGAGAGTTCTCCGCCTCTCTCCCAACGGGTCCCGGAGGGTGCCGTTGTGTGTTGGTGCCGGGTGTGGGTGAGTCCTTCTTTTGTGGCGCTTAAAAACAAATAATAATACCACAGTCAGGCAAGTGCCGCAAATACTATGCTGCACCGATGTTTATCTGCAATCTGGTGTAGTGACACACGAATGACTAGTAACTACGTCAGACGAAAAATATTATATAGATGAAAAACATAAGAAAAGATGTGTACATTCTTTATTCGCCATTGCGCCAAATTTTTATATTGCAACGTTTTACATTATTTAAAGAAAATGATATTGTATGTTATTCATTTCTTACAGTTTTCCAGAGTTAATTTTTATTTGTTATCATAGAAAAAGCAATGCCGAAAGAAATTTTCCAATGCAGGTTTTCTTTTTAATTTAAATTGATATTACAATAAATTTATAAATGTATAGCAAAGCAATAATAATGACGACAAGAGGTAAAATTAAAGATCATTAATAAATGTGCTGAAGATATTCCAGTTATCTTTGTCAGTTGGATATTCCTCATTTCTTTACGGTACATTATAATGAATTGAGGACTTTTTGTAGAAAAAGAACACAACGGTTTCAGGCAATTTATATAGAATCAAATATATTTTGCAATAAAAGATACCTATACCTATCAGTCTCAGCAACCCTTTACTGGCATTCGCAATTTAATCCTGCTTCAAAAAAAAAAAATTCTATTATTGTACTTACAGTGCTTACACTGGTATACCTCCAATGTTGGCATAGAATGTATAAATAAACCAATATAAAATAACAACCGCAATGGTTATATTTCTCGCTTGTCCTACAATCTCCTACAATGCAGAAGATTTCAACGTAGATTTCCAAAACAATCCCCGAAATGCAAATTCATTATACTTCTCCTCCATATGTACGTTAGTTACCCTTTGTAATTATAATCACTACAAGAACTAACATAATTATTGACAACGTTTTTTCCAACTTCGATGTACAATGCAATCAAATTGGTGGTGTTCTATCAGAAGGTGATGTCAGGAGCCCTAGAAACCGGCGAGCGTGCATGAGAAGAGCAATGAATGTTAAAGAAACGAGTGAGGTATGTAAGGATTGAGTCACGTGGCGCTCGGTTCTCTCTGCCTACCCCGCAAAGGATTTGGAGTGACGTGAAGTTATAGATCGATAGATAGGTGTACAATGTAGTGCTATTGCGTATACTTTCGGCAGGCACATATTATTATCATTTACTTATTTATATATGTATTTATATATATTTAATTGTTCATACAGTCAGCAATATCATGGATAGTAGCTACAGGATCGATCGGTATCATGGCGGGCAGCCTGGTGACCAGCTTCGTGGCCGACAGATACGGAAGAAGAGCCACATTGGTGGGAAGTTCAATTCCGTTTATGATTGGCACGGTAATTATTCCTATGATATTTTTGATATACAGCGTCTTTGAATTATAGTTTTAAAATATAATAATGGCCACTGTCGTGCCTTAAATTCGGATAGTGACGAAAAATCACATTCTTTGAAGCTGATAGTTGGTTGTTTATGTTCAATATGTATGTGTAATGTTTAAGAATTAAATGGATGTTATTGATATCATTATCGCAATGCCCAGCAACGTAGTACTGTTAAAACTATACTGTACAATAAAACAGTAAGAGAAAAAAAACATGTTATTCTTCAAAAAGCAGTCCCTTGGAAAACCTGCGGCTGGGAGTTCACTCACAACTCGAGAGTTCTCAGAAGAAAACTTTTCTGGAACCGCACAGTGTGCAACCATTGCCTTTCCAGCGTGTGAGTATGTACCGCCGTCGGCGAGCGGTGCGGTTGTAAAAAGAAGCTGTATATAGGCATCATGTCGAACAATTAGTATAACATTGCGCAAAAAAGGGAGGCCAAATCTTCCTAAACTTAAGGGGTCAATTCCGAGTGTAAGATTAGGATCATCAAAAACTCTCACATCTCGTCTCTGAATCGAGTCACAAGGTCCAGTTGATACCCAAAAGTGACAACAGTATTCCATGTGCGGTCTGATTTTTACCAGAGCCTCGTTTGGAGGTGTACTGGTAAGGTGCAATTTGTGCATTGTGTCTCACTCTAAAGATGTTGGTAAGCTATTAATACCCTTGGTATTCACGTAGATATTATTTTATGTTAAATAGTTTATTTACGGAACTGTAAGTTACTTCGTTCTAGATATTATAGATATCTAGTACTGAAGTTCATGGCTTCAGTCAGTGTTCTGTAATTGAGTTATAAATATATTATTTTTAGAAAATAATAGGACCTTAGGTACTAAGTAGAAATTATAGGTAGGTAAAGATAAAAGATGAAAGTTTTTTTTATTTGCCATTTAGCCCTCATATGTTTATAATAATCAAATCTTCTTGTACTTCATTAATTTCTCATAGATTTCGTTTTTTTTTCTTGAATTACCAGCATTTCGAAAATGATAATTGACGTAGAAGAAATACTGAAAGAGACTTATGTAGGTCTATTTTCAATCGACATTTCACTAAATCTATATCAGTATATTAATACAATAATATTAATGCTGTCGATAAAATAATAATAACAAAAATATATATACATGTGCTGAATCATTTACAGACATTTTGGTCGGTTACATATTCATCGTTTATATATTAAGCCCTATGGAGTAATACGATCTATGACCCTAACGTTCTGTAAATGAGTTGCAAACATGATTTTTTTTACAGAACCATCGGGGTCATAGATCTTAAGCCAGTTTAGAGAAAAAGTGGCTTGATGAATACAGAGAGTTGTTATTTACCACAAGGACTTTTGCCCAATGAGGTGTAGCATCCTAAAATTATTTCAATTTTTGTTTGCAGGTAGTTGTAATTACCACGTCCAATGTATGGCTGATTTGCTTGGCACGGTATTTGTGGGGAATGGCATCAGGAATGATTATAACAGTTAGTATAACTGAGTTGGTAAAATTGCATTATATATTTTAGATAAATCTATTCAAAAGAATTAAAATCTATTTATTTACCATATAGACAATGAAATTCACATGTCTTTATAATTTGGACACAAAATTTGCAATATTATCTAAACTACTTCTTGCAATTTGGTGCAAACTACCTTTACTTAGTAGTTCTTGTAGTTAGTAATTTCATGAGAACTGACGCTCTACCGTTAGTGCATACCGTCGCTGCCATGGTTACTCTGGTCATCTCTGCCTCGGGTGCTGCGATCGTCTCTGCCCGCCATCTGTAAAAGAAATCCATGCACCTATGCGGGAATACCGAACATGAAATATAAGTCAGTTGCAAGCACTATTTCTCTCAAAACTTCTCAAATTCTTGAGTACACGTTGAGCTTACAAGAGCATACGTTGCGACCAGAAATATTGATGTGATATTCAGTTTTATACGAATCCAGAGAGGTTAGCAAATCCAAAGGTTAGAGGACTTACCAAATTGTAATGTCTTACACCAGAGGCTAAATGTGAGGGGAGCAAGATATCTTCACGCGCACTGAAATGAGTATATGTCAACCCCCACAGACCACCTGCTACCCTTCCACCCTCTGCCTCTGTCACACACGTTCATTAATTACGTCCATCATATCATTACACCAGAGGGAGATTTTGTACAAAAGTCGTGTGCGTGGGTACCTCTGTCTCACCTATTTCTACCGCCAAGCATTTATATAGCTGTGTTTCGGTTAGAAGGGCAGTGAAATTACTGGGCACTGTGACGAAACAGCCTTAGGTCACAAGATTGGCAGCGCACGTGTAACATCCCCGTGGTGTTGCGAGCGTCAATAGGCTGCGGTGACCGCTTACCATCTAATGCGGGCCGGATGCTTGTTTGTCAATCTAGTTGTATAAAAAAATCGTTTTATTCGCCTCTTACATTCATAATCAAAATACTATTTTCAGGTATCGAATATTTATATTGCCGAAGTAGTTGACAAAGATATTCGAGGATCAACATCTGTTATGAACCGCGTTATATTCAATTTTGGCAGTTTCCTCATTCTGGCCATAGGACCTTTCATCTCGTACAATACTATCAATTATATAACGCTGGGATTACCCATCTGCTACTTCATAAGCTGTTGCTTAGTGCCAGAAACCCCTTACTTTTATTTAAAAGACGGAAAAGTGGATGATGCGAGGAAATCATTGATTAGATTGAGAGGAACAGAAGACGAAAAAGTAAGTAGGTACGTCAACGTTTAATATTTCTTCTTTACTACTGTTCTTATAACACCACATTAGGCTTATAAAGGGATTCTTGAATGGAAATTTCATGACGTCGATTCAAGATGAAGATGGATTCCATGCAGACAAATTTGTGGACAACGCCATGGCAAGTTGGGGTGTAAGTTG
The DNA here is from genome assembly GCA_947507595.1 of Pyralis farinalis. Taxonomy (NCBI): domain Eukaryota; kingdom Metazoa; phylum Arthropoda; class Insecta; order Lepidoptera; family Pyralidae; genus Pyralis; species Pyralis farinalis. The sequence goes on along the minus strand of OX382269.1, from coordinate 11,144,486 downwards.
CTCACTAACATTTATAGAGTCAAAACCAGGGTACGGTTCTGAGGAGTTATTGAGTTAGCAATGGGGGATAGCATTTATAGGGTACGGTAGCCACGTTACATCACGTGGGCCGTATTCTTGTATGCCTCCCCACGTTGTAGTTGTATAAAAAAAAGCTACAACACCAAACAGTATCCCCTAATTTATTATTTATTAAGTTATTATCAGTTTCAATTGAAGAAAATTTAAGGAAGTATTCACGTTAAAACTTTGGAAGAACAAGAGAAGAAAAAGCTTTCAAAGAAGTTGAAGTCTATAGTTAATCTAGTCGAGTTCAATAAATCGTTGTTTTTTAGGTCTTTGTACTGGTGGTGTCGGTTTTAATAAATCCAGTTCACTAGATTTCGTACCTGAAGGGTAAAACTGTAACCCTATAGCTATCACTCGGAACAATGTGTTTTTTTAATATAGGACGGAGGCATATAGGCATACGGCCTACCTGATGCAAAGCGGTTACATTAGGCTATGAACGCATGCAACACAATTACCCTCTACTAGGGAGTTGTTATTTGATTGCGGTTGTCTGTCAGGTGGAGCTACTTCCTTAGACGATGCTCGACGGCTGCTTTGACCCTACCTCTCTTAGACTTACACTTTTTGTAAATGTAACGAGTGTCATCCTGAATATTAAAACTTAGTGTTGCCTGTTGAAAAGATTTTTTTTTATACTACTGCAAGGCATATAAGCATACGACCCACCTGATGTAAAGCGGTTACCGTAGTTTATAAACGCTTGCAATACATTAAGAATTACTAGCGTGATGCCACCGCTGCTGCTAATACAGCTACTCCTTAGGAACTTACTGGTGACCTTACTCCCACGTAGGAACAAAAATACCCTCTAGGGAGTTGTTACTTAATTAAAAATACAAATAACATATTTTTTTTTATTTCTATTCATGGATACCTTTTGGGGTCTCCTTTGACGGGTTAAATTATTTAATATCTACTTAACTTTTAGATGTTAGAAGAAGAGCTGTCAATGATGCGTTCGAGCGTTAACAAGGAAATGCGCAGGTCTGGTTCAGCTAAGGAATTGCTTACAGGAAAACAATATAGAAAAGCGGTCATAATCACGGCAGGTCAGCCTTTTTACTTTTAATAAGCACTAGCTATTCTGATTCCATGATTCTGATGTTGATTTTTATGTTTCTATTGCAACTGCAATTATTAGCTACAGCCACAATTTTATGATGATATTATACAATATTATTATCATAAATTATATTATATAATAGTCATACAATTCCATACTACTACGGCAGCAAGCAACCTTGCCTGACGGTAAGCAGTTAACGTAGTCTATGTATACTTGCAACACCAGGAGATTTACCTGTTTTTGTTAATGCTGTAAAAACACATACCCCTTTCGAAGTAGAAGAGTTTACCTCTGAACAGAATAACCAAGGTCACTTACTACTAATTATATATCGGTGCTCATGCCTAAAGGTATCTATACTACTCCATGTGTGCTCTGACTTGAGACTAGCATCGCCTAACCCTTTCGAAAACAAGATTCTTTAATACTACCTCGTGAGGGAAACGAGTATACGACTCGGCTAATGTAAAGTTCAAGTTACTATAGCCTATGAAGCAATTGCAAAATACGATGATTTTATTTTCCTTCCTTAATAGCGCGCTGCCGCCATGCAGCGCTTGTAGCGGAGCCACATCTTTAGGACCACAACAAGGCTGCCCTTTCGAGACCGTATCTTTCAAATCAAAAGATATGATTACAAGACCGGCATGAATTCAAACTTCATTGCACCAAAATAAACATAGAAATATTACAGAATAAAATAGCTTACAAAGTACAGCTGGCAACCTTATGGTTAAAACAATCTGATCCTGACGGTTGAGTGTAAACCTTAGTTAGAGTATACATAAATAAGCTTTCTAAGCTAATCTTTTCTGTCGGTTCTGCCGATTGTAAACAAATTTTTATAGATCCTTATCTAAGGCAGAGAGGGTAGGCGCTACTGAGCCACGGTAAACATCGTCTCTGCGATAAAATTCATAAAAATATAGAAATAAGTAAAATTATTTAGTAAAATTAAGTGTAGCGGAAGTCTTAATAAGTGACTCGTAACATATATTGGGCAAAAGGACCATAAACATCAATCAGGCAAATAAATAAGAAAAAAGTGCGGACGAGCAAAAGTGTAAATAAGTGACTTTGAACTTAGTAAAATGGAAAAAACAGTGGTTAAATAATTAAATAAGTGCAACAGTGCCGACATACACAAAATAATCAATAAAAACGAATGTAATATCTAAAACAAAGTTTTTTCTACCATGATATTGCAAAATCGATCGAGCTACTAACGCCATCTAAGAAATAAAGACTGTACTTTTTGGCACGTCGCACATCTAAAGACAACTCATAGTTTTTAGTACATACAAAAATAAAAAGAGGTCAGCACAAGGACCATAATAAAAGGTCATTCAGCGATAATAATATATTATCGCACTCAATCATGGAGGAAGTTATGAACATGCTCCGCAAAATTCAAAACGAACTAGACGAACAAAAATCAACCATAGTGCAACAAGCGGAAAAAGTCACAGAACAAGTTACAAAAAATATAAATAATTTACTAGAGGAGAAGCTCAAAGCCATGGAAATAAAATATGAAAATCTAAAAGAAAAGCTGGAAAATCAAGAAAAAAGGCTATACTACTTAGAAAAACAATCACGACAGAGAAATGTGGTTATTTTTGGCTTAGAAGAAACAGAAAGATCTTATGCAGACTTAGAAAAAATTGTAATGAATTTTATACATAAATATTTCAGTATTGAGTTACAACAAAGAGACGTACAGGAAGCTAGAAGAATAGGAAAAAAGGGAGATAAGCTGAGACCTATTACAGTAACATTCTCAACACTAGGCATAAAGATAGATATGTTCAAACAAAAGCAATCACTAAAAAACACTACATATTATATAAAAGAAGACTTCCCTCAATATATTTTAGAAAAGAGGAAGGCATTGCAGGAACGAGTAAAAATAGAAAGGGAAAAGGGTAATCTCGCTACTATCAGGTACGACAAGTTAATAATACGTCCTAAAGACACCGATACGCCAGCCAATAAAAAACGATTGCTGTCATTATCACCAGATTACAAAACGCCTACACAAAATGAAGAGCAAAAAACACAAGCGAGCAAAAAGAACAAAATCCAAACAGGGTTACAGAGATCATCTAGCGTATCAGAAGGAGTAATTAAACCTGGAATGCTTAACTTCATTATTACAAAAAACACCAAATAGCAATTAGCGCCCCCCTCTCAGAACGAAAACAAACAAAAAAATCAAGCAAAAAACAAAATACATCTTCCAAGCCGGCTGGTCACCGTGGAAGTTCACGACCACGACCCTCCAAGGAAATATAATAATAAAATAGCAACAAAATTCTACCTTATCACTTACAATGTTAAATCGTTATCAACACATGGAAGGTTTATCGAATTGAACGAGGTATTGAAAGACATAAAATGGGACATAATTGGATTATCAGAAGTGAGACGATTGGGAAGTAAAATAGAAGAGTATGAAAACGCTATACTTTGCCACACAGGCCACACACCTGGACAATATGGTGTAGGTTTCTTGATACAAAAGTACCTCAAGAAAAATATAGAGAGCTACCACGGATTCACAGAAAGAGTAGCTCTACTTAATATGAATATAGACGGCACCCTTTTGTCAATTATTCAAGTGTATGCCCCCACAGAAAAGAGTAGCAGCGAAGAAATAGAAGACTTATATACAGAAATCAACAAAGCAATACAATTATCCCACAGTAACCTCATTTTAATGGGCGATTTTAATGCAAAAATAGGTCAACCAAAAACTGAAGATTTCCTAGTCATGAAACAAAATGGATACGGTATAAGAAATGAAAGAGGTCAAAGACTGATTAATTACGCTTCTGAAAATAAACTTACAATTATAAATACCTTATTTAAGAAGAAAATGAAAAACAAATGGACTTGGCGATCCCCAGACGGAAAATATAAAAATGAAATTGATTTTATATTATCAAATAAGGCACATCTATTCAAAAATATTGAGGTACTTAACGCTAACTACCCTTCGGATCACAGACCCTTAAGAGCAACAATATCTCTCACACAAGTAAAGAAGAATAGAAAGAAATACCAAAACACTCAAAACAATAACCTGAAAAGCAAAGAAGAAATTAATAAATATATAAATTGTTTACAATCATTAGAATCTCGCTCTATTCTAGAAAGGAAAGAAAATATTACAATACAACAATACTACGACGATATAATAAAAGTAATAAAGACAAGCCTAAAAAATAGTCAAATCTTAAGCAACACCCACACAATTTTGTCTGATCGCACTTTAAAGCTCATAGAAAGAAGACGGAAATTACAGAAAAATACTATAAAAAGTAGACAAATAAAAAATGAAATTTCGGCTCTTTACAAACTTATAAGCAAATACATAAGACACGACTATGCAAAACATCGAACGATTACCATTGAAAAGCATCTTACCCAGGCAGGAAGTACGAAAAAAGCATACAAAGAGCTTCGAACGTGTAAAACATGGATAGAGGGAGTAAAACAGGACAATAAAACAACACATAGGCGAGGAGACATTATCAAAGACGCGACCAACTTCTATAGAAACTTGTATAACACAAAAAGCATCAATAAATGTCATTGTACCAGTCAAGGACAGCTAACCACAATAAATTACAAAAAAGACGCGAACCAAATTGAAATAGAGATCAGTGAAGTAATAAAAGCTTTGAGAAACCTCAAAAATGACAAAAGCCCAGGTTCAGATCACATCTCAAACGAATGCTTAAAAGTAGCCTCTCCAATCTTAGCTCAACCTTTAACTGATTTATTTAACGACATAATCCTAACCGGAGAAACACCTAGTCAATGGGGAGAATCAAATATAATTCTGCTGTATAAGAAAGGCGATCCACACAATATTGTAAACTATAGACCGATAAGTTTACTACCCAGTACCTATAAGCTTTTCTCCAGCATAATAAACCAGAAGATAAGTAGCGCAATAGAGTCAAATCAACCGATAGAGCAAGCTGGTTTTCGAAAAGGATATTCTACTATCGACCACATACACACTCTAGAAATAATAATAGAGAAATACCAAGAGATGAGAAGACCACTCTACATTGTCTTTATTGATTACCAAAAAGCTTTCGATACATTATCGCACGAAAGTATATGGACAGCTTTGGAAACGCAAAAAGTAGAGATCAAATTATTGACTGTAATCAAAAGTATTTACAGTAACACAAAAAGCAGGGTTCAACTAGAAACGACCGGTCCTTGGTTCCCAGTAAAAAGGGGGGTTAGACAGGGTGACCCACTATCGCCGAAACTATTCATAGCAGTACTGGAACAGATTATAAAACAGCTAGAATGGAAAACAAAAGGTATATATATCAATAAAACCTATTTAAGCCACCTGCGTTTTGCGGACGACTTGGTTTTGCTATCTGAATCTAGTAAGGAGATACAAGAAATGATACTATCTCTTAATGACGCCAGCAAACAAGTAGGTCTAGAAATGAACCTTACAAAAACGAAATTAATGACAAATAGCACCAGAAAAACAATAACAGTCGACAACATTCCTCTAGAATACAATGAGCAGTATGTATACCTTGGCAAACAAATTGGATTTGATATAAAAAATAACGAGCTAGACATTGAACGCAGGGTACAATTAACCTGGAATAAGTACTGGAGTTTAAGGGAGATATTCAAGAGCAATCTACCAATAAATATAAAAACAAAAATATTTAACTCATGTCTTCTACCATGCTTGACCTATGCTTGTCAGACGTGGAAATTTACCAACAAGGCCAAAAGAAAAATAATAACATGCCAAAGAGCTCTGGAACGTAGTATGCTGAATATACGAAAAATCCAAAAAATCCGTCACATCGATATACGCAAGTATACAAAAACAGCTGATGCATGCACTTACGCTAAATCCCTAAAGTGGAAATGGGCTGGTCACGTGGCGCGTCTTCAAGACATGAGGTGGACATATAGAGTGACAAAATGGAACGGACCTCACGGCACGCGTAGACAGGGTCGACCTAGAGCAAGATGGGAAGACGACATAAAACAAATAGCTGGACCAAACTGGCTAAATATAGCAAAATGTAGAGAAGATTGGCACACCTTGGAGGAGGCCTTTACCTGCAGAGGGGTTCTTGCGGAAAAATAAAAATTAAGTATTTTTTAAAGTAAACTTTAAATTATAATCTTTTACTAAAGTGTAATAAATATAAAACAACTAGGTAACTACTAAACCTTATTTTTTCCCAATTCATTATAAATGTAACGTGTACTAACCCTAGAATAAGCTTAGGATAAATAAAAAGATAAATATGTTTACTGATATAACCATTGTTAATTTTAAGCAAGAAATAAAAGGCTTTTTATTTTATTTTATTTATTATTTATTATCTAAGGCACAGCGGTCAGTGGTGACACTCTCTGCACGCTAGCGCGAACGCTATCTACCCTGCGCTACGAATACACATGCTTAAGGGCTATTTCTTTTCGCGCTAGCGTATATCTTCTTTGTCTGTGGTATAGTGCTATTATAGTTATGTTCTATGCCTGACGAAATTTCCTGTAATGCTATCAATACTTCAATAGAAATATTTCTTAGTGTACATCTTACAAGTCTGATTCCCAGAAAGAATGTTATCTCTGGATACAAGTACATTTTGACATTCAACACAAGTCACTGGGTTGAGCAAATAACTGACCACGTATCCAGCTATATTTGAAATCACTTGCTTCGACAAGTTCGCTGCCTTCGACACTATGGACAGAAAAGTATCTGATAAAATGGTTTTTTATTTATTATCGGCATAGTCAGCCTTGAATTGCGTGTCTGTCATGTCACTCTTTTCATCAACTTGTGATTTGTATTCCCTAGTTATAAGGTTTATGCTTTCAGTACATGATGAGTAGTGAAGCAAATTTATGTTTTCTAAAGTAAAGGAAGTACCATTATGAATTTTCTTAATTTTATTGATCCAAGGGTTTTTATTATGGATTACTGCTCTGAAAAGCAAAAATACAGATATCCTTAGAAACAGAAAAAATTTGGTAGAGATCGCAACAGTATTTACGAGGATTATATAAAAAGCCACAGATCTCGGAAAGAATAGCAACAGAAAATAAACTTGAAACAGAGGACTACTACTTTGGAATTCCACCTCTACTTCAAAGCGAGATTAGGGAAGGCATAAGGTCACTGCAAGGCTCAAAATGTCCAGGAGAAGATGGTATTACAAACGATCTCATTAAAATACTAATGGAGCCTTTAACCCCTATACTAACTTCAATTTTCAATGAAATAATTATATCTGGCTCTATACCCCAATAATGGGAAACTGGAATAATCACATTACTCTACAAAAAAGGAAGCCCTCTTGACATCGAGAACTATATGCCTATTAGTTTATTGCCCACTTTATACAAACTATTCACTAGTATTGTACATAGAAGAATCAGTCGCATATTAGACACACACCAACCGCGAGAGCAAGCAGGTTTTAGAGCCAAGTATAGCACTATAGACCACATATTCACATTGACACAAATAATAGAGCGGTACAAAGAACATAAGAAACCTTTATATTTGGCTTTTGTTGATTATTCAAAAGCATTTGACTCTATAACACACGAAGCATTGTGGGAGACTCTCCAATAACAAGGTATAGCAAAACAATATATTAGCCTTATCAAACAAATATACCTAAAAAGCAAGGCCGTGGTACGCTTGGAGCGAATTGGAAGACCCTTCACAATCAACAGAGGTGTACGACAAGGAGATCCAATATCGCCATGTTTATTTACATCCTTATTTACTTATTTACTTTACGGATTATTCCACTATGTTCACCTAGGTGATATCACCTGGGTGAAGGAAGTGGAATCTTTGGTGTCTTCATTTCACCTTGGAACCATATCACCTAGGTAAAATCACCCAGGTGAAATGATTCGACATAAGCGGAGTCCTTTGTTCACCTTGGAATTGATTCACCTAGGTGAACAGAAGCGACTTTTTTTATTAATCTTGTGGACTTTTATCACCCACATAAACCGTGCTAGAAACTCTCAAATTAACAGACAACTTAATATTTAACGTTAATTAGACACATAAGAAACGTACCTACACCAGTGTAAGTCATGATACGTAAAAAAAATCTACAATGATTTTGTTAACTAGGATATTATGGTAATTTATATTTGGCAACACTTACTGGTGTAATATAAAAATAGTTGAGGGTAGTTTGGTTAGTATATACGTAAAAAAAATCTACAATGATTTTGTTAACTAGGATATTATGGTAATTTATATTTGGCAACACTTACTGGGGTAATATAAAAATAGTTGAGGGTAGTTTGGTTAGTATAAAACTATTTTTACAAATTTTTATATATTATATATTATATACATTTAAATATGGGGTATTGAATCACAATCTAAATTGTTCACTCTTTCCTTGCATTCATTTATTTTTTCCTTGACTATATTTCTTGAAAAATTTTGAGTGCAGTCAGGGTTATGAGCAATTTTTTTCGTAATACGGTTATCCTAAAATTAAATAACATAATTTAATTACCTACACTAAGAAAATCCACAATTTTCAATAAATTAGTATCGGTACGTTTATTGGGATATACCTTATTTTTTTTATACCACTAAGGTGGCAAACAAGCGTACGGCCCGCCTGATGTGAAGCGGCTATCGCACCCATAGACGCTCGTAACACAAAGAATGTCGCTCACGCGTTGCCATCCACGCTGCCAACGCAGCAACTCCGCCACTTTTCAACTTGGTAACCTCACTCACTCGCAGAAACACAACAATCCTCCAGGGAATTGCTATTTGGCTGCGGTTTTCTGTGAGTTGGAGGTACTTCCCCAGTCGGACTATCGTCGTGCCCTCCCACTCTTTCGCCGAAGCCTCGTTTTTTATTCAGCAGGGTGCACCACTGGCAGGTGAGGTTGGCTTTGGCTATAAAGGTGACATTGAGCTACTTACACCCCAAAAAATACCATAATATTCTTGGGTAGGTTTACGCTGAAGTATACGTGAAGTCTGAAGAACTATTTTCCCTTATCCCACCCTCTCCCATCCGTCATAGAACCACACGTGCAGGCTTGCGATGTCATCATTCCACTGTTGAGGACATTTGTTCTCGTACTAAAAAGTTCGGCAACTCCTATCTCTGTCGAACTATTAAAAAGTGGAACGCCTTGCCTGCACATGTGTTTCCTCCTTCCTACAACATGGGATCCTTCAAACGAAGCGTGAAGAAGCACCTTGCGGGCCAGCATGGTAGCGTCAACTGACAGGACACCGTAGTCCTTTGTCAGTTGCCGCTGCAATTTGGGCTCCCCTTTTCGCTTACCAACAGGCGAAGAGGAGCCACTATGCTGAGCCAATATAAAAAAAAAAAAAAAAACGCAATAATGTGGTTAACTGCATTTCTAATTAGAACTATGACCTTGTATCTGACAGGAAAGGAACATATCAATAACATAGTGATCAAATTAATAAATTAATTATTTAAATTTATAAATTATTTAATTGGTATTATTGCGAATCATATCGTACGCTAAAAAATAAATAAAAAATATGATTCGCTGTTCAATACACGTACCTGGATAGTCACAGATCCCAGACATTTTTTTTTTACTTGTTCACAACATCTCCACCAAATACCACCAGATTTATATGTCTTTTTCTTATAATATTCATAACCGTTGTATAATAGATTTTTACCACGACCCTTGTTAATAATCTTAAACTCAGTCATTATCTCGATCACTACCACTCAGCAAGAAAACACGAAAAATTTGTAAAAATAGTTTTATACTAACCAAACTACCCTCAACTATTTTTATATTACACCAGTAAGTGTTGCCAAATATAAATTACCATAATATCCTAGTTAACAAAATCATTGTAGATTTTTTTTACGTATCATGACTTACACTGGTGTAGGTACGTTTCTTATGTGTCTAATTAACGTTAAATATTAAGTTGTCTGTTAATTTGAGAGTTTCTAGCACGGTTTATGTGGGTGATAAAAGTCCACAAGATTAATAAAAAAAGTCGCTTCTGTTCACCTAGGTGAATCAATTCCAAGGTGAACAAAGGACTCCGCTTATGTCGAATCATTTCACCTGGGTGATTTTACCTAGGTGATATGGTTCCAAGGTGAAATGAAGACACCAAAGATTCCACTTCCTTCACCCAGGTGATATCACCTAGGTGAACATAGTGGAATAATCCTTATTTACGGGGCTTTACTGAAATACGTATTTTCCAAAATAGACTGGGGTAATAGGGGTCTAAGGATTAATGGCGAATACCTTAACCATCTCAGATTTGCAGATGATATTATCTTGATCAGCGAAAATCACGAAGACCTCTACTCAATGCTGAAAATACTCGAGGAAGAGAGCAAAAAATGTGGACTGCAGATGAACGCTAAAAAGACGTGCCTTATGACAAACAGCGTACAGACACCTACGGTCATTCAAACTCAAACTATAGGAAACGCCCCGACTTGTGTATATCTCGACCATAACATATCCTTTGAAGATTGCACTGAAAGGGAAGTAGAGAGGAGATTAAAATTGCATGGAGTAAATACTGGGCAATGAAATACATATTTAAATCAAAGATTCCCCTACGCCTGAAGAGATACGCCATGAACGCAACCATAATTAGACCATATTACCTATTCTACTATACGGGTGCCAGACATGGGCGTTGACCAGAAGTATTATTCATAAAATGCAAGTATTCCAACGGGCAACTGAAAGGAGTATGTTGAGAGTAAAACTAAGAGACCGACTTAGAAATGATGATATTAGGAAGAAGACCAAAGTAGAAGACGCGGCAATACTCGCTTGTAAATTGAAGTGGAGGTGGGCCGGGCATGTAGCTCGCACATCTGACGGGCGGTGGAGCGAGCGGGTGCTACACTGGTGGCCACGGCCACGACGCTAACCGCCCTCGAGGACGCCCACGTGCCTCGAGGACGCCCACGTGCACGCTGGAGAGACGACATCGCCGAGGTGGCGGAGCCTGTCTGGCCGAGACTCGCCCAAAACAGATCCAGCTGGAGCCAAATGGAGGAGGCCTTTGTCCAAAGATGTGTACCCAAAAACTGTTAAATAAGGAAATAAACTGTATAATTTATTAATTCGCATGTATTACATAATCAAAATATGTTAATTTAATGTAATTTAATTTGGGAATATATGGCTATATTATATTATTATAAGGGCTTTTCGGTACATTATTTTAAACTGTAGGTTTGTTTTTAAATCTATCATAAAACTTGATTGATGCAAACAACAATTTTTTGTGATCCTGACTGATCTTATACATAGCCACAAATAGGTTTGTTTTCTCTTTTTCGATAAGCTATATAAAAAACTTTCGTATCGAAAAATGTCTTCAGTACAACACTAATTAACACTCTGTCATTGCGAAGAAAATATGACCCATGACAGCTCGCATCGGCGACCTGCCATGTGTCTCTCTCGTCTCCTTTTGAGACCTTTTCGAATTTTGCTACATACATATTAAAATACTAGTCTCGGCGGTACGCAGCTAGTCAGAGAAGCGATTAAAATAAAGAGAAGCATCGTAATTTCAATCGAGAAGACGGTTTCAAGTTGGCATGTGACATTCTATTATAGCCATATCCCTTAATTATTCTTAGCAAGTCTCCGCAACCTCCCCCACTTAATACTGCCCAACATATCTTTTTAGAAATTTCTCTTAATAATATCAAAATCCTTCTCGGTATCTACTATAGTTGAAATTCTTTAATCTGACTGCTGCATCGGCGTCTCTCCGACGTATTAGATTTTTTTTACCCACTGCCACTAAAGTAGTTCTTGCACAATCCTATATATCCTTATTTTTCTTATCTTTGATTACGCTGATGTTTCTTATCCTGGCCTTAATGTGGATCTAATAAATAAATTAGAAAGACTTCAGAATCTACGTATTAGGTTCATATTCGGTCTCCGTAAATATGACCACGTAACTCAATATCGCGAACAACTTAAATGGTTATCTATTCGCTAGCGTAGAGATTTGCACATTCTATCCTTTGTCTAGTTGATACTCTTTAACCCTAGAGCGCCTCCTTATCTTAAAGTTTGGTTCTAGGTTTGCTCCTTATCTGACAACTTGCAACTTCGCTCCTATGAAAACTTTACCCTGTCCTTTCCCTCTCATTCCTCTAAATTCTTCGATTAATTCTTCACCGTGTCGTAGCTATTAGGCAAAGGAATAAGTTACCAGTGCAGTGGTTATCAAAACAGCTAATTCTATTGCTATTTTCAAAAAATTTGAAAAAAATCATCTACTTCTCTCTGATGATCTGACATATGTTTGTGTATTTTATGTAAAGTATATGTATATGTGCGTGCGTGCGTGCGTGTATGTATATGTAATGATATGTTATGCGTATATACGTAATATGTATATATTTCTGTATGTGTGTATTTATGTTTGTATGTATTTGTATACCTGTAACTAATAATATCAATTAGTTTAAATTGGTATCAGTTACATTTAAATATTCATTTCCTTGCGGACTAGCCCTATCTTTTTTTGTAATCTGATTCGTTATCTTAAGGTTGCCTAGAAAAGTTTACTTTTAGCAATAAGGCCGTCTTGCTGCACAGTATATTTCTATAATTTAAAAATCTTTTTGAATCTATTTCCTTAAATTCTGTATTATGCAAATAAAGTCTTTCTATTCAATCTATCTACATAAAAATCGATTATTAATTAATATAATGTTTTTCTTAACATCAAAATCGATAAAAAGGAATCGGTTATTCTTGAAAAATATAATCGATAATAATCGATTTTTTCTAAATTACTTTTAAAATTTTTTTCTTATTCAATAAATCAAATTCAAAATATTAAAAAAAAATCACGACAGAGATTACAAGTTGCAAAATAATCAACACAAATTTTAGAGTAATATTTACATTTGCATTGCCAGATTTATTTCCAACTAGCTATCCGCCCCGGCTTCGCACGAGTGATATGATCGCTACCAAACTTCACAGGATCATCTGCTGAGCTAACCTGAAGATTCATTGAAAATTTCATCAAAATCTGCCAAGCCGTTTTGAGTCCATAGAGGACATACAGACAAACATTAATTTTTATATATATAGATGTCATATAAACGCTAACTACTCGTCGGTCTTGACATTGCTAAAAACAACTAAAAACAAGACTTTTAAAAACACTAAACACATTTTGTCACGAAAATCTTCTAAAAATGTATAGTTTGAAAAATGAAGTTGCGTCACTGACGTAACAAACGAATGTCGGAAAAATAATACAGTTCGTTGACTAATGCCATCTAGTGTAAGTTTGAATACATATATCAATTATTATTACTTTGATACAGAATGATTATATTCTTTTAGGTTTAAGAACGAGCCAAGTGCTAAGCGGTGTTACTGTTATTCCTCACTATCTGGGCACTATAATGCAGGAAAGCAATAGCAAGATAAATTTGCCAACAATATTCATTATATTTGGAGGAGTAAGATTAGGTCTAGGTAAGCATATTATATAATAACAATAAACTATAACTCATTTTATGTTTGCAGATTTAGGACTTGCTAGATTGATAATAACACCATTTCTTTAGATACCAATAGTAACTGAAATAAATATTATAAAAGAAACTTATTAGGGACCTCCGCGGCAATCTGTTTTGCAAGCACCACGCGGTGAAGGAAAGATGACGCCCATATTTTAGAGTTGCAGCCACCGGCTGTCCCTGCTAATCAGGACACTTGGCCCTGATCCACTTATAATGCCTGAAGAAGTTCATACTTGTCACCAGAAAAATCGCAGGACAACGGAGACTGAGTGTCATCATTGCAGTTTTCATAGGAAAGGCGTCGGCGCAGGAGTGTGGTAGTTACCGCTGTATGAAGATCATGTTTCACATCATGAACCTCTTCTGGTGGATAATTGACTGCCGGATCTGGAGATAATGCACTCCTGGCATTATCTCGGGGCGTTAGTATGGCTACCAGCCTAGTCATGAGACCGTCGATGCCGTTTCTGCCCTAGTGGTTCTCATGTGCAAATACAGGACGAAGAGCACGCATCTATAATATGTATTCCTCGCGCGATGATCTGGTGGACACTGAAGCCTGTATTATTATTTGCCGGGACATGTATCTCGATTTCGATTCCATAGTTAGGACTGCCGTTGGTGGCACACATCCCTTCCCAACCATCGTTGGGGTCCACCTGGGAGCGTAATATTAGACGTAGTATTAGACATCATCGGAGCTGTATAGTACAGCAGTGTCTATGGTTGCTCATGTATGCTGACGATATTGCAATTGCGGGCGCCTGGTGAGACACGTAAATTTTTGGAGAGAGTCATTTGAGAACCGCGATCTAAAACTTAAAGTGGCGAGGACCGCCTTGACCTGTAATATCTCAAATCTTATTGATCAGATCACTGGTGTCATCTGTGACCTTAAAATGCCGGTTAAGCTGAAAGGACAAGTTTATAAATGCACCATTAGACCGTGTGTGACCGGTGCTTGAGAGGCGCAAGAAGGAGCTGCGTGTCACGGAGTTGAATATGTTGGGCTGGATGTATGAGTGACGCAGACGGATCATGTAAGGTAAGGACGGATGACATGCAAGCCAATGGTCTCACTATAAGGGTTGCCAAAGAAAGTGCGAAGTATTAGCAAAGTAAAAATTGGAAAGCGGACCTTGGGTTCCGAAGCGAAACCTTTACGCGACGCGGAAGCAACTGGGATTAACGCTCGAAGGATGATGCAAAAGAAACTTATGTGTTGTTCTAGTTATAGATTGAATAAAAATATTCGTGATTGTATTAATAAACATGCGTTATTTTGCAGGTGTAATATCTTCAGTGATAGCAGATAAAGTGGGAAGACGACCTTTACTTTTGTACTCTTTCCTGGGGACCAGCCTTTCTTTGGCTGTTGTAGCTGTTTATTTCATGGCTCAAGAAGTAACCAGTATTAACAAGAACGTGCTTGCTACTTACGCTGTTATCGTGTTCATTGGATTAGTTCTTAATAATGTTATGTCGACATTAGGATACCATACCATCATCAATACTGTTGTAGGAGAAATATTTCCCATGAACGTCAAAGCCATCGCAATGGCCAGTAGTAACATTTATGGAGGTTTCTTAAATTTCTTTGTGATTAAATCTTATCAATCCATTAAAGATTGGTCAGGATTATTTGGAGTATTTCTTGTATTCACCATAGCAACAATTATATCTGTTATATTTATATATTTTGTTGTTCCTGAAACTAAAGGGAAGAGTTTACAAGAAATACAAGTAATATTACAAGGTATTCATTATGATAATTCTGAAGACAAAGTCAAAGATACAACGACAGATGTAGAAGGTGATAGCACAGAATTGAAACCAATGATAGTAGATCAGTTAGCATCACCCAACAATGAAAAACATGTACAGGAAAATAGATAATGTTTTAGATTGTATTATCCAAAGATAAAAACTTGTAGTGTTAGAAGTAAGCAAAGATGTAATAGGATGCTACCTAAGTAAATATGTTGTATATATATTATATTGATATCATAGCTACGGGACAATTATTATTAATTTGAAATAAGTATTTATTTATTTAAATTTCTTTAAGTTCTGTTACAAATGAATATTGTAACACGGAACCCTAAAACCGCCGTATACCTGTCGTGCGCATGCGAATGAATGAACTGTCATCTAGCTTTGCTTATTAGCTAATCTTAGGCCGTCTAAACGGACCACTCAGCACGTTTTATGGGTCCGCTGGCCAGCTGAAGTGATTCTGCGCCGATGCTAACGCGCCGGCGACGCGAGCTTCGACGCGAGTTTGCTGTTCGAGATGGACACTGAGAACGGTAGGACACCACTGGTGTACCCGGCAAAATCAGTCTGTTAATTTTATGTAAGAGCAGTTTTCAATGTTCTACAATATGCATTTATTTTTTTTATGAAGTAATGTAATCTTATTAAAACTTATATGTACATAGTCATGGAAGTCTCAGCAAAAAATAAAAAAAATGATTCTATTCGTATTGGCCACCTTTGGCTTTGATACAGGTCTTTAATCTGTGTGGCCACGAATCTATGGATTTGCTTGCTTGCTCCAGAGATTTCTTAAGAGACTCAATGTCGGCGTGTGGTTTCGAGCAGGCTATGTCCTCAAAAACATTTTAAGACTAAGGGGTTCAGATCTAGGCTAGACGTGGGCCAGTCTTCATCTCTTATAAAGTGCGGAACGTTGGTTTCAAGCCAGGCTAGGGTAGTTCGTGCCTTGTGACCAGGTGCAGAGTCCTGCTTGAAAATCCATGGTACATTTTTAAAAAGTGTATTGCTGCGAGGTTTTACAACATGATCCAAGACAGTTTCTTGATACACTTTGGCTGAAGTCTTCACTCCTTATACACAAACACGAAGCTTTGTGACTCCTTGATAAGACGGGGTGTCTTATCAAGGAGTCACAAAGATTCATTTTTCAGCCACCCAACCAATACAGACGCAGGATGATGACCACGTTGTACCTTTCCGACCACTTGGACGGCATCTTCAGAACTGTCATTTTGCTTGTTGTAGTGCTCTTTAATAGTGAAATTTTTTTTTATCAGAAAAGAGGATATTTTTATGCTTTTCACCTGCGTATCGGGACAGAAGGCCTATTGAGCTGTAGGGATTGATTTAGAACATGTACTGTATATCGATGATCAGAGCTGAGCTTCAGGTTATGTTTTATTATACGCGACAGAGTCCTAGCGGGAATCTTCATTTCTCGCGATAAGATTTTTTGTTTCGTAATGGGGTTTCTGCGAATTCTGGCTTTAACAGCAGCCTTTGTATTTCTAACAGGACGCGGTCGTCCCGATTTTATTGTCTTCAACAGAGGAAGTGTTGGTATATCTGTCAATAGTACGACATACGGTTGATAAGCTTTGAAGTGTATTGAATGTCATATGGAATTGTTCTATGGGGTAACTCCGCGGACATTAACACCATTGTTTTATTGCACAAGAGAGCCATAAGAGCTATCTACAAACTTGGTCCCCGGGAGAGCCTTAGAGAAAAATTCAAAGAAAGAAATATTTTAACAGTCGCATCGCAATATATCTATGAAAATCTTTTGTATGTCCATAAAAACATAGACTCATTTTGTAAAAAGAGTGATACTCATAGTATAAATACTAGATATAAGCATAATCTTGTGTTACATGCAAGCCGTCTCCACAAAATAAGTAATTCTTTTATGGGGCAATGTATACGGTTCTATAACAAACTTCCCAGCAATAAACAAATTTAAAACTACTGTTAAAGCCAAATTGTGTAGCAGGGCATATTATAAAGTATCTGACTATATTAATGATAAAAATGCCTGGGAGTGAGTCGATCCAATTATAATGTAATTAATAAAATATGTAAATTGGTTTGGATACCAAAAGAGGGATGCCTGAGTTTTTTGGCAGTATTTTTATCAGTGCTCACCTAGTCATGAACTGCACGGTAGGGAAAAAAATTGTGACGATTCCAAACAAATGTAGCCATTTTTACGGAATAAAAAGATTTTGACTTTGACTTGACTTTGACTTGAATATGACTGACGGCTCCATACCCACTTTATGCAAGGCAATCACTGCAATCCTATTTTCTTAAACACCCCATTCCATATTGTAATTTAATCATAAACAGGAAAAATAAAACATATAAAACGCTGGGAAATCGAAAGAAGTTTTGAACATTATAAACGCGTTCCAAATTCTAAATAATTAAAGAGTTGAAAAAAGAAAAGTTTCTATGTTACAGTATTTATAGCTAGTTACTTTGATTATGACCACCAACTCTAAATTTATTTATATATTACGAACGTAACCCAATAAAACAGATATACAACGCGGAAGTAGAAGGATGTTTCTTGTTTAAGACATTTTTGACGAAAATTTTAGGCTTGATTTAACAAAAATGTACATTTTCATAATGTCCCGCGATGGCAAAGTCAATATTATGGAGTAACTAAGCACTGGCATATAATTTTTCTGTGTTTTTATACAATCGGAACGCAAACAAACATAGTTACGGTTCACCTGATGTAAAAGTGGTTACTATAGCTTAATAATGCTTATAATACAGGAAGGAATCGGCGAGCGTGCATCAAAAGAGCAGTTGAAGAAGCAGTGGAGTGTGGAAGCAGAGCAGTGGTAAGTGGAGTAAACAATTTATCGTGATTACAGATAGATAGATCGTCTTAAGAAGTTAAACATCCCCTATGTTTACCTTTTTAGAACAAAATAGAATGAGAAATATATTTGAATTCTATTTTATCAGCTCTAAACAATGACACCCGATATGCTAGGATGAGAATTATTTTTTCCGGCTCTGAATATAATAAATATACAACACAATATATCTAAATTTTAGATTTGGAACTTAATTTGTTTACGTGTTATAAACTGTCACACACTGAGGGACAGACTTAATAAATATTTGTGTCAATATTTCTGTAATCTTTCTTTTTAATACAGTGTCGGGGCATACAAGCATACGGCCCACCTGATGTAAAGCGGTTACCGTAACTAACCTAACCTATGAACGCTTGTAACACATTAAGCATTACCTGCGCGATGCCATCTCTGCTGCTAACACTGCAACTCCTTAGAAGCTTACTGGTTACCTCACTCACCCGCAGACTAACAACCCTCTATTATTCTTATTTGGCGGTTTTCTGTAATGTGGAGATACTTCCCCAGACGTGCTGCTTTGACGCACCCTACCTCTCTTAAACATACCCAGATCAAGACAAACATACATGTTCATGCACACAAATGTTTGACCCGTGTGAGAATCGAACCCACGAGCGTTGGTGACAGTTTGCGTCATTCACAAAGAGCTCATGAAATCGTTTGATCAATCAATCACCATAAAGTTGAGTGGTTTTTTTGCACTGTGAAGGTTTACGATCCGATTTGTTGTAGTTCTCTGGTGATAGAGTGCGTCAACATCTACAGCGCATAGGCACTACAATGGCTACCGTGTTTTACTAGTGTATTTTAACCTGACAAAATGGTGGTTCGGACTTACTTGAAGATTTATTTATCAGTAGAATGGTTTCATAACATTTTTTGAAGTTGCAACAGATGTACGACGCTAATAGAAGGATGTGGGAGCCGTGGAAGGGCATGGCTCACCTGCCATTGCCAAATTGGTCGTGTATTATCGGAAGGTGTTGTCAGGAGTCCTAGGAATGGAAGGGTGAATGAAAAGAGTTATGAACGTTAAAGAAGCGGACGAGGCCTTTTTTAAACAAAGTCGGGAAATACAAGCATACAGCTCACCTGATGTAAAGCGGTTACCGTAGCCTATGAACGTTTACAA
This sequence comes from Pyralis farinalis, assembly GCA_947507595.1. Classification (NCBI taxonomy): domain Eukaryota; kingdom Metazoa; phylum Arthropoda; class Insecta; order Lepidoptera; family Pyralidae; genus Pyralis; species Pyralis farinalis. The sequence continues at coordinate 11,124,929 of OX382269.1, read as the reverse complement.
CACATTAAGTATCACTCGCCCTATGCCACCTCTGCGTTAACACAGCCACTCTTTAGGAGCTTATTGGTGAGCTCACTCACTAGCAAGAACACAACAATCCTCCAGGGAATTGTTATTTGGCTGCGGTTTTCTGTGAGATAGAGGTACTTTCTACACGAGGTGCTTTGATGCGCTCTACCTCTGAGGTGTGTAAGGACCGAGTCATATGGCGCTCGGTTCTATCTGTCTACCTCGCGAGGGCTTGTGCGAAGATGTAGTAGTATTTTAATATTCATAATTAAAAGTATGAATTTGATTAAAAATGATATAAAATGTAGAGTTATTCGAGTTGATCATCTAATATAGCAAAGTACGCCTTACGCCATCTGTTGGATGTGTTCAGAATAAAAATTATACTCACTGCTGTATTTGAAAGCATCATTAATTTCAAGTTCATGGTTGGCATGCAAAAAACTTTCAGTAGAAACCGTTAGATGGCGACCCAATGGTTTTTCCTCATTTGTGTCAATTTGCGAGAGAACAATAGCAAAACCAAAATTTCATAAGTAAGATCACACGTTTTTCTAAATATAACTTCCAGAAAGGGCGAGTTTCCTCACGATGTTGTTTTTCCTTCATGTTGAGTAAATTATAAATATGTACAAAAATTCGAAAACTCAAGTTTAGTGGTACATACGATTCGTATTGGGGACCAATTGGTTTTTTATCTAGTGTTCATTTACTTTATAAAGGATTTCATATTGATAAAAATAACTACATAGATAGCAAACTCATGCTAAACTATTTTTAATATACTACGTTGGGTAATAGCTAATTTGCCATATGATCCGCCTAGACGACGATACCAGAGTTTCGCGTTTCTAACAATAGACAGACTTAATAAATATTTGTGTCAATATTTCTGTAATCTTTCTTTTTAATACAGTGTCGGGGCATACAAGCATACGGCCCACCTGATGTACAGCGGTTACCGTAACTAACCTAACCTATGAATGCTTGTAACAACACATTAAGCATTACCTGTGCGAGTTGTCACTGCCGCTGATAATGCGGCACCTACTCGGGAGGTTTGGCGATTTTGCCTACTTGCGGCATTGAGTATGTAAGTCATGTAAAACTTTAAGTACCAAGGCGGTGTGTGTGTTGGCAAACTTTTCTGATAAACTGAAAATTTTAATTTTTGTGGAACGTCCACCATAGGGCCCACCTGATATAAAGCGGTTACCGTTGCTTATGAACGCTAGCAAGACTATAACTCTTTCTAAAACAGCGCTGCTGCTGGCACAGCTACTTCTCAATGACCTCACTCACACGCAGGAAATCAACAACCCTCCAGGGAGTTATTATTTGGACGAGCTTGGTGGCGCAGTGGTGAAACGCGCTGTTACGCTACTTTGACACCAACGCTCGTGGGTTCGATTCCCACACAGGACAAACATTTGTGTGCATGAACATGTCTGCTTGTCTTGGTCTGGGTATTTTAGTATGTATATAATAAGTATGTATTTACAAAAAAAAAATGTATTTACGTATGTTTATCAGTTATCTAGTAGGTACCCATAACACAAGCTTCGCTTACTTTGGGGCTAGATGGCGCTGTGTAATTTGCCCGAAAAAAAATTATTTGGCTGCCATTCTCTGTGAGGTGGAGGCACTTCCCTGTGCTGGCTGCTTTGATGTACCTTACCTCTCATATAAACACCCAGACTAAGACAAACAAACAAGTTCATACACACTGATATTTGTCCTGTGTGGAAATCGAGCCCATGAGCGTTAGTATCAAAGTAGCGTTATTAACCACTGCGCCACCGAGCTCGTCAGTACTATATAGCTTAGCACTTCAATGTTATAATACTAAAAAATCTCAAAGCCTCAAACAGAGTAAGCAGGCATCTGTCGATCTATAGTCTGAATAAAGTAAAATGCAAAATAGTGGTCAAAAATTGATTACTTAACTTTAACTATGATGACACCGAAAAGTTGATAAGTGTGGTTTCCTAGTTCTCAAAGTTTGTTTTCATTGGTCTCTTCGAATTCAATCTTGGCTTTGAATATAGTTATAAATAACGCAATGTACAACTTAAACATATGCAACGTAACAACAACACAAACCTTCACAATTCACACATTGACTCTCATCTCACCAAACACATACTGAAATCTAGTTAGTGGCACAAATACTCTTTTACTTTTTTTTTTCTGTGTTCATTTAATTAATGTTACTGAAATTAGAATATTGTTTCACTAAGCCAATAACCTGGGGTGGAGGGCTGGTGTCCTGAAAAACAGGCTTGCCTAGCTTAGGCACCAGTCTCCCATAACTATGAAGAAAGCAATCTGTAATATTCTGTTTCTTGTACAATTTATGGGAGAAATAAATATTTATTATTATTATTATTAGATCTTTCTTATTTCACGGGCTTTAATCCCGGTCATTTGATAGGCGTGCACGGGGATATGAATCCAACGCGTAGAGGCCCCTTCGAAAAGAATGATGTAATTTATTATACCCGCTGTGACCTGCTCCAAGGGATCAATGGGAGGATATACCCATGAACAGGTCACGGCAGGTATTGGGACTATTGCAAATGTGTCGGAAATAATTGAGCTATTGACATGAGATCTGGAGGGATTATTAGTATTGGGCTATTACAGAAGAGACGGACACCTGCCATAACTATCATATCTGACGTTACTTCGGCAGGCGGTGGCTCGCCACTCACTAGATGGACCCCCGAAATGCCAGAGAAAGTCGGCCGGGGGCAACACCGGTGTGAGTGACTCAGGGGTGTCGAGAGGTGTGCTGCGCTTTCTCCGAAGTTACTCGCGGCGTTATGCCCTTTAACACTTCCACCCCTGGAGCATATCACCTGATGAAGCAATATGCTCTATCGACTCCTCTCTGGACGGCCAATGAAGGCAAGCCAGAGCTGAGAGTCCTGCGGGCCTTCTTGACTTTCCACTCCGACCGACGAAGACACGCCGGAGGCGAAGGTCCTGATCGACTCTCTGGAGCACTCGGGTACCCGTGGTGTCGTTACGCACCAACAGCTCGCCACAAGCTGCCCTGCGGGGTTATTATTATTATTATTATTAATCTATCTACGTGCCAAATTCTTCATTTCTTTCAAATCCGCTTTCATGAAAGAGCAACAAACATCCATCCATACATACAAACTTTCGCATTTATAATATTTTATTTTATTTGGAAAACAAAACAGTAGTGATATCATCTATAATTAGTTACTAGTTAAACATGAGATATACACATTTACATAGTTTTCGCATATAGTATATTAGTAGGATATACAATGTACAATTAGTCATAATTTTGATTATTGCTATAAGTGGCCACAATAAGCAATAATTAAAATTATGGTTACTTGTACATAGACAATAACTACAAGATATGTTTTAATAAAACAAATATTTGATTCTTCAGTGCCTGTATTGAGTGTTTTATGGAATTGATCTTAAATTCAGCGTTATTAATAAAAACCAAAATGAGGGCGCCACTTAGCTTTATGCCCCCTCTTAAGACGCATCGCCGAGTCTAACGGGTCGAGGTGAGCCAACTGCGTATAAGCATGTACCGAGAGGTTGACTGAAAGATGAGACGAATGATTTGACAGATATAATGAACGAGAGGTGCCTTGATGCTTTGTGTGCGAGAGATACTGAGGGGAAGGGTAACGACAATGATGATTTTTTGGTATCATGATGGTTTTGTGGTCATGGGTGAACCAGGATGTCTAGGTCGCGACAGATCCGACCGACGCGACAGCGTCAGCGTCGCTGTACGGAACCCGGTTCCCTCTGCCTTCGGCGCAAGGAACATGAAGATATAGATATAATATTGACGTTACCCTCGCTATATACTATTCTCGAAACGTGTGTTTTTGTTAAAAGGACTACACATATTTTTGTAAAAACTTTACAAACGAAAAATATAACTCGGTTTGACTCCTAGCATAAGATGATAATAATTCAGAACAGATCTCTTGATGCTGAAAATCCAACTTCGGTTTAAACACAATAGATTTACTCACCTAAACCGAAGTGGAATATAATCAAAAACAACTGTGTATCTTATTCACCTTAGCCGATAGGTTCCTAGTTCTGTTATGACCTCAGTATATCAATCAATTTAGAGTAGATACACAGTACGTCAATACAATTATGCAAGAGGATAGGTACTCGTATTTAGAATGGTAATTTTGAAATAAATAATTTTTTCTACCACTAAGGTGGTAATCAAGTGTAGGGCCTGCCTCATGGTAAGCAGTTGCTGTAGCCTATGGACATTTGCAACACTAGGGGGAGGGGGGGGGGGGGACTCTAAAAATGTGATGATATGAAAATGACATTTCTTCCATTCTTTTTTTACCTAGTGTAATCCCGTTTTCTCGTCCATTAGGGTTGGCGGGTTCCGCTTCTTTAGGCTATGGATTGGCGAAGGCTTGTTTTTAGGGTTCCGTACCCAAAGGGTAAAACGGAACCCTATTACTGAGGCTCCGCTGTCCTTCCGTCCGTCCGTCCGTCTGTCACCAGCCTGTATCTCATGAACCGTGATAGTTAGACAATTGAATTTTTCACAGATGATGTATTTCTGTTGCCGCTATAACAACAAATACTAAACAATAGAATAAAATAAATATTTAAGGGGGCTCCCATACAACAAACGTTTTTTTTTTTTTGTCGTTTTTATAGATAATGGTACGGAACCCTTCGTGCGCGAGTCCGACTCGCACTTGGCCGATATTTTTTGCATGGAGCGACTGTCTTCAAACCGTCACAACCCACTGGAAAGACAAGACCCACACTTCTTTCGAAATATGATTTCTTAGGCGTGTGGATTTCCTCACGATATCTTACTTCACTACACCACACAAATTAATTTATTCTTACCTGCCAAATGTTATTTATCTATGACAGGCTTGCAACGTAGGTTATCAATTGATGTGTTATCAATCTTAAAATTCAATTTCTTTTCAAGCTTAAATCATTACCATATATTCAATTTCTTTTTAATATATGTGTGTATTCAGTAAGTAATTCCATGCTTTATTTAAAGGTGACATCTAGACTTATGTTGTTATCTATTATTTTATTTTATTTTTCATGTGAACAAACAAATAACTACTTCAGATTCTGATTCCGAGATTCTCTAATACTTGGTGATTGTGATAAAAGTGGGATTATGAATGACAAATTCCAGGAAACAATCCTATCAAAATGAGAGGAAAGGTGGGAGACTATATGAATAGGAGGATTTGTATTTATTCTTTCAACTGGTGAGAGATGGAGAGTGAGAATTCAGGGCCAGATCAGCAATGCCCTAGTGATATCCCTGGTGTTGCAAGTTTCCATAGGCTACGTTAACCTATGGTATGTTTACCATCAGCCAAGCTTGTTTGTTGACTTAGTAGTATAAAAAATAAGTTAAACAGATAAGGGCGGTCAACTGTGAGTTGGACTCAAAACATGCCTTAAATCTACGCAAATCGAACCAACACCTGACTAAAACTTGATTCAAATCTATATCTAAATCTCTATATCAGTTGACTTTCCTTCAGTTTCTTCACAAACCTTCAAGTACCTACCTTAAAACAAAAGTCCATCATAAACGAACTTAAACTAATTTATGGATATCTATCCATTAAAAAAATTAACGTAGCTACATATCAGGACTTTTGATGATTTTTATAAATTTGTAATATAGATTTCTGAAAATATTTGATGATTTCTGACAAACTATAAAAAATATTTTCATGCTACTTGGTGGACGATGGTTATATTGCTCGGAGGGATGGATGAATTTTTGTTGGATAAAATTAAAAAGTTGTTCACGGAGCAGCCATGTTTAATGGAATGTAATCACAGACAAGAGAAATGCCAAATACAAAAACTATAGATGTCGTGACAGATGTCAGTACTTATAGGTACACTTTATTTTCGTAATACCATGACATTTAACATCTAACAATAACATAAAATCAAAGTGCAAAGTAGGCAGTTAATTAAAATATTACAAATTATCAAGACGAGAGCGCTTAAGTGCAGATTTTGTCCACTTGGTAATAATTTTTTAACATCGTTTCGTGTTGTTAAATTTTTGTGTTTGTAAAAAAAAAGTTACTTGGATTTCTTTTTTATCTTTCTTTTATGTTATTCATCTGTAGTTATTTCAGTCTCATTAAGATCTAACTAATAGAAGACAGATAGAGCTGTAACATAATGGTAACATAATTTTTCGTAGAACCACGAAAAGGGTTAGAAGCGGATGCTGTACCTTATTTTATCAAAAATGTTGTCAATCAAATCAAATAATGCAAGATTTCAAATTTTGAATTAAAATTTCAATAATCCCATTGCTCCACAAATGCTATTTCCATTAACCAGACTACTTACGCGTGATATTTGCAGGATGTGTACTTTTGATTATTTTGTTTGTACATTTTAAAAACTAACAATTTCCATGATAAGTAGCTTTTATTTTAACGAACTCGGTGACGCAGTGTCTGCACAGTTTGTCCTGTATGGGAATCGAACCCTGCTGCCAGGGTTGGATTCCCATACAGGGCAAACATTTGTGAGCATGGACATGCCTGTTTGCATTGTTTTGGGTGTTTAGTAGGACTCATAAAAGCACTTCAAATGTATTTATAAAAAAAATCGGAAAGTTTCTTTTATTCTTATCAATACAGATAAATAAAATTGGAATTGGAAGCGGTTATTTTAATATTACAAACAGACATGTTTGTAATATTAAAATAACCGCTTTTTACTAAATACATATGGATGTATACATGGTACATATACCAAAATGAATATTTTTACAATTTTTGTCTGTCTGTTTGTTCCGGCTTATCTCTGAAACGAATGGACCGATTTTAACCGGACTTTCACTGGTAGATAGCTGATATAATAAGGAGTAACGTAGGCTAATTTTATTTTAGAAATTGTATTTATTTTTATAATATAAATAAATAATAAAAAAATAACTATTCCGCGAGGAAGAAGTACATAATACATATCTATTATTATTTTGCTGTTCGTTATTTTACTCTGCTTATTTAGGTACTTATAATTAAATCAAATAAACAAAATTATAACTGAACAATAACTTTTTTGTTAAATTCCGCGCGGACGAAGTCGCGGGCACAGCTAGTATTAATTATAATCACCAGAGCGGTTAGAGCGCATACGTCCTAGATGCGACTACGAAGCTCAGCCCCTGTGTAATAAATATAAATCAATTGCCAATAGAATTATTAAAAAGAGGTAGTGCACAGCGCGATAGGTAAACCGCAGCAAAATAGCAATTTCCTGGTGGGTTGTAGTGTTTTTGCGAGTGAGTGAGGTCATAATAAGTTCAGTTAAGTAAGCTTCTGAGAATGCTGTGTTATCAGAGCGGTGGCAATGTGCGATTGACACTCGTAATTTTGCAAGTATTTATAGGTTACGGTAACCATTTCAAATCCTCTACTTAAGGCGAAGAATTTAGCGATGTTGCTGATTTTTACACGTTCACAAAAAGTATAACATAGTAAGCTGACAGTTTAAACTTTCGAAATAAATTCTCGTTTTTCATATGTCTTAAAATATGGTATTTTCAGAGCCTCTAAGTATGTTTTCTACATTTCCACGTGCATATACAGCTTGAATTCAATTTTCACGTGCAAGTGGAGTGCGGCTGTGCCGTGATTTGAATACGGAGTATTACACAGTTCCTGTGTAAACTCTACTACCATCATACTGAACTTCGCCAGAATAAACGTAGTTTTACTAGAGAATTTTTCTAAGCATAGATGTAAAAGTATTTTCAATAGTTCCACACATTTCACGAGACCGGCGGCGGACTGATTAGTGGTGCTACTTTAACATCAAAGGTCGTGGGTTGGTTCCGCATACAGGACATACTTTTGAGCGCATGAACATGCTTGTTTGTATTAGTCTTCGTAAATGAGGTAGAACACATCAAGGCGGCCCGATTGGGTAAGTACTACCTTACAGAAAACCGCAGTAACATAACAACTCCCTGTAGGGTTAAATGAGTGAAGCCACCATTATGCTCCTAAAGAGGAGTGTTAGCAGCGGAGGTTCCATCGCGCGAATGAGACTTAATGCAGCAAGCATTCATAGCTACTGTTATCGCTTTAAGCCAGGTGGGCCAAATGCTTGTATGCCTCCCGACGAAAAACACAGCAACTCCTTAGGAGCTTACTGATGACTTCACTTACATGCAGGAATACAACAACCCTTCAAAGAGTTACTTGGCTGCGGTTTTCTGTGAGGTGGAGGCACTTCCCCAGACGGGCTGCTTTGCTGCGTCCTACCTCTCTTTAAAACACCAAGACAAATAGACATGTTCATGCAGGCAAATGTTTGTCTTGCGCGGGAACCGAACCTACGAGCGTTGGTGTCAAAGTCGTATTATTAACCCCGGCGCCACCGAGCTCGTCATAGTAGTAGAACTACAATACTTATAAAACATAACATTATCTAAGTAACATTGGTAAGAAAATAAAGAAATATAATCGTAAATTATTATGACAATAAATAGTGGAAATCGTCAGTGCCCGTTTGAGTGTATAAACATTTGAAAATAAATAACCGCTAGTAAAAAAAATGCTGGGAATAGTATATGTAGCTATCACATTAATTCGTGCGTGTTTAGACTACGAAATGAAGGTAGCATCACGATAATGACGTTTTGACCGATCCAATTAAATTCAAATTACTTTATTTCAGGAACAAAACTTTAAATTAACATTTAATAAGATTATAACATTACAGCACTTCTTCTTCCTAGCGTTATCTCGTTTCCTAATCCATTAGGATTATACTGATTTTGACATGGAGCGACTGCTGTCAGACTACCACAACCACAAAACCAGACCTTGCTTATGTTAGGTTAGGTCACACTTACTTTGGACTTACGGGTTTCCTCATGATGTTTTCCTTCACCGCCGAGCAAGTGATAATTACAAATATGTAGATATATAAATCCCAAAACATGAATATAGTGGTACGTGCCAGGACTCGAACCGGGTACCTGTTGCACAATATGCCGGTTCTCCACTGGGCTCATTATATAATTAAAATAAAAAAACAAATAATCATACAAAAACAATTATTGTCTAATTTGAAATATTATTGTAATGCCAGATTCTACCATTTAACAATTAATTTATAGTCAAAGTCAATTATGAAAAAATAACAATAAAAAATCTGTATCGGCATTACATATGTCAAAAAAAATATTTGTATTGTAAAAGCACCTTTTCAATAGAAAATTTCTCAACTTGTGTTTGAATCCACGGTTATAAAATTGATCTTTCTATTCACTCGGCAACCTGTTGAAAAATTTGACCGATTGATAATGAGAGTTTTCTCTGACTAACTCTAGATGAGGCATTATTTTCATCGAAATGTGTTTTCTCCGTATAATTTCTCTATGATTCCTTTCGTCCTCGGATTTCGGTCGCATTCATGTGCTTCGGCGAATCAACTCAGAGACTATTCATTAGGGGTTGCGGAATTCTACTGTTATCGATTTATTTTTAATTCATTGAGGCCCATTATATACTTGTTGCCATAACGCACATGGCGGAATTCAACCGTCTGGGCCTCAGCGGGGCATTTGTTGTAATAGTTAATAGATTCAGGCGTTACTTTGCGAAAGTCAAATTTACAGGCAATTTGATCTAAACAACTTCGGGAGTGGACACAAAGTTAGTTTAGATCAAATTGCCATTTGTTGTAAGTAAAGATCAGAAACAAGCATTTGGATTTCTCCTGTCATTTATTTTACATATTATGTCAAGACCCATCTGATGTAAAGTGGTTACCGTAGCCTAAGAACACAGGAAGTAATACAGTCGCGCGTTACCACCACTGCTGATAACAGAGCAACTTTTTTAAGGCTGCAACCCCACTCACACGCATGAACACAACAACCCTTCAGGGAGGTTTTACTTTGGTAGTGGTTATCTGTGAGGTGGAGGTACTTCTCCAGTGAGGCTACTTTGATGCGCCCTACCTCTTTTAAATTGTGTTTGATTAAAGGTGACTACTAAGAGACATTTTTCTTTTTTAATTGTCATACGAAGCATTTGCACAATACAACTTAGACTTAATTAGCGAAACAAGTAGTTCGTGGGTAATGCCTTTGGCTTTTACTTACAATTTGTAATAAAAAAGACTTTATATTTATGAATGTTAGTGTGGCCTTTACACTGAGCCCTCAAGTTTACGTTTAGTTAATTCCAAAAGTGATAATGTTAGTTATTATTACTTTGTCGGTCCCCAGTCGGGCAGGGTTGAATGGGGTTGGGATAACGACCCACTGACCATGTAACGAGACAATCACATTTTACGACCGCGGAGACTTCCCGTTCATCAACTTCATTCATCATCCTAAAGCGGCAAGAGACAAATTGGGGATGCAAAATTCTCAGTTCCACCAGGGTTTACCCTGATGTAGTTTTTGACGAGCTCCGCGATCGATTTGTCAGCATTGGCTACTTCGATAGCAAGATTTCCAAGTCCAATCACCTTCGTTTTACTTGGTCTAGATCTTTCGAATGTATTATAATTTTAAGTACGTTTATCTCTTTATATTATCTTCATCAAGTACCTACTCATAGTACAGACTTTGTTTAGATTAGGGACTAAGAGTAATATATAATACATACTCAATAGATTGCATAATCTATTTTTACGTTACATGTATTAAATAAAAATATTTCTGTATAATTCAATTTAAAAAAATCCTGATGTACCTATAATCCGCGCTTATATGCTTGAACTCAGCAAAAACTAGTAAGAAACGTAAAAGCTTACGTTACGCCAGTATGCCGAATTGTCCACTGACTGCAACATCGGCTACAAAAAGGCTGTAATGCACACTGCATAGTTGTAGTAAGCTTGCGTCATAGCAGCTATGACGCAAGCTTACAATTTTAATACAATGTCGGGATATCTACAAGTATACGGCTAAGCCTTCTGTCGTTTTAAAATTTGTATATACAAAGATGTCAACCAAATCACGTACCAGCTTACACCTTTGTATCATTGACTTGATTGAGTGTGCTTAAATATAATTTATGGCACACGTGGCTTGGATAAGTTGTAGTGGTAATCATCCGCTATTGTCACTAGTTCAGTTCGCCAGTGCAATTGACAGAACTAGCGGCCCTCTGATCAAGCATATGATTATAGTTGCAATGGGGCCGCGTTCAGTAAGCGTTAATATTTTCCTTATATGATTTGTATACTATATTACTATGCATGTAACGGGTTACCGTTACTACCTAACTAGTTTCACAGTATTGGCAGTGTAAACCAAAATTGTATTTTAATTCATCTCGAAATGCTACAACTAACGCAATTTGGCGGTTGTAAAACACACCTCGTATGTCACTAGCGGTATAGCAGTATAGTAGATATCACTACCTATCGCTAGGTATCGCTACCGCGAGTGAAACCTTTTAATTTTGTTAATCTGATATTATAATATTACTTAAAAAAATATACAATTCTGATATTCAATTTTAAAATAATTCTTTGTTATGTTGTTATACTAGGGGCACACTAAAAGTTTTGCACTTCTAGCTAATCGGAACTATTTGAATTTCGAATCTTATATTTTTTGAAACGTTGCAACCTACTTAGTAATAAAAAAAAACAATTGGCGGGAAATCATTTGTCAATTTTTTTTTATCACACATCAAAGTTCTACGTACGCAACGAAAATGGAATTGAGTCGAAAAGATTTTAGAGCGATGATTTTTTATGATTTTAAAAGTTCTCTCTCTCCGCAAGACTGTGCTGCTCGTCTTCAAAATGCTTTTGGGAGAGAAGCACCTTCTTTGAGCACCGTGAGGCGATGGTTTGCTGAATTTGAGAGAGGTCGAGTTTCTTTACATGACGAATTTCGTGAAGGGCGGCCTTCAACTGCCGTCAACGTAAATAATGTGGCTACTGTTAAGCAGCTAATTGAAGAAAACCCGCGGATTACCTATGAGACAATTCGAGAACTATTAGGGATTGGTATGAGCCAAATTCAGAAAATTTACACGAAGAATTGAAAGTTCGGAAACTTTGTTGTCGTTGGATCCCTCATGAACTGACAGCGGAGCAGAAGCGGGCTCGCGTGGAATGGTCCTCACAGATGCTACTGAAGTACGACCACGGACATTCTAATGCTGTTTATGACATTGGCACAGGAGACGAAACGTGGATTTATTGTTTTGACCCCAAAAAAACAGCAATCTTGTAAATGGGTGTTTGAAAATGAGAACAGGCCAACAAAAGTGAGGCAGGCGAGAAACGTTGGTAAAAAAATGATCGTGTTTTATAGGGTTCCGTACCCAAAGGGTAAAACGGAACCCTATTACTGAGACTTCGCTGTCCGTCCGTCCGTCCGTCCGTCCGTCTGTCACCAGGCTGTATCTCACGAACCGTGATAGTTAGACAGTTGAAATTTTCACAGATGATGTATTTCTATTGCCGCTATAACAACAAATACTAAAAAATAGAATAACATAAATATTTAAGGGGGCTCCCATACAATGCACGTGATTTTTTTGCTCGTTTTTGCTCGATATTGATAACGGCAACAGGTAGACGCTTGAAATATTCACAGAATATTTAGTTATATATTCACTTTAAGAATAAATAATTAAATTAAAATAAAACAAATATTTAAGGGGGGCTCCCATACAACAAACGTGATTTTTTTGCCGTTTTTATAGATAGTGGTACGGACCCTTCGTGCGCGAGTCCGACTCGCACTTGACCGATTTTTTTTCTCAGCTACGGGTCCCATCTGCACAATTCCATTTGAAGATCAAAAGAGTGTTAATGCCGAGTGGTATTCTACCATTTGTTTACCCAGGGTGTTAGAAAAAGTTCGCGAAAGATGACCAAAAAGCCGCGTTCTCCTACATCATGACAACGCTTCTTCACACACGGCCAACAAAACAAAGTCATTTTTAACTTCCGAAAAAGTACAACTCGTTACCCATCCTGCGCATAGCCCCGACCTAGCACCCTGTGATTTCTGTATTTTCCCCAAAATCAAAGATTTGATGAGAGGTTTCACTTTTACCAACTCCGAAGAGGCAGTGATAGCGTTCAATCAGCACGTAGAAAACACGCCTTCAGATCTGTGGTCCTCCTGTTTTAAAAAATGGTTCGATTGCATGAATAACTGTTTAAAATGTAAAGGAGAGAATTTTGAAAAGCAATAAACATAATATTTTGGTTATAACATGTTGTTTTTTTAAGTTACGCAAAACTTATAGTGTGACCTACGTAATTGATGTCACATCTCGAACATTCTCGAATTATGGTCAGAGACCCTTTTCTCAAAACTTGAACTGGAATCGTACGTTTAAACCGACCATATCTCGTCCATTTCTAGCGTGTATATAGCCAATGTCGGACTGATTGGTATCTCTGTTCTAATAAATACAATAGCCTGCTAACTTCTAATAGACCACATAGTACAGTAGCCGAAATAATTTTCGCCTGTGCTAACAAGGAGAACCAGTTCTACTGATCGAAATTATAACCCCATTTCTAAAATTTGGGTATGTATTTACTTTAAATCTAATATTTATTTCTTCACAGCTTCAGTGTTACATTTTATGTTAATTAATTAGTTTACCGTCTACAATAAGAATTTATTACGAAATTGTATTATCTTCATTTTATAATATTGTGTAGATTTAACTAGCACAACATTCTTCGTCCCTGACAACTACCTGCACAAATTTTTATTAATGTACTCGTACATGGATAACGGATCTCCAATTCCATTTTATATTTGTTTTGGTATAAGATGTCATATTGTCCTTGCAAAAATATTTTTTCTCACTTAACCTACTTGGCCTCATCAAGGAGGGTAATGTTGTTAAATAGTATTTTCTTATTTTATATTAATAATCTTTTTAAGCTCTTCAAGCGACAACCAGAGCTGATTTGGTTTTGTTGGTGTTATATGTTATTCTGCGCATTTTAAGCTGTCTATCTGTCTGCCTGTCTACCGTTCTGCAGTTTTTTTTCTCTCGATTGCCCGCTTCGATTGCTAGCTGGCTTATTAGACGCTTAACTTTTACTCCCCGCGGCTAGCGTCGAAGGCGGGAAGACAATCGGGAGGGAAGGCGGTGCCAGTTATTGACCCACTAGACGTGTGCGTTACAGGGTTCTTCCATACGGATGGAAAAAGGTGCTAATGCTGTCGATCCTGCGCATAACTGACGTGTCAGAACTACAACTCCGCCACGCTGTACCATTGCGCCAAGCTCCCACCGCACCACGCAGACGCAGAAGTCACAATCTCACCTACGACCCCCTAACCTTCGTAATTCTTCTTCTCTTAATTAAAACCTTGTCTGTAATTACCCTTGAATTTCCTCATCTCAAGTAATTACCGGCCCTTCTTGCTCCCCATGACATACATTTCTATAAATGTACCTTATTATTCTACTTTTGAAATTTCTCCATTTACTAACTTAAAATATTTTTCTATACTACTAAGGTATAAAAAAACAAGCATACGGCCTGCGTGATAGTAAATAGTTATACGTGCTCTGCCGAGTCTGTAAAAAATCTCTTCGTGTTTTTTTTGAAGGGTATCAATAGGGCAAACGTGTCCAGTGAGGCACAGTAAGTGACTATAGCGGTACTAAAAGCATGTTATACGTTACAAGATTCCTCTCTGTAGTGTCTGACCGAAACTAGTTTTTCAACCGAAAACGAAAACGAATTTTAGCTTCTGTTGCCATTTGGGCCGAAACCGAAACTTATTTTCAGAGGAATTCTAGCGCAGTGCATATTTGTCACATTATAGTTTAATGTAATTATTGTAAATGTATGTATTTGTGTTCATATAAAATTATTTAATTCAATGTCACCAATGCTTGCTTTTCAAACCAACATTTGGCTTTTCATTATGTCTTCTTCTTCCTAGCGTTATTCCGTCTCTTTAATCCCTTAGAATTGGCTGGGTAAGCTAGCTAAGCCTAAGGATTTGGCGAAGATAATGATTGTTACACCTGGAGGGGAAACCAGACATTTCTTAGGTTAGATCGCACGTCTTTCGAAATATAATTTCTTGGACTTGCGTGTTGCAATGTTTTCCTTTGGATTTAGTTAGAGCAAGTGATAATTGCAAATATATATGTAAATCAGAAAACACGAATTTATGTACATGCTAGGATTGAAACCGGTTTTTTAATTTACCGGTTATTTGTTATCCAAAACGAAATATTCGTTTAAAACAATAATAAATATAAAATAAAATTATCTAATTAGAAATAAAAAAAAGCAATCTCTAAACTATTGAATAAATACAAACACTCCAATGACGTACGACGAGCACCAATGGTGAAGTGGATAGCAATACTACCTACTGTAATACCAAGACTCGTCGGTTCGGTTCCCATAGTAACACAATAAACGTTTCAGTGCATGAACATGTCTATATATCTCTATCTAGGTGTTTTTAAGAACGGTATAGTGCATCAAAGTAGCCCAATTGCGGAAGTACGTTCACCTCCCAGTAAAA
This sequence comes from Pyralis farinalis, assembly GCA_947507595.1. Taxonomy (NCBI): domain Eukaryota; kingdom Metazoa; phylum Arthropoda; class Insecta; order Lepidoptera; family Pyralidae; genus Pyralis; species Pyralis farinalis. The sequence goes on along the minus strand of OX382269.1, from coordinate 11,109,349 downwards.
CACAGCCAATTAACAATTCCCTGGAGGATTGTTCTATTCTTGCGTGTGAGTGAGGTCACCAGTTAACTCCTAAGGAGTTATTGTGTTGGCAGCAGAGGTGGAGACGCAGAGGCCCCAGACGGGCCGCTTTGATGGTCCTGCCTCTCTTAATAAACCTTTACGGCCCTTCAATTGTAGTTTTCGATATTTCCAAGTTTTGGACATGTTTATCATTATGAGCATCTGTTAGTTAGTAGCTCAGTTACGCCAAAATTTTTGAGTAACGCTCGCACTTCGACCTCATTTATCCTACTTTCATGCTTTCTCTGCCATACCCAGCTCTCGCTTCCATAAGTTAATGTTGGTACCAGACATGTATTGTGTATAGCGAGTTGTGCCTTTCGGCTCAAGCTTTTAGTTTTCCCAACGCTCTCCCTGCACTCACACGTCTATCCAAATCTGCAGTGTACCTTCCATCCCTGCCAAAAACGCATTCAAGATATATAACCTCATCCATTTGTTCCAACGCTTCATCAATCAACCGAAATATTAGTTATGGTTTCGTCTCTTTCAAATACCATTATCTGTGTTGTCTTCGCATTCAGTAGTAAGCCCTTCTCCATACAATCGTCTTTGATTGATTGATTATCGTGACCAGTATTTGCAGTTCAGCTGGTGTTTCTGTTAAATGTTTATCAATAGTAAGCTCGATTGAGAAACGGAATACTCGCAAAGCTAGCAATTTTGTCACGTAGGACATTGGCCGGCGTTGTTGACTCGTTTATTTGTGGTTTGTGTGCTGTTTGTTTTGGTATGTACTGTACAAATTGTCGGCGAGCTGTTTATTGGAGAACTGTCTCTTAGCGAAATTTCGCGTACGTAAATATAACTAATGTGATCAATTTTTATTACATTAAATGAGGAATTCTTGAATCTCAGACTCCAGACTACAGACGGCTCCAACAGTTCCTATTCACAATACATAACATACACTTGATTGCATTACATAAAGTAAATGTATATATTGTAAACATTAAAACACAAAAGGCGGTTTTATCGTAAAGCGATCTTTTTCAGACAACTTTGAGGTAGAGAAAACGATAATGATACAGAACAGGTAGATATAACCCATATTGTATTATTATTAAAGGACTCAATTATTTATTTATTATCTGTCATACTTAAGCTTGCGAAGTCTCAAATCGGGACTCCAACAAAATTAATTAACTTCGTGTTACATGATTTGTTCCAAACATATTAATAGTTTAGAACAGTGAAGTTATTTAATTTATAACATACAGTTATTACAAGTAATTAAATATTTTAATATTCTTTTCTCTTTTTTACAAACATACAAGTTTGTAAAAAAGAGAAAAGAATACAAAAACTCGTTACATAATTTCTATACTCCCTACTAAAAACGAACATATACATTTTTTTATTTAACTTTCATTGCCTCCGAATTATATATATAAATATATATATTACTTAAATGACTAGTAAAAGTCGATAGGTATATCGATCTGATAATTATGCTACTCGGGTTTTCTAATTATTTTATTCATTTTTTCAATACACATACAAGAATTTAAAGTATTTATAAACCAAAATAGTCAAGAGTTAATTAGAATGTAAGTTGACATACTTATGGCATATACCTAGTTCGGCCATAATTCTGTTACAAATGAATATGCATTTATTTTTTCATGTAGTAATGTAATCTTAATAAAACTTATATGTACATATTTATGGAAGTATCAGCAAAAAAATAAAAAAATATTCTATTCTAAATGACCCCTTTGGCTTTGATACAGGGATTTAATGTGTTTGGCCACGAATCTATGGATTTACACACTGTTTTCATTGAAAATCTAGCCACTGCTTGCTCCTGAGATTTCTTAAGAGACACAATGTCGGCGTGTCGTTTCCAGCAGGATATTTCCTCTAAAACTGACCATAATTTGTAGTCTAAGGGGTACAGATCTGGGCGAGACATGGGCCAGTCTTCAGCTCTTATAAAGTCCGGAACGTTGGTTTCGAGCCAGGCTTGGGTAGTTCGTGCCTTGTGACCAGGTACAGCATCCTGCTGGAAAGTCCACGGCACATTTATGAAAAGTGTATAGCTGAAAGGTTTCATAACACGATCCAAAAAAGTCTCTATCTACACTTTGGCTAAGTCTTCACTCCTTTTTCACAAAAATAAAGATTTGTGATTCCTTGAAAGACACCCCGCACCAAACCGTTACAGACGCAGGATAATGACCACGTTGTACCTTTCTAACCACTTGGGCAGCTTATTTGGAAGTGTGCGCGTACGCTTTGTAATTTCGTTTGTTGTAGTGCTCTTCATTTCGTGCTTCTTCGTGAAAATATTTTCATCAGTAAAGTGGATATTTTTGTGTCTTTCAGCATATCGTTCGACAGAAGGCGTTTTGATCGATCCACTCTTTTGCAACTGTAGGGATTGATTTAGTGTATACCCTGTATATTGACGATAAGTGCCGAGCTTTAGGTCTTGTTTTATTATATGCGACAGAGTCCTAGTGGGAATTTTCATTCCTCGCGATAAGATTTTTTGTTTCCTAATGGGGTTTCGGCGAATTCTGGCTTTAAAAGCATTATCAGCCTTTGTGATTCTAACAGCACGCGGTCGCTTCAATCTTTTATGTCTTCGACAGAGGTCTTCATATCTGTCGATAGTACGATATGCGAATATACGGCTGATTCCAAGGTTTTGAAGTGTCTTGAATATGATCGACGGCTCCATACCCACTTTGTGCAAAGCAATCACTGCAGTCCTATTTTCTTTAATACCGCTTTTTATATTGTAATTTGATAATAAACACGAAAAATATATGCAAATCGGCAAATATGTTGTATACAAACACGAATGTTACAAAAAAATCCATACCATAATCTTAACGCTTTGCCGTTTTTCCAGCTCTATGGGTTTTGAGTTTCACTGTATGACGATTCAGATTGTAGAGGTAATCTCGTGATATTGTTGGCATGTGTTTAAGAACAGCTCGGCAATTGGACTGTTATAGATACGAATTCAGCAATAAAGATAATTTTATTGAGATTCCTTTATCTGAATGTATCGTTCGAATTTACGGATTTAGAAAAATACTTTTTTCTTAATCGATTACAAAAATAACACCATCGTTGGCATTAACTATCGATACACTGTTTATAAACAGCATTACAATGGTTGCAATACTTGTCAGAATGAAATTATTGAAGCTATAAATACAGAAAACACGGTGTGACAGGCGCAAACCAATAAACCATTTGTCTGCTCATAAAGGCCGCACTCATTCTTCTGAGCTTAGTGTTTTTGCCCTTAAATAATTCAGCGATTCGAGCCTATTGACCAATGGGAGAATATTTTAACAAATAGGCCAAAAAGTGACGCGATGTTGGTCTGTGAACCAATAACAGCTGCGCGTTCTACTTTATACAGCGACCTGCAGCGTTGATTTTATTTACTACGTGGTTATAAATATTGTTAGTTTCAGGAACACCGTTCCTATATGAAATCTATATGTTTGTCTCTCTGTCGTTTGTTTTCGAATATTCGAATTTTGACTTCAGATTCGGATTCAGCATAAAAAAAGTAGAATAGGAATATCTGAAAAACCAACCTTCTATCTCTTAAGGAACATGGTAAAAATGGCCGACAAAGTTTAAAAACAAAAATTAAATTGTTATATAATTGACGAGCCAGGTGTTCCTCTGGCAATGCAAGCTTGCGTATTCTCAACTGGTTTTAAGATGACAGGGCTGTGGGGGAGAATATTCTCCCAAAATATTTTAAAGGCATGTTGATGAAGATAACAAAGGAGAGAGGGGAAGCAGAATAGTATTGTTACTGTATACTCGCAACATCTCCCAAAAAAATTGACAATCCTGAGTGTAGTATGGTTAACAGAACCTACTTAGGAAAAGTTAACTCGGCAAGTCGTAATCGAGATATTGTTCGGGAATTCTTTGAATATTTAAATAAATTTAGTTTATTCTCACATAGGAGAGTTTTTAAATAAAAAATTGTATGATTATTGATTGAATAACACGATATGTAGTTATAACAAATTTTAATTAAAGTTGTCTATTGTTACTCAAAATATTGGCACTTTCTCAAACTTTTCCACGAAATATATTTTCTGTACGATGTTTTTCGGGGATTTACTCATATGTTTGTTATTGTAAGCTGTATGTGTGTTTTGTATCGAATTCCGTACTTGACGCATTTGACCTATACAAACACCATTACATCGAGGACAGAATTTCAGTATATTCTGAGGTTACACTTCACTAGTACGTTGACAGCATAAGCAAACACAAAGCTTTTTAAGAATAATATAAAATACAAGGCATATCAACTGCGAGTCGGACTCGTGCATTGAAGGATCCGTGCCAACATTTGAATCTATTATATATCTATTACCCACAAAAACAGTTATATGGCGTGATAATAGATAAATAGAAAAAAAGTTTGCGTCTTAATACGACAACACAACAACTATATAATATATCATACAACGTTTTCGATAAAATTACTACCTTCGCTGCTTATTTTTATCCAAAGTCGGAAGACATACAACCATACGGCCCACCTGATGTAAAGCGGTTACCGTAGCCTATGAACGCTTGTAATACATCAAGTATCACTTGCGCGATGCTTCCTCTGCTGTTAACACAGCAACTACTTAGAAGCTTACTGGTGACCTCACTGACACGCAGGAACACAACAATCCTTTATGGAGTTGTTATTCGGCTGCGCTTTTCTGTGAGGTGGAGGTATATTCCCGGACGTATTTTTTATTTTTTTTTTGCTTTGATACGCCCTACCTCTCTTAAATAATTAAGCTAATGCAGAAACTTTTCAGTAGCGTGGTAGGAATACCAAACTATCTTTAAATTATATTTCTAACATAGGTACCCATCTACCAAATACCAGTAATGTCAGAATTAGGTCACTGAGTCGAGGTCTATAGACAAACAAAGAATTAGTTTTGGCCCATTCTCGATTTAGAGATAATAATTACACATTAACAATCTGAACATGATGAATGAAGTCTAGTAAAAACATTTAAAATTAATTTTGGTGATCAGTAAATGACACTACGTATTTAGTGTTATTTACATTAAATAACTACTTTACTGTTGCTATTTAAAAACTGACATAACTACAAAATGGCATCTTTTGAATTCTTTTTTCCACGTGTTAGTTAGGAGACCTTAATTTTTGCCAAAATACGTGATACTCGGTTAACTCTACTTTAGTAAGTGTGTATGTCTAGTAGTAGGTTTTCATTTGCGATTTCTTCACATGTAGATAGACTGATCTCAGTCTATCTAGAACTATATTCTTGAAGTCACTTAGGGCTAGAAGAGGAGGATTGAAGGAATGTTGCACAGTATTCATATTTTGAATGCTACATGCCACCGTGAGAAACGGACAGACCGACAGAAAGAACCATAAGGGTTCCATTTATATAATTGTTGGTGCAGAACCTTACAACATACTGCATTTCACGGCAAAAGCGCTTTCTAAGACAAGTCCCAAAGAGTTCAAATCAGAAAAACTCACTATTATTAATTGAAGAATCTCGATAGCCACTCTCGTCTTCATCGTCAGAAAAGGCGATAAGTATTGTTTTTTGACGAGACAACAACTAGAAGCAGTTGAAACTTGGTTCCTTATATTTAAAATATAAATGAGATCTCCGACTTCCATCTTCAGCTTGACGGTATCACGTTCTGTTCTAATCTGGACGAAATCAGAATATGTGACAGAACAGTACAGTTACAGTAATGCATATTTTTACTAGTTTTACGCCAAAAAATACGCTGTGATCATATATGATATTGACACTATAACAACATATTAAAGTCAATAGCAATATCACATTATATCGGTGTTAAAATAAGAAGATTCATGCTCCGTTGGTTAGGACATGTGAAAGAATGTAGTAGAAAGAAGGAGCCGATGAATGCCAAGACTTAGGTACTTAACATGACCAAATTGATCGTGTTTTATCAGAAGGTGATGTCAGGAGCCTTAGAAACCGCCCAGCGTGCATGTGAAGAGACCGAGTCATATGGCGTTTGGTTCTCTCTGCCGACTCGTAAGGGGTTTGGCGTGAAGTTATAAACAGATAGAAAGACAATATTTTAAAACAACACAAGCGAGTTTCTCGTGGCCTTTTAGGGTTTATTTGGGGTCCTTACTATATTAAAAATTACCATACATATTCAGTTTTACCTATTATACCATGTCTGACATTTGCGAATTTCAAAATGGCCATGAAATCCTAACAATAGTCAGCCAAAGGCTCCAAGAGCTTATCCCTACCCCTACACGACGGTCTAATAGATTCTAAATGTCAATACATTTATCTTATCGACCTACCTTTATCGAGCTGTTACATTATTGCTTAAATGAACAATGTAGATCAAACTATTTAGTTCAGTTGGTGTGAAATTTCAATTTCGCGCACAATTTAAGCTCTTTTTGATCATTTTGTGATAATAGTTCATTGGTTTTACAGTTCGCTAAAGTTAACTGGGAGTATATGTGAACAGCATAGCTAAAAAAATATAATGCGCGTTCAGGCAAATATCAAATATGCGCTTCCATACTGATGCTCTTATGCCTTTATGGCGTACCGTCACATTTTTATTCAAATGTTTTAAACCAAATACCATGTCTAAAATCGTTGTCGTCAAAATACATATCCTTAAAACAGGACAGATTCGGGACACACGGTCATTATGGCCCAAATCTGTCCGCTATTCCAATTCCTATACAAGGAACTCGAAAACGGCAGGACCGATTTTAATGACATTTTCAGTGCAGCTTGAGATTAGCCAAGCGACTAATCCTGTAGTGATCGGATCAGCTGTGCGAAGCCGAGACAGATAGTTAGTATTTTACAAAAAATATGCATTTAAAATGTATAATAATGTTATTAACTTGTTCAGTTTTTTTAGACAACATCAAAATACTTGCCACATCATGGCTGGTCAAAACATACGCACCCACTAGTCAAGACATAAAATCCAAAATGGAGTACGCTAGAATTTCCTTTAGCAGTAGAACCATACCCATTTGTGTTGATTTCAACAGGTTAATTAAGAATATGCAAGGGCAAGATGCGTCATCTTGCCCTTGCACATCATCATATTTACCCAAAGGTATGCCCTCCATTTTTACGCACAAGCATCCAATATTTTAAGAAACTAATAAAAACAACCATGAACTAATAACACAAATCATAACATTCACTGTCATATCCACTACAAACTCAATTCTCTTATATGATTCCAAGTAGTATATATCATATTGCTCAATAAATTGACAAATATCGATTTATTAGGATACGACCAGCAATAAATAGGTCGCTAAAGAAAAACATATTCTTTGAGCCCCTTCCGGAGTCCTGAATAAAAACGTGCTAAAGCTGATTCCCCACTATTTTATGGGTTTTCGTTCCGCCCAGTCAAATTTACGAGAAACTGAGGATTTGTTAGCGTATAGCACCTATTTGTTTACTTATTCAAACAAACAGGCGATGTTGACATAAAAATATTTTTGTGTTAAATTGTCTACATGATGTTTCGTAGTGCTCTATGGGTACGAATTGGATGTGAGATGCATCTTTTCAATAGACAACTAATGCAAAATGGTAGTAAAAGTTAATCCGCCACTTTCATCGTGCGACCTTCACCGTAACCTGAGTAAATATGTAAATTATCGCTCTGATTTACATATTTACTCAGGTTACGCTACGCTCTACAATTTTATTTAGTCTGATCTTGGACCTATATTGATGGGGAGTTACGTACCTAATTATTTAATAGCTTTAGTTTATTTGCATTATAATTTTTTTTTCTTACAATAAGCCGTTCATGCTATTTTTTATTTATTTTCTTTTGATATGGAACCCTAAAATACGTTACACAGTGATTACTAATCGTCAAAAAAGGTGATAAATATATTGTTGTCAAGATATTGTTTTTATGATGAGGTTTTTAAGAGAAGTAGGACACAGCGAGGAGTCGTGCTGTGCTCCGCTTCCCTCAGATCTTTCTGTAGTGGTGGGACATGGTAGGACCTCTTACTCCAAAGTGTCCGTCTGGGGAAGCACTTCCATCTTAAATGTAAAATAACAGCTCCTTGAGGATTGTTGTATTCCTTTTGCAGGTAGCGAGAGGACTAACGGATGTCGAACTACCACGAACAGTATGGGCGCGGGGGGCTGGTGCGCGATCAGGTCCGCAGATCAATAGGGTTACTGAATCTGGGGATCAAATAATCTCCAACCGCCAATCTGCGCGAAGTCTCTGTTGTAGTGTTCTCGTGTCGGAGAAAGAGACCGGAGTGAACTACGACGCTACAGCAGTGGTGAGGAGGGTTCTGCCCGCCGTGCCAGCAAATTGCATAACCAACACTATCCAGTCTTTGTCTTCTAGTCTGTCAGTTCAGCGGCTTTTATTTTTTGTTTCAAACCCGTCGCAAGTTTGTTCGATATCTCTGGCACTCTTATACCGAAAGTCCTGCAATATTTTATGCAAACGTAAAGGCAGACAATTTATTTGACACCAGACGAATGATGTAGATAATATTTGGGTAATATGTAACTTAAAGATAGTACTTGTGAAAGCGAGGGTAGCAAAAGCATCAATGTTACTACTGATTCTCCACAATATTGGCTTGGTATATCCTCTCGGTATATCTTATATCGTGAATGTAAATAGCATGCCGAACGTGCGTCATCTCATTCCCACGGGCGATCGCTTCGTATGAAGCCTTACAAGCTTTACTGTCTAGAGATAATCTCAGATTCTATTTAGCCGATAAAATTCTGGCTTGTCTTGCTTGCGTGATTGGTCCTTTCTTGTGGGCGTTCTCAACTTCCATTGTCACCCTATCTCGCTCAAAGGGGTATTCATACTACGTTTACAAAGAAGCATACCACCTGATATTAACCAGTTACCGTAGTCTATGAAAGCTAGCAATACAAGAGAGTATAAGAGGTACGTTCGCTCGCACTGAACCTACTTTGTTTACGCTATGAACACTATAATTGCTTACAAGCTTTCTAGCAATAGTTAGTGATATAAAGATTTTAGGCTGCGTGTTCTGTAAGGAAGAAATACTACGACAATTTGTCTGACCCCTTTTTGCATGATTTTTTATTTTTGAGCGAAAAAATATAATGTTATATAAAAAAATAAATAAAAAGACACGTATTTTAGGAAATTTCAATTTATTCAATATTTGAAAATTTGGTTTTTCCACTTTGGTTTAAATATGGCACATTGAGCAGATATCATTGTGTAACTACCTAATTCAAATTGTATGAAATACCAGGAAACAGTTTCTCTTATCATTCAAGCACAAGTTGACTTTACATTTTCGACATTCAACATGGGATCTACCAGCACAGTCTGGTACTTTACACTGTTGTCTGGTTGCCCAGACCGGCAAGTGGTCCATTTGGTCCAGACGTACATCCTGGGATGGCATTATTGCAATAGCTCCTCTAGATTTCTTTTCTTGAATTGCGTTTTCTAGACTATTAGAGGGCCGTCCACGTTTCGCACTCGTACTGGGCTTATTGGACATTGTCAAGGCTTCTGCCACAGCCACCTTGAAGTCGCATAGCGGTAACCATGCATCAGCATCAGCATATCTGCGTCTATACAGAAGCCACGCATTGACCGTCGTCATATCTATAAGATGAAAGAAAATGCGATGGTAAAACTTGCGTGATCGGATCTGAATCCTGTAGTCTCCCAGGAGTGCATCAAGAAGATCTACACCCCCCATATGCCTGTTATATGTGGTCACGGCATTTGGACAGGGAACAGCTTGGTAGACTTTTTCTTTTTTATTATACCGTCTCACCTCTGTCATAGGTTCGCAGCCAACGTAGGTAGACGCCAAGTTTACAACTCTATTGTCATACCAAGTTGTTACGGATATATCCACGTCTTCGATAGTTGTAAGCTTCTCAACTGCAGCACCACGTCCTTTCTTCTTCAACTCCTTTTCAAGTGGAACTTTGTATCCAGAAACACGATTAGCTTTGATAGTGCCGAGTGGTAGTATCCCCTTTTTTGTAAGATACACCAAGAGTGCCAGTGACGTGTACCAGTTATCAAAATAGAGCCTGTAGTTCAGGTTTTCAGGGATAGTTCTTGCAAGACGCACTACAACATTGCTTGAAGTGCTGATGTTTGGCAAATCACCATCCAAAACCTCTGGCACATGAGCACCTGTGTATAGCTCAAAGTCGTAGCTAAAACCTGAACTGCCACTCAAAACAAAATTTTTATATCCCCATTTATGTGGTTTTTTGGGATTGTATTGCTTCATGGAAGACCTACTCTCAGTGGGAATTATCTGTTCATCGACGGCCATATATTGCTCTTTAGGAACAGTCAATAACCTTTCTCTTACTTGGTTGAGAAATGGCCTAAGTTTATGGAGAGGAACGTAGCCAGGTTGACCTTTTGGAATTTGAGTACAGTTATCATTAAAATGTAAAAAGCGTTTTATCTCTTCGAATCGGTTACATGACATAATCAAATTTACTTTAGGATGCCCCAATGCCGAATTCCAGTAATCTCTTGTAGATGGCAACTGAATAATGGACATCATTAGACACATACCTACAAATTGTTCTATTTCTTCACTCCTGATTTTGATCGACTTTTCTGGGCGTTTTTCAGTGCCGTATCTAATGGTTTCTAGTGTAATATGTTGAAACATTTCGTCAGTAAACAAGTATTTAAAAAATACTTGTGTGTCTCCGGTGTCTCCAACTCTATAATATGAGCAGGTAAGTTTGTATCTCCAGAAAACTCAATATCCGTTTCTGTCTTTTCTAGTGAACCATTCCTCCATCTAGATAATTATGACGAAGTTAACGATGCTCTCTCTAAAGTTATGCATTGGTTTAATGTTAATAATCTGCTTTTAAATGATAAAAAGACTAAAGTAATTAAGTTCTCAACACCTAATGTAAGACAGGTGACTACCAATGTCAATGTTAATGGAACTAATTTAGCCCCTGTGGAGACAACTGTGTTCTTGGGTATAACAATTGACTCCAGACTACAATGGGGCCCACAAATTGAAAAATTATCAGGAAAACTAAGTTCTGCAGCCTATGCAGTGAAAACTATTAGACGGCTCACTGATGTTGATACGGCTAGAATAGTTTATTTCAGCTACTTTCATAGTATTATGTCATATGGAATTCTTCTTTGGGGTAACTCCGCGGACATTAACACCATCTTTTTATTGCAAAAGAGAGCCATAAGAGCTATCTACAAACTTGGTCCCCGGGAGAGCCTTAGAGAAAAATTCAAAGAAATAAATATTTTAACAGTCGCATCGCAATATATCTATGAAAATCTTTTGTATGTCCATAAAAACATAGACTCATTTTGTAAAAAGAGTGATACTCATAATATAAATACTAGATATAAGCATAATCTTGTGTTACATGCAAGCCGTCTCCACAAAATAAGTAATTCTTTTATGGGGCAATGTATACGGTTCTATAACAAACTTCCCAGCAATATAAGAGAATTGTCAATAAACAAATTTAAAACTACTATTAAAGCCAAATTGTGTAGCCGGGCATATTATAAAGTATCTGACTATATTAATGATAAAAATGCCTGGGATTGAGTCGATCCAATTGTAATGTAATTAATAAATTATGTAAATTTGTTTGGATACCAAAAGAGGGATGCCTGAGTTTTTTAGCAGTATTTTTATCAGTGCTCACCTAGTCATGAACTGCACGGTAGGGAAAAAATTGTGACGATTCCAAACAAATGTAGCCATTTTTACGGAATAAAAAGATTTTGACTTTGACTTTGACTTTGACTTTGACTTAGGTCTTGAATTTCTTACAGCCCTTGAACCCGTGCTAGGAATCTCCAATAATGGAACATTGTCTTCTGATTCCCAGTCAGATTCCTCGGATTCCGGTATTATTACGGGCGGTTGACGTCTATTTCTTACAACTCTTGCGTAATTATCGTCGTCGGATAGATCGTCGTCAGTACTATTATCAGGATATTCGGTGATGACAGTATGTATACCTCCATAAATCCTCCTCGTATTCGCATCGATACCTAAAACAACACATTGTTTTTCAAATACTTAGCCTTTCAAATATTTGTAGATCGTAAAAAGGTCCAGTCCCAATGCGGAAATCGAACCCACAACCCTCTTCTCTAAGTCATAAACACAATATGAAAATATAATTTGAATGCATGTTGTGTCAAATATAAACCAAGGGATAAATGTATATTTGGCACAAATTAGGCCCTACCTATAAAGTAGCATTTTTGTCATTTTATATCACAAAAATAGAGAAAACCTTACCTTACTCCGATAAATGAAGGTATTTCACACACAAAGTATATTTTTATCTAGCGAAATTCGTGCAATTACTATTTTTTAACGATTTTTTAAATCACAGTTGCGCGGCGCACCGGTCAAAACCTGTTCGACTAACTTGCAACTGAGTTTTAGTACCAAAGTACGCGCCGAGATGGCGTAGTTTATATTTAGTATGGAAGTGTACGTTCCGTTTATGATCCAGCATGCAGAAAAGTGCGATTTCTTAGAGAATATTTTAAAATTAGCCTCGAAGAACGGCATGGATCATATTTGTACCAAAATGCAAGAAAGGGTTAATTAAATAGATGTGCCCCACCTTTTTGTATTACACTGTAAGCGGTATAAAAATATGGCTAATGATACCGAAAAATGCCAATGGTTCTTGAACACAATTTATATGGCAAGTAGATAGTAGTGAGAAGTAGTCCCTTTTATCATATCGAAGCAAAAGATCTACGTGCCGTATGCTCGATCAGTTATTTTACGAATTTATTTTCGTGACGTTGAGGTTGTTCCAACAACAAAACATTCACCTTCTAAAGGTCTTCCATTATGTTATGATAAAGATACGAATCAAGACTTAATACAAAAAGTGTAATAGAAACGTAGAAGAAATTAAAAAATGTAGTTCGCTTGGCTCACGACCTTTATTTGAAAAGCTTGAATTGAAAGTATATGCCTATACTCTCAATATATAATAGGAAAAATCTGTTGTCGTTTAAAGGGATAAGGGATTTTTATCATATTCTCTACCATCATCATTATCATCATCATATCATATATCTACTATGGTGTGGGTATTAGACATAAGTAATATATCTCTAAGGAATTTAGGTTACACGTGCCTTTAAGTATAAACAGTAGATATCATATTTAATTCTTTAACTGTAACATTAATATGATATTTTTTCTCTTTAAGTAGTAACTGGATACCATTGTAAACATTGTAATAAGATACAATATTGACCTATTTTCCCGTATCAATAAAAGGGAATAATTTTCTTAAATATATCTCAGTGTATACTCACTCTCGAAGCTCCGTCCGTATACCACAACACCAACCTACGCTCATCCTGTATACTCCTGGTATACTCCCTTCATCAGGGCGTTTAGTGGATGTAGCGCAAATCAAATAATGTTCAAAAGCTGATAGGTGGAAGCCAGAGTTTTCACGACGTCCGACAGCCACGAACGTTGGAGATGTACATAACATGCAACAGAATTAAAAATTATATTAAAACATATTTGTTGAATAGTATAACAAAATATTTAGTGTAAATCATTCACTATCTTATTTTATTCCAAACAAACCTCCCATGCACTTGTTTTACTAAGTGATGAGTGTTTTTTTTATACAATGTCAGGAGGCACACAAGCATACTTATGTAAAGCGGTTACCGTCGCCTATGAACCTTTTCAGAACATTGTGTATCACGATGCTACCTCCGCTGCTAACACAGTTACTCCTAAATACTGGTGAACATAACAACCCTCCGGGGAGATGTTATTTGACTGCAGTTTTCTGTGAGATCTTCCCCAGACTGGTTGGTTTCATGAGCCATACCTTTCTTAAAAAGATTTGCACACAACATAATAAGCAATGGGGCTGGTGAGGAATTGTCATCATACAGATGACCATTTGCATTAGTAGTAGGGGTGGTATATCTACCATAACGTCTTATCAGAGTAACAGAACTGGCAAGAATACCTTCTCGTTCATTCTAACAAAATATTCATTCATTTTCTAAACAAATAGGCATTTAAAATCTTTTTGTTCCCTTGTATATAAATGCAAACCCTAGTTAAAACAATGGAAGATGATTGTGTGAAAAAAGGCTCACAATTTAATGCGAAGAAAACCAAGATAGAGAGACAACCAGAGCGAACACTAAGATAACGGTTGATGATGTAGTGTTAGAGGAAGTGGATGAGATTATATCTTGAAAGCGCTTTTAGCAGAGATGGAAGGTACCACCGCTGATGTAAAGAGAGAGAGAGAGTGAGTGCAGGGAACAGCGTGAACGTAGGGTTGGGTAAACTTCTAGGCAGCCGAAATGTAAGCCATAAGGCACAGCTCGCTGTACACAACGCGGTGCTAATCGCAACGCTAAGTTATGGAAGTGAAAGCTGGGTATGACAGAGAGAGAGCATGAAATTAAAATAAATGCGGTCGAGATGCGAGCATTGCGCAAAATTTGTGGTATAAGATAATAAGTGTTAAGATAAGAAAAGGATCCGTTGGTTCGGACATGTGAAAAGAATGCTAGATGAAAGTATGACGATACAAATATACAATATACAATGCGAAAGTGGAAAGATGTAGAAGACGAGGAAGACCAAGACTAACCTACAATGAGCAAATTTGTTGTGTTTTATCAGAAGGTGATATGAGCAGTCATAGCAACGACCTCGGCCGGCGAACTTGCATGAAAAGAGCTATGAAAAGAAGCGAGTGAGGTGTGTCAGGATCGTGTCTTATGGCGCTCAGTTCTCTCTGCCTACATAATGAAATTTTCAGGGAGTATTCATATTAGCACAGCGGGTAATTCTGTGAACATTGGTAACGATCTCATCACCCGTGCGAAGCCAGGGCGCCTCGCTACTTATCTACATATATAGATATAATAAATAACTAATAATAAGTATGTAATGTAATGTAAGTATATAAATTTTCTATGTATAATAAGTATGTATTTACAAAAAAAAATGTATTTACGTATGTTTATCACTTGTCTAGTACCCATAACACAAGCTTCGCTTACTTTGGGGTTAGGTGGCGCTGTGTAATTTGTCCGACAATATTTATATTTATTTATATTTATATATTTTATTGATAATATAAATAACTAAATTCATCATGAAAATCCGAACAAGACGACTTTATCGCCAATGTTACGAGTATTCAGATTACTCGCATTATGTAATGCAGCATAGGATCCATGCATGCGAGATATTATGTAATAAAAACCGGTATAACATGCAACAATGACATACCTAGTCGACTAATAATAACAAATTTAAACATATATTTTAAAAATACAGCACTACACTGTTTATGTGTGCACATTACTTACTAATTTATTACTCCTTGAGGATGCAAACAACCATAACTATTCGAGTATTATGTCCATTTCGTTTGTTTTCTGAGATAAAAGCAAGTTCTGACTATAGATTAATCGATTATGGTTCCGAACTGTTGAAGTACAAATCAAAGGAGATTAGTTATATGACAATCAGTCAATATGAGCGGCTTTGTTAATCTTGGTGGAGCAGAGCACGGGTCGTATGAGGAATAAATCAATGTGTTCTCGCTCTGAGGAACTAAAGCTGACATCACATTTACTAAGCCATTAGTGTTGGAAAGAATGGTGTAGTTTAGTTTTCGAAGTTTTTTGATATCCCAACAACAACGAAAATGTGAAAAAGGGAACAAGTTCAGTACAAATGACCTTCGGTTTTAAATATATAAAATGTAACGTTCATCAATTCATTTAAAAACCATTTTTATACTGTCTTTATTAGCAATACATTTACACATCCTGTATGTATCAACAGATTCAATGGGTTCATTAGATATCAGAGTACGCTTTACATTATCATCGTATGTTGCCTTTGTATATTGATAAGATTTCGCGGTTATTTTATCAACTTTGATCTTTTAAATTTGTCTTGTTAAATCAATGGTAGTGGCTGCTAACTGAAATGTTTTCTTTTCAGGGGCGCAAATAATTTGAAGTTATCTATAAACATTAAGTGTAATTTCTAAATATTAAGAGTGAATTGAACTCCTACATTTGCTATTACCTTAAAGTTTGCACTGAGGATTGAGAGCCATGAAGGGCTCAGTACACCTCCTGAAATTGAATACGAATCTGCTCGGTACTACTTCAGTCATTTGCGAGTTTTATTTTCAGTTTAAATTGCTTATTCGGCATTATTGTTTGTTAAACTATACTATAGTAGGATGAATTGTATAAATACTTAAAATACATAGAATGTATATTATTTGAGAATGTTTATTCATCTGGGATCAATTATGCAACTTTACGATAATCAATAAACATGGCATAAGCTTCTTCTTTCCTACTGTGCTGTTCATAATATAGCATAATAGCAACATATTTATTTACGTAGACAGATTTTTATATATAGTTTGTAAACAAGTGATTAGTTAGTATTTATCTATACTTCCAATGGCATTTGGGTCTTTATGCACCATTAACGTTTTTTTACATACAACGGGAGGCATGCAAGCATACGGAGCGCCTGATATAAAGCGGTTACCGTAGCTTATGAACACTCGCAATACATTAAGTATACACTCGTGCGATGCCTCCTCTGCTGTTAACACAGCAACTCCTTAGGAACTTACTGGCCACCTCGCTCATACGCAGGATCACATCAACACTCCAGACTCTGCTTTGATGCGCCCTAGCTCTCTTAAAACACCCAGACCAAGACAAACAGACACGTTTATTAACACAAATGTTTATCCTGTGTAGGAATCGCATCCCCGAGCGTTGGCGTCAAAGTAGAGTTACTAATCACTGCGCCGCCGAGCTCGTTAAAACTATTACTAAATACCTAACAATTGTGTGCGATTTATTGAGATTGTGTTAAGGTGAAAGTTTGAAAATGGTGGTATTTTGAAATTTTATAAAATCATTGGACTTGGATGGTATAGAGACTTTTAGTTAAGTGTACGGCATAGAATTTGTAAAAATGTACCTGTATATCTTCATGCTTTATGTTATATATAGTTGTTGTTTCAATAATCTGGTTATATTATTTGCGCAAGGTGTTTCTAGATAACGAGAGTAATTTCTCTCGGTTGTTAAATTTCTAGACAAGTTTTTCTCGAGTAGTAAATGAATACTCTTCTTTACGTGATGTGCGTGTGTAGACTGGATCTTGCGTTAAACTTTTGTTTTAACATATTTACGAGTCCAAACTGTTTAGCACACAATGCTAATGGTTTTGCAAAAAGTACAATCCGGCATTATTGCTTGTAAAACTGTAAAGAATGTATGTTTTTTGAGAAAGTTTATCATTGTATTATGTGGGATCCATTCCACAACTTCGCGATAATTAATAAATATAGCATAAGTTTGCTTCTTCATCAAAGTTTGTTTGCTAATAATATTTCTTAAACGGCCGCTAAGATTTTACTACAGTTTATATTGCGAGATAATATTCATATATGCAATTTTTTAGCCTTTTTTCTCATACTGGATTGAAGTCCTCCTTTCTACTATTTCGCTTAGTATTTAACTTGGCTAGCATAGCTCGTTGTCCTAAACAATGATTGCAGTATCCAGAAACACTGTTTATCCTCGAAATATTCTGGAAAAATATTTTTGTTAATAGAGGGAAAGCTAGCTACAGCTTTTCAATGTTCTTCACTTTCATGTCTCCAGACGGTGTGTAAAAAATATGTCAATATTAAATTAAGCTCTGTAGAGCAATCAATTATATTAACAAACGTGCCATCGATCTACCTCTATCGCATCTATTTAGATTGCGTTACGTAGTTATGCAAATCAATAATATAATGTCTCTAACCCACAATTATTCAAAGCGTTTCATGGAAGCTTCTTAGAAATTAATCATGTTAGTTTAAATAAGAGTTCACTGTATATAACATTGTGCTTGTGATTGTGCCTCTATCGTATTTATACATAACCAGTTGAGAATGCGCAAGCTTGCGTTGCCAGAGGAACTCCTGGCTTGTCAATTATATAACAATAAAAAAAAAATATTTTTAAAATTGGTCGGCCATTTTGACCATGTTCCTTAAAAGATAGGAACGGTGTTCCTGAACATTCCTATTCTACTTTTTTATGCTGAATCGGAAGATTTTATATAGGAACGGTGTTCCTGAAAAGGTTTAGTCTTTACTAACTTATAAACTAGTCCATAGCCTAAATTGCCGAGCTTCGTATATTGCAATCTTTGAACAAAGGATTTTGAAAATTTCATTCTCCAAGGTGGTCAAATTTGGACCTGAAATTTATACATAGTGAATATTCCGTGAGCCGATTGAAAAGAAAATTAGTGTATTAAGCACTCGGGTACCCAACTTGCCAGAAGCTTCCCTGTGGAGTTTATATTATTGTAAATATTTTTTTTTTATTCCACTAAGGTGGCAATCAAGCATACGGCCTGCCTGATGTTAAACAGTCACCGTAGCCTATGGACATTTGCAACACCATAGGCGTCACTCATGCGTTGCCGACCCTCTAAAATCCTCTTCACGCATTTCTTGAAGAACTCCATGCTGTAGTCCCTTGGAAAAACCTCGGCTGGGAGCTCATTCCACAGCTTGAGTGTTCTCGGAAGAAAACTTCTCTGAAACCGCACCTAACGCGACCATTGCGGTTCAAGCGTGTGAGGGTGAGTGTATATATTTCGTGTATATCGGAAATGGCGCTTACGATTTGATCCTAAGTTTCTATTTCGATAAGGTTTTACACGACAAGCAATTAAATATGTGTTTCAGATATTTTTGATATTCTATCCTTTACTATGTACTATATTTTTACACTTTTTATCATTAAGATGACTCCTTAATGATAGAAAGGGTAAAAAAAAATATTTCATGTACATTTTATGCAGAGAGACTGTACCATATACATGAGACAAAACAGACGTAAAAACTTGAAAGTATATTGATGAAATTTCTCACGGAGCTGGCTTATGTTAGGGACATTTCGTTTCCTGTTTAATATCCCGGAAATATATAAAGAGATAAAAAATATTTATTTGCCATTAGATCCTCACGGGCACTTAGACATGTCTTACATTCTTTGAATGAAATCCTATTGTACCTTTTTAATAGTTTTAGTTCTTTATAGTATAGGTACATTTCGCTTTTTATAAGCATTTCAAAACGACCATTGGCGATGAAGAAATGAATAAGTCTTTTTTTCAAATCATCAATTTCTAATATAATAAATGTATGTCAGTGTATATATAATGATGTCAAATGTAAATTAAAGATATAGTTAATACATGTGCTGTATCACTTCCAAACATGTAATAAACATATAATTAAATTTGAACCAAAATCATTTTTCTATATACCATCGTGAGACTTGCAAACATACGACTTATCTGATGTTAAGTGGTTTTTTTTTTTTTTTTTTTTTATTAGTAAAATCTATCCACAGGCTCTTTGGCCCGTGCCATTGTTTGTTTGAGAGGTTGTTTGTCAGGTTGTTAGTCACTATATTATTTATCGCTCCGCAAGTGCGATTACAATAGAATTAATAGTGCTTAAATATATTGGTCAATACATGCTATTAATATCATTTTCGACAAGTCAGGGAATTTTTTTTTTTTTTTTTTTTTTGCATGGTCAATAGTTTTTGTTATAGGCAGAAAGTGGGACGAGAGACGCGGGCAGATCAGTCCCCCCGAGCGGCACCCGTTCACGAGTTGACGCAGAGGGCAGCCATCACCGTGCTCAACCATATTGTAGGGAACTCGATGACCCGCCCCCCAACGCCGCCGCTCGTCTAGACATTTTAGTGAGCATGACTGCTCGCATCTCTCATCCCTGTCTCTGCTTCGTTCAGTTTTTCCGGAAACGAAGGGAGATGGCATCCCGGAGCCTTGCCATGACGCCCTTCCCCTCTCTCTGTCTGCTGGTTTGGGAGGAGGAGGAGGAGGGACCGCTCGCTGGGTCCTCGGAGCTTTCAGTCAACTTTCTGATGACCTTCTCGTCTCTCGCCCTCATCGCCATCTTAAGGTTATAGTCCCTGATGTGTTCCGTTGTCGCGGTCTCGGCTCGCTGGATAAACCGAGCTGTCGCGTCGTTGTCAGTACAGTCTGTGTGGTATACACAGCTGTCCGTGTGTCTAGAGACCGCGACAACGGCATGGGGGACACTTTGGAGGAGATGGGATCTTTTAGAAGTTGTACGCACAATAATCACTGACTCGCACGTTAGTCCCTGTGCTTCATGTATGGTTAGGGTGCGGGAACCCGAATTCGCTCCGTAGCCCTGGCTGATAAGGAGTGCCTTCTCAGCCTGGGTGTGGACAAGGTAAAGCGTGTTGTCCTGTTTCGGGATCCGCTCCCCTGTGAACCGCTTCAGCGATAGGGATTTAGCGCGAGTCTTGGCCGAGTATATGCCACTGTAGATTTCTCTTAGAGCATACGCTACGTCCTGTGGATTCCTGTACGTACAAAGGAGATTTTGGGAGATTGACGTCACAAGGTTGGGTCTGTTATATAAGGTGTTGAACAGATTGTTCCTGTCGATGTAGGGAAGCTGGTTGTCGTCTCCGATCAGCAGGGCTTCACTGGCTCTGGCTAGTTGTATTGCCATGACTATGGATCCGAAATGGTTCATAAGGGCTTCGTCCACCATTAGGCGTGTACACGATTCGCCCTTATGTAGTCCATTTACTAGTAGGGATGCCATAGTCCGCACTCTCTTTTTGGCTAGGTCACCAAAGCGCGTTTCCAGTTTTTCCCTGAGATCGGTGGCGGCCTCAGTTGTCGTTGTCACTATGATGTCTCCAGCCAGGTCGGCTTGTGACACCACCCACGTGGATTTCCCGCAGCCGGGGACTCCGTTAACCCATGTGATAGTGGGTCTCACCCAATGCTTCGGGCTTCCGCCTTTGAACAGGTCCCCCGCTATGGCTTCTGCCATATCGAGGATCCTGTCGTCCAGCATTACCTTTGTGCACTTGGCTACCACCACTACCGGGTCTTCGGTCGGTGTTTTAAAGGTGATCCTCCCTTCCTCGCTCTTCTCGTCCAGGGGCACAAAACCGCCGGTTACGCTGTATGCTGCCATGTACGACCCCGACATGTTACCCAGTATTACTAGGTTCCTGTCGCTGTCGTAAATAGCTGCCTCAGCTTCGCCCAATTTTATCCGTAGCAGTTCCTGCGAGCCGCGGTGATAAGTCTGCAAGATGGAGTTGCAGGTATCCATGTTTACTTTCCGCGTTGCTCTGGTGACTGCCACGAACTCGATGAAGGCGTTTACCATGTGGTCTTGCGGCTCCCTTGCCGGTCTGAGTTTGGGGGGGGGGGTCACTTGTCCCATGTCTGCTCTTGTGCGGGGGCCAGTGGGGGGTTCCGATCCGTGGCGGGGAGGCGTCTGTGTGAACTTTTCGACCGCCGCTTCCAAGGACAGGGCCCTTTCCGCTGCTCTTTTTTTTCTTGCGGAGGGTTGGGCCACCGACTGGACACTCCCATTGAGGGTCGCCAATATGGTGGAGAGTATATGGCTAGGTTCCTTGCGCTTCTGTTCTGCCAGACATCTTTCCTGCATCACCCGTTGTTGAAGGCGTTCCGACCCACTGACGTGGGGGTTAAAAATCGGGTGATCCCAGCAGTCCGTGGGAATCAGTTTGGCGCCTGGGTCCCGGGATTGGGCCTTAAGGAAACTTAGGTTTTGTCCTCTGTCCTCGTATACCACGATTTCGTGATGCTGCGAGGCCAGGAGAGCTCCTTCGTAGTCCTTGGTTCTCCCACTGAGGTATCCCGCGACCATGGCGTCAATACTGATGATCTTCGCAGGTTCGGCTCTTTGCCCCATGTACTTCAGCACTGCGCACATCTGTTCGAACTCGGTGACTTCGTCGTCCGTGCAGAACAACGCGACAGTTTTGTTGTTCTTTCGCACTATTCTGCACGTCTGGTTTCCAATTGTCACCTTTGGTAATTCGTTGAACATTTTGCGCCGCATGGTGGTCTTGCGAGTGCTTCCGTTTAGTAGGACTCCGAGTCCCGGCGAGATCGTTACCGTATTCTTCGCCATGGCATTGCAGAAGGCAAAACCTATTCTCTCCGCATTGTCGTCCATATATAAGGCGACTCCTCTTAGGCGTAGTCCTGGTCGTCCTTCTTCTCCGCATGTTCGAAGGTTGAAAGTGTCATTGAGTGATGTTTGTGTCGTTGTGTCAGACTGTGGTGTTTGTGTGTCGATGTGTGGTGTGTGTGTCAAGTCCGGGAGTTGAGTCGTGTCCGAGGGGAGGGAAGGGATAGGATAGGTGCTGTTTCGCCGCGTTGCGACTGACGCCACCTTATCCATGAAGGCCAGAAGCTTGGGGCGGGATTTATTGCACTCCATGAGCTTTCGGAGATTGTGTCGTGTGAGCTCCAGTTGAACAGAGCACTGCAAGTTGAATCTTTCTAGCTGGAAACGGGGGCAGTCGAGTAGTATGTGCCACACCGACTCGCTGATTTGGGGGTCGCACTCGCATCCCGGACTGGTCTTCAGATTGAACCTGTAAAGGTACTCTCCGAAGCCGCCGTGTCCTGTCAGGATTTGGGTTTGAAGGTGGGTCAGTCTCGTTCCTCTCACGATGCGATAAGCTGTGCTCACATCGGGGAGGAATGCTTTCGTGGCCGAACCCGTCTCGGAGGAGTCGTAGCGCGCTTGCCATTTCTGGACCGACTCTTCTCGGATCTTTTTCCTGACATATGAGAGTGGGACCTCTGCGTAGTCGGGGGTTGTCTCCCTGTTTGCAGCTGTTTTCGCAAGCTCGTCTGCCCTTTCGTTTCCTGCCGTTCCTACATGTGCTCTGAGCCAGAAAAGCCGCACTTTTCTGCCCTGCTTTCCCATCCGCGCCATGTTCTCCTTCATGGCCTTAGCCAGGGGGTGGAGCAGCTTGGGGTTGTTCAGTAACTCGAGTGACGATCTTGAGTCACTCAAGATATTTACTGTTTCCCTTTTGCTGTCTTTTGCCCTGACTATGGCCCTGTGGAGTGCATACATTTCGGATTGAAAAACAGTGCATGTTGGGTCGAGGCTGAAGGTCTCGTAGGCTGTTTCCCTTCCGCTCTCCCACCACGTTAGCGCCGCCCCGACTCTCCCTTCCATCTTGCTGCCATCAGTGTAAATTTGAGGGCCGACAATTTGGTGGGTTTCTTGAGTGGGGGGGTCCATGTCCTCGAGGAGCTCGTACTCTGTTGATATTTGAGTTGCAGGGTGTGGGAAGTCCTGGAACTTCACTCTTTTTTCGAGCTTCCTTCCGGGTGGCAGGAATGCGGTCGAGATGCCTTTTTTGGCCTCGTATAGCGCGGCGATGTTAAGTGGTTACCGTAACCGTGGTTATGTACATTTGCAATACTAGGAGTATCGCACACGCGTAATCACCTGATGCTAACAGAGCAACTCCTCAGGAGTTTACTGGTATCTTCAATAACTCGCCGAAACGTAACAACTCTTCAATGAATTGTTATTTGGCTGAGGTTTTCTGTGAGGTGAAGGCACTAGCCGATTGGTTGAGCTCCACCTTCTTAACTTTAACGTCAATCATCTACTGAAAACCGCCGGAAATGATAGCTTAATGTGCGCGGAGAAATTCGAGATGATTAATCCCATCCATATAACAAGTTTCACTCGACGCTGCTTAACTTGCATGATCGATTAGACTGATACGCGCATCGAAGCCATAGAGCTCCACAAATTTCATAACTGTACGGATACCGGTACCCATTTATTCGGGATAAGCCTGTTATTAGATTTGGTAGCGGACGCTGCCAATCCTAAAGGATTAGGAAATAGCATAACGCTAAGATGGAGAAGAAGCTTATCCATCGAGTGAAGTTTGCCTTTAGTTTAAAACTAATTGGCACTAAAAATACGTATACACTATAAATTGTCTTAGGTTTTCGCGATTGTTACACATTGAATTAAACAATTTTTAACGGAAGTATCGCGTATTTTATTTATTTATTTTTTATTTTGTTGAACCTAACCAGCCAAACCATTACATCCGGTTCGATAAACCACAAATCCTCGCCAAGGAGAATCGCTACATGCCGAAAATGTTGCGCGAGGCTATTGAAATAAGAAAACACCCCAATTTCAATAGAGAAGATGGTTGGCAAGTACCACCTGCTTGGGATCCAGTCCTAAAAATCAAGTCCCAAACCCAAAGATCTAAAAAATGTTCTGACACTGTGAGCGATTTTTGTGTGAATTGGAACATATATAATTAATCCATCCATGTCGGTAGATGTAATAATTGAAGAACTAATGTAAGACAAATACCACCTTAGTCTTCCTGCGACCACGGACGCTGCAAAGCGTTCGAAACGTCAGGTTCAACAAAATAAATAAAATACGCGATACTTCCGTTAAAAATTGTTTAATTCAATATACACTATAAAATTTAAAATCCATCCAAGCAAACAAAAGTGTATGTGCAATTTGATCTAACCTATCTGAAAGGTTAGATCAAATTTAAGAGAATTTAAGAGAGGCAGGGCGCATCAAAGCAGCCCGTCTGGGGAAGTACCTCCACCTCACAGAAAACCGCAGCCAAATAACAACACCCTAGAGGGTTGTTGTATTCCTGCGTGTGAGTGAGGTCACCAGTAAGCTCCTAGGGAGTTGTTGTGTAAGCGGCAGAGGAGGCATCGCGCGAGTGATAATTAATATATCGCAAGCGTTAATAGGTTACGGTACCCGCTTTACATCAGATGGGCCTTATGCTTGCATGCCTCACGACGTAGTAAAAAAAAAGACTAATCGCTAAGATATGTAGGTACTAAAACACAATGTTTCAGTTAAGTGGTATATTGGTTTCTGAACAATTGGTTTTGTACTTTGACACCAAGGGTTCAATTCCCACATAGAACAAACATTTGTGTATATGCAAATGTATGTTTGTCTTGTTTTGGGTGTTTTTAAAAGAGGTAGATCATCATCAGAGGAGTCCATCTGGGCAAATACCTCCACCTCACAGAACACACACCTCTACCACAGCCAAATAACAACTCCCTGGAGGGTTGTTGCCTTCCTGCGAGTGAATGAAGTTATCAGTAAGTTTCTAAGGAGTTGCTGTGATAGCAGCAGAGGCGGCATCGCGCGAGCGATACTTGTATGTATCTCAAACATTTATAGGATACGGTGTACGCTTTACAACAGATAGGCCGTATACTTGTATGCTTCCCGATGTTGTATAAAAAAAAAGTTGCGACAGATCATTGCAACTTCCGGTTAAGATCATATTGTATCTATGTGAGTTAGTCTTGAATTACTAGAGGGTGATGTCACGAAACCTAAGAACCTGCGTACGTGCATAAAAAGAGCTATAAATATTAAAGAAGCGAGTGACGTAGGTATGTAAGGATCGACTCATGTAGTGCTCGGTTCTCTCTCACTACCCCGCAATTGACTTATCGTAAAGATGTACATCTTATCGTGGATACATCTGTGTGAATACGATGATATTCGAATGTATTAAAATGTCCATATTAGCACAATGTCTATTTATTGGAAATGTGATGAAACGAAAGTGTATTAAAAATAAATGTAAAAAAAAACATCAATACAAAATAATAATAAAGTAAATACAAATGTAAATTGTCATTAAATTAATATTCAATTTAGACCTAATGAATAAATAGGGGAATTATAGGGTCGGCAACGCATGAAGGGCCGGCAACGCATGAGTGACACTCCTGGTGTTGCAAATGTCCATAGGCTACGGTGACTGTTTACCATCAGGCAGGCCGTATGCTTGATTGGCACCTTAGTGGTATAAAAAAAATAGACATTTTAATACTTTAAAAAGACCTTCTGAACCGAAATGGAATGTATGTTAGTAGTTATCTTACTGCTTGTATCTCTCTACTGTGGTATACACAAGGCTTATTGCGGGTTTCTGGCAACAGTATTTAGTGTAAATAAAAAGTCGGGAATCGATATGTTGGATCGAGCACTTGCCGATTTGCCTGCGTATGTTATCTACTCGTATGTGAAATATTATGGCGTCGTTACAATATATTACAATATATATTATGATTATTTTATTATTGTTGCTTGTGAGTAAGATCACCTAAATATTTCTAAGGAGGAATTGCATGAACCATACTATTCTTGTTGCAAATGTCTGTTGTGATTAATATATAGCTCGCCATATGCTTGTTTCACAGCAGAGTAGGTAGTGTGAAAGATTAGCTATTCAATGCATGGAATGAGGCGAACGTTTTACTACTTAATTTTGCCTTGTGGTACTTGCCTTTGAGATTATTCTTCTTCCTCGCGTTATCAGGTTTCCTAATCCATTAGGATTGGCGGGGTTCGCTACTTAAGTTTATGGATTTGGCGAAGATACTGACTCTTACATAAAGCGAATGCTGTTAGACCTCCACAAGCCAGAGGAATTACTTAGGTTAGGTGACATGTCTTTCGAAATATAATTTCTTGGATATGTGAATTTTGGTTTTCCATCACCGCCGAGCAATTGATAATTACAAATACCACATCAGGATTCGAACCAGGAACCCTCGAACAATAGGCCAGTTCTTTGTCCAGCGGGCTAACATTGCAGTGTTTGATCAATTATTCCCAAACTGGTGACATGAGAGGAGGTTATAGTAAAATTGAAAACTACATTAGGATCCTGTAATATAAACTAATATATGAGACGCATTATACCCAGTAGTAATCCAAGTAAAAACTATATAGCAATAGTTTTTATTTTGGAATCAAGTGCATTTTTTAAAGACAGAAATGTCTACACTGCGATAAAGGATTGAAGTAATAAAAAATGCAGTTCCATGATTTCCTATCTTTACGATATGCAAACATCCAAGTAATCATCACAAGATATCCATTTTAATAAGTCAATAAGCATGGGATATCAATGATTTCCAATGTTACAATATACAACTATTCTTTATTGTACCAAATTAAAATTGTAAACAAATGATACTTAATTATTAACTATAGTACAATAGGCGGTCTTATCGCTAAGAAATGTCTTCCAGATAACCTTCAGCTAAGAGAAAATTATTATCTTGAAATAAAACACGTAGGCGGTGCAGATCAAACCATACGAATTCAAACAAAGTTATCATATATATAATAAGGTATTAACTGTTATTGTAGATACTATAATGTCATTGATGATCGAGAAAGAGAGAGAGAGAACGATCAAATAGAGTTACTGGAAAGGTAGTGTTATTTGTCAAGAGATTTAAAAGAGGAAAGAGTTTGAGCACTACGAATATTAAGTGGTAGAGCATTCCAGAGACGTACCGCTTGAACTGAAAATGACTTGGAATAGAATTGAGAGGAGTGAAATGGACTTTTACGATGAGGTAGAAGGTTTTGACGTATATCGTGATCATGTACGTCACTATAAAATATAAATCTATCTTTGAGGTAACAAAGAGAAGCGGGATTGAAGAAAATAAAATAGAGAAGAGGTAGCAAATGCAAGTTGCGGCGAAATGAAATAGGGAGCCACTTGAGCTGAGCACGAAATTCAGAGACATGGTCATATTTGCGGAGTGCAAATATGAATCGAATACAAAGTTTTTGTAGACGCTAAGTTTATTTAATCGGTGTACAGTGAAGTCAAGATAGCTGGAATCGGCATAATCAAGAATAGGAAAAAGTTTGGATTGTGCAAACGCATTTTTGGTGGCTATCGGTAGGAAGTTTCGCAGTCTTCTAAGAGAGCAATTGGCAGTAAACAACCTTCTGCTAATATCGGTAATGTGTGCAGCCCAAGATAAAGTTTGTTTCCAAGTACAGTTACTTTATCCAGTAATTTCTCTGTGCTCCTACTAATAACCTGTACACAATTAGGTGCTATAATGCGAAAATGATCAAATTAATTTGTTTAAACAGTATAATCACACTATAATATCAGATAATTAGGCTTTTCGTCCAAGTCACCTGTAGACGGTGTGTGAGCTTAGTATTATCGTCAATTTTCATAGCGTGTCTTTGCACCGCATCACAAGGACCTAGCTGGTGTTCAGGTCAGTCTGTGGCTATTTGCGAAGTAAATTATAACACCTCTGGCGGCACCGCTATTTTACACTCCATGGTGGTGTATAAAATCGGACATCTACAACCAATAGAACGCGTATAGCGAAAACATAAATTTCACTAATAATGAAAATGATTGTTAATAAGTTAATACTTGTTAAAGAAGCGAGTGAGGTGTGTAAGGATTGGTTCACGTGACGCTCGGATCTCTCTGCCTACCCCGCAAGGGATTTGGCGTGAAGTTATAGAATGGAATAGAATAGATTTCACAGGGGAGGTCACTCCCCCGGAGCCTTGCTCGAGCGAGGAGTTTTTCACTCGAAGCTCGACAGACACAGTGCAAATACTGTACGACTCGTGGTGTCTAATGAGTACCGAACCGTCATCTGCTACAAAAATGCAGAGTCCAGGTGAGTTGGAGCAGTCCAAACCCATAGGACTAAATAGTTTAGAGTAACTGGTACTTAGTTACTGATGCACAAATATGTTTTACTACCTTTTACTAAATATCCCCTATGAACTGTAGGTCAGCTTATTATAAAACAAGGTACATTATTATTTCAGTATTCATTACAAATTAGCGCCCTATGCCAAAGAAAGAATATAAGAAAAAACATAAATATAAAACATTTCTTGCGTAGTCATGTAAAAAGCAAAAAAACTTTTAGTACAATCATAGACATTCAACGAAAGAATATTCTTAATGATCGGCAAGTTATGAAAAGTGTACCCCTTCTGAAGTTTCAGAGGAAAAATGCAAATTAGTTGGCGGGTGGGCTATAAAAGCGGGGATTCCGAAGAGCTCTTAAAGTTACGGGTCTTATTCCGTAAGAAAATTATCTCAATGACATTGCAAATTTTGTCGCGAATTTTCAGTTTCCGTACACCTAATTGAACGTAATGGGTCGGTTATATTCGTAATATTGAGTAGGTATTGAAACAGTAGTTTTTTTTTATATTTAAAAGATAAGTAAGCCTGTAACAAAAGTAATGTTATATATTTTTATAGTCTCTATCAGTAGTTATCTATCAGTAGTTTCTAACCGCATGTCATAAAATCCTAGTAATTACTGTACAATATTACAGTAGAGCGATATAAACAGGAGGTTAACTGATGCACTTAAAACTATCTCGATATAATCACTATGACACGTTAGCCGAGAACTAGCCACTAACGACGTGATCTTCTCTTAGAATTGTGTAGCGAAGTGCATCTGTATGTGTATATAGCGGTAGCACATCTAACCTTTTTGGGTTTAGTATTAAAAAGGCTAGATGCGCTACTGCTAAGTTTGCTTGGCGAAGTTCTGAACCACCTTCATCCATTGACTCTGCAATCGAAATCATGTTATCTGTCATGTACTTTTCTTTTAGCACAGATTGCTTAAGTACCAGAAGGTGTCCCGTACGTAAGTGCCACCTAGTTTGTACATCTCAGCTGTGATCAGATCAATTCCCGGTGATTTTCCATTTTTCAAACTTCGTATCGACCATTCGATCTCATCCTAGTCCATCATAGTTATGCCTTCGTCGGACGCCGTCGACGTGGAGCAAGCATCAGACTCACTCTCATAGTCAGCGTCCGAGGTATACTCATACATTTCCTCAAAATATTCACTCCACCGTTCTAACACTTCCTGAGTGTTCGCAATAATGACACCAGCTTTAGACTTTATCCTATCCATTCTGGATACCGAGGAACCACTCCGAGACTTCTTTACCTCTCTCCGAAAGAGTTTGGTATTTGCCTCGAAGTTTTTCGTCATCCTCTTCCTCCTTTTTTGGTCATTTTCTTTGAGTGCCATACAAACATACGGCACCATCTGATGGAAAGAGGTTACCGTAGCCTATGAATGCTCGTAGTACATTAAGTATCACTCCCTGCTAATACCTACAGTAACTACTTAGTAGTTTACTGGTGACCTCACTCACTCGTAAGAAAGTGGAGCTACTTCGCCAGATGGACACACTACCTCTCATAAAAACATACAGACAACAGTTCAAGACAAACAGACATATTCATGTACACAAATTGTTGAATGTTTGTTCTGTGTGGGAATCAAACCCACGAGGGTTGATGCCAAAGTAGCGTTACTAACCACTACGCCATCGGGCTCGTCTAAGGTCCATACATACAATAAGTCATTTTACTTATACCCGTATATACGTCTACTGTGGCCTGTCTAAGAGAGATATCCTGTTAGTGAAGTTCTGAACCACCTTCATCCATTGACTCTCTGCAATGAAATTCGTAATATCATGAAATAGTCACAATGCAAACTTCGAGCCAAATACAAGTTTGCTTATACATGCAAATAAGGCCGTCCTTTGTGAACGTGATATCATTGATAGTTCCAAGACTTCCAAACTCGGAACGGTTGGCCGAATAAGATTATGAACTTGAACAATGCGATATTAAGGAGTCTGTGCTGTGGTGCAATGCACCAGTGAAATCAAATGTAAATTATTGCCCATCACTGACTGCACTGGTTCGTAACTTAAGGGCGTGAGCACGTAATTGTCACGAATATTTTTTGTTAAGACTTAGGTTCATAAGTGCAAAATGTACAAAGCTCAATTCTAGGAGGATTAGGAGAGAGCTTAATTCTAATTCTATTCTCTTCATCTACTTTCTTACTTACAATTCTATCTGTCTCACTTGGTGTAGGTATTTTTAGAGAGGTAGGGAGCATCAAAAAGGCCACCTTGGGAAGTACTTTCACCTCTTCAAAAACCGCAGCCAAATAACAACTCACACTCAAGTGAGGTTACAAGTAAGCTCGTAAGGAGTTGGAGTGTTAGCAGCTGCGGCGACAAGGATTTATACGCTATAGTAAGCACTTTATATCAGGTGAGCCGTATGATTGTATGTCTCCCGATGTTGTATAAAAAATGTAATGAGTTTGGTAGATCAGTTGTATGAGAGTTAGATATTTTCCATGTATGTATACTGTAACTGCTGTTCACGTCTTCATTCACGTAGAGTTTGGTTTTATACAGTTTTACAAAGATATTTCCGAGGTGAAAAGTAGATATTTCCGAGGTGGAAAATATGCTACTTGACTCTATGTTGTGCTGTATGCAAAAGCTATCGTTTAAAATATTTTAAATTTAATCAATATATTTTCAGTATTTTTTACGTGAATACGTCTTTACATTTGCCTCCATAGAGGGAGGCAATTCTGAAAACTGATGATAGCAAAATTGGAGTGTACAGTTTGGTGTTGCAGCTACAAATATATTGTATACATCCAAAATTTAATTATACCACTTGATAGCTAAAAAAACATTCGTTACGTTTAGTGTGGACTGTGAAGCATTGCGGGGGGAAGCGCCTCCATTTGTTGGAGGTAATTTCGCTGCTTCATATAATTTCCTTTTAGTGTAACATACTTTCCGTTATATAGACATATATTCACGTAATACTCACGGCCGTGTTTATGTCACACCCTGTTTTTAGTTTATGCTGATACGTGGTACTAAGTCAAATAGTAATATGGTGCACCTGATGTTAATTGGCCTATATATGTTTCTATTCTGAGGCTTAGGTAGTGGACCCAGTCAGTTCTTATGTACTAGAATACGGGATATCGCTGAATAGAAGAAGATCATTGGTATATGATATTAGATAAAATACCAATTGGACCGACTGATTGGAGAGGCGCAGTCATCGTGCCCTTGTATTAAGGCAAGGGTTCACCGTATGGACTATGCCAACTATGGGGCCATCAGTTTGATCAGCCGAGCAGCTAAAGTGTATGGAAAAAAGGAAAGGAGTTGAAAGGAGATAGAAGAATGCTTTGGAAAACACAGGGTGGATTTCGAAGCAGCTTTCTGCTATTTTGTGGACTTTGAGAAAGCATTTGATAGGGTCGTGCTCTGGGCAAAATATTCCAGTGAAAGAATCTCTGGAACATTTTGCCCAGATATGGGGTTGACGGTGATCTGCTCCGTGCTGTGCAATCCACTTATGAGATAACATTGCCATTGGTGTTAGACAGGGATGCATGCTGTCGGCTCGGCTATTCATCCTGTATCTAGACAGTTGTATTCAGAGTATAAGAAATATGAATGTGGGAAAGCGAATGGGTAACTCAGTGGTCAACTGCGTGCTTTATAACTGTAGTAAAAACAAATTCACCATTCGAACTGCAAACACTAGTTACAACAATGAATGATGACTGTATGAAGAAAGGTTTACAATGGAATGCAAAGAAAACCACAATAATTGTATTTGAAAGAGAGACAACCAGAACGAACACTAGGTTTACGTTTGATGATGTAGTGTTGGAGCAAGTGAATGAGATCATATATCTTGGAAGCGATTATAGCAGCGATTGAAGGTACACTGCTGATGTAGAGAGACGAGTGAGTGCAGGGAATAGTGTGAATGGAGCGTTGGGTAAACTTTTAGGCAGCCGAAATCGAAGCCAGAAGACACAGCTCGCTGTACACAACACGGTGCTAATCCCAATCCTAACTTATGGAAGTGAAAGCTGGGTATGGCAGAGAGAGAGAGAGAGAGCAAGAAAGTATAATAAATGCGGTCGAGATGAGATCATTGCGCAAAATTTGTGGCATAACGCTTGCTGACCGCATTCGTAATGACGACGTAAGACAGAGAGTTGATCTGAAAGAGAGTGTTGGTGTTAAGATAAGAAAAGGCATGCTCCGTTGGTTTGCACATGAAGAAAGAATGCAGGATAAAAGAATGACGAAACAGATATATAATGCCAAAGTGGAAGGATATAGGAGCTGAAAAAGACCACGATTAACCTTCCATGACCAAATTGGTCGGCTTTTATCTAAAGGTGATATCAGGAGCCCTAGAAACCGGCGAGTGCGCATGTAAAGAGCTATGAATGTTGGAGAATCGAGTGAAGTATGCAAAGTATGCGCGTCTAATACATACGGTTCTCTCTGTCTACCCCGCAAGGGACCTGGCGTGAAGATATACATTTAGAATATACAATGATTTTTCGAACTAGTACACTTTTCTTTCAGAAATCAAAATCTACCGGTCCTCAAACTATGACCTGCGACTTGCGCTTGCTTAGGTTCGAGTGGGTAGGTTGGTTCGGTAATTTCAGTTTGAGTCAGATTCGGGTCAGATTTGGGGTTTGGATAAAGGTGCCGGAAAATAAAATTTACCATGGGTATTTTTCAAGCAATGTACTTCGCTGCCAATACAGGCTTATAAAATAATATTTGCTATCATATCACATGCAAATAAACCTCATACGTCTAAAAGCGAAAGGTTTCGACTCGCAATGATTGGGTGAACAAGATTACAGATTTGAACGACGCGACATCGCCGTTATCAAAGAGAAATCGCGACCGTCAAATTGACTCGCTGGGAACTTTTAAATGCACGCTAGTTATTTTCATGTTTGCAGAGTACGTACTTCACATTGGATTATTATCGTTGAAAGCTTGGTAAAGTTTCATAGAGATACATTTTTTCATGCACTATATTTGTTTATAACTGATTTCTACTAAAGGAGGTTTACAATTACTATATATTATAAAACAATGTCCCACGCCTCATCTGCCTGTTAGCGATATAATTAAAAACTACTGAACGGGTTTTTATTAATAGGCAAGTTGATCCTTGAGGAAGGTTCAGGTTTATTTATTAAGGTTATGTGTAAATAGGACGATAATTGTTGAAAATGTCAGAAAAAGTCAAACCGCCTGGGTGCTCTTATCCGGGTATTATACGGATATATACGAGTAGTCTTAATCCTTATCACCTTAACAGTTACCTTAAACATTTTATGCATATTGCGAGAACCATATACACCATAATAGTTCAAATGGACGCGACAGATGGGGCTTGGGGCTATGGGAGCCGCGGCGGGTGTCTGTGTGAATTATAAAGTTTTATGTGTGTTGTGTATGTAATACACATAAGCCTTTGCAATTCCAATTGTCAAAACTACGAGGTGTTCGGTTTTCTAAACCAATTTTCTTTTTTATGTAAATTGGAAAGCTTAGCTTAATTTTTATCTATTTATAATTTTACACAAGCTGACTTTCGCTGTATAGAGAACCTCACTTGCTTCTAACATTCATAGGTCATTTCAAGCATGCTTGCCGGTTCCGGTTAAAATTTCACAGGAACCAGAAAGCTTCACAGACTCAGCTGTAACTATATCTATTCCTGCTGACTTAATTTTTCAGGCCATTCAATATCATTCATAGTAAAGTCATCATTGGACGCAGAGTCAGCGTCCCATACATTATCATACATTTTGCCAAAAATATCACTCTACTGTTATATATACTTCGTGAGTGTAAGTATGAATGATGATTCTAGATTTATCAGCTTCTCTTCCTCATTCATCATTATTCTTTTCGGTTATACTAAAGATTTGATTTAATTTTTACATAGACGGTAAATTTCTTTTCTCTCATGCTATCACTTAGGTGCAAGGATGTGTGATAATCCAATTATGCTTTTATTCCTTTTGCCACCTGGGCATCCCACCAGCTCTCACCTGTAAAAGTTTCATGCCTATTTGCGTATCCACATACTTCTTTTGCGTTAACACCATAGGGCAATCATGCTACCGGGAAGGTCACCGGCGGTACTTCCTTT
Source organism: Pyralis farinalis (assembly GCA_947507595.1). NCBI lineage: Eukaryota > Metazoa > Arthropoda > Insecta > Lepidoptera > Pyralidae > Pyralis > Pyralis farinalis. The sequence continues at coordinate 11,074,576 of OX382269.1, read as the reverse complement.
CCACTTAGCCTCGGTTACACACAATGCTTCTAAACGTCTGTCATTCATGACATGTATCAGTTCATTCATCTTATATTTTCAATTCAACTCTTACATTCCATGTGCCCGCAACAACCCTCTCTCTGCATTTGTTATTTGGTTGCGGGTAATGCAAGGTAGTGCTACGAGTATCTCAGCCTTGATGCAAACAATCTCTCTTAATCGCTCTTACCCCCTAGTGTGCAACCTAAGCAATAATATCCTCTGTAACTGCTTATCATAAGGAAGAAAATACGCTTTTTTGCCAAAAAGTACATATTATATATTATATTGCTGGATTCTAAATTGCATTTTGAAGCGCATGTTGACTATATTACTAACAAAGCCTATCAATTGTATGGATTTGTCCTGAGAGCGTGTACCCCCTTTAAACATTCTACTACTTACCTACTTTTATTCCAGTCTCTAATTCGGGCACAACTCGAGTATGCTACGGTTATTTGGAATCCTTTTTATAATAAATACAGCGATAGTATAGAATTGGTTCAACGTAAATTTCTCCGTGTTATCGATTATAGGTGTCATCGTAGTAGATCTTCGTATGACATTTTATTAGATAAGTTTAACATTCTTTCACTCTACAAGAGACGATTGCTCATGGATCAGATGTTGTTGTACAATATATGTTGCAACAAATTTGATTGTGGTGACATTAATAACCAAATTTACTATCGGGCGCCAAGCAGAGCGGGCCGTACGTGCAGCACTATGACTTTTCGTCTTTTTGCACCCAAAGAGTGCAGAACGAATGCGGGTGAGCATGCTCCTTTAAGGCGTATCATGAAATCATACAACGACTGCTTTAAACATGTTGATTTATTTGCACTGTCGCCAGCATTGTTTAAGAAGAGTATTTTAGACTTTCTGACTGAGTAATGTGAGCTCAATGGTATCTGCAATTTGATTTAGTCTGCTTTGTGTGATTCCGACACTAAAGTTCCTACTTACATATGTTTATAATAATTTCTGTAGTGGGTAAACTGACTCACACAACTGCTTATTAAAGTAAAATGCGGATAATGGTGCTGATTGTGCAACCACTCAAATATTAGTGTAATGTTATTGAGTAATCTTCTGTACAATTGTTTGTTATCCTAAATAAAATAAAATAAAAAAAAAATATTAGGCAAAAAAGTCTGACAACACTTGTCTTTCAGAACCTGTAAAAGGCCTATGTCTAGCAGTGGACAAATATGAACAGAAATGATGATGATGATAGCATTGAAAATAATAGAAACTAAAATGGTTGCCATGTTAGTGTAGGGGGCTGTAGGCAATATATCGAATACATAGCAAAGTGGAGTTACCATAGCAGTAATCGCATATCTCGGACATCGTTTTGGAGTGCGCCAAGTTCAAATGTCCCAGTGCATAAGGTTATAGTATAAATTTATGGCATTGTCCCCAAGACAAATAAATGTACATAAAAGAAAGTTCAAAATAAAATAGATTTTTTAGTCGTCGATTTCACTGTATATACATATATTAGGGGTTAAAGTATAAATTTGCCGATTTGGACTGAAAAATTAAAACTTGTTTTTTTCTAAGATGTAACATATTTATTTAATCAAAATATTTACCCTCATTATCTATACATTGCTGACATCTAATCGGAAGTTTATTTACGCCTTTGAGATATAATTCTGGGGATCTAGATTCGATAAACTGTGTGAAAGCATTTTGTACTGCCGCATAGGAAGAACATTTTTTACCATGCAGAAAATTGACCAAATCACAAAAAAAATTTTAGTCAGTTGTAGGTAGGTCTGGCGAGTACGGACGATGATGTATGGTTTCTAACTGCAGCTCCTGTAGAGTTACAACGGTTTCTCGTACAGTGTGAGTGTCTTACGTTATCATGGAGCAATAATGGTGAAGATCGATTCGCGAGTCGAGGCTGTTTTACTGCCAGTTTCGCTATCATTGCTTGAAGTTCGGCACAGTAAATATCTGCTGTTATTGCTTGACCAGATTTGGGAAAGCTATAGTGAATAGCGCCATGAAGAGACCAGCAAACAGTTATCATTACCTTTTTATTGGTAAGGTTTGCTTCAGAGTACTGTTGCGGCGTTTGATCTGCGGTCAGCCATTACATTTTTCGCTTTCGGTTATCATAAAGAATCCACTTTTCGTCACATGTTACAATTCGATCCAATATTCCTTCATTTCTGTACCGATTCAGCAAGGCAACACAAGTTTCAACACGCGTTTCTTTCTGCAGATCAGTCAAATCATGAGGCACCAATTTTTCATATTTCTTTCCCTTATTCATTTGATGCAATTGAATCAATATTGTAGGTAAGGTAACGTTAAACCATGCTGCCAATTCCTGGGTAGTTTGACTCGGATAAAATCGGGAGGTTTTTTTTCTACTTTTCTTTCATACCATCACTCTGGTGCAAAGATGATACGTAATCCAGCCACGGTTTCCTCTTTTTTTCCACGGAGGATTCAACCTCCGCATCCCACCAGACATCTCTTCTCAATGTTCTACATCTCTTTGCGCATCCACATGCTTCTTTCGCCACCTTCTTTGTCCACCATACTTTCTTTCAGAACTTTAAAAAATTCGTCTACAACTTAGTCGGAAAGACTCGCGTTCGCGTCTTACACTGACTAGACATACATACATACTCCTTGCAGGAATACACACTCGCTAGTGTTTTCACGTCTTGAAAAGGCCCACAACGCGGCTTATCACCAGATCGAGGTCCGTTTCAAGAGTGATGTCTGAAGGCTCTTGTATCCATTAACGACTTTAGGAGACGTCCATCTATCAAAATCAAATCAAACACACTTTTCTATTCATTCCGTCTCCATGTGTAAGTGTGAATATACGAGTATGATGGAAGAACGTGTTCGACCATCCCATCCATGTAGATCACCACATATAATTATCCGTTCATTCGTTTCAGCCTAATCCAGAACACCCCTCACAGTCACCCAAAACTCCTCGAGCTCCTCAGATCAGCAGAGCTTACAGGAGCATATGCTGCAACGAAAAATACTCCCGTTCGGATTTATCTAGACCCAGAGAAGTCTTGGACCTACTAAATCGTAATCTTTCACACCAGCGGCCGGCGACAACTACGCCAGTGTTGGCATGATGGTCCTGGTTCATCCCGGACCACAGAGCCATCATGCCTCCAGGCAGATCTTCGGTGTCGCTTCGTTTTCGCTTGATCTCTGATACACACAAAGCATCTAGGCATCTCTCGTTCATTATATCTATCAACTCATTCATCCTATCTTTTAATCCACCTCTCACATTCCATGTGCCTATACGACACCCAGCTCTGCTCGACTCGCCGGGTTGGGTGTAGCGTGGTGGGTGGCGCCCCCCACCGTCGCATACACCGTAAGCAATCGTCCTCGCGAACGTTGCGAACATTGATGTCCACGGTATTCCCCGGATTTAGTCTATATTTTGTTTAGGAGTAAAGTTTAGTAAGTTACATATTAGGACATGACAGGCGGCCGCTGTTGTAGGATTATTAAACTATACAATAAATAAACTAATATTTTCAAAACGAGTACAGTATTTTAAGTTTCCAGTTGTATGAAAAGATAAGTATGTACATAAAATACTTTTGGGTATGAATTACAACTACTATCGACTCGTCCAATACGGTTTGTTTAAGTGAAATCATTTTCTACTCTGCACTCTACTTAATCTTTGAGGTTGTTCTTAAGATAGTACGGGATTTTCGCCAAATTAGTAGTACGTTTTTGTCGACATATAAATAGAGCGAGTTTTTTATTTGTTTTTATATTTGACACATCCCTCCGGACAGCATGTCTAGTTTGCAGCAAAGTTATTTGGGAAAGTGGGAACAAATTCTGGAATTTTCTTCGTGGATTTCACGTTACAAAGATGGTGAGTTCGCTGCCTTTTGCAAAGTATACCGTGCGAAACTCCAAAGTAGATTAGCATCTACAAAACAACATGCAAATACTGAAAGGCATAAATCGAACTTGAAATATATAAAAGACAGTCAAAGGTAAGCATAACTTGCTAACTTAATTTATCATTAGCGATATCTAAATTAAAAAAAATCTGATATATTTTAATATGAAATCAATGATCCTTGTTTCTCAAGCAATGACATTTGTTTGGTAAGTTTGTACATTTCCTAGCATGCGGCGTCTTTTTATTTTACATGCAAATTGATCTAACCTACTTTGTGTGCTTCCACCACCAATTAGTTCATGCGGCCTAGCGCCGGCCGGCACCCACCCACTACTGTTAGTACGTGTAACATGCCAACGCTGCCATGGCTGCTCCGGTAGTCTCTGCCTCGGCTGCTGCGGTCGTCCGCCATTTGGAACAGAATCCGCATGCCCCCACCACCACCGTCGCTGCCACGACTGGTCTGGTCGTCGCTGCGACACGTGTTTCGCCTGTCCACGAGACATCATCAGGCGTTGTAGACGTTAATCGTAAGACGTTAAAAGTAATGCAAGCTTGCGCATTCTCAACTGGTTATTGGTATATTTGCCCTGTGTAGGTCGGTATAATTCAGTATTTTTTTTGAGGTGCCTCGGTATTTCCGTAAAATTTAATCTGGTCACACTGAATTGCAGTCAACAGTGTTGGACTGGCACGGTCGCGATGTGCACTCTTCTGGTATCGACTCTAACTATTACGTACTAATTGCTAATTATCCACTACAGTAGCCACTTTATGACTTTAGATAAATAAGTCATATTTATTTACATTTTCGCGGCTGGCCTTTATACGTAGCAGAATAAACAGCGGTTTGTTCATCAGAACAAAATAAGTACGAGTAGCTTAGCTATAGTCATTTTATGTAACAGCGGCACACGTACGATTTTCTCCCCGCAGTGTACATATTTGTATAGCTTATATTTTATGCACAGTTGCTAATTGTAACAGATTGTTATGTGGATGCTTGTGAGTAATTGCAACGATTACTAACATAGCTTATGAAATAAATGACATAAATAAATAATAAAATAAATATTTTCGGACAAATTACACAGCGCCACCTAGCCCCAAATTAAGCGAAGCTTGTGTTATGGGTACTAGACAACTGATAAACATACGTAAATACATTTTTTTTTTGTAAATAAATACTTATTATATATAGAAAATACCCAGACCAAGACAAACAGACATGTTCATGCACACAAATGTTTGTACTCTGTGGGAATCGAACCCACGAGCGTTGGTGTCAAAGAAGCGTAATAACGCGTTTCACCACTGCGCCACCGAGCTCGTCGAACATCGTCGACATGGCAACTGATTTTCCATACCCTTGTTAAATTTTAGAAATAATTTTATTTATAACCCACATTATAAGTACGCGCACGTTGATAAAATTCACAACTGTCAGAGCTTCATTCGTAACCATCGACGTCTTGTCATTCGGGTGTGAAATTGCTTTTACTGAGACTATTAACAGAGCCACTTCGCGACGAGACAAAATGGCGATACATTTATAAGGAAATACGACGATAGACTGACATTCCACAAGTCGCGCTCGGAGAGGTTCAAAGAAAATTTTAGCGTTTGAAAGTGTAGTCAATAATTCACCGAGTTTTGTTTTCTTTGAGCAAATGAAAGAGAATCAACGTGTAAAGACCCTCAGCCTCTTTGTAGAATCAAGTTGTTTACTGCATCATTAGTGATTATTGTATGTGTAAGGCGTTTCGAGTCTAGTGGCTTTTTTAGTGTTCCGTACCTCAAAAGGAAAAACCAAACTCTTATAGGATCACTTTATTGTACGTCTGTCTCTCTGTCTGTCTGCCTGATTGTTTATCAAGACCCTTTTTCTCAGGGACGGGTCGAGCTGTCAAGCTAAAATTAATATCAAATACTCAGGTCTGCAAATTCTTCGAGCAATGAAAAAATCAAACTTCTGAGTTATTAAAATCAAAACACACGGCTGTTTATGCCTCGTTTATGCGCTTATTTTGACATTCACGAGGAAATCAAAAGCTATAGGGTACTTTCCGTTGACGTAGAATCATGAAAGTTGGTAAGAAGCAGTGTTATGTAGCACAAATAAAGTAAAAAATCCGAAAACCGTAAATTTGCAGTTATATCTTAAAAATCCTCGGTACGCGAGTCAGACTCGCACTTGATGACTTTTTTTATTAATAATTGAACTATATTGGCTTTGCTTGCTCATGATTTTATATTTATATTTCTTAATATGTTGATCCGCACAAGTGCTTCGTCTTAAAACTATAGAACCAGCATAATTACCACGGCGTGAAGGCACGGGTGAGTACAGAGAATTTATTGGTCGATGGTTATAATGGCATTTGGTCTCATTTACCTACCTTATATTTAAAGTTAAACCGTTAATGGATTCAGGCGTTACTTTGCGAAAGTTAAATTTACAGGCAATTTGATCAAACTACTTTGTGTGCTTTTTGCGGCCGGCACTAGTTCGCATGAACGGCCGCCCACTCACTACCGTCAGTTGATACATGCCGCTGCTGCTATGGCTGCTGCGGTCATCTATGCAAATATTCGCTATCTGAAACGTGAACCACATGCACCCGCTACCGTTACTGTCCTGGCTGCTCCGGTCGTGTTTGCGACATGTGTTTCGCCTCTCCACGAGGCATCCTCAGGGGCTGTAGATGTTAGTCGTTAGAATAACATACTACAATTTTTTTAGCCCAAGTAGCCATATACGTATATATATTCACACACAAAAAGGGCGTATCTGACGCCTAATTGCGGAAAAAGGGGCTAGATTCATATAACATGTAACCGTACTTACTCGCAGGAACCAACTACCTTCCATGAAGTAGTTATTCTTTCCCAGTCGGACCGCTTTAATGCACCCTACGTCTGTTACACACAAGACAAACAGACACGTTCATGCACAGAAATGTTTGTTATGTGTGGGAATCATACCGACGAGACTACTTGTTGTTGCTAGAAGCATTGCTAACCAATCCGCCGCAAGGCTCGTCGTACATCTTACAGTACGACACAGCTACTCGTATCTTTTATGTTGTCATAATGAATTTCGTAGGCGTACAATTTTGGTACAAAATGTAGCCTATATGTTGTTAATCTAGAATATACCATATGTGCTATTAAAAAAAAATTGGTTGGCGGCAGTGGAATTCTGCTGTAATGCTATTTCAAAAAGTATTCGATATCTAAATTCGGGGCTGTTTGGATTTTAAATAAGTAAAGATACCCTTATGTGGATAAGTAACCCTCATAAGAAGTTTTGGGCCTAAAGCTGTCACACCCCTTTCTAGCCTTAGTTGTTCACAAATAAATTCTAGTTCAGAATTTTATTTGGTTAATATTTCGTTCCGAGAGCGGCTGCATTCGATATAGGCAAGGCAGATTAAAATACTATTTGTAAAAGAGCTTAATATTCAGTCAATAGTTCAATAGTTGTCAGTTGATTTATATAAATTCATTCTACCGACCGCCGCGAAACCTTGTACTCGTCTGTTCTACGTAATAAATATCAGTTAACATCATTGGAATTTTTTATTAGCCGTCAATTCATAAGTTAGAAGTCCTTAATATAAAGCTACTGTTGTTGAGTACTAATATTAGTAGGGGTTTAAGAATAGCTACCACAAAGCCCCCTACAATTTTATTTGTGACGGCTGTAATGGCAAAAAATGTTCAAAATTTAATGACCATTTAAAATTTGTTTGTAATTTTTATGACGAAACAGTCAGTGTGTTACAAAATGCAGCAGCTATCTCTTCCTGTTCTCGCACCGACAATACTAAACGTAAAGAGGTTGGAACGTTCATGTAAAAGACCATCATTAGCTTTACTGACAGAATTTCAGCAACTGGGTCTGGTATGGCAAGCTTTCCATGGGTGCGGTATACGAGGCTGTGATAACAAGTCGAAAAAAATTGAGAATATAATTAAATAGTGCCAATGTAATAGAAATAAGATCAAATTAGATATTTTAACTACACATAGAGAGGAAAATTTTTTTATAAAATTTTGGAAGGAAACAAATAAGTCTGATTACAAACACAGTCTACCTGCAAGCGTGGATGGCGTGCCGGGACATGAACGGATAGCCGAGTCTTTTGCCTTTAGTTTTAAAGTAAATCCGTTACCAGTGTCCACGAATGTAGGTATGGTTGTGAGTCTGATATGATGGTTGTACTGCAGTTCACTGCGGAGGACGTCAAACGCACAGTAAAATGTAAGCCCGGTAAGTCTCCTGGGCACGATGACTTGAACCTTGAACATGTACTTCATGAAGGAAATGTGTTATTTTCGAAATTGTATGTATTGAGTTCTCCTATTTACCGCCTGATCTTATGTAAACTGTAGTTGTCGCCATCGTCAAAAAAATCGGCCAAGTGCGAGTCAGACTCGCGCACGAAGGGTTCCGTACCATTATCTATAAAAACAGCAAAAAAAATCACGTTTGTTGTATGGGAGCCCCCTTAAATATTTATTTTATTCTATTTTTTAGTATTTGTTGTTATAGCGGCAACAGAAATACATCATCTGTGAAAATTTCAACTGTCTAACTATCACGGTTCAAGAGATACAGCCTGGTGACAGACGGACGGACGGACGGACGGACGGACGGACAGCGGAGCCTCAGTAATAGGGTTCCGTTTTACCCTTTGGGTACGGAACCCTAAAAATCGGCCAAGTGCGAGTCGGACTCGCGCACGAAGGGTTCCGTACCATTATCTATAAAAACAGCAAATAAATCACGTTTGTTGTATGGGAGCCCCCTTAAATATTTACTTTATTCCATTTTTTAGTATTTGTTGTTATAGCGGCAGCAGAAATACATCATCTCTGAAAATTTCAACTGTCTAACTATCACAGTTCAAGAGATACAGCCTGGTGACAGACGGACGGACGGACGGACGGACGGACGGACAGCGGAGCCTCAGTAATAGGGTTCCGTTTTACCCTTTGGGTACGGAACCCTAAAAAAGACTGGAAACGTGGGCTCCTCATCTAATTTATCGTCCTATATCGCTTGGAATGATAATGGAGACGATACTTGAGCTGCTGCTGTAGCTCGAACTTATTATAAATTTAAAGATAGACGATGCGCAGTTTGGTCTCGTTACAAATGTGGAGAAAGGATCACAAAATGGCTGCAAACTAAATCGTATGATGAAACTGAAATATTGTTAAAAACAATTCAATAAGATTTATTATGCTGTCACAAACACGAACACACACACACTAATTAACACACACGCGCTCCCTCATACTCACACGTACACGCGCGCAATCATACATACGCACACGTACACGCGCGCACACACACACACACACAGGAAATTACTTAAGGAAATTACTCTCGGTCTGTGAACATTATGCTAATGTGCACGGACTGTAGTATAATGAAAATAAAACGAAAAATGTTGTTTTTTAAAGCGGGTAGGGGTCCGGAGAACGTACCCGAGGTCAAAATTAACGGCTCAGTGGTTCGGGCTGTGCAGCGGTACAAGTACTTGGGCCATATTCTGCACCAGATCTTAGGAATGATTAGGATATAGAGAGAGAATGACGCTCGCTGTCGGTTGGGTGTAACATGCTAGCACCATAGACGTAATAAAAAAGAAGACACCGTCTCCCGAACTAAACACTGAAGCACCGCCAAAGTAAGTCAGTCACTATACGTACGAGCCGACACGCACACATTGACACCATAGTAAGTCTACCGCCCGCCATTACGCACCGACACCTCGCCGCGTGATAACCTTGTCGAAAAAAAAGAATAATGCCGTCGTGTGTAGTGAAGAGCAGTCGGAAACATAGCGGTACAATTAAAAAAAGCTAAGGGATTACTTTTCATAGGTAAACAAGTAAATTTTCTTCAAATTAATTTTTCAAAACAATAAATTATGGCAACACCGGTCGTGTTGCCATAATTCACATTTCCAAATTAGCGTAAATGTGGGAGATCATTTTTCTTTTGTTCTCTTGTAATTCTTATTTAATTCAGATACCTAATTTTATTTCAACAGACATATAAACTTACATCCTATGATTCTTTTACTGAACAACTATTATTCATACCTTGAATATTTTTTAGATTTCCATCGTTAAACGATGCATGGAAGAATGATTGGGTACAAATCATAAGAGAGTCCAGAAAAGAAAGCGGCTGGATTCCATCTAGACCCAGTGTAATATGCAGTATACATTTTGAGGAGTGTGAGAAGTGGCTGCCGTCTTCTGTGAGGTGGAGGTACTTCCCCAGTTAGGCTAACGTGCCCTACTTCTCTATCACCAGAGCCTCGTCTGTCATTAAAATTGGTGTATTTGTTTGGGCATTTTTTATTTCAAATAAGTATGCATCTGTTTGTCCTACATAATAAAAGGAATATGTAATGCTATATTTCATGTGTTTAATTTATTTTCCTCAACATAATATTTTAAACAACACAAGTTACAAATCAACGGTCCATAAAATTCGAGTTTCGAAGACAGTAACGAATCATATAATTTTTTATTTCTTTTTAGTTAAAGAAATGGGAAATTTTCTTCTATTTGGCAACCCACTTGACACTCACACATAGTTATATGCCGCCATTGTGGTGCTTCAGTTGTTTCTTAGCGAGATTCCGTCTGACTTTTTTATTACGTCTATGGCTAGCACGTAGATTTTGTAAGTATATCGACGTAGTTAAGTTGACATTATTTAATGCCTACTGTCAATGTTTCTACACTTGCCAACTCTGGGTTGATTTCACGCGAAAAGCATAAAGTTCCATGAGAGTGCAATTTAATGACGCATTTCGTACTCTCATGCGATTACCTCGCTGCTGTAGCGCTTCGAGGATGTTCTCCGAGGCGAGAGCGCGAGTCTTCTTTGCTGTTATAAGAGCGCGTGTAGCCTCTTGGTGGGAGAGGCTGTGTCGCTCTGTAACAGGTAGCAGCATAGATACTGAGAGCGGTGACTGGTGGACTTAACAGTCATATATTTAGGTACTGGGTAAATGTACATCTTTTCTAAGTAGCCATTACTAAGCTAATATTTTATGTATTATTATAATTAACAAAATCTTTTTTATATTTTTATAATTTACTTATACATAGTAAATTATAAAAATATACTTTACTTTATTTTGTATTTGTAATTTTATATTTTAATTTTGAATTTTTGTATTTGATATGGCTTTTCATGGCTGCAATAAAGATTTATTATTATTATTGCATTTTTCGCTTATGGTTATTGTAAAGAATTTTTCGTCAGATGTCACAAGTCGATTTAATATTCCTTCATTTCTGTACCAATTCATCAAGGCAACCCAAGTTTCAACACGCGTTTCTTTCTGCAGATCAGTTAATAATGAGGCACCGTTTTTCATATTTTTTTATCTTATTTACTTGATGCAAATGAGTCAGTATTGTAAGGTATACCTTACTATAGTAAGGTAGCGACAAACCATACTGCTAATTCCTGGGTAGTTGACTCGGATCGGCTTCCACCATCTCCTTCATTTCAACGTTATTCACCTGCATGGGCGGTCTTCTACGTGGTTAGTTCTTCAAGTCGAAGTTTCTATTACGAAAGCGTTTAAACCACGGTGCGTTCATTAACCTAGTCTCCTCTCTAAACGCAGTATTGATATTGCGAGCGGTTTCTGCCGCGTTAGTTCCGCGTCGAAACTCGTATTACCAGTCAGAACCCGTTATATACGTTTTCCCATACATTTCGTGGTCATATATGACCACCAATATAGTCATATTGGGTTTCGAAGGGTTAAAAATGACTCGGATTGTCGAAGTATCCATCTTTCCTGTTTAAGCTGAATAAAAAAAAAACACAATTGAAATTCGAAAATTTTGATGTGTTGTGAATATGACCAACAGCAATGTAAAACGGCGGGAAACGAAAGAAATTTTTAACATAATAAACGCATTTCAAAGTCAAATTAATTAAAGTGTTAAAAAAGAGAAAAGTTTCTATGTAAAAGTATTTATGGCCAGACTAGTTTTATCATATGGTAAAACAAAAACATAAATACAAGTATTACACGAAAAATGGTACAAAATCTAAAATGTGTATTTATGTAGTTGTAAATTGTGTATTGTTTTGCCAGGCAATATTAGCTTTTAAATTTTCATAAAATTAAACACATAATTGCAAAACTAGTCTAGTTGTAGTCTCGTGGAGAGCGTGTTCACGTGACCACTAGCCTCGTAAATATTGTAACGAACAATTTATTTTGCTGTGGATTAGGCAATTTTAAGCCATTATTGTATATGGATTATGATTGAATTAAACAATTTTTGACAGAAGTATCGCGTGTTTTATTTATTTTGTTGAACCTGACGTTTCGAACGCTTTGCAGCGTCCGTGGTCGCAGGAAGACAGGAATACGATTTGATTGTACCAGTACTCGATGACTGAAACAAATTTCTCACGTATTAATCGTTATCATACTATTTTTATTTATTTTATATAAATATAACAATTATTAATTAACATTTTTAGTACAACACTTATGTGTCCGGAGCGATAACGATTATAAGACTGTTAGAGAATCGATTACGCAGGTATTTTTTGTACACGGAATGGATCACATTATCTTGTACCATTGCAGAGGAGAATGATCCTACGATTCTGGTCCTTTGGTTGAAAGGTCAAAGGAAATTGATTAACTTTGGGATTTTTGAACTCTTGATTGCATATTTATGAAATAGTATGTACAATTCTTAAATGATCTATTACAAATGAGAACATAAGTGAAGAGTTTTTTATACTCTAGAAATCCAGTTGGGCATAGAATATCAGTAAACCGTAAAATAAAAAAATAAAAATTCCTTGTGTTGTTTTGGACCAAGTTCAAAATCCCCCAGTCGGATACCTTAATGTAACACTCATTACATTTATAATACTATATCATAGTAATTTTATATCTCCGAACTGCTTCCAATCCAGAATTATATTGATAGAAAGGTTTATTTATTTCCTCATTCGTATGTATGTATTTTATGTTGACCTTATACAAATGGCAGTAAAATTCAATTTCGTTTAAAATGTGTTTTACATAGCGGGTATTTGACGTAAATCCTCCGTTGGGGGTAAAAAATTGGATCCTCTGCCGTAGTTAATGTACCTAACAGTCGGTCGTCTTAATCCGGGCTTGCGAAGCTTGGTAAACACTAATCTTTGCCGGCGCTATTTGGGTCACAGACCAAGATATAAACGCAGAATGTTATATTGGATGGAATGATGTCAAATACATGAGATATGAAAGAAATTGCCTCGCTGGTTTAGTGCTTTTCTCTTATATGCTATTTGAAATAACGCCCGTAGGTAATTTTTCACTTAGTAGATGAAAGCCGTCACTGCTATACTGGTAATCTCTGCTTAACTCTTGTCTTCGCCGTGTCCATCTACGTAACAGAAATGGAAATCGTTGCTGTTTACAAGCTTCTGCACATGCCTACTTCCTGAAATATAATAGACATACAGAGCCTGCAGCCCTGGCTACTCTGCTTCTCTCTGTGATACGTGTTCACCTCTCCTCCTGTTTTTACTGTTGCAATGACTCATTGAAAACTTATTAAACATTGTATTATTTCATGTTATTTTAGTTAAATAAGCTACAGATAGTTTCTCTGCCTATATATGAATTACATATTCCTACCAAGCCTATAAAGGTTGGCTGGAAGAGATCTCTTACACAGATAAGTCCGCCTTTGTACATACTAAACATTTGTAACTGTATATGTTATGTATATTTGTGCAATAAGAGATTACAACAACAACATATAATAATACATATAAGCACAAGCACAAGACTATTTATCAGTTTGTATTATGGAAGTGTTGATAGATTCAGATGTTATTTTACGGAAGTCAAATTTTGTCCGGTCTGACGTAGACCGCGTTGGTCCATGGACGTTGTAGATACTACGGCTTGTATCGTCTACTAAGAATCGTAAGTGCTGACGGGAGGGGCGAAAACTACATTCAGGTAAATACATCCAGACCAAGACAAACAATCATGCTCATGGACACAAATGTTTGTCCTGTGTGGAAACAAACCACGAGCTTTGGTCTCAAAGAAGTAAGTAACCACTGGGCCATCGAGCTCGTCAATCAATTGATATAGTCTCATTTCATAGTTAAACGTATAGTATTTTTGAAGTGAAAACTTCTTCAGCATCGTTGTGATTAGAAACTCGATGAAACGAAAAAGCGACAGTAAAAAAGCACAACCACATAGATCTATTGTATTTAACGTGCGAGAGAATGAGATAAAAGTATCTGTAGGATTTAACGTGCGAGAGAATGACATAGAAGTATCTATAGGATTTAATGAGCGAGATTTTTTTTATACTAAGTCGGGAGGTATACAAGCATACGGCCTACCTGATGTAAAGCGGATACCGTAGCTTATTAACGCTTGAGATATATTAAGTTTCACTCGCGCGATGCCTCCTCTGCTGCTTACACAGCAACTCCTTGGGAGCTTATTAGTGACCTCACTCACACGCAGGAACACAACAACCCTCTAGGAAGTTGTTATTTGTCTGCAGTTTTCTGTAAGGTGGTACTTCTCCAGACGGGCTGCTTTGATGCGCCCTACCTCTCTTAAAACATCCAGACGCAGATTTTTTTATTCAACATCCGGAGGCATACAAGCATACGGCTCACCTGAAAAGGGGCTACCGAAGCCTATAAATGCTCGCAATGCAATACGTATTAGTCGACCGTTGTTACTCCTACTGCTGACACAGCAATTCCTTAGGAACTTACTGCTAATTCCACTCACTCGCGGGAACACAACAACATTCTAGGCAGCTGCTATTTGGCTTCAGTTTTTTGTGCGGCCGAGGTACTTTCCCAGACTTGTTGCTTTGATGAGCCTTACCTGTCTTATAAATATGGCAAAAGTTACAAGTAAAAATAAATTTTTGATATATTTTAAGAATTACCTTCATTATTATTTTTTGGAATTGGAATAATGCACTTGCTTATTCCAATTTCAATTCCATTACACTTGTAACATTTAAAAGTATACAAGTAAAACTAGAACTAGATGACGCTTATAAAGAAAATCAAATATTATATCAAGAAAGATGTATTTAAGCCTTGTAATGGGGGTAGAATCGGGGAGGAGAGCGACCATCTCCGTCTAGCCAAAATTCTAAATGTTTACCACTTTTTCAGCTTTTGTTTAGTTTTTGTAGAAGTATTTTCCCTCAAAACAATCAACCTACAAAATTCACTTTACTCCCTTTGTGAAAAGCAATTGTTTTTCTTTAATATCTGCCTAAAAAGAAATAAAGACCTAACTGGCTGAAAATTATCCTTTGGCATTTCAAATCAGTTTAAAATAAGAACAATGTAATTTGAGATTTGCGATAAATTTACTATTATGATTTTTACTAGACTGGTAACACTCACACAGGACTGAAAACAAATACTGGTTCTCACAGAAGCATCGATGGTACAGGCATGAAATAAAATCAAGTGGTTGTCTGCGCGATATATAACCTTTGAATAGAAAGGAATGGGGATTCCATCCAGACTTATTTCCGGGGGCACTCGTTTGGAATAAATAAACAACCAGCAGCCCAATACAGTCGAGTCTTGATTTTTCCTTATTGAGCTTGCCCTACTAATCGATATCTTAATTAAATATATTTTTCTAGGGCATATATTGGAAACGTTACAAGGTACGAGGATGGACTGGTTTGTATTTTTTGGACTACATAAAATTACTACGTTTTTGTTACGTTTTTTATGGGTCTGTGGGAGTAATTTCGTCAAAAGGGATGGAAGAATATCAAATACTTTTTCTTTTTAAAGTGACAAGGCACATCAAAACAGCTCGTTTGGAGGAAGTACCTCCTCACCACAGTAAATTGCAGCCAAATATCAGCTTCCCGGAGGATTATTTTGTTCCCACGAGTGAGCGAGGTTACCAGTAAGCTCCTCAGGAGATTTTTTTATACAACATTGGGAGGCATACAAGCATACGGTTTACCTGTAGTAAAGCGGCTACCGCAGCCTATAAACGCTGGCAATATGTTAAGTATCATTCGCGCGATACCACTTCTTCTGCTAACACAGCAACACCTTGGTAGGTTATTGGTGACCTGACTCACACTCAGTAATACAACAACCCTCCAGGGAGTTTGTTATTTGACTGCGGTTTTCTGTGAAGGTGAAGATACTTCTGACAGGCTGCTTTAAAGCGCTCTACCTCTCTTGAAAAGTTGCTGTATTACCAGCAGAGGTGGCATCGCGCGAGCGATGCATAATGTATTGTAAACGTTTACAGGCTTTATATCAGGTGGGTTGTATGATTGTATGTTTCCGGACGTTGTATAAAAAAATAACAAATTACGTTTGCATAATTTGTATAGACTTTTTTAAAATTGTATTGCGCCATTTCTAAATAATTTCGGGAAATATGAAGATATTTAATTTGTATATGTAACTAGATTCTGCCTGCGTCTTTGCTTGTTTAGGTATCCCATTTTCGGGATAAACAACAGTATGGGTCCTTTCCACAGTCGACACCAATTCTGCGCCATTTTTCGTTAATATCCTTTCCGTAGTTTATTAGTAAAGAAGACAAAGAGAATAACACATTTACAGGCAGACAGACACAATTATTTTCGCTGACTTATGTAATATTAGTGTCGATGAGTACCTAGTTATATATATTTGATCAATTAATCTGCCTATTATAACAGGTTATGTTCAAAAGAGTACTTTGATATGAATCCTACTTTCCTACCTTTATTCACAATGACTTCATATGACGAGCTTCAGAGATCAGAATTCAATGGACAAGTCCGGTGGTGGAGTGGTCAGTAATTGCTATATTAATGCTAAGGGTTGTGGGTTCGATTCTCGCACAAGTCAAACATTTGGTCACAAACTTCTGGGTTGTTTCTATGTAATATTCTCGTAAGTTACTGTTTATTAGTTACCTAGTATCCACAGTAAAAGCTTTGCTTAGTTAGGACTAGTTGGCGCTGTATAATTTGTTTAGAAATATTTATTTGTACATTGGAACTGCAACGGCCACGAACTGTGTGTATAGACTACCGCAAACATTTAGAATGTGAAATGAACTCTACAAGGTTTTCCCAAGTGAGTACAACCTAACGATATTAAAAACGGAGCGAAAGAGTTTTTATAATTATACTGGTGTTCCACTATGTAACTTTTTCTGTGTGTTATAAAATTTAAGATTTTTTTGGCAACAAGACGAAAAAACTGATAAAAATGATCAGATTTATACATGTTTAAACATTATATATATTTACACAAAGCAAAAGCTCTGATATCATAAGTCTATTGTAACTCACCCTGTAAAAGTAAATATTAGTATCTACCTACTGTAATTAATGAAAATATTAATGTACAACTTTCTGTTCGATCTCGCTTAGTTGCGTTGATTTTTAGGGTTCTGTATTTAAAGAATGTCAACGAGATTCTAATACCGCTCCGCTGATTCTTTGTCTGTCACCTGTCCGACCGTCTATCACAGTACAGTATATTTAAGTTAAAAAAACTAAAAAAAAATGCACATTGTATCATATATAATAACAACCTCTTTCACTATGCTGTTTAAATTTTCTCGCTTTTTTTTATTTCACCCTCTGCTCAGTAACATTTTCTCTGTCCCTCATATCCTATGCATTCAATTTCGTCTCTTCACTTTATGTGCAGCTTATACTCGTATTTCAACCATCGGTAGTTTTACGAGTATTTTTAGTTAGTTTACTTTTCTACCGCTTTTTCGAATTAGCCTTGAATTGTTAATATTTATGTTTTATCAATTCTGCGTTAATATTTTTAAAATTTCAAGTAATTTGAACAGAATGACGTTGCTTTTCAGTGCATTAAGTAATTTATGCTACTTCCTGAAGTGACATTTTAGTTAATAAATATCTACCTTTTAAGTTTCTTACTTAATTAAAATTGTTCACTTTCGATATTCACTACTTTTTTAAGTTTTTTTACTGACTTTACTACATGATTTTATTGTTTGCGTACTTAATGCTTTGATATTATATATGGATGTGAATTTACTAATTGATTCTCAAATGTCTGCAATATCGAATAGAATTAAATATTAACTATAATCTTAGTATAAGAAGTAAAAACAATTTGTTATTTTTCTAACAAAAGGCATTTTTTTATGTTATAGTATTTTGTAACATGTGACCACAGTTAATTTTAAAATATCTTTTAATTTCAGTAATCAAAATTTGCGGTAATTGCTTGCAACTGGGCAAATCGTACTCTTGTTTGCCACGTTCGTATAAAAATACTATCTTCAGCACATATCAACAGCGGGGGTTGGCTTGGACAAAGGTGTCCTATTTGTGCAATCATTTTGCTTTAGAGTATCATTTTTAAATCTACATTAATATTAACATTTTAACACACATCATGTAATTTTCCATGACACCATCATATCTTTGGTTTTTGTTAATGTCCTGCAACAAATTCAATTAACGTTCGTTCATATAGTTCTGAACTTCGTTTTTCGATGACTTCGGAGCTTGTGGCAGCTTACTTTTGAGTGGAATATTATTTTTTATACCTGCATGTTGATACCCACGAGGTAATTTTTCGCCACTAACTTCTACGAAAAAACTTGTGTATGTGGTTTTAAGTTTGGTTATTAGAGTAAGTTATTATAACAGCAGTTGCTAAACAATATTTATGTTGAGAAGTGCAGCATGCATTTAAATTATTTGATTCCCCTCGTGTGTACGTAAAGTAGGGTGTATATCGCTGTGTAGTTCTGCTGTACGTTTTAGAAAGGTTGTAATTTTAGTTTAGTTAGTTATTTTTATATTTCCATAGACAAAATATTAAAAAATATATAGTAATTTCAATGTAATCTCGTATCTATAGAGTAACTTCAATATACCTATACATTCTAATAAAAATATTGAAATCGTACAAAAGTTGGCATAAAGGACATAGGTAACAATTTGTCCATCTAGTATACTTGTATGGTGTACCTGCGATAAAGAAGTCAAATTTTGGACCTATCTCCAGTATATTGGAAATATTCGAGCACCGATTTGTACAAATGCTTCTCTATAGCCTTGTAATATTATATTTAAGGGGAAGTTATTCCGATCGATGACTAAACACTTTTTTTTTTATATAACGAAGGCGTAACGAAGGCGTAAGCATGCAGTCCAACTGATCGAATGTGATTATCGTAGCCTTTGAATGCGTTCAACACGGGAAGTATTGCTCGCGCATTGCCACCTTTGCTGCTAACACAGCAACTGATTAGGGTTACTGGTGATGTCACTCACACACAGGAATACTACAACCCTCTAGGGAATTGTTATTAGGTTGCGTTGGTAAGTAAGGTGGAGGTACAGCTGGCCACAAAGAAAAGTATACAACCTCGATCTTAGTACGAGGGAAATGTCATCGTGTATTATCGGGTGTCTTCAGGCCTAATCGATGCAATTATAATGGGCATTCAACGTATATATGTGATACAAAATTGAAAGTAGTTGTAACAGCAATAGTGAAGAGGCTAAGCGATTTGTCGTGTCGTGGGATCGAATTTCTTGACTCATTTAACGTTTAATGGCGACTCACTTATTTATTTCTTTATTTTACGTGAGTTAGATGTCAATGTTAATATTTAATATAATTGATAAATAGTAATTTAAGATATATAAGTGAGTAAGGAAATGAAACAAAACAGTCACGGATAACAGTTCTTTTTGTGCAAAAACATGACAAATTAATATTATACTATAAAGTTAGAAGTTTACACTAGAATGTTATATCAGAATGCATTTAATTTATACAATAAACAATAATTTATGGCTACTGTAAAGATTATTTACGTCAGTCAAGTTTGTTTAAGGAGGATAAGGAGGTCAAATTGAACGTGAGATTAGTAAATAAAGATGCTAAATAGTTAGGAAACCTAAATTATAATTTGAATATGGACTCGCCTAACTAAATATCAAAGGTATAAAAGTTAAAACATATATATTTATAGGTATAAAATAATAAAGTAGTGGCCTGCCATCGTTAACAATAACTTATTCTAACCGATTACGAATTCTAGCTACCATATTCTAGTCAGTGCCCTGCAATGACGTCCATGTTGTGTTCACCAATTGACAAAGGTTTTCTTTGATTTTGACCGTCGAGGAATCCCAGTTGAGTACCATTTGACCACACACATTTTCAATGGGATTTAAATCCGACTTTTAGAAGACCACTTAATGTCTTCATAACGCCTGTTCCAAAGTGGAACAGTCCGCTTCTACAAAATGACAATTAAAAATGAATTTCAACATATCGCAGCCATAAGTTATTTTGTTTTTTGTAAGTTGTTTCAACAAAAAAAAAGATAAATATACTTACGGTTATATGCAGTCGACGAGCACCGATACTCATGTTTTGTTCAAACAGAACAATTATATGTGCCCTAATAAACATTGTTAATCGCACCATAATTCAACAAAAAGTTATAATCAATAGAAACACAGCCGATATGTGTATAGTGGACAACGAAACACTTGAGGATTGACTCTTAATTCATATTAAAGTAAGCTTGTAAATTCCTGCTCATTTCCTCGAAATACCCCCTTTTGAATGATTTATCATTAGACAAAAAAATGTACACGATTCGGCAAGGAATTATAATTATTATTCGGGGTCATGGATGGTTGCTGCAAAGGTTGTAATTTACAAAAAGTTTATAAAATTGCGAAAAATAGAAAAAAATTGCGCATGTTTTGTGGTTTGATACCAGAATTAAATTAGGCCGAGTTGCTTTACGTGGCTTGGTTCCCGGTAGGCTACGAGATACTATGACGAGTATTTTAATATTTAGTATCGGTATCCACAATACAAAAATACGACGCTCAACGCTATAAGTTGCGAGAAACGAACGTGTTCGTGCCGTTGCGTATTTAAATTCCATTGCTGTACATTTAAGTAAAAAGTAAAAGCTGGAGCTGCAAATACAGCCACTTATAACGTAATATAGATATTGTCGTATTTTAACGTATTTTACCATATGATGTGCTTTTCTGTGTCGACTACTGTACTTCCTCTCCCGGGTTGCTTTGATGCCACCGTGCTTGCCAATTTTTCCTTTGGGACACTGTTATATAATAATAGATTAAATGTATTTGTAACGTAGTTTGGTAATGAAAATTTTTCATTAAAACAAAATATTTAACCATTGGTTTGTACTGTACCGCTGATGGTCTGTAACATTATAAAAATGCTCAGGAATGAGATATATACAACGCACAGAACTGTTTTGGCCTAGCCGTTTCCAAGAAAAAAATGCTAACAGACACACACAAACACCAAACGTACGTACCGTTTCCATGACCGTCGCGAGTAAACACTTCTGTTGCAAAGTTTCAAGTCCGGACATGGAATGTCGTTGTTACTTTTGGGCAGGACATGTGAGCTGTGCTGAGAGAGTTGATGGCAAACTCAAACCTACACACGGCACAATTGCTATATAAGTTTAAGGAGAAACTTTGTGTTCCTTTACGTGTTCCAATGATTCTACAATGAATCGAATTCATATTAGTTGTGTATTATGATACACACGTTATTGTTCGGCAATATACGTTGGAAGGATATTCATCCTAATAAGGACCAAAATTATCTATACACAGCCCAACTAGGATTATTTCAAAAGATTATAACGTAAATAGTTCAAGAAAGAGTTAATAGGGAATTAAAATGTCTGACTGTTTGCCATCAGATAGGTCGATGCTTGTTTGGCTATGGACACTTGCAGCGCTAGGGGTATTATTCATGCCTTGTCTTTTTCTTCTTGTCTCAATTACTAATCCATTAGGTTTGGCGAGTCGGCTACCAAGTCTAAGGATTTGGTGAAGATACAAATTTTTACATGGCAACTGCCGTCATACCTCGGAAAAATAGACCTTTCTTAGGCAAGGTCACACGTCTTTCGAAATATAATTTTAAATATGTGAATTTCATTTCGCAAGTGATAGTTAATTACAAATATATGTACATAAATTTGAAAACATGAATTTAGTCGTACCTATGTGTTTCGAACAAGGGACCAGTTGGTCAATAGGCCGTCTCTTTATCCTCTGGGCTGTCACTGCTGTCTTACATTGGCGACTCTAAAAACCTTTTCCTGCCTTTCTTGTAGAATTTCGTATTGCAACCCCCGAGGGAAAACCTTGACAGGGAGTGAATACCACAAGAGTAACTGAGCGACAGTAAGTAAGTACTTCCTGTGTCTATTTTAAATTACGGTCATAGGCTACGGTAACCATTTTACACCAAGTGAGCCGTATGTTTGTGAACCTCCTGATGTAGGTATTAAAATAGAAATATATATAGGTGTGTAAAGTGTAACATTTATCTATATAATTATTATATTCTCAAATATCACATCAATATAATTTAGTAATTTACTCCCATTTAAACAGGATTATTACTGTAATATTATAATATTTTAAATATCTATGCTAACGAAAGTTAAATACCTACAATATTATCATAACTGAATATTAATATCTTATTGGTAATATTGTACGAAATGAAGTTAATAAAACCTGGTTCCGAAATTCTTTAATAAGAGTTTACAGTGTTGCAAATTGTAATTGGACTATAGAAACTAACTTGTTATTACTGGTATATCCTGGTATATCCATATTATTATCACGAAGAATAATGTAAAAAGTTTTTAAATAAACATAAAAACATTCATTCTTTCTCGTAAAAAGGTTATAATACAGTCCGGACACTTCATTTGAGCAAAAATAGTGCTTGTGTTGGAACTACTCTTTCGCTGCAAACAATGTAAAAGTGCTAATAGGTATACTAAAATAATAGATGTAGACTTTATATAATATTACTTGGTATAATTAATAAATATTTCATATGTGTGCAATGTGTACTACAGGTATATGTGTACTGTGTTTAATTTGGTTGTGTCTGTGTTGTGAGTATAATTATGTATGACTACGGTTATGTGTGTATGTGCGTCAACCTTGTATTGGAATCAACCAACGTCTACTTTGTATTGGAATCGGAAGCTGCTGCATACTTAGCAGCTTTCATTGACTCGGTAAAAGTCATTAGAAAATGTAGATTTCTTATCCTGTGATTTGTATTATTATTGTATGAATTCTTTTTCATCACATTTTCTCAATTATAAATATTGTATCAAAATCTTTTTACATTAAATTGAGGGGGCGCATTCTTTATTTATTAGGTTATACAATCTAGAGTGACTCTAGATGAACTACTGGCACATTGTCGTTTTGCAAAAGCAGATTTTACAGGGATTATTAATGTTACTTTGTATTTTAGTCTATTGTTTGTAGTTTTGGTGCATAATTTAACGGCTTGGTGTTTTTTTTAATTTAAGATGCAATTCATATAATTTTGTAATACTTAAAGGCTAGATTTAAGTACAGGCTTTCAGCAGGATATCTAAATTGTTTAATATAGGTTAAGTTGAAATAAAAGGGCAACATGCATCTTCCCCTTAACTGACATTTGTGTCATTTTATCAGTGTACATTGCCTCCGCTACCAACTTGATGTGGACTGTAATTCGGTTGGTAGAACGATATTTCGTGAGTAGTTCTGTGCAAAATCATTTCAAAGGCTTCCAAATTGAACTGCGAGGGCTGTGTACTAGTAGTATTGGTTTACGTATACTCATATGATGATAGCGATATGCATAATCATTTAATATTTCAAATAAAGTCGAAATATTATTTACTTATGTTATAGTAATGTTCAGTAAATATCAGATAAATCGATAAAACGACGACATACAATGATGAAAGTGATTTTAATAGCTTTTAAAAAATATAACGAGAATTATTCAAAATTTTAATGTCGAGGCTGCTATATATTTAATATGTAATTCGTATTAAACGGAAGTGCTTGCTTAAGGAAGAAATGAAACTACTTCTTGCTTTAATAAAAGTAAATAGAGCTTCAAGTTTAAATAAATACACAACACTGTATTTGAAGAAGTTGCTTATTACTGATGCTATATTACACACTTGTTCCTCCAAGGTGCTATTATTTGGCTGCGGTATTATTAAAAATAAATTAAATATTTAAACAAATAATCAACTCTGTATTCGAAGTAGGTGATCATTACTGATGTCATAGTATTCACTTGGCCCTCCAAGGTTATTTTTGGCTACGGTTTATGGGAGGAATCAATCGGGCAGCTATATGCATCCTACTTCTGTACTTAGTAAAGAATGACGTCTATCGAAACCAGATCAGTCCGACGGCTTAGCTCAACCTCCGATCTAACTCGAGATGACTAAACCCATCCATAGACAGGCTGCTGTGTTTAACCTGCGTATTCGACTAGACTGATACGCGCAACCACACCTTAAAGGACCTCTAGGATGATACTATATTATTATGTTCAGCTGATTCCTTTGCGGGGTATGCAGAGAGAACTTAGCGCGAAATGACTCGATCCTTACACACCTCACTTACTTCTTTAACATTCATATTATTTCACATACACGCTTGCCATTTTCTAGTCTTCTATGTCTAGTCTCCTGACACTATCCTCTGATAAAACATGATCAATTTGTCTTGGTAGGTGAGTCTTGGCCTTCCTCGGCTCCTACGTCCTTTCTCTTTCGCATTGTATATTTGTCTCATAATTCTTTCCTGAAACCTTTCTATATAATCTATGAAACTGAACTAAACTGAATCCTTTCTATCTGAATATCCGAACCAACGGATTATGCATCAATATTAATATTATTATTCAACACCACATCATCTATGCAAACGCGGTCTACAAGCGTCATATATTTTTATAAAGATATGCATAAATTTATAAAAAATAAACTCTGGCAACTGCAAAAAAAAAGAGTAAAGATGTTACATCATACATATACGTTAACATCTTTACTCTTTATTTTTTGCAGTCGCCAGGAGCCTGAAATCTCGCGTACTATAATTGGCTAGTATACCGTGTTATGCCAACCATAGCCCGCTCTCTGTTTGGCCAGCTGACTCTTCGCTTCGCTAGTCAGGTTAATTCTTGATGGTGTTATTTATTTACTTATTTTGTAAATACTGTCATTATAGGTCATGTAGATACCCAATGCGACATATAGCTAGATACATAATCTAATTGTTACACAATTGTTTGACGAGTTCGGTGGCTCAGTCATGAAAAACGCGACTTTGACACCAACGCTCGTGGGTTCAATTCCCACACAAGACAAACAGTTGTGTGCATGAACATGTCTGTTTGTCTTGGTCTGGATGTTTTAAGAGAGGTAGGGCGCATCAAAGCAGCCCACCTGGGGAAGTACCTTCACCTCACAGAAAACCGCAGCCAAATAACAACTCCCTAGAGGGTCGTTGTGTTCCTCCGTTTGAATGTGGTCACCAGTACGCTCCTAAGGAGTTGCAGTGTAAGCAGCAGAGGAGGCATCGCGCAAGTAATATGTGTTACAAACGTTAATAGGCTACGGTAACTGCTTTACATTAGGTGGACCGTATGCTTGTTTGCCTTCCGACGTTGTATAAAAAAACATCTAAAATTGAGTTACTTAAACATCAAATTACATAATACAATGTCGAATTAAATATTAAGATACAATTTAAAATCAATACAATCAGTCATAGCTAGTCAATCTACTTTTGCATTATCTAGGAATCGATGTCAGATTTTTAGATTCTCTATTAAAATGACTACTCCAATACTTTTTTTAGATAATTTTTGTCGAGCTCGGCGGCGCGCCGTGGTTAATAACGCGACTTTTGACACCAACGCTCGTGGGTCCGATTCCCACACAGGAGAAACATTTGTGTGCATGAACATGTATGTCTGTTTGTCTCGGTCTGGAACTTTGTAAAAGAGGTTGGGCGTATCAAAGCAGGCCGTCTGGTAAAGTACCTCTACCTCACAGAAAACTGAGGCCAAATAACAACTCCATGGAAGGATGTTGTGTTGTTGTGACCTCACTCACACAGGTCGCAAGTAAACTTCTACCAGCGTCCGGAAGTTACGATAACCACTTTACGTCATGGACAGTAGTATGATTGAATGCCCCCTGACGTTGATTAAAAACATTAAGTAAATATATAAGTAATTAAGTAAGTATATAAGTAAATAAATATATTATTTTTATTCATATTTTTTTATATTTTGCATTATGTGTGTATTGTATGTAGTTTTCATTTGAGTGTCGGGTTTGAATTAATGTAGGATATTCAATAAATTAAAATATAAACTTATTATCCAATTTATGGTAAAGCATTGGTTTGTTAACCATATTGTGCAACACCACTTTTCTTGTATTGTGAAATTATCCATCAGTATCGGTTACCTTATTACCGGTCAGTACCTTTAACTTCTTCAAGAGAGAAATCGGCCGGTTGAAGCTATGACGAATAGAATTCGTAAAACTCAAAAATTACAAAAATGTTAAGAAACGGGATAAAGTTAAGAAGAAGAAGGTTGCTATGGTGGATGATTTGGTAAACACCAACATGAGCAATAAATTCCTAATACTAGAATTATACAATTGCTATTATTTCCAGTATTAGGAATTTACACTCTTTTTATTAAGATTAAGTAAGGCCCTGATGAGTTGGTACGCTAGGAGCAGTGTTGGAAACGCAAGCATCCATGGCTCTGCATCAAATCGGACAGGTCGTTTGTTTGTTTGCCGACAGATATAGAATAAACATTATAAACGGAAGTATAAAAAAAAACCAATCAAAAGGTACAAACTATTTAATTTAGACAGGTTTATTTTAGAGAATGCATGAGTAAATTTCGTATGCCAGAGTGTGTTCCTTGAGAAGATTCAGGTATCACAATCCCTAGAAAACTGCTCGGTGACAGTTAGCTTACCAGCATGTAAGCTGGTACTTATATTTTTTATTGTTCAAACCCGACTGATCCAAAAATAAATAGTATCAACGAGGCTTTTTTGTCAAAAAAATACACAAGTAAAGTCTCTTCAAATACAGTCTAGCAAGTATCGAAAACCAAAGGAGGAGACTCCGTTTTGCAGGCTGTTCAAATATTTAAACTCTCATTAAGCGGCGATGCTAACAAGATACTGGGTGATATAAAATTCTCTCTCAGCACTAATGAAGTTATGACGGCATACGCTAGTACTCATACCAGCCGCCGCGCCGGTAAATTTATTTTCGTATGCTTCGAATTTAGGAGTCTCGTAACACACATTAACCCATATTTGTCGGAATACGGGCCTTCATTATATCCAAGAGGTTAGAGCGTGGTCCACTCTCGACAGTACATTTTTGGAATAACGGATATCTGCTGCCATCTGCCAACTGCCAACTGCCATCTATCGTTAACAATTGGGAGAGATGATTAATGTCCACATGGTAATGCAGGTTATTGTGAATTAATGTTAAAAGGGTACATATATATTACCTTTTTACTTTTGGATTTCTTTGGCGCCGCGCGTAAAACAAAGGCCTTTAAAGGCTGCCAAGGCTACCCTAGTGGTACCAGCGGAGCTTCCGAAGGCGGTACGCGAAGTGTCCTCGAAACCTCGTCACGGCAGGTTAAACGCTAAGACTGTGTTCATGGGATTCAAACGCGGTCTCCGCAATAAACACGAAAACACATCTTTTCTCAAGATTGAGGGTGCTAGAAACCGCACCGATGGAGCGTTCTATGCTGGCAAGCATAACGTATATGTATATGTATACAGAGCTAAAAAAAGGATTGCTGGTGGTCCCCGCGGCAAGAAGACTAAGCTGCGTGTCACGACCATACGGCATCTCTGGTAGTGCCCGCGTCCGTTTCAAGTCCAATCTGCCGTTACAATGTGCCCACCTAGGATCTCAAAACTTTCATGAATTGCTTGCTACGTGATTGCACGCATACATATGATGCACGTCCTTCTGTTCGGCTACATGTAGGTAATAAACTATTTCCAAACCTAATATGAACTATTATTGTATCCGATATGCTAATTGAGGAGTTTGATGGCGTCGATGTGACTGTCAGTTTAATCCAACACGCAAGTTAAGCTGTGTAGACTGCAGACAGTCTACAGACCGGACGGTTGTCGATAAGGTTTTATACCACTAAGCTGGCAAATATGCTAACAGCTTGTTTGATGGCACCCCCGATGTTTTTGCATAGACTACGGTAACTGCTGACGTAGTCTATGGACATTTAAACATCAGTCGGTGCCGACCCTGTAAAATCCTTATACGTCTTTCTGTAAGAACCCCATACTGTAGTATCTTGGGTAAATCTCAACAGGGAGTTCAGTTCACAACTTGAGAGTTCTCGGAACCCGACAGTAAGTAACTTTAAGTTCGCTTTTATTACACACAGAAACACAAACATACTCGTAAAACCTCACACACATGAAGAGACATGCATATAAACTAACAAAATTTTTGTTTATGTGTGTTATTTAAGACTAACACTATATTTATCACAATAACTTGCTTTCGTATCCACTTATTTAGGGAAATAAAGTTTTAGTGAATTGCATTCTCCAATAGTCAGTAATTGCGAGGAGAGAAAAACGTAATTGAATTTAACCTACCCGGGTTAGGCACTTCACATGGTTTACGTTGGCGTCTTATATACAAATATATATAAATATTGATAACCCTTGAAGCGAAGGGAGGTAAGAGAGTGGTTGGGTTCTAAAACAGAGAAGGCAAAATGAGATAAACTGAAAAAGCTGATTTACGTATAGTTTGTAACTCTGGGACGCATTCTGGTCCTGGAGAAATTTACGCTGGAGATCCGGAAAGGTCCCGACGTGCTGGAGACGCGCATTCAATGTTCCCTTGTATAAAATAACACGCATGGATTACACCCGTCAGTTTGATTAGCTTGGCAGCAAACCTGGCTGGAGAGATAGTTGAGATTGAGCGCTTGAGGATAAGATCCGATGGAAAACCTGGCAAATTCGTAAATAAAGTAGGAATGAATAAAGTTTTATAACTGTGCAATGTCGTGCAGAAGCATATGGATTCATAGGTTTTCTGCGGTTTTACGACTGATGAGAAAGTATTTGACTGGTTATCTGAAAGGATCTCAGGAATATGTTGTCCAGACGTGAGATTATCAGTACTTTACTACGAGCTGTGCAGTTCACTTATAAGGAATGTACATCTTGTGTACATGTTCGTTCACATGTACATTCGTTATAAGTATCATGTCGTCATGGTTTGACGTCAATGTCGATGCCAAATAGAGTAGTGTGCTGTGAGGAGGGTGAGCTATTCTTATGTATCTGGATAATTGTTTACAGAGACGTCAATAATCGACTGGTTTTGGTTTAAATCCTAGTGGGGGCTATGCCTCTAATTCGTGTTTTCAGCTTTTATCCAGTTTTATTGGAACTAGCCTTGAAATAAATATTTTTCACTAAATGTGTATGAACTCTAAAAATAAGATTCTCACTTTAATTTAAAAAAGCTAATAGTTTTCAAATACTGCCTATTTTAATAAATGTCCATTAGAAGCAGAACTTATTGGAATGGAAATGAGCTCCGTACTGTTCTCTGATTTACTCTTATATCTTCGTCAAACCTTAGGCTAAGGTAGATCCTTAGACTCCGACAAATCTATTGGATTAGGAAACGGGATAACTTAAGACGAAAAAGCATAAGATCTACGAACCTCGGATTGCGAATGGAATTGACAGCCTTATGAAGTGAATCCAGCGCTACATGATTCGGTCTTTACATACCCTACCCTCACTTCTTTGATATTCTTTTCATATTCACCGGTTCTTAATGTACCTGACATTACCTTCTGATAAAACATTAAATCTGGAAGGAGTATGCGTGTCTTGTTCTTTCTCGCTCCTAAATCCTTACACTTTCGGTATCATTTTTTATTACATGGGGACAATTGCATCTTTTACAGATGTACGGGATCCTAAAACGGAATATTAAGAGTTCCTTTCATACTTTATTTTCATTTTTAACCCTGACATTATATATTTACAATAAAGTGGTCTGCACTACTTTAGAAAATGTACCCGGTTCCAATAAACGAAGTTGACATTTACCGTCAAATAAATGTTACGAAATTTCAGTATCGTTATATTTATCTGATTTATGTTCAATTTGTCAAAGATCATGTAGATTTATTTTCGGCAACACCCTTCACTTTGTGGTCATAAAGATATAAAAAATCTGGGGATCCGTGTCACCCTTTGAAATTTACGTTTCTTTCTTCCTTTGAAAATTGCGCCTCATAAATTCCATCAAATTTATGGTCGGATTCAGAGATAATAATTTATTTTATAATCAGTCGTTGTATAAGAAAACAAAACTTAATGATCTTTAAAATATACATGACTTCAACTATAGTTACCTAAGGTCATGCAAATTGGTAAAAAGCAATGTCTGGTAATATACGAGTATAAGCAAAACATAAGAGGTAGTATAAATACATCAAAATTGTTTTTAATTTTAATTATTGTTACAAATAGGAACTAGTATAGTTGTAGTCATGTATATTTACCAATTTGTATGACCTTAGGTTTTACTTTATAAGTATAAGTAACCTATATGGGTGACATTATAATGTCACCCATATAGGTTACTTATAGTAAACCTAAACCGAATATATTCGGTATCTACTTGCGATATGAGGTGAGGAGGAGGAGGAGGTCCGTTGGTTCGGACATGGAGAAAAAATGCTGGCAAAAATAATTACGAAAAAGATATACAACGCGAAAGTAGAAGGATGTAGGAGCCGAGGAAGGCCAAGCCTTACCTACCGTGACCAAATTGATCGTGTTTTATCAGAAGGTGATGTCCGGGCCTTAGAAACCGACGACCCTGCATAAGAAGAGCAATGGACGTTAAAGAAGCGAGTGAGGTTTGTAAGGATCGAGTCATGTGGCGCTCGATCCTCTCTGCCTACCCCGCAAGAGATTTGGCGTGAAGTTATAGATAGTTAGCTAATAGCGATACGATATCTTCTTTCTTGCCATATTTTACCTTTTTATTTATTTTTTAAACAAGGCGGTGCAAATGAGAGTTTATTTATTTTTGGATGTTTTATTGTTTGACAGGAAAATCCTTTAATAACACATATTCTGGGAACGTTTTAACTGGCTACATAGATTGATTCAAAAGATCCAGCCTTTAAAGGGTAGACAAACGAATAGTCTTTTTTAGGGTTCCGTATCCAAAGGGTAAAACGGCACCCTATTACTGAGGCTCCGCTGTCCGTCCGTCCGTCTGTCACCAGGCTGTATCTCATGAACCGTGATAGTTAGACAGTTGAAATTTTCACAGATGATGTATTTCTATAGCCGCTATAACAACAAATACTAAAAAATAGAATAAAATAAATATTTAAGGGGGCTCCCATACAAAAAACGTGATTTTTTTTGCTCATTTTTGTTCGATATTGATAACGGCAACAGGTAGACGCTTGAAATATTCACAGAATATTTACTTAT
This sequence comes from Pyralis farinalis, assembly GCA_947507595.1. Taxonomy (NCBI): domain Eukaryota; kingdom Metazoa; phylum Arthropoda; class Insecta; order Lepidoptera; family Pyralidae; genus Pyralis; species Pyralis farinalis. The sequence continues at coordinate 11,043,106 of OX382269.1, read as the reverse complement.
ATATTCACTATAAGAATAAATAATTAAATTAAAATAAAACAAATATTTAAGGGGGGCTCCCATACAACAAACGTGTTTTTTAGGGTTTCGTACCCAAAAGGTAAAACGGAACCCTATTACTGAGACTCCGCTGTCCGTCCGTCCGTCCGTCCGTCTGTCACCAGGCTGTATCTCATGAACCGTGACAGTTAGACAGTTGAATTTTTCACAGATGATGTATTTCTGTTGCCGCTATAAGAACAAATACTAAAAATTAGAATAAAATAAAGATTTAAGGGGGCTCCCATACAACAAGCGTGATTTTTAGGGTTCCGTACCCACAGGGTAAAACGGAACCCTATTACTGAGGCTCCGCTGTCCGTCCGTCCGTCCGTCCGTCTGTCGCCAGGCTGTATCTCATGAACCGTGATAGTGAGACAGTTGAAATTTTCAAAGATGATGCATTTCTGTTGTCGCTATAACAACAAATACTAAAAAATAGAATAAAATAAATATTTAAGGGGGCTCCCATACAACAAACGTGATTTTTTTTGCCGTTTTTATAGATAATGGTACGGAACCCTTCGTGCGCGAGTCCGACTCGCACTTGGCCGATTTTTTTTGCTCGTTTTTGCTTGATATTGATAACGGCAACAGGTAGACGCTTGAAATATTCACAGAATATTTAGTTATATATTCACTTTAAGAATAAATAATTAAATTAAAATAAAACAAATATTTAAGAGGGGCTCCCATACAAGAAACGTGATTTTTTGGCGTTTTTATAGATAATGGTACGGAACCCTTCGTGCGCGAGTCCGACTCGCACTTGGCCGATTTTTTTTACCGTTTTTATAGATAATGGTACGGAATCCTTAGTGCGCGAGTCCGACTCGCACTTGGCCGATTTTTTTAATATAAGATATCAGTACTCCTGATGAGTTGCTGTATTAGCAGTGAGGATGGCAGATATTCTAGTTGTGGAAGTTCATAGGTTGCGGTAAACACAATTAGAGGGATTTTTGAACTTCAATAGATCCCAATTATCTGACTTAGTTGGGTTGTCTTTTCCGTTCGCAAGTACACGACAAATAAATTGAAAATTTTGCTCACTGGAAACATTTTAATAAGATTATACAAAACTAAGTTCATTGACATTTTGCTTATGTCAAAAATCTCCCTGTTTTATCCGGTTTACTTCTTTAGCTATTCGAGAGAAAATTATGTATCCCTGTTGTTAGAAACTAACATGAACCTTGTTTGTGTCAAACTACAATCGCACTGGCAAGCGATAAAATATATACAATATGTTTCTTTTTTATGACAATAAATTGTTATGTCGCGTAATACTTACTTGTACCTACAACATTGTGCTCAGAAGTAAAGAAATAATTTAATTGAACAACAGTCTTTTTATGTTCATACTTATTAATTCAACCAGCATTTCCACTACTGCACTGGTGCTAACACCGGTTATATAAACACGCACACACTCACACACATTATATACATCTATTCTCTCAAAAATGGTATAAAACGAGTCAGCTGGCCTTAAAATGTAAAGTATTTCCAACGTAATTAGAACAAATACTCCTAAAATGGGAAGTTAACAATTTGACTGTACTACCATCATACAACGAAATACATTAAATATCAACGTATTTACTTAGAAAATATAATGAAAAGCAAATAAAGGGTAAGAAATGCTTTGATAAATGGGAAAGATATTTACACTTCGAATTAAATCAAATACTTTTGACGAGCTCGATGGCTCAGTCGTGAATGACGCGACATTAACACCAACGCTCGTGGGTTCGATTCCCTCATAAGTCAAACATTTGTGTGCATGAACATGGCTGTTTGTCTTGGTCTGGATGTTTTAAGAGAGGTAGGGCGCATCAATGCAGGGAAGTAAAGTAAAGTAAAATCAGGGGAAGTACCTCTACCTCACAGAACACCGCAGCCAAATAGCAACTCCATAGAGGGTTGTTGTGTTCCTGCGTATGAGTGAGGTCACCAGTAAGCTCCCAAGGAGTTACTGTGTAAGCTGCAGAGGAGGGAACGCGCGAGTGATACTTAATATATCGCAAGCGTTAATAGGCTACGGCACTCGCTTTACATCAGGTGGGCCGTATGCTTGTATGCCTCTCGACGTAGTATAAAAAAAATCATCCTATTACTGTAAACGTCGTTAACATATAAAGTATTTATTTTCCGTACCTTTTATCTTACACCCTATTATAACTATTATTACCCTATATTGGTAAGTTTCAGTTTACGCAACACCGCCATTATTTGAAACCACGTTGGCTTCAAATGTACTTATATATATATTTGTCAACTTTTGACAGCCAATTAGCGAACTGTCACGGCCACACGCACTAATTACGCAGTATTAATTGTAGGGACCGCAGGCTAGCCTAGTGATTTGTCTCTCAGACGGCTTAACAAGTCCAGTGACCGAGCCGAGAAAGTGAAATTACTACAAACCTCTCTATCTTTCAGCTGTAGGCTTTGTGTGCCATTCATTATTCTTTGTATAGTTTGTCTTAATTTTATTTGTAGAGTTTTCAAGTTTGTTATTTTGTGTGTTGATACCGTAGACCTGGTATCATTATATTTGTATTCCATCGGTATGTATAGCCCATTAGGCATATAATGCGATGCGAATTAATTGTATTCGAATACAATTTTTATTCAAAAATTAATTAATCATTCTATATTTGATTTAGCAAGTAGCATCTTTTATTGCACAGTTCTTCATATACATAAAATGCTTTTGTTTGTTTGTAGAACTTTATTGCTATGTTAATGTTTACATTCTTAAAATATTGGAATTTGATTTGCAAAGGCGGGCTCATTCCTTCGAGGAATCTCTTCCAGCCAACCATTGCTTTTGAGTTCCTGAGTGGAATAATGTATGGCGGTGGTAGATAAAAAGTGTATATAAGGTTAACTTAATAACTAAATTGATGCCAGCATATATTAAGAGAATTGAGAAAGGATTTTCAAGTATATTAATTTATATACATATGCATATAGACACTCAAATGTATATACACACGGGCACAGATACATATATACACACTAATGGATAACGATAGAATACAAACAAATATTTAATATAATTGAATAAAAATAATACATAATGTAAGCTCAATGTCTCGCAGAAGTACTGAAAAAGTTTTTTAGATATTTATTGAAAGAACTTATAGTAGGCGAAGCTCTGATCTCGAGCGGAAGTGCGTTCCAAAGACAATGCTTTTAGTGACAATCAAGTATTTTTTGTTGTCGCAACAACAAACAATTTTTGACGAGCTCGGTGGTTCAGTAGTGAATGACGCGACTTTGACACTAACACTCATGGGTTCACTGGATGAAAACACTGGATTTCTGTTGCAACCTTAGTCAGTTACAAGATACGTTGCCAGATACGCCTACCTAGGCGTAAATTATGCAACCACGCATTATCACTAGTATTATTATAACTTTACTCATCATCATCACATTATATAATCGTGCGATGAGCGATGCAGCGATGACACACTTCAAACAATTTATTGATCGATATCTACCACATATTTAGTACATCTTTTATTTAAAATAAAAAACAGTTATACATTCCAAAATATGTAAATGCTGAGTAACTTATGGTCATTATCATTTCTTCTCTATAGCCTTATGTATAATGTACCAAAAATTCTTTTCGAAATTCTAAAACTCCACTATCTCTCTTTGTAGATATAAAAATACGGCATTGGGATTTTTTCCGTCGTTCCCCAAAGATCGTCGGCAATTACGAGCTTATCTTCTATGCGAATTTTCTGAGCGTCTTTAAATAGCTATCATTTTCCCTTGAGACTTCGGAACCGCGAAATGCTCGGCTTACACTCAAACGGCACTGTTATAAAAGGCATTACGTTTATAGGTGTGTTTGTTGAGAGTCTAACACGTCATTAGGCACGATTTAATAGAGCCGACATCTTGGTTGAAAACGACGGCTAATAACTTGAATGTTACCATAACAGTTCAAGTTGTATGGGAGTTTAAATATTTGTGATAACATTGCTATAAAAATATTATTAAAGAACAACATTGGTGGCACGAAAGCTTAGTCTTGTGTATCTTATATCCCTTAGTCGCACTCCCCTAGCTATACGATGTATAACATTAAACAAACATATTTTATGTATTTTAAAGGTTTCCTTTATTTTCTAGATCCTGATTTATGGTATCAACGAAGTGGGAAAAATCTGTATCATTTTAATTTCTATCTATCTGTATACTTAGTCTGGCCATAAATACTGTTACAATTAAAAATAAATAAAATATTACATTTGAATTTGGAATCTGTCATTTTTATATGATTGTTCATTGAGTTTTCTCATTTTGGTGCCAATACATTGTACAATATTTTGCGATATTAAAATGGAGTCGGGTGATACAGAGAACCGAATCGCTGTGATTGCATTACACAAAGTAGGTATGGAGCCAAATGCAATTTTTAAAACTCTCCATACGCTTGGTATTAGTAAAATATTTGTGTACCGGGCTATTAATAGGTACAATGAGACCTCCTCTGTTTGTGACAGAAAAAGATCTGGCTGTCCACGTAGTGTTCGTACGAAAAAGGTGGTCAAAGCAGTAAGTGAAAGAATTCGAAAAAATCCTGTCCGAAAGCAAAAGATTTTATCTCGGGAGATGAAGATAGCACCTAATACCATGTCGCGTATTTTAAAAGATGACTTAGGATTTGCAGCCTATTAGAGACGTACTGGTAATTTCTTAACTGATAATTTAAAAAAGAATAGGGTGGTAAAATCAAAACAACTACTGAAGCGGTACGCAAAGGGAGGTCACAGAATTTTTTTGTTTACGGATGAGAAAATTTTTACAATTGCTCAACATTTTAACAAACAAAATGAGCCTATTTATGCTCAAAGCTCTAAGGAAGCTTCCCAATTAGTCGACAGAGTGCAACGTGGGCACTATCCGACTTCAGTGATGGTTTGGTGGGGTATTAGCTATGAAGGAGTGACTGAGCCATACTTTTGTGAAAAAGGTATCGAAAAAGGTATCAAAACATCAGCACAAGTGTATCAAGATACCATTCTTGAGAAGGTAGTGAAGCCCTTTAACAACACCATGTTCAATAACCCAGAATGGTCCTTCCTGCAAGACTCGGCGCCGGTTCATAAACCTCGGTCTACGCAGCCTGGGTTGCTTTTTATATTTTAAATTGTTTTTTATTTATGTACTTATTAAACTAACACACTGTCAAAGTAATAAATGTTATTTTCAATAGAAATTTTGTTTTTTCTTTGTTTCAGTATTTATGGCAAGACTAGGTATGTAGGCTCACTTAGGGAATCACTTAGAGAATTGTTTGGAGAAATAAATATCCTCAGTGTTAGCACTCAATATATTTATGAAAACATAATGAATGTTCGCAAAAATATAGTATAAGTTCGTATAAAGTTGTATTCAAATTTCAATGAAAATATTAGAAGCAGAAAAAAATGAGCGTGCTGATTTATCGGCTTACAGACTGATAAATCTTTTAATGTCAATTGTATTCGCTTCTATAATAATTTGCCTGAGACAGTCCTGTCCTATCCTGACAAGGTCCACAAAAGGCACATAAAAAACACTATTTGCAAAAGGGCTCATTATAACCAGAGGTAGACTTTATACAAAAGTGTTCCGCGTGGGTACCTCTGTGTAGCCTATTTCTACAGCCAAACAGCTATATTTATATAGCTTTAAGTAAAACTTTGAATTTTGAACCTTTTCAACTGTTGTAATTGTTAGTAATGTGATTTCCAATTTTAATGGAATTCAAAATCGTACTAGCAACAATATTCATGTACTGTATGGACATATGTGAACATTTGACCCACCATGTTTTTTTAATGTACGTGGGTAAAATTAAAAGTTTTTATAAAATCAAAAACAGAATAATGGAGCCTGTTAATGTTTTTTATTGCTTTTCGAAATATCTTCCGTTCTTCTCCATGCACTGTCACATGCGACGTAATCATTGACTGAAGTAGACAATCCACTATTCTTTAGGGACCGCTTGGACGCCTTTTTCGAACGCAGCCATAGATAGCATCTTCAGCCTTCATAAAGCAAATACCTTTGAGGTTATGTTTTATTTAAATGAATAAAAGTTGCAAGGTCGCCAAATCAGGACTATAAGGAGGATGACAAACTAATTTCACACATTTCACAGGTAAATATTCAATTGTTGTTCAGTCGAGTGAACAAGCAAGTTGTCGTGATGAAGGAGGATCGTGCCACTGGAGTGCTGTTCTAACATTTTCCAAGACAACTGATAAATAATGATTATCATCCAATCTGCAATAATAGTTATTTATCTTTTAGTACAATTGTTGCAGTACGACCCGTCCGTCAAAGGAACGAGGTAATCATTTTTAGAGTTCCGTACCCAAAGGATAAAACGGACCCTATTACTGAGACTCCGCTGTCCATCCGTCCGTCTGTCACCAGGCTGTATCTCATGAACCGTGATAGTTAGACAGTTGAAATTTTCACAGATGATGTTGCAGCTATAACAACAAATAGGCACTAAAACACAGAATAAAATAAATATTTAAGAGGGGCCCCCATACAACAAACGTGATTTAATTGCCGTTTTTATAGATAATGGTACGGAACCCTTCATGCGCGAGTCTGACTCGCACTTGGCCGGTTTTTTTTTCTCTTGACTTCTGCCTTTGTGGGAAAATCTTCAAATAAAATCCCGAAACTAAAAGACAATTTGCCCAGTGGATGTCCATTGAATAGATTGACTCTCGAATTTTGATTGGTTTCGGGTTCGTAACAGTATTTAATCATCTATAACAATGTTATATACAGCATTTGCGCCACCTCTGTTATATTTTCAAGCATTTTGCGGCATCAATGGCCAGAGCGGCTTTTTGAACTTTTGCTTTTTTGGCTTTTCTTCCGTCAAATTGAATATGTGTAAGACTTTTTGTACTTGGCTCATACCAATATCTACAGTTGCTCTAATCTGCTGATATGTTACTCTTTTATCGGCTTCTTTTATTGGGTGGAGAATACTCACGTTATCTTTAGTGGTTGTCGTAGAAAGACATCCCTCACACAAATACTCCGACCCATGTTTGAACTCATTAAGATGGGAACTCTGCAAATTTATTCAATTTTTTTTGGGTTGGGTGGGACTACAGGCTGAATTATAAAAAGTTAAACGTGACCAAAGCGAGGATGAAGCCAGCTCATTTCCGGTACTCATTGTCATCCTTTTGCATGATTGATAAAGTACAAAGCATTAGGTATCCAATACAAACCATTCGATACCGCGCTGCTATCCCCTGTCACATCAAACTCGGCCTTTGAGTCAACAAATATTATGTTAAAGGTATATTAGACTTCGAGATTTACGTGAATACATTTAGAAATGTTAGTAAAGTTCAAAAAATATGATTAAAATAAGTTTGTCAGGGTATGTATCCATTATCATTGACGAAACAAGTGGTTCAAACTTCATGATATTTAGTACACAAAAATATTTTGTAATATCTATAACAGATATAGGGAGAGCTCGATGGCGTCGTTGCGCGTGTCATTCTAACCGAACACGCAGGTTAAGCAGGGTTAAGGGAGACCCGTATCCCTGCAGTGGGATGAGTAAGGGTTGATATATGGTATGGTATAACAGATTTAGTAGACTTTTCTCTGAAATGGGTTGCTGGACGTCAGCTGAACGGGATGGCACAAAGCGGGAGCGTCTACGCGTCTTCCTATAAATGTAATTAATACTTAAGATTTCCTAATCGCAATCTCGCATTAAAAGTAACCAAATATAGGTATCAAGGGGGTTTATATGTATTCACACTTTTTAATTTAGGTACTACGCTGTGAACCTGGATACTCATATAAAATCTAAGGCAAGAATCTCAAGCAGTACTAAAGAACTGTTAAACCGGCACATACAGATGTGAACTTATTTTTATTACTTAGGTGCATGTACTCGTATGTACATTTTCCTTTGCTTTGGTGAAACCATTTGTCATATTGAAATATGTCTAGCGTTTCGATGACAGAAAATAATGAATGGAGCAAGTTAGATTGTTCGTTGCAACAAATCTCCGCGCTATATAGCGAGTTCGAATAGTTATATTTTATCCATATTTTGTATAAACTGACATAGAATAAAAAAAAAAACATATAAGAAGTTCTAATGCGACCAGTGGAGAACAAGGAAGCGGAAGGGTTTAGATATCACGACGACGCACGCAAAACGCAAAACAAATGTCAGAGTTGAGAGGTAACATAATACATTGTATAAATAATGTAATTAAAATAATTTACATGAATATTTAGCGATAGACCTTTGCGTAAGATGAAAAGTATTTAAAATCACTATCTAAAACACTATAATTACTAGTCTCCATACAAATGAATTTATTTTCTACATATTATAACTATTGGAGTATCTGTTTTGAGTGTTTATCACATTTTAGTTTAATCGGTTATCAAGTTTAGTAAAGAAATTCGCTATCGTGTTTAAGTAATTAATAAGAAATCACATAAACAAAGTAATCACATAATGTCAGCGAATTTGTTTCTTATCTAAAAAAGCGTTATTATACAGCGTTCTCATCGCTCGTAATCGACTAAAAAGTTAAGGTGCATTGCATAATTTTTATATAACTTATTGAGTTTTTTTTTTGTGTTGATCGTCTTGTAGTATACATGTAATAAGAGTAGGGGTTTGACTTCAGTCATTATATTGAAGGCTTAGCCTGCGGCCGTCAACTTTGCTAATCCAGCTATTGCCTACTTTTCTAGCCGTGAATTAATCTACATATATATAATTCTTCTGTACATGTTTTGTCACTTAAGTCTTCATAAGGACGGGTCCGATTTGGATGATTTTGTGTGTATATTCCAGTGGGTTCCTTGATGGTTTCAAAACACAATTGAACCCGTTAGGTAGCGTTGATGTCGGTATGTCACTAAATCTTGAGACTGAATTTAGAGTGACGCTGCTTTTCCGGGGAGGACGACGTCTGCAGGGTCCGCTAGTGTACTATAGTTATATATAACTATAGTTAACAAAACGTTAATGCAAAAAGGCCCATCTGTTGGATATGTATGAATATGCACGAATACAATTAATCAACCGTATGTAATATCATATCATTACGCATTCTGTCACATCACTGGATTGCTGGCAAATTTGCACTTAGAATATAAAAGCAGCGTTGTGGAGAGATAAGTACGTAGAACTTTAATTATATATGCTACTAAATTACAAGTTACATGGATTACACATACATTCAATCTTGCTCAGTATGCTGTATGTAGCAGTATGCAGCTCAGTGTTAAATATGATTCTAGGCAATTAGATCCCACTATCACTCGTGAATATTCTAAAAAACTTCTGCGATGTAACTTTGTAAAAGCTTTGAAAAGTAAAACCGGTCATATAGTAGTCATTCGCGCTACTTGGATTGTTTAATGTTGTTTTTAGGAACACCGTTCCTATATGAATTTTATATGTTTGTCTGTGCGTTTGACTTCAGATTCGATAAAAAAGTAGAATAGGAATGTTCAGGAACACCGGTCCTATCTCTTAACGAACATGGTCAAAATGGCCGACAAATGAAAAAAAATTGAAGTGTTATATAATTGACGAGCTAGGTGTTGCTCTGGCAATGCAAGCTTGCGCATTCTCAACTGGTTCTATCTTAATTCTTACATTACAACAACTCGTAAAAGAAAAATGGGGGAGTTTTTTGTTGATCAATGTTAATCAATTCTTTATTATGATTAAAATCAACTCTGTAAATGTATTATGTGTGAAGGCCTCGTCAAAGCCGTCAAAGCGTTAAACGTCCCTCTTTAGACGGACCGATGACCTTACACGTCACTCGTTACGAAAGCAGAGGATCGCATATAGTGGAAACCGTTAGAGAAATATATATGCGGCAGAACGTAAATACAGGTTGATGATTATAACGTAATTAAGACTAGTTTATAGACTGTTAGTTAGCACGAAGTGGTATTTTTATTTCTAGCATGTTATGTACACTCTATCATTCAATATAGCATATTGAATACCTAATTTTATTGTATTCCTTTTTTATACCACTAAGGTGGCAAACAAGCGTACGGTCTGCTTGGTGGTAAACACTCACCGTAGCCTGTGGACATTTGCAACACCAGGGGTGTCACTCACGCGTTGCCGACCCTCTAAAAACCTCTTCATGCATGCATCAAATCTCGGCTGGGAGCTCATTTCACAACTTGAGAGTTCTGGCAAGAAAACTTATCCTTTAAAATTTATTTGACGTGGTTTTCCATAATGTAAATATTTTAAAAACATACTTTGTCTGTATTTAAAAATCATGATAGTAAATAAGAGCAATTCTTGTATATATAAGGACAAGTCGTGTATCTGGGAAACGGCATTTACGATTTGCATACAACTTTGTATTTAGACAAGGATTTGCTTTTATATATATAAATAAATAAATATTGTCGGACAAATTACACAGCGCCACCTAGCCCCAAAGTAAGCGAAGCTTGTGTTATGGGTACTAGACAACTGATAAACATACGTAAATACATTTTTTTTTTGTAAATACATACTTATTATACATAGAAAATACCCAGACCAATAGAAACAGACATGTTCATGCACACAAATGTTTGTACTGTGTGGGAATCGAACCCACGAACGTTGGTGTCAAAGTAGTGTAACAACGCGTTCCACCACTGAGCCACCGACCTCGTCAAATATATATATAGATAGTTTATATATATAGACGTATTTCCTGAAAAAAAAACGCTATGTTACTCAAAAAACAACCGCCGAGCTATACTCGCTAGGCACGAGTTTGAGCCCAGGTATGCCAGGTTGGAGGTTAAAAGAAATTATGTATTCGCATTATTACGAGTATTTGTCGTTTGAATTCAAGGATTGTGGCTTTATCATTCTTAGCTAATTTTAAATATATAAGTGACCGCGTTAACAACTTCGACACTCTACTCCGATATTCGTTTTTTTCAAAGCAAGATTTAAATACCCAGATTTCGACATTTTGATTACTTACTTGTCACATATATCTCAGAATAGTTGGGGAGGCACGATAATTCTACGGATACCTTATGTAACGGAGAAATGAGAACTAAATGAGAATTGGTAGAATAAATATAATAAAATTCAAACTAAATTTACAGACAAAAATACAGTAACACAAAATATAACATTAAAATATTAAGTCAACTTGACAACTGAAAAGAACAAAACAATAAATTCTTTTATATAAAAAAGCTTATAATCTAAGGAGTTCAAAACACCTTAGTTATCAAAATCTATCGATCATCAGTTTAAAAGATTCTTCTGCCTAGTAGTATCCCGTTTCTTAATCCATTAGCATTGGCGGGGTCCGCTACTTAAGCCTAAAGATATGGCGAAGATACTGATTTTGACATGGAGCGACTGTCGTCAGACCTACACACAAGGGGGAAACCAGACCTGTCTTTCAGGTCACACGTGTATCGTAATATAATTTCTAGACGGGTGGGTTTCATTACAATGCTTTTCAAAACCGCCATGCAAGTGACTATTGGAAATATATACGTAAAGTACATAAACCCGAAAACAAGAATTTAGTAGTACATACCTGGATTCAAACCAGGGACCTGTTGGTCAATAGGTAGTTTCCTTATTCACTGGGCTATCACTGATTGCCAGAGAAACACCTGGCTCGTCAATTATATAACAATTAATTTTTATTTTTAATTTGTCAGCCATTTTGGCCGTATTCCTTAAGAGATAGGAACGGTGTTCCTGAACATTCCTATTCTACTTTTTTATGCTGAATCCGAATCTCAAGTCAAACTTCGAATATTCGAAAAAAACGCACACACAGATAAACATATAGATTTCATATAGGAACGGTGTTCCTGATCAGTATCTTCGCCATATCTTTAGGTAGCCGACCTCGCCAATCTTAATGCATGGGGAAGAGGGATAACGCTAAGAAGAAGTATATTATCAATTCTAGTAAATATTTTGTAGTTATAATTAAATAATACGGATATATGTTCGATGTTTTAAATTAATTAAAACTTAAAACACGGAAGTATATCCGCAGGAAAGTGTTCTCTCTAAAAGTGAGCTTTCCCTGACAACTTCGCGTAGAGGTTCTACGCCTCGCCGCCTTATGAGACCGTCTACGTCTTATAAAAACGAGACACAAATCCCGCTACGTTCTGACTTGAGAAAAGTGTTCCTGTGACGGGGCCCCTGTCTCAGGGGCACTTTTCTCATGTTTAACTCTCCATGCATTATAACGTGACGATAATAAAAAAATAAAATACCTTTAGTACTCAACTCACCAATCACAAATGCACAAAATGTGTGTAAAAATAATAAAAAAAAAAAAAGATTTTTCTTTTTATACAACGTCGGGATTATCGGGAGGCAAACTAACATACGGCCCAACCGATGTAATGCGATTACCGTAGCCTACGAACGCTTGCAATACTTAAATATTACTCGCGCAATGCCACCTTTGCTGCTAATACAGTAACTCCTTAGAACATTAGTGATGACCCCACTCACTAGGGGGAATACAACAAGCCTCCAGGGAGTTGTTATTTGAGTGCGGTTTTCTGTGAGGTGCGGGTACTGCCCCAGACGGGCTGCTTTGATGCGCCCTACCTCTCTTAGAAACACCCAGACCAAAACAAACAGACATGTTCATGCACGCAAATGTTTGTACCGTGTGGGAATCGACCCCACGAGCATTGGTGTCAAAGTAGCGTTACTAACCACTGCGCCACCGAGCTCGTTAAAATTTTTGTAGATTAGAAAATAAAACCTAACAGTGGCTGGTCATGTTAAACACTAATATCAGTTACCCGACATTATGATAATTTTGTATTTGATACCACCATATACGGTCGGTACGGTCTATCTTATACAGTCACATAGGTCCCCAGTTGAACCCCATGAACAGTACTCTCTTTTTGCACATATTTACTACGACGAGCTCGGTGGCGCAGTGGTGAAACGCGCTGTTACGCTACTTTGACACCAACGCTCGTGGGTTCGATTCCCACACAGTACAAACATTTGTGTGCATGAACATGTATGTTTGTATTGGTCTGGGTATTTTCTATGTATAATAAGTATGTATTTACAAAAAAAAAAATGTATTTACGTATGTTTATCAGTTGTCTAGTACCCATAACACAAGCTTCGCTTACTTTAGGGCTAGGTGGCGCTGTGTAATTTGACCGGCAATATTTATTTATTTATTTACTTATTATTTTAAACTAGTAATTCTTGAATATATGTATGAATAATATAAAATTGTAGAACGAAGCTCGGTCGCCCACATCCTACAGTTTAAATTATTCAAATCCGTCGAGCTTGTCTCGATATCCGGAAATTAATAAAAAAAGAAAGACGTTCCACAAGCATCCATTTTTTTTTATATCCGTGAAAAATAGAACCAGTAAATAAGAATACAATAAAATACAAGTAGGTCGCAACGCGTGCATTCGTGTTGGAGATAAATGCAATTACTTCGGACGGGAAGCGCGGCGCGCGTGTTAGACGAAAGCATCGAGCCGAATGATCAGGACGTGACACCACTTTGTGTAAATGCACGTAACGTGTCCTACCTTACATACGTTAACGTAAAAGTGAATTTCATTGTCATTAACATATAATTCTAAGGGAATTGCAATAGACTTCTCTTGGATACTATTATTTTGACATGTTTCCCCTTTACTAATATGAAAAAGAGCCAAAATAAACATAGTTTTGGATTTGTCTTTCGTATCTCTAATTAAATGTTGGATTTTTCTTTCGTATCTCTAATTAAATGTTGAAGATAAAGAACGTTGACCTAACTTATCAGAAATAGTCGAGATTTTTGATGAGTGATAAAATAATACTTTTCAGGCCTTGGATAATTCGTAATAGCATTGAATATACTCTGTTCTGACAATTTTGATTTCAGTACATGTAAATTTGCATGTTTCCATATTTTTCATCGTTTTCTGTTTCGTCTCCATGGAAGTGCAAGGTTGTCGGAGGTCAAAACTTACCTACTATAACCAAATTGATCGTGTTTTATCAGAAGGTGATGTCAGGAACCTTAGAAACCGGCGAGCGTGGATTAGAGCAATGAATGCTAAAGAAGCGAGTGAAGTGTGTAAGGATCGAGTCATGTGGCGTTCGGTTCCCTCTGTCTACCCCGCAGGGATTTGACGTGAAGTTTTGACAGATAGATATATTAAATTTTTTCGATTTTTTTTATGACATAAAAATCTACTGACAAAAACTTACACAATCGATTGACAAAAAGATGAGAACTGTTGTCTTCGGCAATTTATATATAGATAGATTTATAGATATTATGTGTGATATTCACAAAAGTTCTACCAGTGTCGTCTTCGTCTTCTTGGCATTATCACGTTACCCAGTCCTTTAGGATTGATGGGTATCTAATCCTAAGAAGTTGGCGAAGATCTGATTTCAACATGCAGCGACTGCCGTCAGATCTTCACAACCCAGAGGGAAAACCAGACATTTTTTAAGTTAGGTCACGCGTCACTCGAAATATAATTTATTGGACGCGCAACCCGCAAGTCCAAGATCCTCCACGTCCTCACTATATTTTCCGTCATTGCCGATTAAGCGATAATAAGCCGGTTCTTCATACAGATGCATGGACAGACGTTCGGAAAGACAGGCGGACAGTGTATGGTTATTGAAAGTGTCTCGTTGACACTTTCTAGAAGCAACCATAAATAGAAAATTATTAATTATATTATTCTAACACCTGAACCCACCGCTCGTATACGAATGGGATGATTTTCCCAATATCGCGCAACAAAATATTTTAATATTGTAACGATTAAAATAGGTTGTGTACATTAGCATTACATTGGCATAATCAATTTAACCTTTTAATGGGTAGCTGATAAATCCGAGTAATATATTAAAGTTATTTTAAGTACACCTGTGTCTCGCGTTGTGGATTTAGTTTCCACAGTTCGCTAATATAAATTCATACAAACTCGATACAAATATCTGAATCTTAAATCTATACCCGTACAGAGTTACGAGCAGCTGTAGCTTTAAGAGGGGTAGGACGTATTGTAGGGGCCCGTCTGGGGAAGTACAGCTAAAAGCTGATAACGCCTTCACGGTACAAAGAACAAAGTGTGAAGATAGAAGTGTACTTAAATGTACAAAAGTACAAGTATCTTATAGCAAATGGATTAAAAATAAAAAAGACGACAGAAAATTGTAACAAAAAAAATGCAAATAAAAAATTTCTAAAACCCACGACATTAAAGCGTAATAGGATTAACAAAAAACTAAGTAGGTACCTACAAATAAAATTTGTAATAATTCGAAATGTCTGACAAAACGGCCATAACGAAAACATAGTATAAAATATATTTTTGTAAAAACTGTTAAGTTTGTATAAATATTCTTATTAATTATGTAGTAGTATGTAGTATATAGTGCGTATATCTTCACGCCAGCTCACTTGTTCGGTAGACAGAGAGAACCGAGCGCCATAAGACGCAGTCCTAATACACCTTACTCGCTTCTTTAACATTCATAGCTGTTTTCATACACGCTTTGGTTTTGTTCGTTCGTTGATTTAACGAATGAATTCAATAAAATATATAAATAATCACACTACCACAATAACTATTATATATTGAACATTAAATTGTTAATAGATTCAGGCGTTTTTTTCGAAAGTCAAATTTACATGCAATTTGATCTAACCTGCTTCGTGTGCGTCCGGCATCAATTAGTTCGTGCGGCCTAGCGCCGGCCGGCACCCGCGACTGTTTCGCCGCTCCACGAGGCATCATGAGGCGTTGTAACGTTAATCGTAAGAATAACAATTTTAATTGGTGGCGGAAGCACACCAAGCAGGTTGGATCAAATTGCATATTGAACATTGTTAATAGCCGTAGCATATAACCTGTGTCGTAGAATGAACATTAACTAGCAACAAGGCTACTGGCACATACTTCTTAATAGGTACAGTTACCATTCACGTTTATCAAAATTAAATCAGCGTTTTAGCAGTGACAGACGAACATACTGTAACATTTATAATCTTAGTGAGAAGATATATCGCTTGCGGGTTATCACCCGGCTGACAAAGCGGTAACTCCAGTTTCATCGTAAGCGCACTCGTTTTGCTGAAATGGATAACAATTGCTAGAAACTTTTATTTCAATACGTTACATTTTTCCTGTGTAATAGGTAGTATTTATTCGCCAGAGCCTTGCTTGTTATTTGTCTAGCTACAACTAAGAGCATATCACACTTATCACTCGTAGTACGACTCTTCTTCTTATTAGCGTATATCGTTTCAAATGCATTAGGATCGGCAGGATCCGATACATAAGTCTAAAGATTTGGCGAAGGTACTGACTTTTAGTATAAGTGGGTTTCTTCACGAAGTTTCTCCTTCAACGCCGGGCAAGTGATAATTAGAAATTACAAATACGTACGTACATACCTGCGAAAACACGAATTCAGTAGTGCGAGTGTGACTATTTTGGTCAGTTGTTAGTATCGAGTTAGCATACTGCTATATACTCACTGTACTGGGAAGCGCTGACCAACACATGTGTCTAGAGAATTGATATAAATATAAATATTTTAATGAGGCGTTAATGCCGTGCGTACCAAATTCATTCAATGTGAATAACATTGAATGAATTTGGTTATGATCACAATGGAACCGGACTGTATGAAATTGACTAAACTGTAAATGTGGGAGACAAAGGTTTTTATAATTTTGGTACTACAAAAGTTATGCGGAGAAATAATATCAGATATACCAGATATATCAGATATACTTTCAATAGTATGATATTGTGATATTAAACATTACCTCCCAATATTACAAATGTTTCCGCAACCGAGATAAGTAGTTTATTGACGTTTTTCCCGCTATCTAAAGTAGTCTCCGATTGAAGGACCGATCGGCCAATAAATGGACGTCTTCCAATATTTTTTCACAAGATTAACTTGCCACATTGAATTTTACAAGTCCCTCTTTCTTTACCTGGTTGAGAAATACACAAACAATAGTAAATTCTACACTCACTAACAATTACAAAGTTCCATGAAATATTTAAATACGTTGATTTACTACATAAAATAATTTGCGTTTACTGAAATAAATTTCTCAATTTAAAATTTTCAATAAACGAATGAAATGAAATATAATCGTATGTTTGCGAGAACTATAGTCGTACTAACGGTCTTATACAAACATACGTTCAAAAATAATATTTGACTAAGTTTATTTTTATATTTATGGTTGATGGTTAGATTATTGCATGCAAATGTTTAAAATAAACAAATTCACTAAAGCAATTTTTCATTAAGTAAAAGATAATAAAAAGTTTCTAATTAACTATAACAATAGTAATTAAATTTATAATTTCTAAACCACGCACTCTATTATAAAAGTAAAAAACATGATACGATGATACTAACCACTTGTACAGTTTTGTTTTGAATTTACTTAAAGGGAGTTCTCTTAGTCTTATAGGAATATTGTTAAATATTTTAATTGTATTATTATCACATATTGCACTTTTACATTTATTAGTAATAACGCTCCTAGGATCTCTTTATTTATTTACAGAAGTAGATAAACTTCTAAAGTTTTAAAACCGATTATGACGTTCCTTCACATAAACACCTGCCTGGAAGATATACATACATATCAGTGTTAATAAATTTGACTTTTTGAATAGTGATCTGCAGAAAGCTAGTGTCTACTGCTTGTATTGCCCTTTTTTGGACTATAAAAGGTTTATGTATTTTAGTAGAATTTCCCCAAAGTAACAACTCCAAATGTGATTTACACACTATAAAGAAAGAAAGTTCATTTATTTATTTATTCTAGTTGTCGTCCCGAATGGTAAGCCATAATCTTTATTGAAAATTTGAGGTAAACATATAAGAATTCGAACGATTCCCACTTTAATTTCTATCAAATCCATTTTTTTTTTACATAAATCAACATAATTAAAACTATTAAACCTTCTTTTTCATACTAACACCAAAACCAGAGAATATCTCTCCTTTGATTTAAAGGCTCTGCGCTAGGAATTGTCAACAATTCTCCCAGTTCGTTTATCAATGAAATCATAAGGTACGTGCTCCCGTCAAAGGCGACTACTACTTCCACTATGTGCGGTCAAGTTTGAGTATAACATAAGTGTATGGCGCGATACTGCTTCCGTCTTTTGATCCGACTAAGTTTCCCGGATCCCAGTTTGACTTTACACACGCGACTTCGTAACTGAATTTTACTGGAGCTCACAACATCAAGAATCCCATATTGGCAACGGTAAAAGACGTATTTTGAAATTGTGAAGTTGCAGCAAATAGGGCTTTTTAGCGGTGAATGCGCAGACTTGTGATTTAATGGGGTAGGATATTACGCCACGAATAGGCTAGGATATTTAAATAATAAGCACATTTATATTTTCATGATAGATATACTGATTGAATTGAAATTGATATTAGATTTAATGACACAAGATGTTTATTATTATCATCACTTGACTTAATGTTAGACTATTGTAGTCTATTAATATTTTTTTAGATAATTATTACGTAATTAAACATCAAATATTTGCATACCTACGTGCATGTTGAATACAGCGTAGGAAATTTCATAATTATATGACAATTGTATTTTAGCAAAATGTAAACTAGTGTTCTTACAAATCAAATTTTTGATTTCAAATCGGGTACTTCAATCATGAACTTAAGGTGTTAGCGGCTTTCCTTCACAAAGTAATGAGGAGTTACGATAAGCACGGCCGTTACATCTACATAACCATATATCCCATCAATTCAAAACTCATTACTGAAGAGCACAGAACGCGACACCATCATTAATGACGGAGCAGCTCCACCAATAACAACTTTTACGTATCTGATGAACAAGAAGCTGGAAATTGTTTCTTGTTTGTTGTACCCGGCTATGGTAATGTATAAAGCGAGCCGCTAAAATGTCCTACGATATATGCTGAAACTTCACAATTTCAAAATATATCTTTTACCATTGCCAACAGCATGGGATTCTTGATGTCGTGACCGCCAGCGAAGTTCAGTTACGAAGCCGCATGCGGAATGTCAAGCTCCCAGGGCCCAGAAAACTTGGTACCGAGGCATATGGGACAGATTTGAATAGAGTGAATGAAACAAGAGATTTAGGACTAACGTTGACTCCTGCACTAGACTTTCATGCGCACATTGTGGCGATTTGTAAGCGTGCAAGTAAGACTCTAGGTTTTATTATAAGAATCTCTCCTCAGTTTTCAAACGTAGATACTGCCATCTTACTTTATAATGCGTATGTGCGCAGTACGCTAGAATACGGTGCTATCGTGTGGAACCCGCATGAATTCAAATACGTTCTACTTATAGAGAAGGTTCAAAAGAAATTTACTCGTTTCATCTACAAACGGCGATATGGATACTATCCTTTTCTCTATCCATCTCTCTTTGTAGGGGGCATGGTCGGAATAAATACACTAGAATACAGGCGTATAATTCAGCAAATAGTGCACGCTTATCAGTTACTGAGAAGCAAAGTAGATAATCCTGAGATGTTGGAACGTATTGGTTTCATCGCACCAGCAAGAAATTATGGAGCGCTGACTCTACGACGCTGGCCGCGACTTTTCACCACCGTCACGGCACGCACTCGACGCGCGCAGCACGCCCCTACAGCTCGCTTGCTCTGGACTCTAAACGAGATCCATCAAAAATGTCCGAATGCTGACGTATTCGTTAATGGAATCTCGCAATTTCTGAGTACTGTACTGTCAGCTAATATATTTTAATTGTAGTTGTTGAATGTATGCTATTTCCATCAAATTATGACGATATTTTTCTATTTAAGATTTTTTTGTTCTTTTAAACTATATGCATGTATGTTTTGGTTTTACGACTGTAAATACATGTATGTTTTTAATAATAATAAATAATAAATAAATAAATATACTTTTTAAATTTACTCCTTAAGAAACGATTTTGAGTTTAAAGCCTTGTACGAAAATTTTATTAGGAGTAAAATCATGAGTTAACAAAAAGTAATGGCGTTACGCTTGTCCGCTCCTTTTGCTATATTATTGATGACAAATCCTACTCGTATAGGACCATGTTAGTCACTCATTCCCCAATATAGTGGATATACATCTGGCACGGACGAAGGTTTATGCGATTTTGTGGATGTTGAAAAAGTCTTTGACAGGGTTGTGCGAAAAGATCTCTTGGGCATATTGCCGAGACATGGAATTGACGGAATTAGGATTCCGTGTGCAAGTGTCATTGATAGTAGTCAAGCAGGGATGCGTGCTATCAGCTCGGTTGTTTATTCTGTACCTTGATAATTGTCTACAGAAAATAATATCTACGAATGTAGGACTGCGCATGCGTGGCCTAGTGGCGAATTGTCTGATTTATCCAGATGATGTCGTGTTAATAGATACTTCATCTGTGCCGTAAACACAAGTTACAACAATGGAAGAGGATTGTACTGAGAAAAGATTACAATTTCGGGGAAGAAAACTAGGATAATGGTATATGAAGCGTTGGGAAAATGACTTAGCAGTAAATACTTGAGCCAGAAGGCACCAACGCTAATGCATGCAATCGAGAACTAGGCTTGGCAGAGAGAACATGAAAGTAGAATAAGCGCTGTCGTGATGATCGTTACGCAAAATGTGTTGCCGAAGTTTGCAATGTAGATGTGATAAAGAGAGCGGGTCTGAGAGAGAGAATCGGTAAGAATAGACATGCGTCGCTGATAGTACCATAGAAATAACGGAAGAGGAAAAAATGACGAAACAGATATATAACGTGAAAGTAGAAGGGTGTAGATGCCGAGGAAGGTGTAGACTTACCTATCGCGACGTAACAGCTTGTGTGTTGTCAGAAAGTGGCGTCAGAAGCCTAAGTAATCGGTGAGCGTGCATGAAAAGAGATACGAATTTCAAAGAAGTGAGCAAAGTGCGTAAGAACCGAGTCTTGTGGCGCTCGGGGCTGTCTGCCTGCCCCTACCTATATTTCGTGAGGTTTTAGATAGATAGATAAAAATATATTTATATATGTATTATGATTCGTAGTTATGATATGATAATATTAGAAATGCTCTGCGAACAAATGACAATTACTGTCATAGTAAGTGCTATTATTTATACTGTGCCCAGGGGATACTTTTACTCATGACTTTCAGAAATATTATAATAAAAGTCGCGGGAATATATCTTGAACAACGTAGACATTCATGCAGACGAAATGAGCAAACATGTGTGAATGAACGGCGGCGGCGAGGCGGTTGACACTGACAATATGAAGATTAAATCTGTCTGTTACTTGGAGTGGGGGTAATATTTCATGACTTCGAGGAGATATTGACGAACCTCAATAGTATCTCTTTGGAATAAAATGGTGTGAGATAGACGACATACTGGCAACTTTACGTTGATGAAAAGTTGTTAAAATTGTATCTTTGTAAAGAAACAACTATCGGCCATTACAATTGTAACAAGTGGATAATTAAATAAGAAACACCTACTGATTACTATTAAGTAGGTGGTTTTATAGATATATATGTGAGTACCTAATTTTTTAACAAATATATATATTTACAAAACTAATCTCGAACCTGAAAAAAAAACATTTTATAAAATGGCGCTTCGTCGTTGCATATTTATATTTTACAAACCTTATTATGTATTTTAAACCTTATAATATTATTTATATTGCTCATTTAACATACGGTATATTTTTTTTTTTTTTTTTTTTTAAATTCGTGCACCCCTGCCATGGGCAAGGCTATTTCGACATTTTTAAAATATTACATTAAATATAAATTATCACATTCATACATCATACTTTCTTCCTTTCCACAATTCCTTCTTTCATTCTTCATCTTTCAGTGTTAATCTCTAAAATTCTAATATTTGCCCGTTTTGAACGCCGGTGAAATTATTTTATTATTTATTTAGCCTGTTTTCGAACTTCCCTCCCCATACTACGTCAGTCCATCCACGGGCGACAGCGGGCTTCACAGCTCCATCTAGCCACCGCGATCCCATCGGCTATACGGAGTATAGCCGAGGTATACAGCATTAGTCCTAGGTTATATAGCAGCTCCTGCTCTGCTTGTTGCGATCAATGACGACCGTAGCTAGACTGACGCAGTATTTTATAAATTTAGATCTATTTCCCCCCAAAACTATTTCGGAGACTGTGGTTTCGGTGACCCGCATTCCCAACTCCTGCTCCAAATCGTACCTCTGTTTGGAGAATGCGGGACACCGAAACAATATGTGCTGCACTGTCTGGTCCACGCCGGGCTCGCAGAAGCAGGATGGGTCATCCATACGGTATATTTCGGCTCTTCATAACAATTACATAGTTGATGTAAAAACATTAAAAACCAGTATAGCTTTTAACATAGTCTAATACTTACGTACGAAGACTGTCGACATGAGAGCGCTGAGTTAGTATGATTGATAGAGTATGAAATAGCACGATACGAGAACAATGTGGAATGAAAGATGATGTAGTGACAAAAATTTAAAAGGATTTGCTCAGCTGGTATGGACCATTATTCCATAGTCTCTGCCTATCCCAATGGGAGATAGGCGTGATGATATAAATGTATTTATGTATGCAATACATACGTGTGACGAAAAAGCCTTTATAGGGTATAAACCCTGACTTCTGTATTATACAATAATGGGATACCTAAAAAACTCAATAGTAACGCATGTTTTGTTTTTTTAATATTGAATTTATTGATGGACATAACTTTAGCTCTTATTTATTTAAGAGCATCATGAAAAGAAATGTTATTGTAACTATGACTTGCCATTTCGTAATTATACTACACAGCATGTGTTCGTAGAAAAACATGAAATGTTATTTTTATATTGAATTAAAATATTAAAAATGATTGTTTAAAATTATTAATTTGATTACGATTTCGAGAGAAATGTATATGTAGTCTACTATATCGGGCGGCAAATATCCGCGTGACTCCTCGACGGCGTCCGGTCCAAATCAATCAAAATCTCGATTATTTCGATATAGTACACGTTTTGTTGCGATATATACAACAAAGCCTGCGTGTGGTTCTCTCTGCTAGATAGCTAACAAGGCTCTGGCATAAAAAGCGTAGGATATAGATATAGATGAAGATAAGCATCCCAACAGTTAAAGAAAACTTGAATAACGGAAAGCAAATGAACACAATATTTAAAAAAAAATTCATAGTGATATTATACAATAAATTGGAATTTAGAATGCAAAGTAGAATGAAAGATATCGACCTTCATACGAGTCCGTATTAAAAATCGCTATTTTCATAAGTAAGAGCCAAATGCTTACTCCAAAATCAAACAGCGATGTGATCATTCGAACGAGAATTGACCTAGGTATTGACGCAGGCAAATTTCGCAGAATAACGAAAAGTACACATATTCACACTTTGGCAACTTTCGTTGCCCTCCAAATAAATTAAGGATATTCCTGAAAATTTTGGGTATAGGCAATACACATCTTGTTGTTACCTCTGTAACCAAATATCCCCAGGCCCCAGTTCCAATTATTGTAGATGCTGATATCTTGATAATAAATAATAATAATATATATAATTTCATTAACTAAATCGAACAAGGCGGGGGCCTCTCTTGATATGATGGAGTCTCTTAATTTTGAAATTCTCCCTTACTTGAACATATCGTAATCCTTTACCGTAAAGAAAAACCACTAAGCAGAGAGCTTTAGTGGTTTTTCCTTCATTACGTAATAGTTTCAATCGGCGCGAAATCCTGATTGATTTTAGGGTTTTGCAAAGGGCAAAGCGCAGTTTCGGCTTTAGACAAGATAATTGAGACTTTGCCTGATAATATTGATCAAAAATAATTCTTGACACCTTTGACGTTATTTGATTTATCTAGTGGATTTAACTCTATAAATTTTGATCCTTGAAATCCTTCGTACCATAAATTTTTAGCATCAACGTTCTCTTAGTTTGACCCGTATCTCAGAGGTCGATGCAATTTGGTGAAGATCGACGATGCCAGTCAGAGCAGCTGAATTCTGGTATTTCACAAGGAGGGCTTTTGACTCCGATTCCTTTTTCCATATTTACATATAATGGATAATGGAGAGATATGAAGAAGATTGCGAATTTATACAGATGTACCGCTTTCAAATACTACTGAGACCGTTAATTTAACTAATTCGGAACTGGCAACTATTGCTGAATGGTTTTATTTTATTTATTTATTTATTTAATTTCTTCACAACTATAACGACAATTTACAATGTTATACTTAAATACACTAACAAAATATAGCATGGTGATGTAAACATATACTTGTCGCAGAGGTAGCAACACTATATTGAGAAGCCCGGAAGAAATCAATCCCCGTGATGTTAGTTTTAATAATAACGGATCAAAATGTCAAGTCGGCGCTTGGGTGGAATCGACATCGTTGGATTGGCAACACCGGTTGTGTTTGTTATGGTTTGCTCGAAATGTCGATTGTTGTCAGTTGTCAAAAACGTCAAGATGAGATACCGTCATTGGAAGCGCATTACGAATCGAGCAATGGAGCTAATCGCACGTGTCGCGTCCACCACATTTTGAATCCGTTGTAATCTGCGATCTGAGTATAACTTTTATTACGATTATTATTGTAATGGACTGATTAAATATTGAGAAGATTAACTACGCTGGTATTTCGCTTTATTCGCCATGAACAACGAGCCACCTGACGACCATTACATCCACGTTCTGACATCAGACGTGGGATGTAACCCAACCGCCCCGATAAGGAAAAATGGAAATAGTGATGAAGAAAAATGGCGTCTTTTACTGGAGCAGCAAAACCAGAATCTTTTAGCATTGGTTCAAGCGATGAAAGGACCATCGACTAGCATTGAC
Source organism: Pyralis farinalis (assembly GCA_947507595.1). Taxonomy (NCBI): domain Eukaryota; kingdom Metazoa; phylum Arthropoda; class Insecta; order Lepidoptera; family Pyralidae; genus Pyralis; species Pyralis farinalis. The sequence continues at coordinate 11,018,075 of OX382269.1, read as the reverse complement.
ATTCAGCTGTCCGAATTCGATCTTGACAAAGGAAATGTGGACGCGCGTGCATGGATCAATACCGCGGATATGTGTGTACCGGATCAGCAACTGAGTGGTGTTCCGCTGATGTTTGCTTTGAGCCGTGCGCTGAAAGGACAAGCTGCTACTTGGCTATCTCAAGTATCTTTCCATGGCATGTGTTGGAGTGACTTCGAGGACCTTTTCATATCAAGCAGTTACCTGCTTCCACTGCCAAGGAACAAGCCTCTATGCATCCAGCGGCCCCAATCGACGTGACCAGGGTGGAGCCAGCGTTACTAACGGCACCCGAGCTACGGCGGAGAAATGAGTGGATATGTGCAGCATCAGCGCCCCTGCTGGGATAATGCGACACTCTGGTGAGCAGTACCTATTCTATTATGATTCTGGAGCCGAATGCTCGCTTATAAAGGAGATGTAATGACACTGTAACTTTGACTGTTATTGGACAGACGTCAGTTAATAGCACTATTCAAATTTTGACTACTGTTGAAATAGATGACATTCAGTTAGAAATCCTCTTTCACGTACTGCCTGACTCTTACTTACGATATGACATTCTAGTAGGCCGCGAACTATTAAAACAAGGTCTAGCAGTTCATATGACTCCTGATAAGTTACAGTTTACTAGGGCAACTGTTGTTTGCACATGTGATGTTTCAAATGCCCGAATATTGACAAAAATGCTGACTATGACAAAACACGTTTTGACAGACAAAAGCTAAATGTGTTAACTTTAAAGTTGGAGACTTTGTATTATTGAAAAATGAAGTGCGTAACCAAACGAAGCTCGATCCTAAGTACAAAGGCCCCTATAGCGTAATTGGGGTGCTTGAAGGAGACCGTTACGTTTAGAGGCTTTGAGTGGTGACCGTACCTACAAGTACGCTCATGATTGCTTGTGAAAAATGCCTAATGATTGCCCTCAATTAGATGAGGATGATAATCGATCGAAGACTATTGAGCAATAATGTTGTTTTGAATTGTAAGAGTTCTGTTTTCATGCAAATAAAAAATGAGAGTATCCGCCGGATGGAGGCGATGGCTTTCTTGAGAGTATCCGCCGGATGGAGGCGATGGCTTTTTTGAGAGTATCCGCCGGATGGAGGCGATGGTTTTTTTTTGAAAGTATCCGCCGGATGGAGGCGATGGCTTTTTTGAGAGTATCTGCCGGATGGAGGCGATGATTTTTAGAGTATCCGCCGGATGGAGGCGATGATTTCATGATAGCAGAATCCAGTAAAAATGTTGAATTAACTTTAAACTAAATGTTGGCAGATAATTGCACAATGGTCTCGATTGTGAATTATAACTTAGAGCTAAGTGCAAATTGTAGTATGTTACTGGTTAATTGAATTTTATTTTACTTGAAATAAATGTTGACTAAAGCCAGTCTTAGTCAGGGTTGGCCGAGCTGGAGTAAGATCTGTTTCTGTTCAGATTTTTTGGTTACAGATAACGCACACGAGGACGTGTGATGCATCAGAATGGCCGTGTCGCAGAGGTAGCAACACTATATTGAGAAGCCCGGAAGAAATCAATCCCCGTGATGTTAGTTTTAATAATAACGGATCAAAATGTCAAGTCGGCGCTTGGGTGGAATCGACATCGTTGGATTGGCAACACCGGTTGTGTTTGTTATGGTTTGCTCGAAATGTCGATTGTTGTCAGTTGTCAAAAACGTCAAGATGAGATACCGTCATTGGAAGCGCATTACGAATCGAGCAATGGAGCTAATCGCACGTGTCGCGTCCACCACATTTTGAATCTGTTGTAATCTGCGATCTGAGTATAACTTTTATTACGATTATTATTGTAATGGACTGATTAAATATTGAGAAGATTAACTACGCTGGTATTTCGCTTTATTCGCCATGAACAACGAGCCACCTGACGATTTTTTCATTGACATTACATCCACGTTCTGACATTCTAGTATCAACACATTAAAAATATAACAGCCACGTTGCGGAGAACTGGTGCCCGAACTAGGTATCCGAGGAGCCTGTATCACAGGTCACCAGGTCTCCAACCGGTGTTGTTTCAACTATTAAATGCAAACATGTCTCAATTAAATGTTACAAACAATAAACACTTATGTTATATCAAGACTGCTCATATATACACAAATGTGATATCTCCTGAAGTGCCTAAAAACAAGTTTCATGACATTAATAGAATTCAATAAAACTCACTTAAGTAGAATAGAGAAGCATGCTATGTTAGGTAACTGGGAGAAGTAAATGTTCTGTTTCGTCATAGTTCAATTTTAACAGTAGGTCTGTGACTTTTTTCTTGCAGGTGTGTTTGAGATTTGGGTAGACAGAAATTTTATGGTTGATATGTTTGTAAAGAAATGGGCCGAGGAATGCGAAGAATCGCCGAGCAAAAGTAGTTTTATGGTTAGGACAAAGAAGAAAAGGTCTACAATTACGAGAATTTAAATTGCGGTCATAATTTATCAAAGAATGTTGTTTTAAAGTGGTATGTAAAATAAACAGCTGGCGTACTGACAAAACTCCACAAGATCTGTATAGTTCCTTTGTGGGATATCGATATGGTTTGAAGGAGCATTCTTTTAGAATCGCTGTCTGTGCTCTTTCCATACTAATAAGATGAGTCCTAGCAGCTCTACCCCAAGCTGTAATGCAGTAAGTTAGAATTGATTGACAAAGAGCTAAGTATGTCATATGAAGTAACTTGCCATCAGCGATATAACGCAATTGTTTAAAAACATACAATAGTTTTCTAATACGAGTTGTTAGATGAGCAATGTGATGTTTAAAGCTTAAGTTGGAGTCAACTGTAATACCAAGATATTTGGTAGAGGAGGTTGGAGTAAGCATTGGACATTGCACAATGCTAACCGACGATGGGAAGACATGTGGGAGTGGGCAGTTATGCGGTACATATTTGGGGTAGGTAAGCCGTAATTTCGAATGCTATGGATCATGTAATTGGTTTTAGCCACATTAAGTGTTAGAATGTTCCTGGACAACCACTTTTTAACTCGATCAAAACCTAACTGAGCAGCTTCAAAAACATCCGACCAACTGCCACCAGTGAAGACGAGGGCAGTATCATCTGCATATGAAATGACTTTACATTTGTTTATGGGTAAATTGCAAAGGTCGTTAATATAGGCAAGAAATAAACTACGCCCGAGGATACTACCCTGGGGAACCCCAAAACGCAATGACCTATCAGAACTTATATTAGGACCAATTTTTACACACTGAATTCGATCGGAGAGATAATCGCGAAACAACTCCAACGGTGTGCCCCTGATCCCAAGTAGTTCTAGCTTGGTTAACAGTCGGGGAACAGAGACGGTGTCGAAAGCCTTCGCCAAATCTAAGTAAATGGTTATGCACTTAAGGTTAGAATCTAGGGCAGAGGCAATATGATTTGTTAAAATATCAACTGCTTGAGTCGTGGATCTTTTAGAACGGAAACCATACTGGTGCTCTGATAATAAGTTATGTTGTTCCAAATAGTCTGTTAATCTATTATTTATTAGCCGTTCTAGTACTTTTGGTTACACACAAGGCTAAATAATAAAAATCGTTATGTGCGAGTCCGACTCGCGCTTTGAGGGTTCCATAAAAAAATATTTTCGCTAATTATAGTCGCAAAAAAATTTTTTTTCATGATGGAACTACTAATTTACGATTTTCGCATAAACGAGGTATAAACAGCGGTATCTTTTGATTGCGTTGACTTAGAAGTTTGATTTTTCAATGCTCGAAGAGATTATAGACCTAAGTATTTGGTATTATATTCAGCTCGATGCACCCGTCCATGGGAAAAAGGGTCTTGCGGACAGACGAATAACAAAGTGATCCAATATGGATTCCGTTTTGCCTTTTGACCCTACGGGACCCTAAAAAAGGCAAGTAACTTAAGCTTTCCTTTTTTAGGCTAAGTCAACGCAATCAAAAGATACGGCTGTTTATGCCTCATTTATGCGCTTATTTTGACACTCGCAAGGGAATCAAAACCTATAGGATACTTCCCGTTGATCTAGAATCATGAAATATAGTAAGAAGCAAGGTATATAGCACAAGTTAAGGAAAAATCCGGAAACCGTATATATATAGTTATATCACAAAAAAAAAATGTTTTTGCGAAAATAATTGTTTACATAGCACTCGGAGAGCGAGTCGGACTCGCACTTGATGACTTTTTTAGACTTGTAATCATAAAATAATATTAATTTAGACCATGTTTACAAATATAATTGTAAAAAAGAACGGGCTTGGAAGTGGATATAAAGAGAAGGACGGGCTCGGGCGGGTTTTATGGACTCGGCATCGATAAGGGTAAGCAAATGCTCAGCAGGTTCGACCACATTTAAATTAATAATTTGAAATTTAAGTTGTCAAATCAGTAATTACGCAATAACGCCTCAAAAACGACCGTAACCAACAATTTTACCCTTAACATTAGATATTTTCCCTTTAAGAGCTAATGTCGATGATATGTCATATCAGAATTCGAAGTCTTGGAAATTTTATCGATTTTGATGATTAATTTTATTGCCGAAGCGAATCCCAAGTTTGCATCCAAAGACAGCTGTTATAAATAGGTACAACAATAAATATTATCATTTCGTATATAGCTGCTGTGCTGCTAGTCGTGTTCAACCGATACTCTTTATATTGCCATCATATCGGCTGATAGGCCTATACTACAAGTTCAGATATTTCGTTTTACAAGTACAGTATTTCTAGATGAAAACTATAAAATACAGACCAAAAAAACTCAAATTTGATGACCTCAGCAAGATTCATAGGCATTGTTTCATTGCTTACTATGCAGCTTTTGTGTTGCTGAACTGTAAAGCGTGTAAAAATGTTATTTATATTATCGGCGTATAAGGTCGCGTATTATATGGGACCAAATATGATAAGTTTTGTACCCTCAAATCTTAAAATTCGAAATCTATGCAAACTTTACCGAGCTTACCGAGCTCGTCAACAATATTAGGTTGTTAAGGCAACCTAATATTGTTGACGAGCTCGGTGGCTCAGTAGTGAATAACGCGACTTTGACACCAACGTACGTGGGTTCGATTCCCACACAAGGCAAACATTTGTGTGCATGAATGTCTTATAATAATTTGTCTTAGTCTGGATGTTTTAAGAGAGTTGGGCACATCAAAGCAGCCAGTCTGGAGCAGTACCTCCACCTCCTCACAGAAAACCGTAGCCAAATAACAACTCCCTAGAGGGCTGTTGTGTTTCTTTGTGTTTCGTTTTCTCTGCTTCTAAGGATCGTATCGTGATTTTGAATAGTCTATAACCTTCTTCATGAGTTTCCCTATTAAATGCATTTTTTTTAAATCTGACTTGCTGTTTAACAAACTTGTAGTAAACAAACAAACGAAAAATACTCTTTGGTTTTGTGTACGAGTATTAGCACAGATTTTTAGTGTTATCCAATCAGTGGGTAAAGTTAAGTCGTAATATAGATCGAGAGCTATAGACAAACATGGTGTGGTCCTGTTTACTTTTATCTTAATACAACCACATCTACTAAATCAATTTGTTAATGATGTTTGACATCAAAAGACTTTTTATTACGTCACAAAACTAGGTCCTATTCATGATTATTTGTATTTTTATGTTCGTCATAAACTGAGACCAAAGAAAAACATGCTTAGTGATAGAAATGTAAATGTATTCGGTTTGTTTACTCTATCTAACCAACATTATGTGTATAAATAAATTTTTGCATAATCATAATTCAAAATAATTTGATCTTTATTACTTTCCGCATCCGCCACTTTTTACATTATAAATTTTTCATTCACAATTTCTTTTAAAAAGTTACATCTCGATATATCATTACTTACTTATGTATTTAAACTAATGTAATTGAGTATTCAATATACATCGTCAATACCAATACAAAATATGAAAATATATGAAAGGATTTAAAAGCCTTATACAAATATATTATTATTATTATCACTTTTTATCTTTATGTAGTATTATGTAATTCTTAAGTTTATGATCAATATTTGACTGTAAATATGAAATTAATGTAAATTTTGAACATTTACTAAACGAGTTTAATATTCTGAAAGCAGCGTCCGTGGTCGCAGGAAGTCTTCCTGCGACCACGGACGCTGCAAAGCATTCGAAACGTCAAGTTCAACAAAATAAATAAAGCACGCGATATTTCCGTTAAAAATTGTTTAATTCAACGTGTAACAATCGCGAAAACCTAAGACAACACAACTATAGTCGGCTTTAGTTCATTTTGGAAGACCCAGATTGTAGTGTACTCGTAGATTGTTGTTGGAATCAGGATCATAGACATAATCACAAGATTTGTCACCACTGATGATATCGTAAACGTGATTTGATTCACCTCGGTCGAACCCTTGAAGAATTTTCTTACACCATCTGACGAAGGCCGCCTTATGATGTCTGAAAGCAAATGAGCGATCCAATGGTAAACTAGTTTTCTCACACCAAGCGCCTCATGCAATATCTTCTGAACGGTTGTTCTTGAGATGCCTAATAACGTTTCTAATACTAATATAATGATCTTCGAGAATTAGTTATCTCACTGCAATGATGTTCTTCAGTAAGGCCGGAGTCTTGACGTCCTTCACGACATTTATTATTAATACTGGTTTGTTTATACTAGAATTTTAAATATCAGTATTAGATAGTCCGCAGATATGAAGTTTCGTCCTGGAGCGCAGATTTTATCTCTTCGAAACACTGAAACCATGTTAATCTTCTTCAAATTATTCCACGGAAATTTTCCTTTAAAGCGCAATGTCAAAAAAAATGCATTAATTCGAATGTTATCAATTTACAAATTAAAATTATCGAAAAATATGTAAACAACGGAACTTAAAAGCATACTTTCAACTCTTTATTATGCATGTCTATGATATACTGCAAACAATAGCATGACCATAAGTGCTATGCTATTAAGATCTTCTACTTAGCGCTACTCAAGTATAAAAATATTTTTTAAGAGCAAAGTTCAGAAAATCAAAATGCAATAATTCTGACAAGTAAAACTATTTTTATTATTGACCTAATGATAATTTTTATAGCTCTTTACAGAACTACTTTGATATAGATTCTACTGAATTTTGCTACGGCTATAGCGTCTTCACTAGATCTCGAGTTGAAATTTTCCTGCAAGTTCAATTTATTACATTCTTGATGTATCAGTAACGAAGGACTTCACGTTCACAATGATTGAAGAAAGTTTAATATTTTTGATCTCTGCCGTAAAGAACTACCAAAACAGAGCAATTTCTATAGCCGAAGATAACCATTTCTTGATGTGATCTAGAGAATTTTAAGCTTGTTTGCGAAAATTTAATTAATAAAAATATATTAATACTAAAGAATTCCTCGAAAGCCAGTCTTATGTTTATCTAAATACTTAAGTTGAATCCATGTCCCCATGTACCAGTAAAATAACGGATCCAATCAGGTCTCGAACAAAGTTTCTACGGTCGGTAGCGGTTGCCACAAGGGCAGAAGTTTCCAATCCAAGTTTTAACTCGATATTGGTAGTGCGGCTTCCCGACATTCAACTTTGTGAGGGTAAAAATAAAAGTGTTTCAATAAGTGTCAATAGGTGAGTTACTATGGAAAATATAGGTTGTTTCTTTATAGAAAAAATATTTTATTTTAAAGCTAATTTAAAGGTAAAAGTAAACTTAAGTAAAAACTAATTCCGTTGAAACACGCAAAAGCAAATGCTTCAGTTCTGCTTGAATATTTAGAGCGAATTGAAACTTTTGTATATGTGAAAAATATTAATAAAAATATAAAAAAAAATTGAGTGGTAAATTAGCAACTTTTTCTCCACATACATACAATAAAATCAAAGCAGGATCGATCCAATTGCATTACTAATTGGATCGAAAATATAGCTCAGTTGTACACAAGTGATTTCAACGAAAAGACATTAGTTTTTTTTTGCCTGCTGATCTTTTTGTTAATTCTGCTTGCATTCGGGAATATCTAAAAAACGGAATTTGATGAAATTTTACATAGCTTCAACACTGAGTAGTATTTACGAGTATATTTGAAGAAAATATTTCATTTTTGTGTATTTAGATCGTTGGATAAAATTTTAAAAATTTCTAGCTGCTAGTGCCAAATAAGTTAAATTTGTGTTTAATTTTGCCATAATGTCATAAATCAAAACCGACTGTATTTCATTATACAAATGGAAAACTGTTGACCAAAAAATAAGTTTTTCATTCACACATTTTATTAACAATATATTTAATTATTGCTCTCTTAATATTAAAATTAGAAAAATAAGAAAATATATTAGAATGTAAGATATTTTATCTAATATTAGATAGTCGATAGAGTCTCTATCATTTGTGTTATATAAAATTTAAGAAACCCTAACAATTAAGAATAAAAATTGATAATAGGATTTTGGATCGGTAAAAATGAAATATGCAAAAGTTAAAAATATTATGTACGTTCCAACATGTGTACATGACTTTCATATTGGTGGCGATTTTCAGCAGTAAGAAGTTTTTCCTACCACAAAATGAGCTGGTTTCTTTTATTATATTAGTATTTTTAGACTATACCGTGAAGTTCTGGAAAAAATGGCGTGAAGAGGCTTTTAACGGGTCGCCAATGGACGTACTGCTCCTGGTGTTGCAAGTGTTAACAGGCTCCGGTACTTCTGAACCGTCAGGTACGCGAAGAAGAATTTCTTCGCCAATTCATTTGAAAATGCTTTTATTACACGAAAAAATATTATACATACAATAAATTAGCAGAAAATGAGTGTGAAATTATGCGCTTACAATTAATACGATTTTTTCTTGCCATACAAAACTAAGGTATTCCTTATATTTTAGATATATCACATTATGCGATATATAATAGATAGTTGTCTTATACAACTTATTGCTACTATAAAATATTGACAGTATTGTATTCATTCAAGTTACATAATTATTACATTCTTGTTTATCTACACAAGTAAACCTTTTTATATAATATAAATTGAGTAATGTAATAAATTGACGGGTTTGATTTAATTTAAAGTTTATCTTCTTTTTTTAGAGCATTTAAATAAAAGCTTGTTTTTTTATTATTAATTTATTACACGTGGTGCCGTCAAACCTCCACAACTCACAAGATATACAAGATACACACGTCTTTTGAAATGTAATTTCTTGGGCTTGTAGAGTTTCTCATGATGTTTTCTTTCACTGCCGAACAAGTAATAATTACAAATACGTACATAAATCGGAAAACAGGGTTTGATCAATAGGTTGGTCCATTATCCACTTGGCTATCACTGCACTTTTGTCGCACATTTATCCACTTAAATAATAAGTCTTCTCGATGAATGACGTGACTTTGACACCAACGCTTCTGGGTTCGGTTCCCACACAGGACAAACATTTGTGTGTATGAACATATTGTGTGTTTTTCTTGGTCTGGGTGTTTTTACCTCGAAGATGTTGTGGAGCCGATGGATACAAGCGGCACAGGACCGATCGCTGTGGAAGTCTAAGAGGGATGTCTAGTCCTCCGAATGAAATGATGATGATGATGAAATCAAAGTGTATATGAGGTTTTACTTATTTAGATAAACGTGGATTGATCCATTCATAGTATCGGTTAATCGTTTTCTCTGTCTAGCGGTTTTCAATGAATCGTGCTGTCTGTAAATAATGGCATCGTGTTATCCTTTTTTATATTTACCGATCAACGGCAAAGCGCGTTTTCTGTTTACGGTTGTTTTTTACAAGGGTAAATCGGAAAACGGCACGGATAGAAACTTAGATTTGATTACATTGTTACGTAACAGATAAATTAATAGAAGCAATCTAAAAATACCATTAAGAGATACCTACGCATTTCATAAATAATTTTATATTAAAACTATGCAAAGCCTTCCAAATTCCTTCCTAAATAAAGCTAACATAAGCATCCAGTGAGTGGTTTGTGTTAAGTATTTCGCTTCAGATATGTCGTAGGGAAGTAATTCTGATATATGTGCACGACTGGATGAGGCTGATAGCCGTAAGCCTATCTAAGGTCTACTGTGTATGCTTAATGTGGTGTGACGGAGTTATAAATCCTATTACCTGCCGCAGTAATAATAGAATTATTCCTGAACTACCTATTTTGCTATTGGAGAGTCAGCAGGATTACTACTTGTATCTGAGAGAGAAATTATTGTTGAGTCTTTTAACGAGGAATTATTAGTGTTATTAAGTCTTTTCCCTCAGAGTATAATAATAATCGGTAGATTGAATATCTATCTTTCAATCTATTATAAAAGCCAGTTGGACCCGTTCTACATACGGGCCTTTTCGATGGCTTTATATGTACCGCCGATTCAGCGCTCAAAAAAGTGTGCCTCTTAGATTGTCTTTAATTTTAGGAAAATAAATGTATGGTGGACACGTTATCATGGTGAACTTTTTCTAATACTCTTTATAAGCAAGCGTTGATGTACACGTATTATTTGAAAATTGGTTCTGTACATTACAAATGTTGTGTAATATTCTGACTTACTAACAATCAGTTGATCCGTTACCTAGAAGATCACTCCTTAATTAACGATCGTCAATATGGCTTTAGACCGAAACGATCGACGGGTGATCTTCTAGCGTATGTGACGCACCTCTGGGGGGAGGCAATTGATAAACATGGTGAATCTATGGCAGTCAGCCTAGATATCGCCAAGGCATTTGATCGGGTTTGGCATAAAGCACTTCTCTCCAAACTTCCGGCATACGGTCTGCCCCTCCAGCTTTGTAAGTGGATTGCTGGCTTCCTGCATGAGCGTAGAATCCGCGTCCTTGCAGATGGACGCGCTTCGCGGTTCATGTCAGTGAATGCCGGTGTCCCACAGGGCTCCGTCCTATCGCCCACCCTCTTTCTTCTGCATATCAATGACATGCTGCCACTTGGTAATATTCATTGCTATGCAGATGACAGTACGGTCCATGGGCGATATTTCGGGCGGCCTAGTGCTGGTCGGGCAGAAATCGGTGAGAGGCGTGAGAGTCTTGTCGTTGAGCTTAATCGGGTTTTGGACCTCGTTAGTAAATGGGGTTCCAATAACCTGGTTGAGTTCAATGCCAAGAAAACTCAGGTGTGCGCGTTCACAACAAAAATGTCCCCATTTCATCCCACTCCCAGTCTTCAGGGCGCTACCCTCAATATGCGCGATAGCCTGAATATGCTAGGCATGGATATTCGTTGCGACCTAAACCAACGAAATTACATCGAGAGCCTCATTTTAACAGCTTCAAAGAAACTCGGAGTCCTGAACAGGGTGCGCCGGTTCTTCACGCCGGACCAACTTTGTCTTCTTTATAAGACTCAAGTTCGGGCCTGCGTGGAGTATTGCTCGCATCTCTGGGACGGTTCCGCACAGTATCTTCTCGAGGCTCTCGATAAGTTGCAGCGACGGGCTATCCGCATAATCGACGACGAAGAGGTCACAAAATACCTAGAACCTCTGCAACTTCGTAGGGACATAGGCTCCCTAAGTACATTTTACCGCCTGTACCATGGTGAGTGCTCTGAAGAACTATTTTCCCTTATCCCACCCTCTCCCTTCCGTCATAGAACCACACGTGCAGGCTTGCGATGTCATCATTCCACTGTTGAGGACATTTGTTCTCGTACTAAAAAGTTCGGCAACTCCTATCTCTGTCGAACTATTAAAAAGTGGAACGCCTTGCCTGCACATGTGTTTCCTCCTTCCTACAACATAGGATCCTTCAAACGAAGCGTGAAGAAGCACCTTGCGGGCCAGCATGGTAGCGTCAACTGACAGGACACCGTAGTCCTTTGTCAGTTGCCGCTGCAATTTGGGCTCCCCTTTTCGCTTACCAACAGGCGAAGAGGAGCCACTATGCTGAGCCAATATAAAAAAAAAAAAAAAAACTTGACAAAAAAAGAAGCAAACAAGCGTACGGCAAGTCTGATGGTGAGCAGTTACCGTAGGACATTTGCAACACCAGGGGTGTCACTCTTGCGTTACCGACGCTGTAAGAAGCTCCTCAAGCCTTTCTTGAAGAACGCCATGTTGTAGTCCCTAGAAAAAACCAGGGCAGGAGCTTCATTCCACTACTTTATAGTTCTCGGTACAAACTTCTGGAGTCGCACAGTACGTGACCATTGCGGCTCCCAGTGTATGAGGACGAATTTGAAGCCGACTGCGAGATGTGCGGTTTTATACTCATCCGGTCGTGTCCAGCAGCAAGCAGCAGTTCCAGTAGAGAGCTTGAATGGACCTCTATGTTCGGCAATCGTTGTCGCTGGTCGATCGTCACGTGTATCATCATAGAGATGATTAGACGCCCACGTCTAATTTCACCGTACCAAGCTTACACAAAGCTACGAGATAGAACTTCATCGCCAAATGCCTATATCTATCAATTTTCTAAATGACTTAAGTCGCAGTAAAAGTCCTATAAAATCAAAGTGCGAAAATTTGTTCGCGTTAAATTCGTTGTAATTTTAAACAATTTTCAAAACGATGCAACAATGAAAAACTAACGCCAATTTCGCAAAAAGTATTATAACTTCCGTTAGAGTTCCATTTTTAATTTTCGTAATTGGTTTTCTACATCTTTTATTATAAGTAGAACGTTCCAGAAACTTTCAGTATGCACCACTTTCGTTATTGAAATCTATCGACCTGCTAGTGAGCATATTTATAAAAAAAAACAGACGACTTTTTATACGGGAAATTACGGGAAAATTTTAACCGGTTATTTAAATTAGTAAAAAGATTATTACTATTCTAGCGACAGATAAACTAACCATACTTTGTACCACTTAGGTGACAGCAAAGCAAAGCTGGCTGATGATAAGTTATGGTGTTTGAAAGTGAGGAAATCAGATCGATACTTGCGTTCGATCTGATTTCCTCACTTTCAAACACCATAACTTACGGTTGATCCTGTAGTGATGGAACAAGTGAGTCGGAAAGTCTATTATTGATATTTTTTATTAGTACCAATCATCGTATTTTTACCAAATTTATACGGGATCACTTTGAGATATATAGTTCAAGCTATCTAAAACGTTCGAGCCGAATTATGAGCTCTCAGTGTACATGCATGAAGAAAAATACACTCTACGTATAATGCACAGAACCTTCTCCTTTGCTGGTGTCGTCCATGAGCTAAGCTGAGCTGAGCTGAGCCTGCACTTTAAACAAAGTTAATGTTAATAGGCAGTACATTTGATTAAAAGGGTAAGGCTAATTGTGAAGTGGACTTGAAATGTTGCGAAGCCTTGGGCTTGACTACGAGAAGCCATTCATTGTTGTGCGGTTTTCGCACGGCTACGGTCCCACCGCTTAATTGTGTACAAGTTTCGTGGTCTGCTCACGCTATTTGCACTACATTTATTAAGATCAATGAAGTACATTCAAAGATATGTACTTTCATACATAAGGTTTAAAACCTTACTACGCTATGTAATATGCCATGACTTGCATGTTTTTCTATTATGACGACTGAAGGTAAACTGCATATGCAGCGGTTGCTTGCCTGCAGATGTTTTCTAGACGAGGAATATTCTTCAAGTGTTACCACCCCTCGCTGCTGTTACAACTTTTCTATGAGCTTGCTGATAATACTACTAACTGGTAAGATTACAAGACAAGTAATTGTTGTTAGGTTGTCATGATATAATATTAGGTAATCAGCGTAGTTTTGCAAAGGCGATAAAAATAGAATATGTAATTTGTTTGAAACATTGTAATACATCAAAGAATAAAATGTATATTTACAACAAAATACTTATTAATATTACGTGGGTAATATTGATTTTATTTTAGAAAATGAAATACAAAATAATGTCGTTACGGGTCAGGACTAGGAGTGAATTCTTGCGAGTGAGTGAGTATTGATTGCACGATTCTAGCAAAGAAGATTTACAATTCATTTTATTTCATATATTATTAGAAATAAGAGCCAGTTTCGCGACTTACACAGCAACTTACCACCAAACCACTTCTCATGGAACTATCTTCATAAGCACTGTAGCCGATGGCAAAATAGCTAAGTATATTTAGGTATACATTAATTAACATATTTGGTTTTGAAAGTTTTATATGTAGACTTTTTGAAGGACTCTAATATCAAATGATAGTATTATTAAATTTCTGATTTCTGTATTTCACTGCCATGTCATGCTATGTCACTTTTCTTGTAAGAATCCTAAAATGAACTAAATTGTTTTTGAACTATCGTGCCATCGCTGCATTTTTTGATTTATCCTTTCTTACGTTTCAATTACAGAGAAAATTTTGTATTTCAAATATATTTACAATTGAAGACTGTTGTGAACTCCTTAGATTATAAGCTTTTTTATATATAAAAGAATTTATTGTTTTGTTCTTTTCAGTTGTCAAGTTGACTTAATATTTTATTGTTGTATTTTTGTGTTACTGTGTTTTTGTCTGTAAATTTAGTTTGAATTTATTATATTTATTCTACCAATTCTCATTTAGTTCTCATTTCTCCGTTACAAAGATACTAAATTTTTCATGCATCTAATACACACATCAAAAGTGTCTAGGGATCAACATATATTTTTGCAATAACTTTTCTCCTGATTGATATTAATTAAAATTTTCTTTAAGGATTCATCAAATAAAGTGTTTTCGTTTGTCTACAGTAACGATAAACCAAGTCACCTTTGCATTAATAAAGAAATTTGCCATTTTCATAATAAAGGGATTTTTGACATTTGAACCACTAACATTAAAGTTCGAAAAAAAGACTGAAATAACAGTTTTCTTTAAAATTTTATTGGGTAACTTAAACAATTAATAATCCGTGTTTCTACCGCGAACACTAACAACACAAGAACATCGGTTTGGCATACTCAAAATGAGTTCATCCAAATCACGCTGTGGAATGGCCGCCCATGTTCGTTGCAACAACAAAAAAAGGTCTTCTTGCGACTGGATACCCTCCATATTCGGCAGAGCTCTTCTCTGTAGCATATCCCATGCATGCTCAATCGGGTTCAAGTCTGGCGACTGAGCAGGCCAGGGCATGACATTGATGTTAGCTGCGGCGAGAGTCTGTCTTACAACTCTTGCGGTGTGCGGTCGTGCATTATCATGCATTAACTGAAATAAGGGACCGATTTGCACTTGTAGAGGAACGATGACGTCTGATACAATCGTCTCAGCATAAATTTGAGCGTTGAGGTTGCCTCTGATCCAAATCAACTCAGTTCTTCCGCCGATCCAAATACCCGCCCATACCATGATGGTTCCACCACTATAAGGATGGACTTCCTGGCAGGATTTTAATCGCTGTTGGCGTCCAGGGGTTCTCCAGTCTCGTATACGTCTTGTATCCGGTCTCATACCAAAACGAGACTCATCAGAAAAGCACACGAAACGCCATTGTTCTTCTGCCCAATTTCTGTGTTCAAGAGCCCATTGATATCGAATCCTACGATTGTGCATTGCTATAGGTGGTACCCTTAGCGGTCTTCGGGAATGAAGGTTCACTTCATGCAAGCGGTTTCTGACTGTTTGGTCGCTAATTAAGTTCCCTGAAGAGTGATGAAGCGTCACGGCTAACATCATGGCGGTTATTGTTGGAGCTCTTCGAGTTGTGATTTGAATGTATCGGTCTTGTCTCCGTGTGGTGCAGCGATACCGTCCTCCATGGCGCTCAGCCACGGTACCAGTGCTTCGGTAACGTGTCCAAAGTCGACTGATAACACTCTGACTTGTATTCAGAGCTAAAGCCACAGTACGTTGCCGGGAACCAGCTTCTATCATTCCCACGGCTCTGATCATTTCTTCCCTGCTTAAATGACGTCGCCGCTCCATAATAACGTTGGTTTTAATCAGTAGTAGGGAAACAGTAGCACTAATAATGTCTTCAATGCGTTGTATGTTTTTATAGGAAAAATATTGACAGCTGATTTTCATCTTTTACTCGAATTTGATTAACAGTTCCTGTTTCAAATTATGAAATGCACCAAAAAGGATCCATATAAATTTATAAAATCATAAATTTATTACAAAGCCACATCTCAATCTCAAGAAATCCGCATAAAAATGCTTGATCCCTAGACACTTTTGATGTGTGTATATTGCTCTATCGTGAGATAAATAGACGGAAAAACTGATTATGATTGCACCGAATAAGTTCTTCGAATATGCATATTTAGCCATATTTAGCGTAGTAATTGCACCAAAAACTTTTTTGGTATGATTTTTTACGTCAGGAGGCATACACGCATACGGCTCACCTGATGTAAAGCGGGTACCGTAGCCTATTAACGCTTGTGATATATTAAGTATCACTAGCGCGATGCCTCTTCTGCTGCTTACACAGCAACTCCTTCGGAGCTTGCTGGTGACCTCACGCCCACGCAGGAACACAACAACCCTATGCAATTCTTATTTGGCTGCGGTTTTCTGTGAGGTGGAGGTACTTCCCCAGACGGGCTGCTTACATGCATCCTACCTCTCTTAAAACGCCCAGACCAAGACAAACATACATGATTCATGCACATAAATGTTTGCCTTGTGGGGGAATCGAACCCACGAGCGTTGGAGTCAAAGTCACGTCACTCACGACTGAGCCACCGAGCTCGTCAAATTAATATAGTACAATATAGTATAGTTAACAGTACACATTAATATAATTAAATTTTACGCGGCGATGTACTAAGTAATGCGAATGCTCATAATACTTCAGATAATGTACAATATTTAAACAGATATCTAATCAATTTCAACTTCAAAATAAATAAGAGTGAAAATTAATCGCGTTCGAGTTCTGTCGGGGACACGTTGTCAATAACGGTATTGGAAATGCAATCATACGATGTAACGACCTCATTTTAACGTATCATTCGTGCGGTTAGATGCATGTCATTTGGCGCATACTAAATTATGTTTGTGGTATTTTTATCGTATCATGTTAAAGGGCCTTGCTTCAATATAAGCATTAATCCTGACGGACTGGCTAATAAAGAATTAATCAAATCGAGCAAAAAAAGCGGAGAGCTCGATAGCGTTGTTGCGTGTGTCATTCTGTACGAACACGCAGGTTAAACGATGTCGACTGCAGCCTATCTATGGATGAATTTATCTATCTCGAGCTTCTCCACGGTTCAAAAGGCACGTTTTAAGCTATCAGCCTCGTCTGTTGTCGATAGATGATAGTTGTGCTAAGTTGGTGGCCTTCGGGCGGCTTAAAAATACGGGCCTCTGCCAATCAGCAGTTGAGCAGCGTGGTGGAGTATGTTCTAAACACCTTCGGTTGAAGGGAGATCCGTATAGCAATGGAATGAGATAGGGGTTGTGTTGTACAGTAGAGCGGAAAATAATATTTAAATCAAATGTCCGTTTAGTAAATATTATCATTGCCAAAGCCCTAAAAAAGTGTCTTTTATATACACTATCGTACACTCTACTACAGGAAAAATAATATTTAATAAAGATGTTTTTGACTGATAGATATCATTGTTCAGGGATCAGTCCCTCATCATCTAGTGTCACACTGCCTTAATTTATATGTACTAACTACCATCTGTTAGGTACTTGTTACTGTTCTCATAGCACCTAAGTCTAAGATTGTAGAGAGAGAAATAATAAGTAATATGAGATATATTCTATAAGTTACTTTTTATATTATTCTCAAAGCTTATATCTTCGGAAAAATACATACGAACAGCTTCAGCTTGCAGTAAACCACTGTAGATGATGAGATAACAGGTAGAATAATACGTACACTGTCAGAAGTACGCATAAAACACTAGAGGGCGGCATAATATTTCACAGGCCAGCCTCTCTGCTACGACACCAGAGCATCCGAAAGAGTTACGTCAGGCTTTGAAGAAGCAAATCAAAAAGCTGACGCGCCCCAGCTGTTGCATTTTCAATTTGTGCTGACAAAGAACTAATAGTCTTTTATAGGTCCGAAGACACCCTCAAAAGAGCAATGCGCTTGTCAAAGCTCAAGTGGTAGAATGGCCTAATTGTTGCTATAAAGCCTTTGCCGGAGTGATCTTAACTGAATTAAAGTTATTTTATTGAAAAAGGTTAGACAGCGAGATGTCGTGTCGCCCTGGCTATTTTGATGCTTCTCATAGAGGTGAGGCATAACTAAATCTTTCGCTGTAAATATGAAGCTGGGGAAGATTTTCTGCCTTGTAGAAGACAGCAAATGACAACATAGGGAGAATATTCCTAAATGCGTGGATTAGGTTAGGAAGTCTCAAAAACAAAACTAGATGTCCGGCGATGTTGTTGATATCTCTAGACATTCACTAGTCCAGTGGGCCAGGGGGCATACTAGCAGTGATGCTGAAGCTGTGTACTCGCGAAATGTGTCGCAACTGTAGTCATTTCTTATTGCAATGAGCAAATCTTGTCTTTTGTGGAAGACTTTTAACGGGACAGGCCCACCACTCATACCCACCACTGTGTCTCCTGTGTAGCCAGAATTAACAGCGGCGACCACAAAAAAGGAGGCAATGAACAGTGAAGTCCATTGCCGTCCCGGGGGTTAAACTACAGCTGCCTTGGAACTCACAAACGAATTTAATCAGAAGAAATTTGTAGGAGTAGGAAGTTTTAGAATTGACTTCCCCTCTTGGCAAAGTGAGAGACAGCAATATGACAAATAAGGCATTTAAAACCTCAAAGAGATGGCTAGTCAAGTGAAGCTCAACTGCCGTGCACCACGGATAATCAAATATCTAACACTATTGGGACCTAAACAGTGAGTTGTTACCTAACACATCGATTCCAATAATATAGATTGCAGAACCGCCTAAACGCCTGGTAGTTCTCCCTTGTTGCCACCAAATCAGAATAGTGTACTACCCCGGATGTGACATGCAAGGAATTTAACATATCGTCCCGCTCCCGTTGCCAGAGATCGCACTCCCAGAGAACATGATGTGCTGTTTGCTCGAATTCATGATTTGTCGTAGAACACTCACATAAAGGCGATGACACAAGTCTAAATGAAAAGAGCTTTGCCCTAAAGTTTCCATGCCCTGTTAAAAATTGTGCAACAGGATGATCGACTTCTAACCACTCTTTACTTAATCTGTCTCGCACTGATTGAAAGAACAGATACAAGTGGCGTCCTTTAGTAGAAGTTTCCCATCTTTCTTGCCATTCAGACAGTAAAGTTTCAAATACCTCGTCAATTGGTTTGAACAATCTAAGAATTTTGTCAATATCGCGGCGTTTTAGAAAGTCAGGGTGTATGTTTTTAGAGGTGTAGTACATTGAAGCCCGGCGTTGAATTTCTAAGTCAACTGGTAATACGCCTGCCAGCACTGGTAGTGCCTCGGTACTCACAGTTCTATACGATTTACATAAGAATATTAAAGCGAGCCGCTGACTTTGCAGCAACTTACGACGCGCAGCACCTATGGTAGCCCTATCAGCCCATGCAGGTGAACCGTACGTAATACATCCTAAATATGTGGCTGTGTAAATAATTTTTAACGTTTTAAAAGTTAAGCCCCAGGTCGAGGTGGAAATTCGAGTTAACGCATAAAAGTTCTTTTTGGCTTTTTCTCCAACCTGCTTTATGTGTTCAATGTAATTAAAACCTTTGTCTAACAGTAATCCCAAGTAACAAACCGAGTTTTTGTTTGCAACTGATACTCCATTGAAGTGGAATCGCGGCGGAACCTGCAAATTTCCCTTAAGCAAGAGCTGATATGTTTTGTGAGGTGCGAAATCGAGACGGTTACGATAACCCCAGTCTGAAATGAGGCCAAGGCAAGTAATGGCTTTTGTGGAAGACTGCAGATATGGTAAGTATTTCCTTCTTTCAAAAGACCGGGACCAAATAATACTGGCTGTGGGCTTTATTTGCCATTAGGCCTTTGCCCATCCAAGTGATTGGCTTCGATGAGCAAAGGCCCATTTATTTTGTATTTAATAATTTCTCAGAGTTTTAGTTTTCTTTTCTTAATTTACCAGCATTTCGAAAACGACTATTGGCGAAGATGAAATGGCGAATCTTGCCGATATAGTAATTGATACTACACTATGTCAGTATAACAATTCTACAGTAATAATGATGTTATGTGATAAAATGAATTATTTTTTATCCCACCAAAAACATTCTGTAAAAAACTAGCCAAGTCTCGACGGAGCTGCTTGTTTATCTCTAAAAAGTAATGAAATCTAGACAAAGTCGTGCCAAGTTTAAGGTTCCTTACTGCGATTTCTTTATTATTATAGTTAATGTTGTGTGACTTGGCCGTTGAAAATTCTTTATACGTTAGTGGGTACAAGTCAATTTTGTTTACACGTAATGTTATATCTGTACCTATGTTTATTAAGCGAGATAATAGCCCATACTGGTGTTGGTAATTGGACGCTAGTGTCTCATTTTAGGCTGTTGTTGATTGTGCAACACATGCATTCAGCATTGACAATGCTGACTTCTGCTCTCTTCTTTTTGGAGTGTCAAATCGACCACCGATCCTACATAAAATAGACGTACAGACGGACTTCTATCAATGATTAGAAGTCCGTCTGTACTGGAAATATTTTTTTATATTGTTTGTTTCAGGCTCGCCTATACGTAAGTATTATTGAAATTCCCAGCTTTATCAAGCCTACAATTGACTGGTTATTGAATCAACGTTTTCCAAGTGGCAATTTTCCATCGTCAATGGGTAGCGGTTCTGGCGACAGATTGGTGCAATGGTGTCATGGAGCACCTGGTTTTGTACCCTTGTGTAACCTTCAACGGCCAAGTCACACAACATTAACTATAATAATAAAGAAATCGCAGTAAGGAACCTTAGACTTGGCACGACTTTGTCTAGATTTCATTACTTTTTAGAGATAAACAAGCAGCTCCGTCGAGACTTGGCTAGTTTTTTACAGAATGTTTTTGGTGGGATTTCACTTCTTTTTGTAGAAACGTAGACATATTGATTTATTTTATTACATTTTCTTATTTGACACAGTTTTTTTCTCATAGTAGAAGGGGGCATTACCATATCTCTAATACAGCTGAGACCAGCTGAGGGTTCTTCATCAGATACTTCAGACCTTCGATTTTTGACATCAAATGAAGCGGCCCACCAAGTTGAACATTTTTTGTAAAGGCGGTATGTCGATCTCTAATAGTTTAATTGGGCTCTTGTGTTTTCTAATCAGGGTCACCAGGTACTCCAGATCTTCGATTATCCTAGTTTTTATAGTTTTCCCTTTATGTGGCCATTAAACCCTAACTCTGTACCAAATTTCAGCTCTCGGAGTTTATGGGAAGTACTAGTTCTATTTTGATGATCGTGAGTGAGTGTCATAAATGCGAAACTTTGCTTTCGCTTAACTTCGGAACTAAATGACCTACAGACTTGAAATTTTGGATTTTAAGTATGTGATTATAGCTTACTGGATGACGAAAATTTCTGCGTTCTGGTCTTATCCAGAGGTTCTCAAATAGGGGCCTGAAAATGCGGCGAAATGGTTCCAGTAAAGGATGGTACGGCAGTGTTTGCTTCGCGCTCGACTTGGCGGGGGCACTGCCGTGCCCCCTGATTTATTTACTGACATATAACAGTATAATCATTATACATATACTAAAAGATAGATATTTACCGATAGATTCTTATGTGCACACATTATAGGTATATTTTATTCACGCAACATAATAAAAAAAACAAGTATTTTCTACTAAATAATAAATAATCAATAAAATACAAGTTACGCCACGCTACCACAGCTATCAATAAAAAAAAACTTGACAAAAAACAACAACAGTTGCAACCCAACATTTTTATTTAATTTTTAATCAACGTGAATATCAATTTACAATTTATAAATACTTAATATATTAAATTGACTGATCATTCTCATAATTGGTCTTTTATCTATATTTACGAAAATGAGGAGGGTAGAAAACTTTAGTAATAATATATCCTACTACTACGTGCGTTCTACTGGGAACTGTAATATTTATTTGTTTCAATATTTCTGGACATCGAGTGAGACCTCTTATCAATTTAAAGAGAAACACAAACAGTACCGGCATATTCTAAACAACAACGAACAATGTCACTTTTGTCTGCTCTTTAAAACCAATGGTGGTCCGCCTCAAAAATCCCAGTAACTGTAAACATCTAGGTAGAAACTGAAACGAAGTAACCCAATAATGATTACTCCCAAACCGTTCATCTCATCGACCATATCAATAACCAGCATATCAGTACTGGTTTTATTCAGTTTATACAACGAAAGATTAGTTCTGATTTTACGAGTAATTTTATAAAATTACTTAGGTACTACTGTTTACTGCTAGCTGCGTACTGCGGGACGTATAGAGAAGCTCACGATCGCTCAGCGTGTTATGGAAAGAGCTATTCTCGGGGTTTTTCTGCGTGGTAGAATCAGAAATGAGGATATCCACAGTAGAACGACATAGCCCAAAGGATAAGCAAGTTGAAGTGGTAGTGGGCCGGCTACATAGTTGGTAGAACCGAAAACTGCTGGGGAAGAAAGGTTCTCGAATGGCGTTCTCGTACTGGAACACGCAGTGTGGGTTGATCTGGGAGGATGGAGGTTTATAGGGGGTCGATGTATGCAAATGGCACAGGATCGAGACAAATGACATTCTAGTGCTATTTTCAGCAGTGGTTGAATACAGGCTGAGATGATGATGAGTTTAAAAATAAACTTTTAGCGATATGATTCCAAGTCAAAGTCAAAATCTTTTTATTCCGTAATAATGGCTACATTTGTTTGGAATCGTCACAATTTTTTTCCCATCCTATTGTAACGGACATCCATCATTTGAAAAATATAGGAGGGATTTCATCGGTACCACAACCCTTAGATACATTAGATACACACAACCTTCTATTTTTGGCTATATCATATTTGGTGAATTGTTTTTTAGATAAAGTTAGATTAACAGTCCGTATATTGAGTTGTTCCTAAAAACTGACGAGAAGTGCTGAGCAAGAAGATTTGCAATTCGAACCCTTGGGCACATAATTACGGAGGAAGGCAACAAAGAACTGTTCTTTCGTTCACTACTAACAATTTGCCAGAATTATTCAGGGTTTAAGTTACATTCTCCTCCAATTTACGTTTATAATCGCGATAACAAATATCATATAATTAACGTTTCCTTAATAATTGATATTCATAATGACTCCGGAGGTTTCTGTATTTACGGTAGATATCTATTTCTTAACTTTTCCTTCTCTGATTATAATTTTATAAGTGCATAACTAAACCAATTCGGGTATTTAGATTTAATTGGACGACGCGTAGGTACGCAAGTTTCTTTTACTTTATTCTGGACACTATAAAATATTGCGACCTTTTCATCGACAAAGTGGCTGAACTCCACTTCAAGGTTACAGATTTTAATTCACCAAGAATCCTCTTATAATATAAGTCTGATCTTTTAACGGTACCCAATTGCTTCATTTTCTCATTTTGAATAACAACTACGGATCGAGGATTATAAGGATCCAGCTTACTTAAAATGTTATTTGAATACATCAGGTTAGTGTACGTCATATCCTCACGACCGTTAGGACCGTACGTGTGTACCTACTTAGCGCATATGTCAAGTTACTCCCTGGTGGCCTCTCGCTATACCGCCGCATCGTATTAAAATGACGATATCTCAAAAAAATGTATGAAAGATAAATGAAATTGAAATTTGTATGGTATACGCTAACAGAATAAATATGAATAATATAATATAATTTATATTATATATAATTTGACACTATTTCACTTTGTATAAAATAAATAAAATAAATATTGTTGGACAAATTACACAGCGCCATCTAGCCCCAAAGTAAGCGAAGCTTGTGTTATGGGTACTAGACAACTGATAAACATACGTAAATACATTTTTTTTTTGTAAATACATACTTATTATACATAGAAAATACCCAGACCAATACAAACAGACATGTTCATGCACACAAATGTTTGTACTGTATGGGAATCGAACCCACGAGCGTTGGTGTCAAAGTAGCGTAACAACGCGTTTCACCACTGCGCCACCGAGCTCGTCATATATTGATAATTCTAAGGTAAAAAAAGAAAGTAGGATGAGCGAATTTTTCCCCCGTTCATGGTACGTAAAACATAATAAATAAAAAATAGAACCAATTATTCAAATTTATTGTATTTATTTATTTTTTAGTCATGTCTTCATATATTAATGCACATTCTGACACATTTGTCATTCGGATATAATGCGCAAGATACTCGTATATCTGGTTCTAAGATTTTTACTGAATATTTGAAAACTTCTTTCTGTTATTACGATCATAAATTATGTTATCATAAATGCAATGAGAGGTAACTTTCAGAAGTTGTATTTCTTTTAGCAATTCCCCAAATCATTGCTTGGAGCCTATGTTATAAATAGAGCGGACGGTTCTGTTTTGCAAGACAAAAAATGTTTCAATATCAGCCGCTTTTTCTCACAATATTATACCATATGATATAATGCCGTGGGAGTAACCTAAATAGATTAAACGCGCAGTAGCCACACCCGTCATTTGTTTAATTCTCTAAAATGCATATGCGCTCCAAATGTTCTAATCCACATTTAGCCGCGGTGTTGGTCTGTCTACTCTGTCAGTCAGTTTATAAATGTTCTTACACCCTATGTCTCATATCCTAGAGTCTCTATTGCCAATTGGCAGGAAGCATCACATGCAGGCGAGTTCAGCTTTGTCCCAAAATCTATAAATTAAACACGCCACGAAATTCACGCGTTATTAATATTCATCAATTTTACGTCAACTGATTTTTGATTTGATTTATACCTCTGTCTGATTCACCAAATGAAATCAAATCCAGGTCCATTCTTAACGATCGTTTATCTGATATACAGGGTGTGTATAAACGTTCGCGCTGACGTCCATTGAGCGGAGCGCTAGAGCCGTCCAAACACGCGAAGGGCTCTCAACTTGGTCGAGTGTGGGAGCGTCCTCTCCAGCTGATGCACGGAAGCGAAAAAGGGTTTGTTTATTAAGTTTTTGTTTAATGATGGATATATTTTTAGAATTACGTATCAAAAAGGGAAAATCGGGAACACTTATGATGCTACTCTGTCCGTCGATGCATCACAGATAACATTCCTCCCCTTCTTCGTCACGATTTCGGAAAATTGTTGAAAAAAAAAAAATATATTTTAGACTTTAATACAAATAAACCAGTAGAGTAGTGATAGCCTAGTGAATATAGAAGCAGCCTATTAACAGTCAGTTCGAAACCTAGGGTGGGCATGTAATGTAAAAGATTCGTGTTATTGGATTTATGCACATATTTTTAATTATCACTTGCTTCAAGAAGTCATTTTTCAAGAGATGTGTAACCTAATCTATAAAAGGTTGGTTGGATGTTCCTCTGGGTTGTGGAGATCTGATGGCAGACGCTCCGTGACAAAATCAGTATCTTTTCCAGCACCGTTAGGCTTTTTATCAGTATCCTTAGACTTCGGTAGTGTACCCCGCCAATTTAATAGATTAGAAAATGGGATAAAACCAGGAAGAAGAAGGACGTAAATAAACCAGTATTAAAATACACATACCGAAGTTAATAGATACAGGCGTTATTTTGCGAAAGTTATATATTTACAGGCAAATCGGGGGCGGAGTCACACAAAGTAGTTTAGATCACAAACATAGGACTTTTAATTCGGTTTACAGACGAGCTATGAGTGTACTCGACGATCCTCAGCCTACGAACGGTAAAGGGGTCTTTTTGTAACAATTGAATCAAAGGAAATACGTCAGGATCGCCTTCTGGTTTTTGAGCAATTTAGGCCGGAAAACCAGAAGGGTTCCGATCGATTGGAGACGTGCAGTGACCGTGCGCTTGTATAAAGGCATGGGATCACGCATGGACTGCGCTGACTATTGGGCAATTTTTATCAGCTTTGCAGCTAAAGCGTATGGAAAACAAATATTCAAAGAAGAAAAGAAGGATAATCGAAAAAAGAAGGAGGGTGCAATTCGATGGAATGATTTGGGAAGCACAGGGTTGATTTCGAAAAGGTAGAAGATGTACAGATTACGCTTCTTCGCTCTGTAATATCGTGCAGAAGCATCTGGTTAAAGACTAGAAAGGTTTCTGCGGTTTTGTGGATCATGAGAAAGCATTTAACAGGTTCGTGTGAAAGGATCTCTCGGACATTTTGCCATAAGGAGTTGACGGTAATCTACTCAGTGCTCTGCAACTCACTTATGAGGATTGTCATTAGGCAATAAGAAATATGAATATGGGAATGTGAATGGGTGACTCAGTGGTAAACTCTATGCATTATGCATACGACATTGTATTAATAGCAGAATCGCCATCCGAACTACAAACACTATGTAGTTACAACAATGATTATACGAAGAAAGGGTGACCGCCAGGTCTCGCAAGAGAACTGGCATGAAGATATACATACATACAGAACATTCTTAAAGTGACGTTAAAAGAATCAAGACTATACAAATACCTCGTATATACCTACAAATCACTTTAATACCCTGAATTATAAGGGCAATATAATGTATACGTCTTTGCTGTGAAAATGGAGTAAGTATCTAATTTTAAATTCAAATGACGGATTTAGATTCTCGATCCTGCAGATCTTGCGTTTACATAATATTTATAACAAATATAATAAGTCATTCTATTGTGTAGGCAACAGGTTATATCTTTGAGCATAAGCTCTTTCGTTAAAACTTGAAAGATTTACTTATCTTTGTCAATGGCTTCGGAGTGTAACTGGACGTCCATCGTAGTAAGAGTTAAAGTTAGTTAAAGAGAGGTTAGTATCATATTTATATATTGTAACATATGGTCTGTTTTATGCAATAAAGGATGTATATAATAATGTGATTATAATATTTCCGTGTATATTTGATAATTTTTTTTGGCATCTATAGTATTTCGTTGAGAATATTTCTTGGCCATTTCTCCATATGGCATTATAATTAAATATGACACCGGTATATTGGAGTAAACAAATAAATCTTTTTAGAAACTATGTAATAATATTTATAATAAAATATCCTTTTCAGGAACATCGTTCCAATATGAAATCTATATGTTTGTCTGTCGCTTTTTTCGAATATTCGAATTTTGACTTCAGATTCGGATTCAGCTTAAAAAGTAGAATAGGAATGTTCAGGAACACCGTTCCTAATCTATTAAGGAACATGGTCAAAATGGCCGGAACTTAAAAAAAAAAATTGAATTGTTATATCATTGACGAGCCAGGTGTTCCTCTGGCAATGCAAGCTTGCGCATTCTCAACTGGTTTATAATGTAACTGGAATATTGCCGATCACATTTACCAAATATTTTAAATAGTTAATAGATTCAGACGTTATTTTTCGAAAGTCAAATATACACGCAATTTGATCTAACTTGCTTTGTGTGCTTCTGCCACCAATTAGTTCATACGAACTAGCGCTGGCCATTCACCCACTACCGTTAGTAGATGCAACATGCGGTGGCTACCATCTCTGCTCCGGTAGTCTCCGCCTCGGCTGCTATGGTCGTCCTCGTGATTGCCCGCTATCTAGAACAGAAACCGCATGCAACCGCCACCGTTGCTGCCATGACTAGCCGGGTCGTCGTTGCGATACGCGTTTCGCCTCTCCACGAGGCCTGTGTAGATATTAGTCATAGAATAACATGCATCTACTAACCATAGTGGGTGGGTACATGCCGGCGCTTGTTCGCATGAACGGAAGCACACAGAGTAGGTTAAATCAAATTGCATGTAAAAATTTTCAACTACAACTTTTATCTGTTCTGTCACACTGGATGTCACAGAGTATCTATATACTACGACTACTTTCATGTTGCATTGTTTAAAATTTAGACGACAAAAAAGAATTTCCATACAAACGTATGGAAATGTATATCGGGTAGGTCCGCCTTAATACTTCATTATTTTTTAGAATCTTTGTCATCTGATCTCGGTCACACACATCAAAAAGAAGAGTTAATTTGTTTATAGAACTTTTATCGCGTCAATTATTGGTAAATATCAGAGTTCGGGTTTCATCTGACATTGTCAAAATGTACTCTTCGTATACGACTTGTCTGATAACATAGTGATACAATATTGTTATAATCTTATATAATGATAATGTTATCTATAGAAATATCCTTTATAACTATTGTTTGTGGTAACATATTCTATTGTAATTCATTCTGCTTCTATTGTAATTCATTCTGCCTTTTCACGCATAGCTTAGAATCATTTTTACATAGTTGAAATGTGTCATAGTAACATGTGGAAGACGATGTTGGTGTCAAATTTATATATATTAATTTAGTTCATACATTTAACCTATTGTGTAATTTGTCACTGTTTGTTTTCCTTAATAAATAATAAAAAAAAAAAAAAAAAAAACATAATTTGCTCCAAAATCTGTCCATTTATATCTTCACGTCTCTATGAATCGAACGGCACATCACACACCTCACTCGATTTGTTCTCATTCATAACTCTCGATATGGACGCATCGTTCCATTTTCGCATTATAACTAGTCTGGCCATAAATACTGTTACATATAAACTTTTCTTTTTTTTAACTCTTTAATTATTTTGGAACGCGTTTATTATGTTAAAAGTTTATTTCGATTTCCTGCCGTTTTACAGATTTTTTTCGTGTTTATTATCATGTTTTTCACCCGTGTACCTATGCTTCTCTTTGTTTGCCCTATGTATGATAAACCATTGCTCCGCAGTACTTGTTTGACATGTTGGAGTTCCTCCTCTAGATGCTCAGCGTCGCAGATGCCGTGTACAAGATGCAGGAGTATACAAATTAGATTGCGAACGTGGTTTATCATACATAGGGCAAACAAAGAGAAGCATAGACACTCGAGTGAAAGAACACATTGCTGACATGAAGAATAGGTGATTAAAACTCTGTAGTATATGAACATACACTGGACCAGCCAAACCATTACGTACGGTTTGATAAACCACAAATCCTTGCCAAGGAGAATCGCTACATGCCTAGAATGCTACGCGAGGCTATTGAAATAATAAAACACCCCAATTTCAATAGAGAAGATGGTTGGCAAGTACCACCTGCTTGGGATCCAGTTCTAAAAGTCACAAACCCAGAGATCTACTCAAAAACATTCGGACACCGTGAGCGATTTTTGTATGAATCAGAACGTATATAATTAATTTATCCATATCGGTAGATGTAATAAATGAATAACCAATGTAAGACAAATGTCACCTTAGTCTTCCTGCGACCACGGATGCTGCAAAGCATTCGAAACGGCAGGTTCAACAAAATAAATAAAACACGCGATACTTCCGTTAAATATTGTTTAATTCAATTACATTACTTCTCAAAAAATAATGCATATTCATTTGTAACAGAACTTATGGCTGGATTAGGTATATCAGTTTCGTTATACTTTCGTCTCGTATTATATGTAGGTACATATTGGAAGCAATGGACCATGCCTCATCTTATTTCAACACCAACGCTCTGTGTCAGATCAACTCTCTTTACGATTATTCAATTTTCTATTAAACTTTTGGGCATTTCTAAGAGTATAAAGCGAGTGAGGTTTGTAAGATCGAGTCATGTGGCGGTCGGTTCTCGCTGCCTACCCCGCAAGGGAGTTAGCTTGAAGTCGTAGATATAAATGAAAATTTATAAGAGGAATATACATTCATACTTCCTGTGCTGCAAGCGTTCACATGCTACTTTATATCAGATGGATCGTATGCTTGTATGTCTTCTGACTTGTATAAAAATAAAATATAGCTGTACCTTGTACATACCTAAGTAATATTAAATATTTTTTATACTATCTCGAATAGCATACGAGTTAGGGACCCATCCCATCATCATACGGTAATTACTTCAAATTGTGACGCAATTACTGTAGCATGGTGGCCACATGAGGAGTAACTATCGCGCATTGCTTTTAAAAAACCTAGTTTGCTACATTTTTTTTTCGATTTTAATTTTGACTATAAACAACAAAACTCAAACAAAATCACTCAACGAGAAATTCACTTTTTAGGCTATTTATATACATAAATAAATAAATATTGTCGGACAAATTACACAGCGCCACCTAGCCCCAAAGTAAGCGAAGTTTGTGTTATGGGTACTAGACAACTGATAAACATACGTAAATACATTTTTTTTTGTAAATACATACTTATTATACATAGCAAATACCCAGACCAAGACAAACAGACGTGTTCATGCACACAAATGTTTGTACTGTGTGGAAATCGAACCCACGAGCGTTGGTGTCAAAGTAGCGTAACAACGCGTTTCACCACTGCGCCACCGAGCTCGTCAATTATATATTTGGCAATCTTCTTTAACTGTTCTTCGGTGAAACTGTTCTCTACTTTGCCTATCGATGATCCTAATTTGTTCGGAAGTTTCTTCAACTGCGTGTCGATGATCCCAATTTATTAGGAACCTACACGTCGTATGATTCCTAATAGTTTACAAATCATCCGTATGCAGAGGACGGTGCCTGTATTGCGGACAAACATCGCCTACTAATCTCTAGGTTGGTTTTCTTCTTAGCGTTATGCCCTTTATCCATTAAAAAATGACGTGGACTGCTACCTAAGCCTAAGATTTGTCGACGATACAGATTTTTACATGGAGCGACTGTCATCAGACCTCCATACACAATCTACAAGGTAAAACAGACCTTTCTTAAGTAAAGTCACACGTTTTTCGAAATACATTTTCTTGGGCTTATGGGCTTCATTTTTTCCTACACCGCCAAGCAAGTTATAATTACAAATATGTACATAAATCCAGAAGCACAAATTTAGTGGTACATGCCAGGAATCGAAGCAGGGGAACAGTTGGTCAATAGGCCGGTTCTTTGTCCACTGGGCCATCACTGCTTCATTACGTGAATGTTGGTGACTGTCGATTAATTTTTAGTGTAAAAATTTACGCAGTAATTTTCATATTAAGCATTTAATCTTCTCATATACAAAATTCTTTGTGATGCTTGTTTTCTTTTTTTTATACAACTAGATTAGTAAATAAGCATGCGGCAGTGCAGCAGCATGCGGCATGCAGTGATCGCTTGCCATTTAGGTAGCCTATTGACGCTCGCAACACTACGGAGATGTTATCGCGCGCTGCCAATCTTGTGACCTGTTGCTGTGAGGCTGTTGCGTCACAGTACCTAGTAATTTCTCTGTTATATCTCACCCTTCAAACCGGAACACAGCTGTATAAATATAGCTGTTTGGCGGTAGAAATAGGTGAAATAGAGGTACCCACGCACACTTTTGTACAAAGTCTCTCTCTAGTAAAATGTGTGTGTGTATGGGCTCCAAAATGACGAGGCTGATGTTTATGAAATTTTTAGGGAACCTCCGGATGGTCCAGTGGGTAATTCTGTGAAGTATGGTAGCGATGGCGTCACTCGAGCGAAGGCGGGCAGGTCGCTAGTTATCTATACAGTGGATGGAAAGTACGTTTTTTTCTATGTAGGGAAGAAATATTTCTTTTTCATCACCATATTCGGCATCGGAACTCAAGCGAAACGATTCGAATGAAGTTATTTAAAAAAACCAGGTAAGTGCGTGTTAGGCGACGCGCGATGTAGGGTTCCGTAGTTGTCCGTCACAATAGGCGGAGTTACAATGGGCTTTTATCGTATTATGTTACATAAAAAATATTTCATACCTGTTTTACACAAGTTCATCTAAATATTTTTTAAAGCGATATGTACGACATTTTCCTTTTTCATTTCTAGTACACTAAGGTAGTAAACAGGTGTACGGTCTACCAGATGGTAAACAGTTATTGCAATACATATAATAAATTCGTAGTTGATATAAGGCTCTATATGCTCAACGGAAGGTAAAACAGTCATTTAAAATTGTCCATCTTTTCCACACCCATAACGTTAAAACTTAAGTGATAGCTTTAACTTTTGGGCTACTTTTTTCCTGATGTGATTAAGACTCCTGTACAATACTCGAAAACTTAGTCAGTCCAGGTTTTGTTCGATCGATGGAAGTCGTTAAATTCACTTAAAGAAGTAGAAATACCTCTATCTCGCAAAAAACCGCGGTTATATAACAGCTGCATGGAGGGTTGTTGTATTTCAGCGAGTGAATAAGGTTACCAGTAAGCTTCCGAGGACGTACTGTGTTAGCATCAGCGGTGACAACGAGCAAACGATACTTTATAGGGAAACACATCAGGTTAGCCGTATGGTTGTATAAAAGATGTCTTACGATATTTAGTAGTGTATTTTAGCATAAACCACCAATTTTTCAAATTAATGTAGTACAAATTGTTTGTACACATAAAGTCGAGTTCATCTGAGCTCTAAGAGATAAATCCAGGGTAGATCCTTCGTCGCCTACCGAGTTTTCATAATTAATATTTCTGAAACAGAGTCGTAATTATAAAGGGGCGACTTAGCGAATTTCCCTTAATCCAATGAGCTCAGGTCCCGAGAAAGGAGATTAAATTGAAGATATAATCGCAAACTTCAAGGAAAGAAGGAAACACCCATCCAATTTAATCAGGTGACTTATTGACGCCTTCCGGAGCGATATGGATACTTATCCGAATTTATGATGTAACATTTCGTAAATCTGTTAATTAGGTAATAATTAACTTGTAAAGGGGTGGCCACACATTCGAATGTGGTGATAGTAGTAGTGAATCGCATGAAGCCTTCTTCTTCTTCTTAGCGATATCCCGTTTTCCTGATCCATTAGGATTGGCGGGGTCCGCTACCTAACCCTAAGGATTTTGCGAAGATACTGATTTTTACATGGAGCGACAGCCGTCAGATTCCGCAATCCTGAGGGAAAACCAGATCATGATTTGATAAGGTCACACGTTGTTCGAAATAAAATTGCTTGGAGGTGCGGGTCCCCTTAAGATGTTTTCCTTCACTGTCGAGCAAGTGACAATTACAAATATGCACATAAATCCGAAAACACAAATTTAGTGGTACATGCCAGGATTCGAACCGTGAACCTGTTGGATACTAGGCTGGTTCTTTACCCACTAGGCTATCACTGCTCTCATAAACTACGTGTAGCCTATTAACAAGTTTCAATAAGAAACAATTTCAATAAAAACTCACCTGCCATGTCTATTTAACTTGTTTGAAGAAGAATTATGCACTATAAGAATAAATAATTTAAATGAGTATTTTTCATAAACCACTTTGATACTCGTATCACTCTAATATTATTTTAATAAGATTGCGAAATGCGCGCTCACAAAGACGATGTAAGGAACAGAGTTGCTCCGAAAGACAGTGTGAGATTGAAAGTGCTCCATTAGTTTGGACATGTAGAAACAATGCAGGACGAAAGAATCACCAATAAGATATACAACGCGAAAGTAGCCTATTATGATCAAATTCATTGTGTTTTATCAGAAGGAGATTTCAAGAACCTTTGAAACCGGCGAGTGTACATAAGAAGAGGTATGAATATTATAAAAGAAGTGTAAGGATCACATGTAGCGCTCGCTTCTCTCCGCCTACTCCGTAGGGGACTTGGCGTGAAGTTATAGATAGTATTTGCTCTTCTATTTTTACATACAGAAAGATAAAAAATATATTCCGGTTATCGTTATACGGCATACGGCTCTTTCACAAAGTGTGTGGGCAGCGGAGCAACAACCGTGGTGACGAAAGCAAATGCATGGATTTGTATTGAGCTACAAGGCAGCGGAGGGCAGCGTTGTGATGCCACCGCTGGCCTTCGAATGACATAGACTACTTAAAATCCAAAATCAAGTAAAATTAGAATAACTACTATTCTATACTCTACTACTACATCTAAGATGAGTGAAGGGTGTTGTGTTTATTTATTTATTTATTTAAAACTTTATTGACCACTTTACATTTTGGTACAATAGGCGGACTTAATGCTAGTTGCATTCTCTACCAGTCGACCTTTGGGAGTACAGAGAATCACGATTGCGGCTTAACATTATATATATAATAATATATATATACACACAACAATAATACATATATATATACACACATATATATATATATATACATATACATACATATAAATCATACGATACATACAAACGTATTAGACATACATAATTGTTACAACTTATATTAAAATAATAGAAATATATAAATAATGATGACGGTCTTACTGCCTTGTCGAGCTTTCAAAAAGATATTGGTGTACCTTCTTTTTGAAGATAAATTTGCTGCACGATTTCTTGATAGAAACTGGTAACGCATTCCAGAGTTGGATTGATTGCCTAGTGAAGGAGTTAGACATGAAGCCTGAGCGGAAAAGAGGGATAGAGAGTAAGGGAGAATTGTAGGAACGTAGTGGGAGATTGTGAGAGTCACAGAGATACTGAAACTTGCATTTCAAGTATTCTGGAGAATGAGGGTTGGAAAGAATAGAATAGAGAGTACAAAGTAACCTCAGATTTCGACGCTGACGAATAGGTAGCCATCCAAGCTTAGACCGGTAGGAAGAAATGTGGTCAAATTTACGAAGACAAAAGATAAATCGGATGGCATTATTAATTAACCGGTCCAGCTTATCAAGCAGATCTGCATTGAAATCAGGATAACACACATCACCATAATCGATTACGGGGAGGATGAGGGATTGCACAAGGGTAATTTTCGTAGCAATAGGGAGAAAAATTCTGTATCGGTTTAAGAATCGTAATGCCGATATGACTTTACGACTAATTTCAACTAGTTGATTAGTCCAGCTAAATGTACAGTCGATATGGAGACCAAGATTTTTATGTGTTCATTGGACTTAAAAACAACTGCTTTCGGGGATGCACCTTTGCGTGGATAGACGAGTTATTCGTGTATCTACGAACAGCGGAATTCCGGAACAAGGTAGTAGAACTGTAGACTTTAGAGAAAAATTGTATTGTATAACTAATAGCTATAGAAACTAAAAAAAATACTACAACGTCGGAAGGTAAACAAGCTCGCTTGATGTTAACCAGTCACCGTGGTGTATGAAAGATTGCGTTTTCACCTCATCAAGAGTCGTTCATGCGTTGCCAAATTCAGTTTGTTGAATTGCTCACAGGAATACAAAAAAGTTCTAAAGGAGTTTTTATTTCTTATTATTTATAGCTGCGTTCTAACTCTTCTACGTTAAAGTCTCATTTGATAATAGGAGGAGACACTTGCAAAGGAGGTTAACCTCAGTTCTATTTATTTATTTATTTTGAGTATTGGTGAGTGTGCCTTTTTTCTCAGCAAATTACTTTGCATTAATAATATAAATTGTGTGGCGAATCAAAATAAAATAAATTAATATCGTTTGCAATTCAAATATTCTTTACGAACTTAGTTTGAACGATCGTTAATTGAATTTGCGAATTCTGAGTACTTTGGAAATGTTTTGTTTATTGTCGATTTATTTGTGTGAAATTCAATTGACGTAATGATAATACATAAATATTATTTTCAGCAAGTAAATTAAGTATTAATATCATTACCTTTAATATCGGTTTGAGAAGGTATTTGCATTATGTACATAAAGTTCAAACAGTAGTAAAAGCTTGAACTGGCATATGATAGAGGAGAGCATATAATACTTAATATTTAACACATATGGTTCTCATTATAGTGAATGTTTGTAGATTCTTTTATGAGAATAAATTCTTTAACCGTATATGGTTTAGAAGTAAGGTTTGAATTGCACCAAATTCTGAATATAACGGTGCGTTTTCACCTGCGGAATCGATGAGCACGCTGAAGCCTGCCGGTTACTGCGGCGGAATTCCCTGGCGTACACTGGCATGCGGCTTATGCCAGACGTACACTGGCATGCGTCTTATGCCAGACGTAAGAAATGACAGTGATACTATATCCCGATCCAGCATTATGAAACGCACAAACAAATCACCATGCAGTAACTTTTTGACTAGGTAGTTGCTGGTGGGACGGAATCAAACCCGAGCAATCAGAAGAATGACAGAGAATGAATTGCCTACTGTCCACGAGCAGTACGGTGTGAAAGGAATGATGCTTCCTTCGCACAGCTCTTTAAAACATACCTTACGTTGTACGTCGAACGTCAAAAGTGCACATATAGAAATAATAATTTTAAATGAACATCGCAAAAAAAATGAGTTTAGAAAAAACAATGAAAAATGAAAGTTTTTAAAATAATTATAATATAGGCGACATTTGTCAGTTAGTTTTGGGGCGCTTCATGTTGTGTTTCTTTTTTTTCAAACCGTACAAACTCGAATTACACGAGAAAGCATAGGGAGTGATTGTTTGGCTAAGTTTACGAGAAAAGATTTTATGTTTAACAATAATTTTGACGAGCTCGGCGGCGCAGTGATGAAACCCGCTGTTACGTTACTTTGACACCAATGGCTCGTGGGATCGATTCCCACACAAGAAAAACATTTGTGTGCATGAACATGTCTGTTTGTATTGGTCTGGATGTTTTAAGAGAGGTAGGGCGCAGACAAGTAGCCCGTCTGGGGAAGTACTTCCACCTCATAGAAAACCGCAGTCAAAATAACAACTCCCTAGAGGCTTGTTGTGTTCCTCCGTGTGAGTGAGGTCACCAGTAAGCTCTTAAGGAGTTGCTCTGTAAGCACCAGAGGAGGCATCGCGCGAGTGATACTTAATGTGTTGCAAGCATTAATAGGCTACGGTAACTGCTTTACATCAGGTGGATAGTATGCTTGTATGCCTCCCGACGTTGTATAGAAAAAAGTAAATATAATAAATTAATATTACATAGTATAACATTTGAATTTAAGTAACATATTCTTATAAATAGGTGGTCACTTCCGGTATTAAACCAGATGATAATTGACACGTACATAAATAAGTCGTTTTTAGCCATTATAATGAAGTGGATTGTTCTTTGTTAATTTATCGGAGCTCTGTAAACTCTCCAGCTTCTTTTTAAGGAATGAATTCATTAAATAGATTCCATTTTGGAGGAAATTGCCCAGCATTTCCACCCGGTGGTTTTTCAATCCTAACTTTTTTTGTATAAAAAAGTGAACAGACGATTTTGGTAATAAAAATACGAGTTTATTTAAATTTATATGACAAATCTCTCATTGAAAAAAAGGACCGTATCTTAAATTGATATAATATTTTAACTAAATTTTAGTCGGCGTGCATATCATCAAATCTATATTTTCTGTTTTTTATTCCACCAATGTATATTTGATAATTTGTGAAAACGGTTAACTTGTGGCTAAAATAAGAGATAAATTTTATTGTGCTCCAAGGGTTAAAGTAGCGAGTATGGTGTGTAAGGACCGAGAACATAAAGATAGGTAGATTCTGAGCGTGAAGTTATAGATAGATCGTCATCTTACAGATAACCTCACCTACTTTCAGAAACAAAACACAGAACTACATATAATATTTATTTAGCTACGGCCTTCAGTAAGTTCTTTAACATATTTTCGAAATAATTCACTTTTAATAAAGTTCAATACAGTAGAGGAAAATCATTAACTCAACATTTATTACTTTGATAATAGTCTGTCACTTTCACAGGGTAATTATTGCCCACAATATCTAATATTAATAATACCTCAAATGATTACTGTTTTCTGAATCTGTAACAACAATAGCGTATATTTATAGGTTTTCAAATAAATTTACCATAAATTGAGTCGCAAACTTTTCTTTTCCGTTATAATATAATACAAGGCACAAAATGGGAAACTTTATAAAAATAATATTTCTTAGCAATAAAGTCTAGAATTAAGTGAGTAGCATTATAGCACCGGAAAGTTTCCAAATTGGAACTATCATAAATGTACAATCAGAAATCCGTGCATCTCTATGTTTTTCTTCGAAAATTCATGCTCGAATAATCGCGTGGTATAGTTTGAGGGTCGTACGTGGGAGGGAACAAACCCCACCCCTGGTCACATACATACTGTCTACAAGGCGTGTGATTTCTACAGAACGCAAACGGGGGACAAAGCGTGTTATGCGCTTGGTCAACCGAGAACGCTATTCCTTTCTGATTCAGGTGTTTTGATACGAATTGGCAACAAGCTCTTATTGTAAAGCAATCAGCGCAGCCTATATGAACATAACAAAAGGAGTGTATATTTCATGATGTCAACTATCCGTCAAGCAATTGTTTAGGATTTGTTTTGATAAACTTACATGTAGCTATACAACTGTGCACTTAAGAATTATTATTTGACTGTAGTATTTTGTAAGCTACTTTCCCAGTCGAGCTGTTCCAAGTTGAGCAAATTTTACTACCAGCTTTTCAAACCATAAAATTTATATTTTTTTGTAATTATATATTTTTATGTATTTAAATTGTACTTGAAAATGCTACATTACAATACGTAACATCGTAACGGAAGTATACGTTACCAATGCTACTTACATCAACACGTCTTGATACCAATATCATCATGGCTCGTACCTGAATACTACTTCTAATCTACGGCAAAAGTGGATATTATAACAGTGACAAGCAATTCAATTTCTTACATTTTTGTACGTAAAGGGAGGACAAGGGGATATGTGGTTAGCGTAGTCTATGAATGTTTCCAATGCAGGAGGTATCGCTCACAGGTTGCCATCACAGCTACTACTCAAGAGTTTACTGCTAACCTCATTCACTCGCAGGAATGCAACAATTCTCCAGGGAGTTGTTGTTGTCTGTGGTTTTCTGTGAGTGATTTCCCAAGTCGAGCTGCCTTGATGCGCTCTACCTCTCGCTCGAAGACGAATATATTTTGCAGTGCGTCTTCCTTGTTATTATTTAAATCACAGAGACTTGCCGTCTGGCCCTTAGGCCACCGACTAAGGAAGCAATACAGCAAGCGCAATGCAGAGAGCTATGTTCCAAGTTTCCTTAGTCCATGGTTCATTGTTTAGTCAATATGGCTTTTATACGCTGTTCCAATTACAATGTCCCATTAAAATTGACAATATAATAAATAAATAATATAATAACAATTGAATATAATATTCGCAATAAATTCAAATGGCGAATTATTACTTTAAATAAATACTGGTTACGTGAAACGTGCAGAGTACGTCCGTTTAGAAGTAATTATGGAATGGAATGATTGGAAATCAGTAACGGTTGTAGTGTAAGATGTCTCGCCTATGTTGACAGATGACCTCAAAGAACTACCGGCAGTGGATACGCAGAACAGAGGGTCACATAATATTATGACAGGAAACATTAGGTAAGACCTATATCCAGCAGTGTAGTGATACAAGGTGATGATGACGGTAATTATGATGGACAAAAAAGCATGGAGTGAGTTACATAGAAAATTAAAAATACGTAAAAGCTTTTGAAAATTATTGCGGCTTTTCTCGTTCACGTGAACGAAGATACGGACAAAAAAAATAAGTATTTATTCTGAAAACCGAATGTTTTTGATATTAAATATATTTGCGTGACTAATGTCAATACATTATTCGCATAAATATCATTCATTATATCCCTATGATCTGTATCCCTCGTCAAATATAATTTGAATTTGCAACGCAACTTAAAATTCATATGAAACCAAATGTACCAAAAAAAACTTATTCAAATATCGAAATGTATAATATGAGCAGAACTTAAAAATATTAAAATATATTTTATACATATTATAATTTATAAAGAGAGCGGTTATTTCTAACCTTTAAAATAATCATAAAAGTTCAGTCGTGACAGTGATTTGACTTCGGAATCCATTCAATCCGAAGCCTTTGCTATTATGGATAATTTACTCGAACAAAAATCAAAGGAAATATAAATGAAAGACTACGACGATTTCGATAAATGGAAAACTTCTGAAGGCGTCAAATCGATATCTAAATCAGTGTCTTTAATATATGCCCAGTATTTATTATGTATAAAGAAGCCAAGTAGTTGTATGTTGTATACCATATACCAGATTATTGCCATTTTAAAACAAGAAATACAAGTATTTACAGTTTAAATTAAATAGACACTTTTTAAATGCTGATCAAATTTATACTCAAATCGAACTAAAATAGCAACATATAAACTATCTTATATATGTTATCTGCTGACCTCACTCACACGCAGGAACACAACTCCTAGGGAATTGTTACTTGTCTGCGGTTTTTTGTGACGTGGAGGTACTTCGCCAGACTTTTGCTTTGATGTGCCCTAATTCTCTTAAAACATCCAGACCAAGACAAATATATATGTCCATACGCACAAATGTTTGTCGTGTGTGAGATTTCAACCCACGAGCGTTAGTGTCAAAGTACGAGTAGCGTTACTAACAACTGCGCCACCGAGTTTGTTAAAAAAAAATAATGGGTCATCTATTATATCTAATCCTTGGAAACCTCTGTCAGCTTATTCTTCGACATCAAAACAGTACTCGCTGCCAAAAGCACCTTTATCTAAAATATTCTAAAATTTCGTCTTCCTTACGAGCTTGAACTCCCCGTTGTACTCAGGATTGTAGTCCACTCTCTAGCTTCGATTGGGAGTTCATTAGAAACTTCCTCGATTCGCTCCGATGTTATCTCTAAACTCATTCGTTGAACTCGTAGTTTAAGCTAGAACTCTTAGTTACGCCCGAGATTCAATATGGCGCCCGTGACGAAAGACACTGCATTAATCCTTTGGTAAAAATCTACAATTGAGAATGAATAAAAAAATGTAGATTCAATATGTTTTGATAATAACACATTTTTTTTCGTAGTTTTGTTTTCGAATTTTATTTGAGACGACCTCAGATTCGTTCTAATTGTATTGTCATCATCAAAACTTTTCAATAAAAACCCAGGCACACACATATCAAAGAGCAATTATAATGAAGTAAATGTATGTTCTCCGAAGATATGTTTACTTGACTGAAAGTATTGAATATGTTAGGAACTTAGTTACCCGATATTTTTCCTCCTTGTTAGGTGATAGTAAGTTACAGGTTGTGCTCACATTGCTGAACTTTAACTTTTCAAATTTATGTACCAACTTCTATATCAATACGGGTGATATAACTTACGTTGTAAAGTATTTGACACATTGGCAGCTATATTCATGAGATATGTTCATAAAATCCGGCTAAAATGACTTTTTTTTTAATTCAAACATAGTTAATACTTAGATTGTACTAAAAGTTTATGGTTGTTGATAAATAATACTAGATGTTCGAGTTACGATATATTTATTGTTTATCAAAGTATATTAGTTTATGTTTGAAACAAAATAGAAGTAGTAAGGAAGGATCATCAGTTCTACATTTAAACCCGTCAAATACGCTTCCTTTACCTAAGCGGAATGTGCATTTTTGTGGCGAAGAACGACATTGTTTACGTAACCTAAAAAAGAAGCAACCAATCTCTTACCAATGCTTCGACTATTCTTAAATTTCATTGGCATAACGACCCATTCTGCAATGAAGAAACGTAGTTAACTCAATTCACGGCTATGGTTTGGGGGTAAAGTAGACCGCGCAGCTCTTAGTGCGCGTATCAACATCGCGGCAAGTTTCGGATATCGGTTAAAATATTCTCCCACCGGTCAGTAGCCTCGAATCGCTGAAATATTTAGGCGCTAAAACACATCTTTTTTTCGAGAGCCGAATACATCTATTTGTGTCACCCATCATAATACTGTCAATCTGATTGACCTCTGTCAATCTCTGCTATCATTCGGTCGTTGTTCAATCTTCACGTGCATAGTCATGGAGATGATAATGTCTGCTTCTAAACTCACTGAACCATGCACCTGCAAAGCTACGAGATTCAAATATCTAGCAACTGTCTGACTTAAACCACAGAAAAAAAATGTAAAATAGTGTGAAAATTTTCTCGAGTTAAATTGATTGTAATTTCAATACACCACTTTCAAAACTAAAATGAGAAATGAATATCAATCTCGCAAATGTAAAATGAATCCCATTTTCAATTTTGTAATTGGTTTTCTATTTCTTTTTCTATAAGTAGCCAAATCCAGAAACTTTCAGTATGCCCCACGTATAAGCTGTGTATATTATTAAATGGTTTTTATTAAATATAACTTATATTACTGTAAGGATTAATTAACATTAATAAATCAACGAGTACATTGTTTGTGGATCACTCTTTTAATGCTAGGTCGGCAATCATCCATAATCGGGTCGAAATATAACGAACGTATTTAAAAAAAAAATATTTCAACAAAAAGCAAACCACTCTTATTTGTTATTCTCATCAATGAAATGCCAACAAATAATTGCTTAGTAAATGAACAGCACGCTTTTCATAAAAGTGATATTTGAACTACAAGTACGGATTTT
The DNA here is from genome assembly GCA_947507595.1 of Pyralis farinalis. Lineage (NCBI taxonomy): Eukaryota > Metazoa > Arthropoda > Insecta > Lepidoptera > Pyralidae > Pyralis > Pyralis farinalis. The sequence goes on along the minus strand of OX382269.1, from coordinate 10,975,758 downwards.
TCACTGGACTTTCAACTATGAATTTAGCCGTTTAGAAGAAGAATATAATAAGTGACGATTAGTTCTCGTGAACGACTAATAATAATTAGTTAATATGTTCGGCGCAATTTTACGAAAGTCACATTTATAGACAATTTGCTTTCAACAACTTTGGTGTCTGAAGCACACAAAGTAGTAATAAGACTAGCATAGTAAATTTGAATGAATGAGCAGTGGGCTATAGTGGATAAGGAACCGGCCTATTGAGCAACAGGTCTCCGGTTCGAATCTTGGCGGAGGCATGTAGCACTAATTCGTGTTTTGGGATTTATGTACATATTTATCACTTGCTGGGCGGTGAAGGTGAACATTGTGAGGAAACCACGCCCAAGAAATTATGTTTCGAAAGACGTGTGACCTAAGAAAGATCTGCTTTTCCTCTGGGTTGTGGAGGTCTGACGGCAGCCTAAGAATTTGGCGAAGACACTGATTTTTACATGGAGCGCCATGTAAAAATCAGTGTCTTCGCCAAATTCTTAGGCTTAGGTAGCCGACCCCGCCAATCCTAATGGATTATTAAACGGGATAACGCGAAGAAGAAGAATAGTAAGTTTTAATGAATTTTCACTTTTTTTCTATAATGATGAAACAAAAATGACATCCCGAACAAATTTTATATTTTATATCCGAAAAATGATAAAGCATGAACTAAACATGTCACTTCAGAACGTTAAAATTAGAAGTAGGAGTAGTTATGTACCTACCTACATATGAACGGAGTTTCACTCGAATATTTTTGGACTAACTGGAGAAACGCAATGATTCGAATACAATCAATGTTCTGAGGACCTTTTTACCTCGTCCTTCCTTCTCCCTTCCTCCTCCGGAACACTCACGCTGGACTTGAATCATATCCACACAGCGTTGGGTTGCTTACCTTCGGCACTAAGAAGTTCGGCGACTTATATCTTTTGTCGGACATTCAAAATTCGCTTCCGGCGCATGTAGATGTGATGTGATGTCCTATAATCCTGGGTCGTTCAGACGACGAGACGAGGTGTTAAGAGGCACTTTAGCGGGCCGTCAAGGGGGGGGGGGGGGGGACAGGCAGTAGCCAGTGGAGTGTTAATCACTGTGATAGCTGTTCTCTCATCTGGTTCTCATTGACGTTTTGCATCAGGTGCAATGAAGACATTTTGGCAGGCCACGTTAAAAAATAAAATAAAGTATTTTTATTTCAGGACAAAGCAAACTACGAGCATAGCATATAAAACGCTCAAAACTTCGTTTCTTGTTCAGTTTTCTAAAGCTATGTTAGCGAATATCTTGCATTGGAAGAAATCCTTTGCAGGTAGTGTTTGACCCGAATATTATGTTCAACGGAGTCATACTTCCAATTGAATGTTATATTTGCATAAAACACAACGAACCGAATGCAAAGGCTTACTATGTATGAGTAAATACGTATTATTTACACCGCTCTCAAAAGTTGTGGATTAGTCTTTTAAAGCTATAGTTCATAAATCTGCCAGTGGAAGGAGTACTTTTTGAAAGGAGTTTCATACGAATATCATGTAAAACGGAGTTGTCCTGACATGAGAATGTAATATCAGCAAAGAAACGCGACGTATCGAATATAAACTATTTTATTAGCTGCATCAAGTACACGGGAGTTTCAATATTACATACATGTAGCTCAGATGTTTTGAATGTTATTTAATATAATAGCAATTCCCGTCGAGTTTACAGAGTCATCATATATTTGAAGTATTTTTATATCTCGATGTAAAATTATATCTGAATGTAAATAGAGGGTTGTTGTGTTCCTGCGTGTGAGTGAGGTCACCAGTAAGTTCCTAAGGAGTTGCTGTGTAAGCAGCAGAAGAAGCATCCCGCGAGTGATATTTAATGTATTACAAGCGTTGATAGGCTACGGTAACCACTTTAAATCAGGTGGGCCGTAGACAAATATGCCCCCCGCGATGTATATAAAAAAAATGTCACTCTTATGATAAATTGTAGGAACTTCTCAAAAATGAACTATAAGTCCATTTACTTTTGACTTGCCTTTATGGCCTTTGGTAATACAACATCCTTATTTAGTTTTTCATTTATTATTTCTTTTCCAATTTATACACACTCACTCTAAAATGCGAAAGTGACCCAGACCAAATTGGTAATGTTTTATCAGAAGGCGACGTCAAGACTGGCCTTTCTCGGCTCCTACATCCTTACTTATTTGCATAGTTTATCTGTTTAGTAATTCTTTCTACATGACCAAACTAACGGAGCTGCCTCTTCTTATTTTAATACTAATACTCTTTCTCAAACCAACTCTACTTCTTACAACATGAAAGAGCTATGAATATTAAAAATGCGAGTGAGGTATGTAAGGATCAAATCTTGTTGCACTCGGTGCTCTCTGCTTACTCCGCTAGGGACTTGATGTGAAAAGATAGATAGATATTCAATCTAATAGTAGATGCAATCAATATTGGCTTTTCAACACATTCGCAATCGGTTGTCAGTCAATCAGTAAGCTTTACCTTTTACATACCGATAGCTTCCATCTGCTGGTTCAATTAAAGTACATAAATATTCATGCATTTTATTTATCCAATTCCAGCTATAACTGAGTTTGTTGGACGAAAGGAATTTTTAATTTGTTCCCAGTGTTATAGTTCGAATTGCTTTCCTCAGCTTCGCTACGTCTCGGTAGGAAGTCCTAAGAACAACAGTCTTGAAATGTTTTAAATTATATTTCAAGCTCAGTTTAGTTAAACGGCAACCACATTTTGGGTATAATTTATGGAAAATAATGTGTAGATAACAACAGTAGCGCTCATCCAAGAATCTTTAATCCATATTGTAAGATTTGCATGGCCTGTCGTTACTACTAAAAATGTACAGCTGCGTGCATGTCAGATTTTACACTTTGACGTATGTACAGATCTTATGCCTTACGTCATGCAACTCTTAGCTGTATGTGTGTGTATATTATTTATTAAAATTTGAAGAATCGCGACTTTAGTCACTTCCAATTGTTATTTATATATTATGTGTGCATGAACATGTATGTTTGTCTTAGTCTGGATTTTTTAAGGGAGCTAGTGCGCATCAAAGCACCCCGTCTGGGGAAGTGCCTCCGCCTCATAGAAAACCGCAGCCAAATAACAACTCCCTAGAGGGTTGTTGTGTTCCTGCATATGAGTGAGGTCACCAGTAAGTTCCTAAGGAGTTGCTGTGTAAGCAGCAGAAGAAGCATCGCGCGAGTGATATTTAATGTATTACAAGCGTTGATAGGCTACGGTAACCACTTTACAACAGGTGGTTTACATCATGTGTGCATTAATTTTGGTGTGCTCAACCGAGCGAAGAATTACAGTTCGAGGAGACTCGTAACTCAGTTCAAAGATACACATCATACGGTACTGAACAAGGCACTGAACAAGGCACTGAACATTTAAGGCTTTGCCTGCATGTAATTTAGTTTCGAATTTGACAACCCTGACTAATTAAGATGTAAAATGTAGTCTAAATGTGGACAATGGATATTACGAGTCTAAAAACCATTAGAATCAGTTCTGTAGTTTTATTGTGATGCTCTCACAATAAAAAGGTAGATGGTAATTTTAAAATCACTGTTTCAGCTTCTGTTTCGAATCCATCGAAGAGTCCAGCTGGTACACTTAAAAAAAATACTGCATCCTCATTTCATTAACAGAATATTGGCTATACAAAAGCGAAACCTTATTTGGAATTTATAATTACAAAACAGTTGCTTTAATATAGTGTCTTTGATTAGAGGTGGTTCAATGATTAAAGCCATAGAACGTAAGGATATTATTATCTCTGTTGAATGTACTATTGACATGTCACGTGCTGAATTAGATAACTACACAATTATTTGTATATACAGTTCTCCTAGCGGTGACTTTACACAATTTGAGCAGGTAATGGAAAAGTTTGTATAGGCAAAAAATACATAATAGTCTGTGGTGATTTCAATGTAAACATACTAGTTAATACACAAGCAACTCTTAGATTTTTAAGTATATTTAAATTATTGATTTGGTAGTATATCAATGTTCGAATAACACAGATTTAAAAAATCGGCCAAGTGCGAGTCGGACTCGCGCATGAAGGGTTCCGTACCATTATCTATAAAAACGGCAAAAAATCACGTTTGTTGTATGGGAGCCCCCTTAAATATTTATTTTATTCTATTTTTTAGTATTTGTTGTTATAGCGGCAACAGAAATACATCATCTGTGAAAATTTCAACTGTCTAACTATCACGGTTCTTGAGATACAGCCTAGTGACAGACGGACGGACGGACGGACGGACGGACGGACGGACGGACAGCGGAGCCTCAGTAATAGGGTTCCGTTTTACCCTTTGGGTACGGAACCCTAAAAATGATCTATTGTAAAGATCACTGACCATAAACAAACTTATTAAGCATTATAATATATTAGTTTGTCATTATTGGATTACTCTGTTGAAAATCCTGAACTGCTGTACTCAAATTGTTTCATGTTACATCCAGTGGGTACCAAAAAATATTCAGTAATAAAAAAGATACATTTAAGTTTAATTATTAGACAACTACATGTCCATTAATAAGTGGAACTATTTGAATTATATGAGGAAAAGACTTATAGATTTCATCCAGACTTTGTAAAATATCTTTCAAGTTATTCCAAAATATTTAAAACTGTTTGCAAAGTTACAAAATCTATGTATATTAAGAAAAAAATAAGCAGTCGGCTAATAAAACAAAGGCTGTATTGTTAAAAAAGAATCAGGTAAAAATCTATTAAACACAATAATCAAACTGTAACAACTGTTAAACAAGTAGCAAATCTATTTGATGACTGCTTCGAAGATCATTGGGGAATGTGTATAAAGTCTCGTTTCCTAATCCATTAGGATCGGCAGGGTCCACTAACTTACTGTATGGATTGGCGAACATTTTTTACATGGAGCGACTGCTGTCAGACCTCTGCAACCCGGGAACTTTGCAAACAGGAAAAGGAAGGCCTTTCTTAGGTTGCGTCACACTCTCACGTCTTTGGAAAGATAATTTTTTGAACTTGTGAGCTTCCTCACGATGTTTTACATCACGAATTTAGTGATACACATGCCCACTCTAGGATTCGAACCGGAGACCAGTTAGTCAATAGAGACGATTTTGACAAGCTGGGTGACGCCGTGGTGAGACATACGACATTGACACTAACGCTCGTGGGTTCAATTCCCACACTAGACAAACATTTGTATGCGTGAACATATCTGTTTGTCTTGGTCTGGGTATTTTCAAGAGAGGCAGCATAATAGCAGATCGTTTGAGGAAGTACCTCCACCTCCTAGAAAATCACAACTATATAACAACTCCGTAGAGGGTAGTTGTATTCCTGCGTGAGAATGAGGTCACCAGTAAACTCCTAATGAGTTGCTGTGTTCGCAGCAGAGGTGGCATCGGGCGAATGATACTTAATATATTACAAGCGTTCATAGGCTACGGTAACTGGATTACATCAGGTGGGCCGTATGCTTGTATGCCTCCCGACGTATAAAAAAAACGTTTCTTTATCCACTGCATAGAGTGCAGTGCACTGCAGTGCTCTTATCTACATTAACAGTAGAGAGATATAAATCTACAGTAGGTTAACTAGTATACAAAACGGCCGTGATGTGCTGCAAAGAGCTGTGCCCTACATAGTCGTACACACAGAATCGTATAGTGGTGTGCAATTATATGAGCATGACGATTTCAAACATTTCTTAGCAGTTGCGCTACTGCTTACGTATCTCTACTGTCGAGTTAAACAATGCTCTGACAGGGATGCAGTAATTTTTAAGGAATATACACGATAACAAATGCTTCTACAATTTTGCAGACTATTTTCAGTTGAATTTGTATTAATAGGTAACCTATCTTAATTTCGAAAATTTTCTGTTCAAATTTCAATTGTTCGAAAACGGTATGACGATGTTTTTAATGCCAGATAGTCTTTATAGATATTTTGTGTTTTTAGAAACTCAATTTACGTATGGAAACAACGAAACGAAAGTTAATAATAATAATAAAATAAACGAAAGTTTTCTATAAAAACCATTGTCCGATTATCAAAACATGTAATTTTCCTTTGATATATGTATTATTTGTAATAATTATAATTTCTAGACATTGCTACGTTAGGTTAAGTTAAACTTGTGACCATTAAAAGCCAAACGAGCGAAGCGAGCGATGCTCAATCTCTTTTGAACTACATATCATGTTTGAATTTTTATCATATGTTAATGAATAAATAAAATAAATATTCCTGAACAAACTACACAGCGCCAACTAGCCCCAAAGTAAGCGAAGCTTGTATTATGGGTACTAATAAACATACGTAAATACATTTTTTTTGTAAATACATACTTATTAAATTACCCAGACCAATACAAACAGACATGTTCATGCACACAAATATTTGACCTGTGTGGGAATCGAACCCACAAGTGTTGGTGTCAAAGTAGCGTAACAGCGTATTTCATCGCTGCGCCATCGAGCTCGTCTAAAATATAAACATTATATAATAACCTTCTATGTGATCAAATCAAACAAAATTGAAAGCGAACATTTTTCTGGAAACTAAAACATCTAGCCATAATAGCTGCGGTTAAACGTTGAGTTAGAATTCAAAACATATATAACATTCGAGATTGGAACTGGAGAGCTCGATGGCGTCGTTGCGCGTATCATCTTAACCGAACACACAGGTTAAGCAACGTCGACGGCAGCCTGTGTATGGATGGGTTTATCTATCTCGAGTTTCTCCGTGCTACGGAGGGCAAGTTAAGCTGTCGGTCCCAGCTATTGTCGATAGATGACAGTCGTTTACCTAAGTCAGTGGCGTTCGGGCGGTTTGTAAATACTGGCCTCCGCCAATCCGCATTTGAGCAGCGTGGTGGAGTATGGTCTAAATCCCTTCGGTTGAAGGGAGACCCGTATCCCTGCAGTGTGATGAGTAAGGATTAATATGATGATAGCATTCGAAATAAATAAAAATCGTAAATCGGAATTTCATCAACCTGTCAATTGTATTTTCAGTCAAATGAAAATATGGAAAATAAAAAGAGGCACGGTTTCGGTATATTAAAATTCGTACAAAACATTTCGCCTTTATGATACATTCCAATTTCATATTTTTTTATATAACGTCGGAAGGCAACGAGAATATGGACCACATGATGTAAAGTTGTTACCGTAGACTATGAATACTATTAATGCCGGAAGTATCTTGATGCGAGTAACTCTTTAGGAGTTTATTGGTAACTTAACTCGCATGACCAACAATCCTTCCAGGAGTTGTTATTTCGCTACAGTACCTGTGAGGTAGACGTAATTTCCCAATGGGGCTGCTTTGATACACCCTGCATATTTAAACACTCAGATCAAGATAAATAGACAAGTTCACGCATACAAACGTTTATCCTATGTGGGAATCGAACACACGAGCCTTGGTGTTAAGTTGTCATTGCTAACTACTCCACGCTCGTCTTGAATAGCTACTATGTATGATTTTCCCATGATTCGCCGTTTTTATTTATTTTGTTGAATGTTTTTGTATGTTGCGTGTTTTAAGTTAAGACATCTTGACCTGCACGTGGTACATACTGCCAACTAGGGACAACTATGCCAAATAGGGGGAAAGAGAGCACCCTACTACAGCGTTATACAAAATTGACACGTTTGGAGAAGTACCACAGCTTCTGCAGGGTTATTATGTTTCTGTTGTGTTCCTGCGAATGAGTGAGAGTACCATTTTGCTCCAGAGTTGGCATGGCATAGCTTGTTCACTATAACGAGGCTCTGGCAAACGAGAGGTACGGAGTATCGAAGCCGCCTAACTGGGCAGTATCTCCTCACAAAAAATAACGTAAAAGATAGTAAGGGAACAAACAAAAAGGTATGTCATTAATAATTAAGGAAGGTATGCAAGGATTGTATGGCATTTGGAGTTATACATACATACATTATTAATAATTACTTATTATTTTAAACTAATGTAACATACTTTTTAATTTGTTTTCTTACACTACTACTATAATCGAAGATTTTATTTTACATTATATATTGGATAACATAAAACTTTCAAGTTTAAAATTAAATTTAATATTTTTGTGTGTGTATATTATTTTATTGTATTAGTGTTGGAAGTCAATAAGGAGGAGGAGTTACTACATAGTATATGATGATGCCTTGTATAAGTCTCGATCAGGACCATGTACTTACAAATTTCATGCATAAGTATGAATACAATGGGACCACACGGGCCCGTATTTTCGAAATCAAAAGTGACAAAAAAGTGTTTGGCGCCGAGACTAAGATATTGCAAAATTAATTGAATATTCAAAATATTAAAGATATTGCATCTAATTGTAAGTTGTGCCAAATAATTATATTATAACAGCAGAATGTTTTGTGTCCAATAATGAAATAAAATTACGCACCAACAGGGCAACAGACAAAGCCTTTGGGCGGTGGTCTAAGTATGACAATGGACAGCAGATGTTTTGTATAAGATTGCTACAAAACGTCCAATAAAATTTACAGTACATCAAAAATTTCTATTATATATATTTCTATTATTAACATGACAAATTTTGATGTTAGAAGAAATTATTTAACTGAGAAGAAATCGTTTGCGATATATAAAAATGCTACTCATAATCCTATCGTCTTATATGGATTGACGATTAGTCATCAGAATCTCTAAGAAATACAAATAAGCGCCAACAGATGTAATTTCACGTGATGCAAACGATTGTTATGATTATCGATATGTTTATCTGCAATTTCAATTGATGTGCTTTTTACTTTTACGTTTTAATTCAATTTATTTTCAAATAAATTCTTGAATTATTTGCATTATTGCACACACATGCATGAAGATTGTGAGAATAAACCAATTAAGAAAAAAAAAAAAAGTAAATAATTATATTAAAAGCGACAACAGTGTGCTGAGCCAACGTGCAAAAGATTATAGGATAGGAAAAACAAAAGGTATATCTGAAGTAAATAGCTGCAATGCACCGGTTGCCAGATAGTTAGCCACAAAATGTATCAAACGCTCGTCGTTTTTCACTTGTACCACGCCTAAAGTTTTGCCTTTTGCCGCGAAATACATTTTAATTGTTTTACACAAACGGTACTGGGTGGAACGAGCTCAATAAAAGCTTATTATAAGTTACAGCCTTTGTCTTGGTATAGTTAACGTTTGTTATAACGCGGGAAATGTGTTTAAGACGTATTTATTGCTCCAATTTTATATATTTCCTAGAACACTACCCATAGTTTAAGAAAATAAAATAAAGTTTGTTTCCAGATTGCAGAATGTACTAGTTTAATCAAGTATTGATAACTATTTCTTAATGTGTTATTAAAATTTGAATCTTTGCAGTTTATATACAGTTATAGGTATATATTTATTTTATTGTTTTACAGTACATTTTAAAATTATTATTAGTCGGTTAAACGCCTCAATTATTATTATTATTTATCCAAATCGTTTCTAAAAGTAAATAGTGTACAAATTTTATACAAAAACTGAAATATGTGAATAGGTATTGGTTTCGGTTGACAATTACACAACTTTCTTTCTATTTTTTAGGGTTTGAATTGGTCATGAAAGTATGTAAAATGAACCGTTCCTATGTAGACGCTATATCGGTAGAGATGGCATTCGCTTTGTAATAACCCAATGACGATGTGGACTTGATTTTATATGAGAGTTGCAAGTAGCAATCTGGGAAAAGGAAATATGATCGTCTAGTTTACCTCTTAATTACGAATTTGAAATATGAATACGCAAGACTGAAACACTAAAAGCTGGCCGTTCAATTTCTATAGTTAGTATGAATGTAGACTCTGCATCATGACGTCAGTGGATATCAGAAGAGAATTCCTTAGTATGGGAACTCAGAACCCTTTAAAGACCAAAATGATGTATTTTAGGATATCATCCAGTGAGCCTCGATTCTGTGCAATAACTTCACTATGTGTTGTGGCCAATATTATAAGTACTCCTATCGAACGTTCGTTAAAGTCATCGCGGTCAATATAATAACTTTTATTATTATATTGATCACGGGGTGAAGCAGGAGTCTGAATGCACTTGCACATATATTTCTTTGGTTTCACGTGATCACGTGTTGATCATCTTTGTAAGATAATCGTGGGAAAACGTTTACAAGGGAGGCGGCTTCCACGTATTTGTTTACTCAATTGTTTGGTCAAATAACCGATTCTGAACTCGTAGGCGCTTATCGTTTGGGTTACGAAAACCGGGCTGTGTGACACTCTATTTCCTCGTACAGGCAGTCAGGAGTGCGGGCTCCTGACCGGGTCTGTTAGGCATGCACTTATTAAAATCGTATGGTACTCTGGAACAATACTATAAACTATAGGTACTCTGCCGCCACTATATAAAAGCGCGTATAAATGGTTCCCCTGGCTTTCACAAGTTCGCCACTCATAAGCACCAACCCAAAAATGCCCTTCGCCTCAGCGAGACTGTATGAATGCGGTCATCCACCCTCGCCTACTCAGACGTACCTTGCAAGACAAAATTTAACTTTGCCACTATGCCACAGATTTAGGCATAGGCGTATGTTATTTACTTTACACGCGATCGCGTTCACCACCTGCTGGAGAAAGACACGGTAATACATCCTGAAGCACAAAATTATTAAACCTTAACATAGATACACGTAGATCTAATTAGCGCCTATTCTTAATACAATGTTGAAGACGCAGCTATTCTCCAGAATCACTGCTCGAAATTCGTCATTAATTTCAGTCGTTCCAAAACCGTCGCAACAGCGGTAAAATCGAATCAAGGAATTAATTTTTAGAACTCATCTGTCACAGGTTAGCGCACTAGGCTAAGCTGTGGTCTGGCGCGCGTCGACACGCTGTCCGCTGGCCCTGCGCGTCGCCACGCTGTCTGTAGACTCTCCCTGGCGGCTGCGTCGACCCTGCGTACACTAGTATCAGTGGAGCGTCGCGCTCTACACTCCCGGATCGCAATTAGCACCTTAAATCACTTGTTGAATTAAGTATTACCAACACTAATTTGTTTACAAAATATAAATGGTAAATTTGAAATATCTCGCGCCTTCCGTTCGCCCGGTATACGTCGCGCTCCCAGGACGAATGTCCAACCAACCCCGCGCGCAATACTCGCATCGGCCTCTCTGCATTTTTTTCCGAGAGGCAACAAAAAATTAACGCGTCCCACGCTCGCCATCACCCCAAACATGTGCATTGTTAACCTTCAAAAAAAAAACCCCCGTTCATGCTCCATTACAGACAATGGATCTCCTGCCTCATTGTCTTTAACATCTTAGAAGTCACTATTCATCAATTTCAGACATTTGCCGCGCCCAGCCATAAACAAGTTTATGGCTCCCGCGCTATGGGATACCCGTTTTAGGGTTCCTCCCTGCTCTACACGAACCCTTACGAGCTACTAATCAATATTTCTAGCATGCAAATACATATATACACCACACAAGCATATAAGCACACGTCATGCCCTTCCGCGATAGAGGTCAATGGAATTCTCGGTATAAGATAGGCCCATACAAAGAAACAACCCCTCGGTGAAATCGTACACCACACAACAATCGCTATATCCTCATAGGTAGGTCCACATAGATATGGCCTACGTTGTACCATTACAGCTTGTATGTTTTTTAAGAGAGGTAGGGCGCATCAAAGCAGTCCGTCTGGGGAAGTACCTCCACCTCACAGAAAACAGCAGCCAAATAACAACTCCCTAGTGGGTTGTTGTGTTCCTGTGTGTTAGTGAGGTCACCAGTAAGCTCGTAAGGAGTTGTTGTGTAAGCAGCAGAGGAGGCATCGCGCTAGTGATATACGTTACAACAGTTAATAGGCTACGGCAACTGCTTTACATCAGGTGGACCGTATCCTTGTAAGCCTCCCGACGTTGTATATATATAAAAAAAAAATTGCTATAATGTTTACATTCTTCTTTCTTTGGTTTTCTATCTTTGGTTGTCACTCGAGTCACGTGGGGGAAAATGGTATAATATATTATTATCTATGTATATTTGTACTCCCAGTAGGCATTATTATTACTATTACATTACCCAAAAGACTTGCTTTCCTCCTTCCCACGACCCGCCATATCTTACAATATAAATGGGACTCAGAATGGGTCCGATGATTTTCCCTGAACCCACTACATCGGGTGAGTTTCTCGAGGGACCGGTTCTTCAAGTGGACACAATAACGCTATTAAGACGTTGAGGAAACCTTTTCTCTAAATACCGAAAAGACCCTGTATTCAGTTTGATTTGTTAGTGTGTGACTAACAGATCGTCTTTTGATTTTACAAATAGTTCTTGATTTATTTGCATTATTGCACACACATGCATGTAGGTTGTGATAATAAACCAAATAAGAAAAAAAAAGTAATTAATTATATTAAAAGCGACAACTTTGTACATGCTAAAGATTTGTAACTGTATATGTTAAGTATATTTGTACAATAAAGAGATTACAACAACAACAAAGATCTATGCGCTCCTTGGGTATTTCTAATTGTTTCTTAATGCATTCCGACCGATTATCTAAATAATTTGTTATTATCTAGATCCAGCTGATTTGTTCTATGTCAAACATTCAGACACTGTGTTTTTTATACCACTAAGGTGGCAATCAAGCATACGACCTGCCTGTAAACAGTCGCCGTAGCATAATTATTGATATTAACGCCATAGAAAAGAGCAGCAATATCCAAGTGGAGAATCAGTTCATTAATCAGCTGTTTCCAGGTTCGAACTCTGATAATATTGGCAATTACCTACCACTAAATTCGTCCGATTTATATATTTATTCACCTTTACTTTTTTTTTTTTATTGGCTCAGCATAGTGGCTCCTCTTCGCCTGTAAGGGGAGCCCAAATTGCAGCGGCAACTGACAAAGGACTACGGTGTCCTGTCAGTTGACGCTACCATGCTGGCCCGCAAGGTGCTTCTTCACGCTTTTTTTCATCTGTTGGAAGGTGAAAACATCGTGAGGAAACCCGCAAGTCCAAGAGAATATATTTCCAAAGTGATGTGAACATGTGACCTAATAGAGGTTTCGCTCTTGGTTTGTGATTGTGGAGGTCTGACGGCTACATGTCAGAGTCAGTATCTTCGTCAGGGTCTTATGCTTAGCCAGCGTACCTCGCCAATCCGATTCTAAAGCGGTATAACGCTAGAAAGAAGACAGAACATGATAGAAACTGGTACAGTGTATGGTCAACGGCATCAGCATTGTTTACGTGCTATATGTATAGGTCCAAAAATTAGGTGGAAAAAGTTATAATTAAAGAGAATTACAGTAAACCTTTATGTTAAACCTTTTTATCTATCTATAACTTCACGCCAAATCCCTTACGGGGTAGGCAGCGAGAACCGAGCGCCACATTACTCGATCCTTTCATACCTCACTCGCTTCTTTAACATTCATTGCTCTTTTCATGCACGCTCGCCGGTTTCTAGGGCTCCTGACATCACCTTCTGAGAGAACACGACCTTTATGTTAAATCTGACTAATATTAGCGTTTTACATTTAATAAAAACCTTTAAATAAAAACGCGAAGCCGATATTTTATTTTATAACTTTTAGTTTGTCATACTCGTAATATCTTCAATAAATCTTCAACGACATTACAAGGATGATCAAATAACTTCACTAATGAAAGCAAAATATTAAACGATGAACAAAATAAACCCTGTAATCTGACTAATATTAGCGTTTTAAATTTTATAAAAACCTTTAAATAAAAACGTGAAGCCTATATTTTATTTTATAACTTATAGTTTGTCATAATATCTTCAATAAATCTTCAACCACATTACAAGGATGATCAAATTACTTCACTAATGAAAGCAAAATATTGAACGATGAACAAAATAAAACTTGTAATGAAATCTTCAACGACATTACAAGGATGATCAAATTACTTCACTAATGAAAGCAAAACATTGAACGATGATCAAAATAAACCTTGTAATGAACAAAATAAACCTTGTAATCTGACTAATATTAGCGTTTTAAATTTAATAAAAACCTTTAAATAAAAACGCGAAGCCGATATTTTATTTTATAACTTTTAGTTTGTCATAATATCTTCAATAAATCTTCAACGACATTACAAGGATGATCAAATTACTTCACTAATGAAAGCAAAATATTGAACGATGAACAAAATAAACCTTGTAATGAAGCTGTTGAGCCCGGAGGTCGAATGGTTAGCAATGGCGACTTTAACACCGAAGCGCGTGAGGTCGATTCCTACGTAGGACAAATATTTGTTTATATGAACATGTCTTTTAAACATGTATGATAGAGACATTATTATTTCAAACCAATTATTTTAAAAACTTCTTTCGAACTCGCGTCGTTATACATATTTCTTTCGTGTTTATTATCAAATTACAATATGGAATGGGGTGTTAAAGAAAATAGGTAGTGATTGCCTTGCACAAAGTGGGTATGGAACGGTCGGTCATATTCAATATAATTCAAAGGCTTGGTACCAGCCTTGGTAACACTTCCTCTGTTGAAGACCATAAAAGACGGGGCGACCGCGTGCTGTAAAGGCTATTAATGCTGTTCAAGCTCAAATTCGCCGAAACCCCATTAGGAAACAAAAAATCTTATCGCGAAAAATGAAGATTCCCGCTAGGACTCTGTCGCGTATAATAACACAAGACCTGAAGCTCAGCGTTTATCGTCGAAATACAGGACATGTCCTAAATCAATCCCTACAGTTGAATAGAGTGCATCAATTAAAGCAATACACTTTTTAAAAATGTACCGTGGACTTTCCAACAGGACTTTGCACCTGGTCACAAGGCACAAACTAACCAAGCCTGGCTCGAAACCAACGTTCTGGACTTTATAAAAGTTGAAGACTGGCCCAAATCGTAAATGCACAGATTTTAACCCATTAGACTACATTATTGTCCGTTTTAGAGGACATGGGCTGCTCTTAACGACATGCCGACATTGTGTCTCTTAAGAAATCTCTGGAGCAAGCAGTGGCTAAATTTCCCATGGAAACAGTGCGTAAATCCGTAGATTCGTACACCGTACGCCATGCAGATTAAAGGTCAGTATTAAAGCCAAAGGTGGCCATTTCCAATAGAATCAATCTTTTTTGTTGAGACTTACTACACATAAGTTTTATTAAGATTACAAACAAGCATTTGGCTTGCGTGATGGTAAGTAGTTATATACTACTTGACGGCATATAAAGCCATCTTATACTCACCAAAACATAGTTTTTTATATTCTAAATATCTCAACGATTCAAGCCTGCCAACCAATCGGAGGATATTTTAACCAATGACGATAAGTGACGCAATGTTGATCTGTGAACTAACCAATAAGAGCAGCGGATTTTAGTTCATCCTTCGCCCTGTATTGGTGAGTTGGGTTACAAAGCAAATTAATTTCATTTCGGTTTTCCATTTGATTTCTTTTTCATGGTAGTTACTGTAGCCTTTATATTTGTGGTTACACGTTTATCAGTTAACCAACCAGTTAGTTATTGTTTGTATACTATATGTGTAATGTACTATATATGTAATTACAAGAAAACACGAAGGCCGTGAATATACTCGCGAGTAAAGTTTTTTTATACCACTAAGGTGGCAATCAAGCATACGGCCTGTCTGATGGTAAACAGTCACCGTAGCCTATGGACATTTGCAATTTCACTCATGCGTTGCCGACCCTATAATAATAATTAATTAATAAAGTAATAATTTAATTGGAATACCCTACATATAAATCTTATTCTGTCAGGCTGATTGAGTGGTTTTAATAAAAATAACCACTAGCGGATTAAACCAGAGACTTCTGCCATACATCGTTAGAAAAACGAAATATACAAACCCCGATAGTCTCAGTAACGGTTAATAAATTAATAGAAACCTGTAAAACCTCGCCAGTTAATTGTTTTATAGGCATACTAGCAACTCCTTAAGACCGTACTGGTGAGTTGTTAACAACTAGAGGGTTGTTGTGTTCCTGCGTGTGAGTGAGGTCACCAGTAAGCTCCTTAAGAGTTGCTGTGTAAGCAGCAGAGGAGGCATCGCGATACTTAATATATAACAAGCGTTAATAGGCTACGGTAACTGCTTTACATTAGGTGGGCCGTGTGCTTGTATGCCTTCCGACGTTGTATAAAAAAAACCAAGACTAACCATGTTCATGCACACAAATGTTTGTGCTGTGTGGGAATCGAACCTGTTTCATCCCTGCACCACCGAGCTCGTTGTTTAAATTAAGTATCAGTTTATTTATTTCACTTTCCTTTCATTGCTAATCCTACCTTTTCCGTACAGATACCTAATAATTAAGTCTGATTTAGCATAAAAGTACAATGTGAATGTTTTTTTTTATTTATGAGAATCTTTTTCACCATATGCAATGCTAGTTATGTTCTCTGTATCTGTCTTAAATTTCAATTTTATCTCCACACTTAGATTAGTGAAATGTAACCGGATGTAACAGTGAAATTCACCGGAGCCCACTGTAAAGGTGTGTACAGAAGAGCGAGCTAACGACCCACTATCTGCATATCGACCGTGCACCAACCGAACTCAATTGCCAGACAGCGGCACGACAGGTGCACTGGCCAAAGTCAATTTGGCCGCCGCGCCGATTGCTCGATAGCCGCTCTATGAGCACTGGGAAATTATACACATATTTCCTGTAGTCGAACAAATTGACTTATTGCTTTAAGCGGAGTCGTTATCAGAATACGTATACTTCATCGGGAGTATACGCGTGTACTTAATGTGGATAGATTTTCAGGAACACTACTGTTGTGTAGTCTAGAGACCACATTATGCCACACATTCATTAAGGCTAGAGAGAATACAGAAAAGATTCATATGGCATTTGGCTTTTTCGACTGGTATAGCTGATTCCCAGCAATCATATAGTGATAGACTCAAACATTTTAAAATGCATTCTTTAGCAACCAGACGAGAGTTATTGGACGGTATGTTTATCGCTAAATTAATAAAAAATAAAGTTAAATGCCCGCAACTTTTGTCGAAGGTTTATTTTAAAGCGCCAAATCGAATTCCGCGTGGCCCAATTGCACCTTTAGTCCCGCCGCCAAGACTTACTACACTAGGAGCCAACTCGCCTATACCTCGTATGTGTAAAATAATAAATAAATGCAGCACCGTAATAGATATACACTCTGACTCAGTGGCTAGCTTAAAGCACAATATTTTAAGATACCTTTGATGTACACATGTTTAACGTATTTGCGTACAAAAAGTATACTTATATAACTTTAAAACTTAGTTGCGTAATTAAGAATATATTTTAAATACAAGCATGTGATATCTACCTATAATTAACTTGTACATTTACACATTTTTTATGCATGTTATGTTGTATTATTTAGATTGTATAAGTTGTTGGTAGATAAATAAATAAAATAAAAAACAAATAAAACACCGTTCCTATATGAAATCTATATGTTTGTTATATGTTTGTCGGTGTGCGTGTCTGTCGCTTTTTTTCGAATATTAGAATTTTGACTTCAGATTTGAATTCAGCATAAAAAAGTGGAACAGGAATGTTCAGGAACACCGTTCCTATCTCTTAAGGAACATGGTCAAAATGGGCGAAAATTTTTGAATTGTTATATAATTGACGAGCCAGGTGTTCCTCTGGCAATGCAAGTTTGCGCATTCTCAACTGGTTTTTTTAGAATTAACCCGTACTTTTTTTTTGTAAAACCCAGCGCATTTTACATATTACGAATTTAAACAAAATCTATATATAAATTTGCTTCGTCCGCGTGAGTTTCAATTTTCAAGATTTACTCAGATACAAGGATTTGCTGGATAAATAGTTGTGATATAGTTAACTTATTCTTTTATCTTCACAGTCACAGCCAAACTTATCTGCAGGTGGCGCACCTGCTACGAGTAATTCACAAATAAGGCTCCTGTGAAAGAAAGGAGTTGGGGTAACTCCTCGGACATTAACATCATCTTTTTATTGCAAAAGAGAGCCATAAGAGCTATCTACAAACTTGGTCCCCGGGAGAGCCTTAGAGAAAAATTCAAAGAAATAAATATTTTAACAGTCGCATCGCAATATATCTATGAAAATCTTTTGTATGTCCATAAAAACATAGACTCATTTTGTTTAAGAGTGAGACTCATAGCATAAATACTAGATATAAGCATAATGTTGTGTTACATTCAAGCCGTCTCCACAAAATAAGTAATTCTTTTATGGGGCAATGTATACGGTTCTATAACAAACTTCCCAGCAATATAAGAGAATTGTCAATAAACAAATTTAAAACTACTGTTAAAGCCAAATTGTGTAGCAGCGCATATTATAAAGTATCTGACTATATTAACGATAAAAATGCCTGGGAGTGAGTCGATCCAATTATAATGTAATTAATAAAATATGTAAATTTGTTTGGATACCAAAAGAGGGATGTCTGAGTTTTTTGGCAGTATTTTTATCAGTGCTCACCCAGTCATGAACTGCACGGTAGGGAAAAAAATTGTGACGATTCCAAACAAATGTAGCCATTTTTACGGAATAAAAAGATTTTGACATTGACTTTGACTTTGAAGACGCTTTAGAGCACCCCTGGTGTTTCAAGTAACTATAAGACACAGGATGCTTGCTTGTCGTCTTAGTGGTATAAAAAAGAAGGAGCTCTTGAGGTAGCCGTTTGTAAAAAATGTTAAAAAATCTAGCTACATTTTGATGCGAAATATAAGCCATCACCATACAAAAAGGTGGTATCGCGTGTGATACTTAACGTATTACAAGTATTCATAGGCTACGGTAACCGCTTTACTTCAGATCGACTGTATGCTTGTATGTCTCCTGACGTAGTCTAAAAAAAGACTGCGTGAACCACAGAATTCTATCTTTACTCCAACTAATGAATAATAATAATATTTAACAAAAAAAAAAATAGGCAAAGAAACGAAGAATTGCGATATGAGGAATTAATATATATTAATTGCGTGCGCAATTTTTCTCGTATTTTATTATATATATATATATATATACGTCCCTACGCTGTAAAAAAACTATTGAAATAAATTCCGAGGTATTCACAGATAAATTTTTTGGATTATGAACAAAAAAGCTCTCATTTACCGGCTTTTTTATTGCTGATATGCCATATATAAATACAATAATTACTATTGTTGTCAATTAATAATAATAATGTCACATTGATGTCGTTTTTACGTTTTTATTTAAGTACTAGCTACTCGACCCAGCTTCGCACGGGTGATCCAATCGTTACCAAACTTCACAGGATCACCTACTGGACTAACCCGAAGATTTACTGAAAATTTCATCAAAATCTGCCCTGTCGTATTTGAGTCCATAGAGGACATACAGACAAACATTCATTTTCATATATTAGAAGATTTATGGACCTGTTACCAATGATATTGTATTAAAAAGAGGTAGATGTACTAGCGCGCAAAAACTGAGGCAATGAAATTAACTCAATTGGTCTAATATGCGCTATTCTATGATGTGCTGACGTAATTCAAGCGCAACTCTTGACAGATAGCTATCTCTCTCTATATCATGCGTTCCGTATTATCTATCCCCTTCTTAAGTAAGTAAGTACTATAATGTCGTAGTGGAACAATAACAAAACGACGCGCAGTATGAATATACGTCAGCTTTAAATACAATATCATTGCCTGTTACACAGATCCGTAAAAAATTGTGGATTATAAAATCTTTCAGCTCAAAAAGTAGTGACTGAACTAAACAGTCAACAGTACTTTCGACAAGCTATATGTATAGTGTTGACTAAAATAAGACCGACTTCATTGATATCAGAGCCAGCTGAGATCCATACAAAATGATTTGAATAAGCAATTACTTCAACGATGTCACTGCTACATTTTATTTAAAAGCATTTGCTGCAGTTGAATGCGAAGAAAACAAAGATAACATTTAAGAGAGAAGAAACCAGAACGAATGTAAGGATGACGCTTGATGACGAAGTGTTGGAAAAAGTAGATAAGATTGTAAGTCTTAGATGCGCTTTCAGCAGGGATGAACGGTACACCACTGATGTTGAAAGACGAGTGAGTGCTAGGAATAGTGAGAATGGAGCGTTGGAACAACTTTTTGGCAGTAAAAGCTTGAGCCAGAAGACACAGCTCGTAATACTCAACGCAGTACTGCACCTAACGCTAACTTATGGAAGCGGGAGCAGGCAGAGCGATGGCAGAGGCAGCATTAAAGTAGGATAAACACAGTTGAAATGCGAGCGTTGCGCAAAATTTGTGTTGTAATGTGTATAGATCGCGTTCGAAATGATAATGTTAAAACAGAGTTGATCTGAAAGAAGGGTAAGTGTTAAAATAAGATAAGGCGTGCTCCGTTGGTTCAGATACGTAGAAAGAATTACGAAACCGATATTCAACGCGAAAGTAGAAGGATGTAGGAGCCGACCAAGGCCGAGACCTACTTACCATGATGAAATTGGTCGTGTTCTATCAGAACGTTTTAGGAGTCCTAGAAACCAGTAAGCGTGCATGAGAAGAGCTATTAATGTTAGGTGAGGTGTGTAAGGGTCGATTCACGTGGCGCTCGATTATCTTGCCTACTCCGCAAGGGATTTGGCGTGAACTTTAGATAGATATTTATTTTCGAACTTCTTAGTTTACCATCAATGATTCATTGAGCAGAACAGAATCAGAACCCGTTATATACGTTTTCCCATACATGTCGCGGTCGTATACGACCACCCGGGTTTCGAAGGGTTAAGAGTTCTCCGTAATTAGCATATGTCTGTCACAGAAAAATACTTATTACGTATTAAAAATTATGAAAGCATTGATGATGTGGGTCAATCAATCACATGAAAGTATAATCGGAAAGAAAAGTCATAAACAACAGTGGTTATCCACAAAAACAAGAAAGTCGGTAAAAGATACACGTAAGAAAGTTTAAATCACAATGTAAATGATAGCATTCCTAGCTAGACTCTCGCATACAACTCACATACCTGCTTACGCAAATATCTTTTAAATTAACTCGTAAAAATTTTCATTTTAAGGCTAGCGTATATATGAAACTTTTAGATCGGTAAACTGTACGCTACAGCTGCCACGATTACCATACAACTATACGAATTAGTCGAATGAAGCACGTATATGTCGTCGCCAATTGCTGCAATTTTTGCTAAACTAATTGATTAGCCATTTATAGAATGTGCAGCTTATAATTAGGTCCTTACATATGAATTTGGCGTTTTGTCAAATTGGCCATTTTGATCTCAAATGTCTGGCGTTTGGTTAGGAATTCGAAATTTAAGTTTATTTTTAATTTAGGCTTGTATATTTGTGTTTCGAATTTAGTGATTCATTTGTTTTTACGCCATTTGATTTTTCTTTGATATTGGTCTGTTCACAATATGGAAAACTTTAATACGCTGTCAATTATAAATATTACGAGGAAGTAGCAGGATATACAATGTGTTAGGGATCCGATATTTTACTAGCGTATTATTTAGACTATTTTATCGAAAAAAAAAACCCCAGGTGGGGGTCGCAACCCCACTCCCATGAAATGGCAGCCATTTTAAAATTGCTGCCATTTCATGGGTGGGAGAAAAATGTGTATACTTTAAATTAAAAAAAAAGTTATCATGATAAAAAAAAAATTGTTACCATTAAGATTCTGCAGCTTCTGATATCAATTATCTAATAATCGATCCGAAACTATGATAAAAAAACACAGTAAAACACTACAAAAAAAATATTTCAATATTTTTTTAGTTTTCTAAGTTTATATCTGAAACGAGAACAATAACCTTAACTTATCATTACTTTTTTAGATACCCTACGTTGTATATCCGTTTCGTAATTCTTTCTTCCTGCATCCTTCTACATGTCCGAACCAACCGAACATGCCTCTTCTTATTTTAACACCGACACTCTTTCAGACCAACTCTTATATATGTATATAGCGACCTAGGTACGGTTATTATTTAGCAGAGACAAGAGTTTGCCATCTATCTAACTCAGTCAATGGCATTTAATCATTCAGGTTATGAATACACTAACCTTTTAAATGAACCTTCATATAATCTTACCTCACGAAAATATAACATATCAACTATAGCCTCAACGAAAATGCTCCCCTGTAATAGTTCTATTACGGATACCACCGTCATCGACGTCTTCCTTCACGGGTATGAGTGGCCATCTCTGAGATATTCGATTTTTAATACTATAACTTTTTGCACGGAACTTGTTAGGAGTATTAGCTTGTTAATTGATACGTCGAATTGTCAATGTATAGCGCTAAATTCGATTGTGTGCAATAAATGAAGATTCCAAATATTTCTTTTATTAATTACGGCTAAACCGTTAGTTTATTTGAAATCTGATCAGAGAATCCTATTATTGATTTTAAAATCTTTAAAATGATATACCACTCGACATTGTAACAACAAAGTATATTTTTTTAATAGATACGGCTAATATAATAATTATAAAAGTAGAAAAATGTTTAGAGATCGTAAATGTATTGATTTTAAAAGCGTTTAACATAGCTGTAACGCAATATTATTTACATGCAATTTGATCTAACCTGCTTTGTGTGCTTCCGCCACCAACCAAGCACACAAAGCAGGTTAGATCAAATTCCATGTAAATTTGACTTTCGCAAAATAACGCCTGAATCTATTAGCAATATTATTTTCCTTCGTTCCTCATATTAAAGTCACAGTCAACTTCTTCTTCTTAGTGTTGTCCCGTTTCCGAATCCATTAGGATTGGTGGAGTCCGCTACCTAAGCTTAAGGATTTGGCGATTATGTTAATTTTTACACGAATCGACCGTCAGATCTCTACAATCCAGAGGGAAAACCGGACCTTTCTTAGGTTGGGTCACACGTCTTTCGAAATGTACTTTCTTAGACGTACGGGTTCCTCTCGATGTTTTCCTTCACCGCCATGCAAGTCATAATTACAAATATGAACATAAATTTGAAAACACGAATTTAGCGGTACATGCCAGGAATCGAACCGGGCAATAGTTGGTCCTTAGACCGGTTCTTTATCCACTGGGCTATCACTGCTCACGTCACAGCCACCGTATTATTATATTCCCAAAAAACTGTAGCCTATTTCAAACCCAATCATCAAATCGATTAACATGAGTAATTTAGATGTTACGTTGTAATATCCTTTAATACATACATACATTGTTTAAGAGAGGTAGGGCGCATCATAGCAGCCCATCTGGGCAAGTATCTTCACCTCACAGAAAACCGCAGCCAAATAACAACTCCCTAGAGGGTTGTTGTATTCCTGCGTATGAGTGAGGTCACCAGTAAGCTCCCAAGGATTTGCTGTGTAATCAGCAGAGGAGGCATCGTAGGAGTGATACTTTGTATATCGGAAGCGTTAATAGGCTACGGTACCCGCTTTACATCAGGTGGGCCGTATGCTTGTTTACCTCCCGACGTAGTATAAAAAAGCATACTCTAAAATGTATATAGAACTGAAATCATGATCCTTCCTTTTGGGGTCTTAAAGGAGAATTGTATCGTTTTGTTTTTCAAAGAGAACTATCCGATATTTGTAAAGCTCTTTACTGCTTTATAGTTGATAAAGACTGTAAATGTTACCTATATTGGCAAGATTCTTTTGGCATTTCTTCTTCGCCTTCGAAATGCTAGTAGCGTTATTATTCATTGTTATCATTATTATTTTCATTGTTATTATTAGTCTTCATTGTTATCATTATTTCCTTTATTAAATTGTAATCTTATTAAATATATTTTTAAATATATAATTACTAAAAAAAAAAATACATTTAAAAATATAAAAAACAGTTTCCTCCCAATAGCGGGAACAAGGTCCAAACTATCAGTGGTCAAGGTCACAGAGACAGAAACCTCCGCACAATACGTGCCGTGCTAAGGAGGACTGCTTTCTGTATTTGGCCCCTAATCCAGCTTCCCAACGCGAGCCTCTTCAGATGTTGGTCGAGGCTCTTGGCTATTAAGCCATTGACCGATACAACAATCGGAACTATGATTGTTGAATCGACATCCCACATGTCGGTAATCTCATGAGCTAAATCAAGATATTTTGTTTGTTTATCTTTTTCAGCTTTCACAAGATTAACGTCATGAGGAACAGCGATATCAACAATGATTGCTTGGCGCGTCGATCGATCTATTAATACAATGTCAGGCTTATTGGCTACAATAGTCCTGTCAGTGATAATAGATTGATCCCAGTATAATGTGGCATGGTCATTTTCGAGAACTGCTTCGGGCATATACCTGTAATATGGCACCTCACTAACCACAAGACTATATCTCAAAGCAAGTTGCTGATGGATAATCCTGGCTACTTGGTTATGTCTGTGTAAGTACTCGCCGTTAGCAAGACGAGAACAACCGGAAATAACATGCCTGAGAGATTCCCCAGGAAGATGACTCGCTCGACAGATGTCTAGCGTGCCATCCTTCATGATATATTTCCGGTAGTTATTCGTCTTAATAACTTCGTCCATAATTCCACAGACAAAACCTTCGGTTTCCCCAAAGAGGTCCCGGAAACGTAACCAGGATACGGAGGCCAACGTATCTACATCAGGCCCGTGTAGGGCCTTGTTGTAGCGGCCGTGTAGCTCCTTACTTTGCCATATAGCCCTGCGATCATCAATACTTAATATTACAGGTCTACGCCAGTTCTCTTTAGCCAAAGATAAAGGGGTTAATCCACGATCCACATTAACCACATCCTTATGCATTTCCTCTTCAGTATGCAGGAAATATTCCCTGAGGTTACATATCTCCCGATTATGTAAGGTCTTGGCGTTCAAAAAGCCACGACCACCACATTTTCGTGGGATATATAACCTCATTACCGATGATCGCGGATGATGCATACGGTGTGCAGTCAATAGCGTTCGGACTTTTCGATCAATAGAGTCAAGTTCAGTCTGAGTCCATTTAAGTATGCCAAATGAATATATTAAGACCGGCATAACCCAACCATTATAAGCTCGAACTTTATTTCCCCCTGACAAAAGACTATTAAGGACTTTTGTCAGACGGCCAAAGAAACGTTCTTTCAATGTCTGTTTCATTATTTTATTTATCATTATTATTATTATTAGATTAAAATAAAGGAAAATAAGAGAATTAAATAAGATACAATAAAATTATATTTCAAAAAATATAAAACGTGTCTAAGTGCCCGCGAGGGCTCAATGGCAAATAAATAATTTTTATCTTTGACAGAAATAGGCTAATAAACATGTTAACTAGCACATATTATGATTTTATACATCGTTAGTAGACATACACGCATACAGTGCACCTGACGTAAAGTGGTTACCATAGCCTATGAACGTGTAATACAGAATATATCACTCACACGTTATCGTCCATGTTAGTTGTTAAAACAGCATCTCCATTTTATCAATAATATAGTTTGAGTACAACCATCTTGAAGGGAACTGCGGTTCTGGCAAGGAGCCAAGACTCAGATTCAATTCAAGTTCGTTGTACATCGAATCCTCTCTTTGCTAAAGAGAGACAATACCTTCCTCAGCACCTATATAGCATGTTGTCGCGACCTTTTATCTGACTCTATGGAACGTACTTTCTTATTTATTTCATTAACTTTCCGTTCACATGTAAATGCTAGCATTTGCTCCAAGTCATTATATTTAAAGAGGTGAGTACAAGCGGTTTAAAGTAATAGTTTTATTTTAACGATATCAATCACCACATCTGTTTTTCGAGTTCCGTCACAAAATGTTCCCTTACTCACTAAACTTTGTGAGTAAGGGAACAGGAGAAAACAAAATATGCAAAAATAATTGCAATTGATAGTAGTTTCAGAAAGGTACAACAAAGTTTCCAATTGACAAATAAAAATAAAAAAGATTACAAACAAAAGTTTTGTAATCCAAAGAACTTGTGGATGGAATGCTCAGTTACGAATGCAAGGTGTACTTAAACTATTCAGGCATTTGACTTAGGGACATTTATGTACATTTTTAACTTAATAAAGCCTTTCTTTTATACAATGTCGGGAGGCAATCAAGCATCCACCCACCTGATGTAAAGTGGTTACCATAGCCTATGAACGCTTGCAACACATTAAGTATCACCCGCGTGATGCCATCTCTACTGCTAATACAACAACTCTTTAGGACCTCACTCGCTCGCTGGAACACAACAACCCTCCAGGGAGTTGTTATTTGACTGCGGTTTTCTGTAAGGTAGAGGTACTTCGCCCGACGGGCTGCTTTGATGCGCTCTGCCTCTCTTAAAGGCACCCAGACTAAGACAAACAGGCTAGTTTAAGCACACAAATGTTAGTACTGTGTGGGAATCGAACACACGAGTATTCCTGTTAAAGTAGCGTTACTAACCACTACGCCATGAAGCTCGTCAGAAAAGCCTAAGTACCCGCGAGGGCTCAATGGCAAATAAATATTTTTTATCTTTATCTATATGTGAAAAATATAGATCGTAGGTGAAAGATAGATTGATATAGGATTTGAATGTTTCTTATGAAAACATGCAGATTTGTTAGGCATTATTGGTTAAAGCAATGTTTCTCGTCATTTCCGAATCGAATCGAAATCTGATGGATCTAGTTATAAAGAGGCGATTAGGAAATTTTCCTGACTACGATATTCGTTGATCTCCTTTCAATTTATGAATGTAGTGTTTCTTGAACGGAAAGTTTTGAATACTTATAACGATCGCTTTAAAGATCTATAAACATCTTTATGTTTCGATGTAGCGCTTGTTAGTGAGATTTTACTCGCCTGTGAGCAGGAATAACAAGAAACGGAACAGAAAAGATTCACCCCCTTGCACTGGGGGTGTATTCTCATGTACACTAGTTGTTTCGTTTGAGAATTCGGACGACATAGGTATAAATACATCCACTATTAAACTTGGTCTAGGATCCAAATAAATCCTATTGATAAATATGCTCTTGTTGACTAACCTGCCATAAAAACTATAGTAGTTCTAGAAAGGTAAGTTTACTAACTAAAAAGATGATTCTCTCGTATTTTCGCAATATATATGATTGTACTTTTAAATTCATTCGGGAGCAATTTGTTACACTAGGAAATTCTACAAACGAGAATAGATGTTTTCAAGTGTAAAATGAAGAATGATCAATATAATTCAAACTTTGTGTTTGCGATCACAGAATGGCTATGATCAATGAATCAAAATGAATGTGCGATAGTTTATGTCAATGTCCAAAATGTAAGTGATGTCTCTAACATGATTCTAATGCTATCCTAACTTTGTTTAGTGTTGCAACATTTTTAGGTTTGCCACGCATCTATATTGTAGTTTTACGTAGCTGCTGGAAAACAATTATCTCCCGCAATTGTTAGCGGGGTGGCAATACGTGTGCGAACTCTTGTATTCTAAAGGTTCATAGGTTCTGGTAATCGTCCCGTTGTTGTATAATAAGAGATCTGAATCATGTTACGGACACTGTTTTTGTTCTGGGCCTATAGATTATTTAACAAAGATACGCGACCGCAAATAGTATTTTTCAGTTTGTATTTATTGTCTTACGCTTATTTACATCCGTCGAATGAATGACTATTATACTGCCATAGAAGGTTTTTCTTTCCCGTGTCTCTACCGATCGTGTCACGGGTAAAATTGCATTTCCAGTGTGCATATTTCCTAATTTTTGAAAAAAAAAGAATGTACAAAACTGTTTAGCTTATTTTGATATATTTATACGGGCAAATACAATAATTCTTCCTTTGTTTGTCAACCGATTATTTTTTTTTTGTGTTGTTTAGTAACTACTCACGAGCCATAGCATCAAAAATAAAAAAAAAAACATGCACAGGAAAAATATAATTTTACTTATGACACCTGTGGTAAAATTACGTTTTAAAAAGTAAATAAAAAAAACAATGGTTGTCAACCTTTTTTACCCGGCTACGAGGCAAAAATGTAATGTATGTATAATTGTGAGTAAAAAGGTCAAGTGAGTAGCTATTTCCACAGGAAAGAAAAATCTCCAATAGAACTATTGGTAGTACCATGCAGCAGTGTATTGGGAAAAAGAGGTCTATAATCATTGCACTTAGTTTTAGATTTAATCACACGGGGATATGTGATTGAATTCATGTTTCCTGAAACGTACCATACGGACCCCATTCGATGCTAGTCCCCGTAGATATTTGTACTCATTGTAGGCACTATTTTCACACCGCGACGCTGCTGTCACGAACAGCTCGTTTACTATTGGATCTCCAATTGAATTATAAAATCGTCCAGTTAAACATCTCTATTGGCGAATATTAAAATCGATGGTTGCGAAGCTTTGGATAAGTGCATGGATTCGAGATAAATTTTCTTTATCGGAATCTTTTTATTCTAATTGACGAGACTGCGCAAACTACTCAGCGTTCGGATTCTAGAAATGGATTGCAGTTTTTAAATTACCTTTCAGAATGAAACTATAGATTCTTTCGCTACTTTATAGTTTCGAATAATACATATATTACTAGCTGACCCGGCAAACGTTGTTCTGTCATATAAATTACTTCTTTTTATTTTTTTTTCTAATTATATTTTTATGACTTTTTTATGATTTTTTTATGAAATATACTTTTCGATCTTTTCTCATACCTATCAAATATATATAAAAAAAATCATAAAAATCGATCGAGCCGTTTCGGAGGAGCGACCACAAACACCATGACACGAGATTTTTATAATTTTATAAGATTAATGTACAGGTAGTATTACTACCATATTTGGAGTCAAAAATGTATTGTCAAATAAGGTGGCTTTGGTTACCAATGGTCATGTGATGTCAGGTAAAGCACACTCAAATTAACTGAGCAAAAGTCCAAATTATATGCATTATCTATATATATATAAAAATGAATGTTTGTCTGTATATTCTTTATGGATTCGAAAACGGCTGGGCAGATTTTGATGAAATTTTTAGGGAATCTTCAGATCAGACCATCAGGTGTTTTTGTGAAGTTTCGTGGCGATCGGATCACCCGTGCGAAGCCGGGGTGGGTCACTAATTAATAATAAATAAGTATGTATGTATCTTCACGCCAGGTCCCTTGCGGGGTAGGCAGAGAGAACCGAGCGCCATAAGACGCGGTCCTTACACACTTCACTCGCTTCTTTCACATTCATAGCTCTTTTCATGCACGCTCGCCGGTTCCTAAGGCTCCTGACATCACCTTCTGATAAAACACGACCAATTTGGTCATGGTAGGTTAGTCTTGGTCTTCCTCGGCTCCTACATCCTTCCACTTTCGCATTGTATATCTGTTTCGTCATTCTTTCATCTTGCATTCTTTCTACATGTCCGAACCAACGGAGCATGCCCTTTCTTATCTTAACACCGACACTCTCTTTCAGTCCAACTCTCTTTCGTACGTCATAATTTATGCCACAAATTTTTCGCAGTGCTCGCATCTCGACCGCATTTATTCTACTTTCATGCTCTCTCTGCCATACCCAGCTCTCACTTCCATAAGTTAGCGTTGGGATTAACACCGCGCTGTGTACAGCGAGCTGTGCCTTCTGCCTTAGATTTCGGCTGCCAAACAGTTTACCCAACGCACCATTCACGCTATTCCCTGCACTCACTCGTCTCTCCACATCAGCGGTGTACCTTCCATCGCTTCTAAAAGCGCTTCCAAGATATACAAACTCATTCACTTGCTCCAACACTACATCATCAACCGTAATCCTAGTGTTCGTTCTGGTTGTCTCTCTTTCAAATACCATTATTTTGGTTTTCTTCGCATTCAATTGTAAGCCTTTCTTCATACAATCGTCTTTCATTGTTGTGACTAGTGTTTGCAGTTCGGATGATGATTCCGCTATTAATACTGCGTCATCTGCATAAAGCAGGCAGTTAACCACTGAGCCACCCATTCGCATTCCCACATTCATATTTCTCATTCTCTGAAGACAACTGTCCAGATACAGGATGAATAGCCGAGCCGACAGCACGCATCCCTGTCTGACACCAATATTGGTATCAAACCAGGGTGATAAGCTGCCGTCCACTCTCACACATGCTGTGCAATCCTCATAGGTGGATTGCACAGCACGTAGAAGGTCACCGTCAATCCCATATCTGGGCAAGATGTTCCAGAGATTCTTTCGCACGACCCTATCAAATGCTTTTTCAAGGTCCACAAAACCGCAGAAAACCTTCTGGTCCATAGCCAGATGCTTTTCCACGATATTGCGGAGCGAAAAAACTTGATCCGTACATCCTCTGCCGCTTCGAAATCCCCCCTGTGCTTCCCAAAGCATTCCATCGGATTTCACCCTCATTCTCCTTTCAATGATTTTTCCATACACTTTAGCTGCTAGGCTGATCAAACTGATGGCCCTATAGTTGGCGCAGTCCATACGTGAGCCCTTGCCTTTATACAAGGGCACGATGACTGCGCGTCTCCAATCGCTCGGGACTCTTCCGGTTCTCCAGCATAATTTGCTTAAAAACCAGAAAGCGTCCCTAACGTAGGTGCCACCCAGTTTGATCATCTCAGCTGTTACCATATCGATTCCCGCTGACTTTCCATTTTTCAAACTTCGTATCGACCATTCAATCTCATCCATGCTAATGTCTTCATGGTACGTTGGCACTGCCGAATCAGTCACAGACTCATTCACAGTGCCAGCGCCCTGGACATAATCATACATTTCTCTAAAATATTCGCTCCACCGTTCTAACACCTCCTGAGTGTTAGCAAGAATGCCACCAGCTTTACCTTTTATCTTGTCCATTCGGGATGCCGACGAACCACTCCGAGACTTCTTTACCTCTCTCCAGAAGAGTTTGGTATTAGCCTCGAAGTTCTTCGTCAGCCTCTCTTCCTCATTCATAAGTAGTCTTTCACGCCTCTCTTTCACTAAAGCTTTGGTTTCATTCTTGCATCGACGGTATATTTCTTTCTTCTTCTCTTTCATACTATCACTCTGGTGCAAAGATGATACGTAATCCAGCCACGCTCTCCTCTTTTTATCCACGGAGGATTGAACCTCCGCATCCCACCAGGCATCTCCTTTCAGTGTTCTACGTCTCTTTGCGCATCCACATGCTTCTTTCGCACTGTCCACCATACTTTCTTTAAGAACATTCCAACATTCGTCTACATCTGAGTCGGAAAGACTCGCGTTCGCAAGTCTTTCACTGATTAGACATACATACGTACTCCTCACACTTTCATCTTCCAATTTTTCACTTCTTATTCTTTCATGGTCTCCGAAAGGAATACGCACTCGCCAATGCCTCCACTTCTTGAAAAGGCCCACAAATCGGCTTATCACCAGATAGTGGTCCGTTTCAAGAGTGGGGCCTCTGAAGGCTCTTGTATCCATTAACGACTTTCGGAGACGTCCATCTATCAAAATCAGATCAATCACACTTTTCTGTTCATTCCGTCTCCATGTGTACGTGTGAATATCCTTGTGATGGAAGAACGTGTTCGTCACAAGGAGGTTTCGTTCCATACATACGTCTAAAAGTAACTTACCAGCATCGTTCACTCTCTTATCTCCGTATGGACCAAGCACAGCCTCATAACTGCTTCGCTTGGTCCCAACCCATCCATTCAGATCTCCACACATAATTATCCGTTCATTCACATCAGCCAAATCCAGAACACCCCTTGCGGTCTCCCAAAACTTCTCGAGCTCCTGGGGATTAGTAGAGCTTACAGGAGCTTAAATAAGAATGAGTGTTTACCTGCATACGGCTGTAGGCAGCGCGGTGAGGAGGTTTGCTGGCATAAGTTTCAGATAAAGCGATTAGATCAAACCAGAATTCGACCAGCGTGTGTTGTGCGTGACCATTAGTCAAATTCGGAACTTATAGTATAGAGAAGTGTACTCCAACTTTGGGCCTTATACGAAATCTCAAGATTGTATAGCGTGTAAAGCGTTGATTCTGGATTGAGTACATCCATAGTAAAACTACAATTACCTATGTGACTCTAAGAATTAAAGTCGAAATGTGTATGGGCAGTGAAGTATAGATACTTATATATATACTTGAGACCTGACGGCCGCTGGGGCCGGAAGGATTTTTATGACTTGAGGTAGTCTAAACGGTCACTGACCGCTAATCGGAATTAATATGTCGCGGCCAGTCTCTCTGACTACCTCGTAAGGGATTTCTCATGAAGTTATATGTAGAAAATGGGAATGTGGTGTTAAAGAAAATAGGGTTGCATATTGCCTTGCGCAAAGTGTGTATGGAGCCTTTCGGTCATATTCAAGACACTTCAAAAGCTTGGTTTTAGCCGTATGTTCGTATATGGTGCTATCGAGAGATATACAAACACTTCCTCTGTTAAAGACCATAAAAGATCGGGGCGACCGCGTGCTGTAAGAATTACAAAGGCTGTTAAAGACAGAATTCGCCGAAACCCCATTAGGAAACAAAAAATGTTATCACGAGAAATGAAGATTCCCGCTAGGACGCTGTCGCGTATAATAAAACAAGACATGAAGCTCGGCTCTTATGTAGATAAAGATAATGATAAAAAAACTTTATTTGCCATTGGGGCCTCGCGAGCACTTAGACACGTCTTAAATTTTATATCTTATTGTATCTTATTCAATTCACTTAAGTTACTATTTTTATTTTTTAATCTGCTAGCATTTCGGAAATGACCATTGGCGAGTAAGAAATGCCGAAAGAAACTTGCTAATATAGGTCTCTTTTAAAATTGTGAATTAGATATTACAATAAATTCACATTAGCATATTGGTATCATAATTTTAACAAATGATCGAATTAAAAATTACTAAGGACAGGTCGTCTGTGCTGAATTATTTCCAGATATCTTTGTCAGTCAGACATATTCATCAATTCTATAATAAACCTTTTTGCAGAGAGTATTTTTAATGTGCTTTTTGAATACATTGTCAGGAAAGGACAGAACTGTTTCAGGCAATTTATTATAATTGAATACAATTTTCAAGAAAAGTCCGAGCAAGCCGATGTACTGTAAAAGAAAACACGTTTTTAGTTCCAACGTTTTCGTTCTGGAAATTTTGAACTAGAGAACAAATCCCGTGGACGGCCGGAGACCCTAGTTGACAACGAATAATTAAACGTGATCGTGGAAGCAGACCCATCCATCTAGTAAACCACGTCAGAGTTACCGGCAGTCTTCGGTGTGAGTGACAAAACAGTTTTAATTCACTTGAAACAAATTGGAAAAGTGAAATAGCCAGAAAAATGGGTAGGTACCGCATGAATTGAGTGAAGCACACCAACAAACACGCATTGAGTGCAGCGTTACATTTTGCAATTGCTTTAGCCCACTGCTGCTTCAGAAAACGCTAGATCTCACACTTCACGACAGACGGTCGCTAAATTAGAAGAGCTGCGATTGGAATGTCTCCGACACCCACCATACTCCCCAGACTTTGCTGCAATAGATTACCGTTTTATTCGCTATTTGGACAACTTGCAAGGAAAAATATTCAATTCCGATGGGGCAGTCCAAATCGTCTTCAAAGATTTTATTGATTCTTGTCCCTGCATTTTTTCAGCAATGGAGTCAATGATTTATATGATCACAATTACAAAAAAGATTATGTAGATAAGTTGCAGATATGGCCGTTATAAGCGTAGGCACCAGAATAGATTTTTTAGATCAAAGGATTTAAATAAATTTAAAAATCGAATACTTGTTTGTGTTTCTACTAATATATCAATGTTCAAATCACCACAGACGATTATGTCTCTTTTGCTATATACAATTTTTCTTAAAATATCCTCTATTACTTGATCAAAGTGCAAATAATCGCCACTAGGAGGTCTATATACCCAAGTAATTATATAATTCCCTAATTCAGCACATGACACCTCGATAGTGCACTTCATAAACAGCCTAACAATATCTAAACGTTTTTTGGCTTTTTGGCAATTTATTAACAAAATCATTGACCCAGTTCTTATTGAAGACTCTCTATTAAAGCAACTGACTATTTTATAATTACTAATGCTAAATGACATTTCACTCTTTTTTAGCTCAGTCAAAAATAAAATAAAAATACAGATATACAGGACATGCCTTAAATCAACCCCTACATCAACTGTAGGGGTTGATTTAAGGCATGTCTAGACTGGATCGATCAAAACGCCTTCTGTTATAATACCGTAATTCAACCTTTTTTATTGTCATTATATATAGCGATCCTTCATTTGGAATGTCTGCCAAAACTAGTCAGAAAAAATAATTTGTAAACTATTTAAAATTAAAAGAAGGAGTCTGTCTACGCTGAGATCGAGTGAGCAACGCAAGGTGTGCATTACGGTGTTCTCTTCTATGAACGGTGTGCTCCCCAGTCCCCTGCTGTGTCGGGCCTCGCCGTGTACACCGGCGCTCGATTTCTACTGTCTGCTCGCTGACTGTGGTTCACTGGCGAACTACACTACTGCGGCCTACATCTTCGTCTGGACCTCCCTACATGACCGAGAGCTGCCGGCCACCTCCGTGCGGGGGGCCTCATAGTGAACCGTGAAGACTTCAATCAAAGTGTATCAAGGGACTGTCTTGAATCGTGTTGTGACACCTCTAAGCAATACACTTTTTAAAAATATACCGTGTACTTTCCAGCAGGACTCTGCACCTGATCACAAGGCACGCACTACCCAAGCCTGGCTCGAAACCAACGTTCCGGACTTTATAAGAGCTGAAGAGTGGCCCTCGTCTATCTGAACTCCTTACACTTCAAATTATGGTCAGTTTTAGAAGTTATCGCCTGCTCTCAACGACACGCCATTGTGTCTCTTAAGAATCTCTGGAACAAGCAGTGGCTAAATTTCTCATTGAAACTGTGCGTAAATTCATAGATTCGTGGCCAGATAGATTAAAAGCTGTTATCAAAGCTAAAGGTGGCCATTTCGAATACAATATTTTTTGCTGAGACTTTCAATATGTACCCATATATATATCTGGAGTCTGTATCGGCAAAGTGACTATATTCTACTTACGATACAATTATAATTGTACCTGTCATATTTACGAATGTCATGTACAAGAATATGACGTAAAATAAGTATCAATATTTGCGAAACAAAATCCCGTACATTAAAGAAAAAATAAAGATGTCAACATGAGATCAAAGAAGTAGGGTAGGCAATAAATTGTACGTACACGGATATAAATTAAGTGTGGTAAACAAATTCTTATACATAGCGATACAAATTTTCAAATTTTGAAGTGATAATACGCTGGTTTGACTTATACTTAATACGTTTTACAATAGCGATTGACCACTATACTCCATTCAAAATGCGCGAGACAACACAAAACTGTCAACGGCATCATCAATAATACTTCTTCTTCGCATTATCCCGTTTTCTAATCCAATATGGTTGGTGGGGTCCACTTAAGCCTAATAATTTGGCGAAAATACTGTTTTTTTGGAGCGACTGCCGTTAGTCCTTCACTGCCCAGATCATTCCTCGGTAAGATCACATGCGGTTGTGACGATGTTTTCCTTCATCGACAAGTGAGTGATAATTACAAATAAATCCGAAAACACGAATTTAGTGGCACATGCCTGGATTCGAACCAGGGACTTGTTGGTCACTAGACCGGTTCTCTATGCACCTGGCCTATCACTCACTGCTCCTTATCATCTATCTAGCCTTTAATGGCATGTTTTTCCTTTGTGACGTGGTCAATGGAGTTATGTCAAGCCTTCACCATTTATATCATCGGCTAATAAAGTTTTAATTTTCCTTAACTTAAACAGTTAAAACGTTTATTTTATATCAGCATATCCATTGACATGGACCCAGATTAACTTAATAGAATTTGATTCACAGGGATCAGATAGAAACCTTCTGTATT
The DNA here is from genome assembly GCA_947507595.1 of Pyralis farinalis. NCBI lineage: Eukaryota > Metazoa > Arthropoda > Insecta > Lepidoptera > Pyralidae > Pyralis > Pyralis farinalis. Next base: position 10,939,771 of record OX382269.1, on the reverse strand, counting down.
TCCCTTTCCTTGAGCCACATCATCCATCACGTATGTATTTTACCTACTTGTTTTCTAGAAGTTGAATTTTAACTTCGGTTTCTTTAAAGTATATGTTTATGGTATACTAGCTGTGCCCGCGACTTCGTCCGAGCGGAATAGTTTTTTGTTATTATTTATTTATATTAATAAAAATAAATAAAATTTCTAAAATAAATAGCCTAAGTTACTCCTTATTACATCAGCTATCTGCCAGTGAAAGTCCCGTCAAAATCGGTCCAGCCATTCAGAGATTAGCCGGAACAAACAGACAGACGGACAGACAGACAGACAAAAATTGTAAAAATATTCATTTTGGTATATGTACTGTGTATACATCCATATGCATTTAGTAAAAAGCGGTTATTTTAATATTACAAACAGACACTCCAATTTTATTTATCTGTATAGAAGATTATTATTATATTATTACATATTATGTTATTACATTTATATAAATAATGCGTAGTTATTTTATGTCACAAAAAATACGTATTCTGTGAATATAATATAATATAATATAATATAATATAATATAATATAATATAATATAATATAATATAATATAATATAATATAATATAATATAATATAATAAAAATATAAGTACAAAGTCCCCCGAAGGGAAGATATTTCCCCCTGATTTTAACAGTTTTTCATATTTTACGCAGGAACCCTAAATATTTACGGGATAAAAAGTACCCTATATTGTGTATCTGAACAGTCGTCTACCTACCAGTGAAAGTTCCGTCAAAATCGGTCAGACAGACAGATAAAAAATGTAAAAATATTCATTTTGGTATATGTACCGTGTATATATCCATATGCATTTAGTAAAAAGCGGTTATTTTAATATTACAAACAGACACTCCAATTTTATTTATCTGTATAGATGTATGTTTTACGAGTATATATTTCACATTTTCATTTGCAGTAGCAAGGTGCATTGTTGACGAACTCAATAGCATAGTCATTAATGACGCTGCTTTAGCACCAGCGCTTGTGGGTTCGATTTCCACAGTGGACAAGTTTTGTGTTAGTCTGGGTGTTTCAAAGAAAGGTAGGGCGCATCAAATCAAACCCTCTGGAGAAGTATCTCCACCTCACAGCAAACTGGAGTCAAAAGACAATTCCCCGGAAGGTTGATGTATTTCTGCGTGTGAGTGAGGTCACCAGCAAGCTCCTGAGGAATGTTCTATTAGTGATACTTATTGTATTGCAAGAGTTCATAGGTTACGGCAACGGCTTTCATCAGGCGGGTCGTCCGCTTGTATCACTTCCGACAATGAATACAAAATAAATCTCTAATTTTGGAAGAATTTCAGTAAATCACTTTATAAATTTGTACGAATACATCTAAAAACAGATATTCTACGTGTCTTTTCTTTTTTTTTCTTTCCTTGCTTCATAAATTAATCGTGTCTCTTCCAGCAAACCTGAGTATTATTCTGTGAACAAAATTATCAATCAGTGTTGACTATTTTTCTAATTATAACGTATTCATTATAATAAAAAAAATTGTCAACACCTAGTTGGGTTCGTATCACATACGCTGTTATTGAAATCTACCCAAAAAAACACCAACGTCATCAATAGGCTAAAAGTTTCACATTCTCAATCCATGACATAGGTATTTATTAAAAAAGGAAAAAATAAATCTTGTAGAGTCACATATGAGTGTGTCAGCGGTTTTGGTATATTGCTGATTACGATGAAACGAGCGAGCGCGCGGCATTCGCCAAGTTGTCGCCTCCAGAGAGCTGATTCGTATCCTCGTAGGGCCTTAATATACCTAATCTTGCCATAAAAACTGTAACAAAGAAAAAAAAATTCTATTGCAAATAACATTTATTACTTTTACAGTGTGTTAGTTTAATACATAAATATAAAACAATTTAAAATATAAAAAGCTTATTCGAAGTGGTCTCCATTGGCTGCCATACAGTCCTTTAAACGTTGAGGCCAGTTATCAATAGAAGAACGCACTCTTTCCATGGAAAAAATCTTCACTGCCAATCGTACGGATTGTTTCAGGGACTCCAAATTATCATGGCGTCTAGAGCAAGCCGTACTCTCTAAAACTGACCATAAATCATAATCCAGCGGATTAAGATCGGGACTAGACGACGGCCGGTCTTCACCTCTGATGAAGTCCGAAACGTTCGTTTCCAACCAAGATTGCGGTGACCGAGCTTTATGACCCGGCGCCGAGTCTTGCTGGAAGGACCATTCTTGGTTATTGAACATGGTGTTGTTAAGGGGCTTCACTACCTTCTCAAGATTGGTATCTTGATACACTTGTGCCGATGTTTGGATACCTTTTTCACAAAAGTATGGCTCAGTCACTCCTTGATAGCTAATACCCCACCAAACCATCACTGAAGTCGGATAGTGCCCACGTTGCACTATGTCGACTAATTGGGAAGCTCCCTTAGAGCTTTGAGCATAAATACGGTCATTTTGTTTGTTAAAATGTTGCTCAATTGTAAAAATTTTCTCATCCGTAAACAAAATTTTTCTGTGACCTCCTTCTACGTACCGCTTCAGTAGTTCTTTCGATTTTACCACCCTATTCTTTTTTAATTATCAGTTAAGAAATAACCAGTACGTCTCTTATAGTCTGCAAGTCCTAAGTCATCTTTTGCTTTCGGGCAGGATTTCTTCGAATTGTTTCCGTTACTGCTTTGACCACCTTTTTCGTACGAACTCTACGTGAACGGCCAGATCTTTTTCTGTCACAAATCTCCTCTATTTGTGTCTCATTGCACCTATTAATAGCCCGGTACTCAAACATTTTACTAATACCAAGCGTATGGAGAGTTTTAAAAATTGCATTTGGCTCCATACTTACTTTGTGTAATGCAATCACAGCGATTTGGTTCTCTTTATCACCCCACTACATTTTAATATCGCAAAATATTGTACAATGTATTGGCGCCAAAATGAGAAAGCTCAATGTACAGTCATATAAAAATGACAGATTCCAAATTCAAATGTAATATTTTGTTTATTTTTAATAATTGTAACAGTATTTATGGCCAGACTAAGTATCTGTGTCGGTTACTACATACCACATCAACCCTTAGTCATCCCACTGCAGGTATACGGGTCTCCTTTCAACCGAAGGGGTTTAGAGTCTACTTCGCCATGCTGCTCAAATGCGGATTGGCGGAGGCCAGTGTTTTCAAGCCGCCCAAGGGCCACTGACTTAGCTTAACGACTGTCATCTATCGACAACAGCAGGGACTGATGGCTTAACGTGCTCTCTGAAGCATGGAAAAACTCGAGATGGATAAACCCATCCATACACAGGCTGCTGCCAACGCTGCTTAACCTGCGCGTTCGGTTAGAATGAAATCTCATTTGTGTTGGTTATGTGACTGAATTTATATTGAATATTGGCGAACTCTATTTAACTCGAACAATTTGGTATTTTCTAAATTGTAGTAAACGTATAGTAGTATATAAACTAAATAGTAGCATTTATAATTGCCATGGCAACTAACATTGTAAAGGTTAGCCATTGTTTTGAAGTTAGGGATTTTATTACAAACAAAAGCTAAATCACGGCCAATTCTACAGAGAAGTGATTATAATCAAATAAAATGTAATTTGCAGCGTTCAACTAACATTCTTTTGATTTGGTCATTGACAATGAGCTAAGATACATCTATATAATATATTTTTCTTCCTTCATTCCTCAATTTAACAATGGTATTCAAATAGGTACTTGATTCGCTAAAATCATTTATTCATAAGAATCATTTATTCGCGTCATTTTATTGATAAGAACTAACAGCAAGAAGCAACTAGCAGATACGTTTTGAACATTTGAATTTCAGTTAGTGCAATTATTAATAAAAAGCATCCAGGACCTTAGTATAATTGTTAGTTCATTGTTTAAATAAAACATATGTAGGTATCGTATCGCACCCATGTCAATGTCGTCTAAGCTATCAATCAAAGATTGTTTCCGTGGTGGGGATTCGACACGCCCTGTTGTCTTTTTTCTTTCACAAAAGTATACGGAGCTCATGATATTTCAATTATCACTACAGTTATTGCAACAATTTCAATTTTGTAAAGATACGAATTCTTGGACCAAGTGTATTCTACATGTCTGGATACTAATAACAATCTCATTGTCTGCAGATCACATTGGAGTATGGCTTTTTCTTAATCGATGTAAAAGTGTACGCGGTGCATGGACTGTGTTCACTAGTATTCGTCCAAAATTGTCATTCAAATGAAAGAAAATTAACCATAACACAATTTAAAACTTAATAAAATAAAAATTATTATAAAGAATATCAAGAATAGATGGCGGAGAGTAGATGGCGCTTGCGTCATGTAAACATTGAGCTCCGTATAAAAAAATTGCAAAATATTTAATTACGAAGTAGCTTGCGTAAATTATAAGTGTATTTAGTGAATCCTATATGTACTATTAATGTGAAAACGTTATCCAAGTAAAAGTGACCTTTATTAAACTTATTAACAGAAACTTTTGTATGAATTGTGAATTTGTGCTTCGTGTCGAAAAAACTCATCTAATCAGTGACAGAAACAATTAAAGTTGCATAAGAATAGTGTTAAAACGTTAATACGTCAAAAATAAAAGTGGAAAAGACTAAAAAGTGTTAAAGTATTACAAAAATAAAAATCTTCAAAACCGTTTTATCACTCAAAATAGCAAATTGGACTTTGACCCCGTGTTTTGTATACTGCCATCTATCACCTGGCGTCTAGTTATATCACGTAGTAATATAATAAAACAACAAGAATCCAAAAGATGGCGCTAAACTGTTTTAACTGCAGTAAAGCCTTTGTAAACAAACAATTCTTGATTTGTATGACATGTAAAAAACATTTTCATCTGGATTGTTTAAGCATGTCGTCTCAACGCTTCCAAATAATGACAACAGAGTCAAAACAGAAGTTCGAATGCCAAGCGTGCACGAAAACGTCAAAACAAAGTAAACCATCAGCCCAGCACTCGCGATCTTCTGTTTCTTCAAATGAGTGTGAACACGTAACACAAAGGAAAAAATATGAAATAAACATATCTACAGAAAATTCTTTTGAAGCTCTAACCGATGACACTGAGACTGAAAACTCTTCATGTACATCCACACCAAAAAAGGGAGTTAATAGAAGTTTTTCTACCCTGCGTTCTAATGGCGAATATGAAATACAGGAACTTAAACAAAAAATGGAAAAAGTGGAAGAGAACCTTAAAATTGCTGAGAATGAAATTACAAAGTTACTTTCAGAAAATTATTTACTATCAAAAAAAGTGACTGATTATGAATTAAAAATTAACCAGTTAACACATATATGTAAATCAACGAAAAAAAATGTGTCCTCTAAAAATAAAAAACCAAAGGACATCAGTAGCAAAACATTAAATTTTTCTTTTTCAGAAAAGCAACAAGAGATAATTATCAACAACACAAATACGAGTACTAAACCGATTCGATATGACAAAGAGCAGAGAAGCAATAGAAACTCAATAAATTATTGTAATGATCTCTTAAGTATGTCAACAGAGGGCGCTAGTGCATTAAAACAAGCTAGTACGACGAAAACGCAAGATACGAATAAAATATGCATTTTGAGCACAAACAAATCAAACAATATCTTATCTATAGCTGAACAACATTTTCAAAACTTCCAATTATGTCATTATTTATACCCAAACACTGGCATTAAAACTTTGTTGGATAATTTAAATCTAAAAATTTCTAATTTTACAAAACATGACTACTGTATTATATTAATAGGTGAAGAAGACTTCAAAAAAACCAATAATTATTGTGAAATTATTATCTATATACGTGAAAAATTGTTAGAATTACAGTTTACAAATATCATATTGTGTTTACCCACATATAAATATGGTTACTATGTAAGTATGTATAATTGGAGGGTTGAAACCTTTGGCACTCTCTTATATATGGATATAGACACACATCAATATGCAAAAATATTTGACTCTAATTTAGACTTATCCTGTGATTACTCCATGTTTCGTAAGCATAATGGTACTATTAATAATAATGGCATGCGAAATATTTTTAAAAATTTGACCCATTTAATAAGGATGGAGGAGAGTTCTTTTACAGATGTTCAAAATGTACAGAATAGTTTATTTCGCAACTAATAAAATTAACATTCTTCATCAAAATATAAATGGCCTTTTAAATAAATCGGACACTTTTACCGTCTCGCTTGATGAACTTTCCAGTATAAATAAAAAAATTGACGTTCTATGTTTTTCTGAACACAATATGATAATATCCGATGTAAAGTTACTACATATTTCCAATTACACTGTTGCGGCTTATTGCACTAGATTGTCTAGACATGGTGGCACATGTATTATGATACGAAATGGGATAAGGTATAAGGCTCTAGATGCGGTATCAAACCATAGCATTCCTAATATAATTGAATGCTGTGCCGTAGAACTCACGGACCACAACATAGTTATAATATGTATATATAGAAGCCCCCAAAGTAAAGATGTAAAGCATAAACTTGAAATATTCTTCGACCAACTTAATAATATCCTTAGTCAATACACATTTAATCAAAAAAATAAGTTAGTTATTTGCGGAGATTTAAATATTGATCTTTTAAAAGACACTGCATCTTCTAGGCAATTAAAGCATCTCCTACATGCACATAATTTAAAAAGCGTTCTAAAAAAGCCAACCCGACTATGCAGTGGAACTTGTATAGACCATGTCATTCACAATATACGAGGTTGTACTTCGGAAATCTTAGAACTAGCGATATCAGATCATACAGCTCAACTCATAAGCTGTCCAGTAAAAAAAAAATGTATGTTGAATTACTGGTACACTACCAAAGTTGATTATTCAAAAAAAAAATATAATGAAATTCGAAAAATATCTAAAGACTATCAGCTTCACTGAAGTATATAAAGAACACGACCCGAATAAATCATTCAACTTATTTTATGATATATTTAAAAAATTATATGACTTATGTTTTCCCAAAATTAAGGTACGAATATTTACTAACAAAAAAGTGAAATGGGTTAGTCGGGGTATAAAATTATGCAGCAAAAAGAAATGGGAGTTATTATGGAAATACAGACTGAACCCCAATAAACACAATAAAAATAATTATAACAATCACTCGGCATTCTTGAAAAAAATAATTAACCTAACACAAAGATCACAAAATGATCACCATATTAAAACATCACGAAATATGATTAAGACAACTTGGAAAATTATAAACAAAAACAAACAGAACTTACCACCTGATAATATAATGCGTATAATTTCAAAAAATAAAATTATCACAAATCCCCAACACATAGCACAAGCGTTTAATGACTTTTTTGTAGATCAGGTACAACTAACAGAAAATGCAAAACTTACGAAAAACGTACGAATCAGTCACAATGATTCTTCAATGTTCATGCCACCCACAATTCCTCAGGATATTTACAGAACAATAATGTCTTTAAAAAATACTTCAAGTACTGGATATGACGATATCAATACTAAGATAATAAAAACAGTAGCTGCACATATTGCACCTGTCTTAAGTCACCTCATCAATAACTGTATAACTCAAGGCGTTTTCCCTGATAAATTAAAAATTACGATAATTAAACCGGTTTTCAAAAAAGGTGAAAAAGATAACTTATCTTGTTACAGACCTATAGCGTTAGTGCCGATAATTTCTAAAGTATTTGAAAAGGTCATATACAATAATCTTAACAGATACCTTGAAAAATATAATATTCTCGTAGATAATCAAAAAGGTTTCAGGAAAGGCAAATGTATCAACATGGCTATCTTTGATTTTTTAAACATAATTATGAATAAAATGGATAAAAAACAAGAAGTCTTAGCTCTTTACATGGACATGACAAAAGCTTTCGACTATGTTCACCATAAAGTATTATTAGATAAACTCAGTGCGTATGGAATTAGAGGAAATATATTAAAACTAATTGAATCTTACTTAACAAATAGGAAACAGATAACTATTATTAGTAGAATGCTCAAAAATACTGAAATTCTCTATAAATCCAGTGAAAGAACCGTACAATATGGAGTCCCACAAGGCAGCGTCCTTGGACCTCTCCTGTTCATTATCTATATTAATGACTTCCCAAAAGCATCTACATATCCAATGATAATGTTTGCTGACGACAGTACTTTAGTTTTTGGCGGTAGTGAACATAATACGCTCGAAAATGATATAAATGAAAATATTGAATCAGTTATATACTGGCTACAAAGAAACAACCTTCTAATTAATCTGGACAAAACAGTGATAATGCATTTTCAACAAAGACAAAATTTAAGTTTAAATTTAGACATCAAATATAATGACAAAAGTATTCAAGAAACTAAAGACACAAAATTTCTTGGACTTCACGTAGAAAACACAATGAAATGGGATAAACAAATTGATAAAATATGTTGCAAATTAAATCAATACTCATACGCATTACACATGTTAAGTAAAACTGCTAACCGATCGACAGTTCTAACTGCATATCATGGCCTGGCTGCCTCGACATTAAGATATGGTATAATATTTTGGGGCAATGCAACCGGTAAGGACTTAGTGTTTAAATCCCAAAAACGTTGCATACGTGCTATTTGTAATCTAAAACCTACCGACAGTTGTCAACCACACTTTAGAAGGTTAAGAATTCTCACTATGCCATCATTATACATATACGAAATAGCTTTATTTGTTAAAACCAATATGTCTAGATTTTCGCGGGTGAAGAGTCGCCGCAGATGTGACAAGTTACACTTAACGAACTGTAAAACTTCTCTCGTTCAGAAAAGTATATTTGGTATGGCCCCTAAAATTTACAACAAATTGCCAAAATCTATAAGAAATACGGATAGTTATAAGAATTTCAAAAGACAGTTATTTAATTTACTACTGGATAAGGCATATTATACAGTAACGGAATATTTCAATGACAAATTGTAAACATTATTTTAATAGGAATGTATACCATTATTAACGTTTTGACATTTTAATATAGCTTTGACATTATATTTCACTTACCTGATTTAGTAATCTAATTAATATGTATAATTATTTACTTGTAATGTGCTAATTATCCTATTTAAATATTTCTAGTGTTTATACCTTATTTTGATATTTGTACACCAATTTTATTGGTAGGATATAGAGATCAATTTAATTGTAACTCAACACCATGTACACCTATATTCACAAATAAACTGAAACTGAAACTGAAACTGAAACAGAAAAATCGAAAAGAACCGGACGCACGACACAATCGTGTCCTCGAGTTGATCATAAGTAAAAACCCGGCTGAATAGTAAAGCATTTTGTTTTTATGTTTATTATATTTAATCATTGTTCATTTTTAACTTCATTTGGTAGATTACATTTGAAGTGTGATTAACAACATTCTTATATCTTTTTTTTAATACCAACAATTATGAATAGAAAAACTTTATACGTAATTAGAATATTACAAACATAGTTATACAGCGACAGCTAAGGTAAGCTATATGATAATTAAAACAAATATGTAATTGAGATATATAATTTGACGAATAAAATGTATATTTGATAATTGTTATTATCGTCGAATATATTGAGGACATCTAAATTACATCATATTTACCTAAGATTAACAGAAAGTTTTGTTTAAATGCATATGATATATTATTCAATTAATAAGCTATATAATCGAATAATCATCTAACGTAACAGTAAGTAAAAACATGAGAAGGGGAGTGCGTGGTTTCAGAGTTGAATGAATAAATTACGGCTCACGAGGATGGATGTCGCGTTTTTAGTTCACCCCTGGGGCGAGACGCAGAAATAATTTTCTCTTAATACGCACGTTAAAACCTTGTTAGGGCTTCGCGATTAATTAACGAAATGAAGCTAGATCTACACTACCAGATAAAATTGTATACATTGTTTGTGAAATTATAAACACACACTCACGAGGAAACACTCAATGGATACAGAAAATGAACTTGTTTTTCATTCCACTATTGGATATCGACGAAGGGGATGATCGTCTCTTAGCCATACAATTACATCACGAAGATCATTGCCGTGTTATCCTCCAGTACCAACAGGCCAGCCTTTCAGCGTCTAACTTTTTCGTAAGAATACACCTTGAGGGTATGTAATTTGACTGTTATCATAATTACTACGTCTATCATCAGGTAGGTCATTTGCTTGTTTGCCACCTTAGTAGTATATAAAACATGCACAGTTGTACAAATTAAGTAGTCCTTTTGGTTTCCTCATAATTGATTAATGCTTAGTCCTATATCTTTTTACCAAATTCTCGTTTGGTAAATTAGTATCTACCGGGCAGAGTGAGAACATTCAATAAAAGTTTTTTTTTTCAAACAGCCTAATTGAAAAAGTGCCTCCGTATAGGTAGTTTGCAGTCAATTAACAGTTACTTGAGTTGTTTCTGTTGTAATACTAGCCAGTTACTTGTTAGATATCAAAGTCTTGAACTATCGGACTATAGAACTAAAGGTTTATCGCTGTATCTCTAGTTTCATAATTTAATATTGGAAATTGTCGCATTGTAAATGTTTGTTCACACGTAAGTCTTTATAAGTCAATATTTTATTGTTTAAGTGGAAAATGATATATCGAGGTACGTCCACACCGTGTCGTCCCCTGCGACCTATAGGTACTGCACGGCTTTCTTCCTCCAAATGGACTTAGCAGATAGGCGCGGCCTACCGCTTCACCTTACTGGCTTTAAAGTTTGTCGACAACTATTTTTTTTTCGTAATTTTCATGATTCTATACGTTAGGGTAACTCTGAGCATTGCTCTTACGTGCGTGGGTTTTGACCTGTGTGCACTAGGTCTCTGTTTATCTTTCTACCCGTGAGCGAGCTCAATGGGCAGGGTGTCAATCTCTAGACAGTAACTCAAATTTGTACATATTAATTAAATTTTAATATGTAAGTATTCAGTTATACTAAATTTACTTGGAGAGCTCGATGGTGTCGTTGCGCGTGTCATTCTAACCAAACACGCAGGTTAAGTAACGTCGACAACCTGTCTACGAATGGGTTTCTCCGGTCTTCGGAGGGCACGTTAAGCCGTCGGTCCTGGCTGTTGTCGATAGATGACAGTCGTTAACCTAAGTCAGTGGCCCTCGGGCGGCTTGAAAAACACTGGACTCCGCCAATCCGCCATTTGAGCATCGTGGTGGAATATGCTCTAAACCCCTTCGGTTCCTTCCCTTCCCCTTCGGAATGAAAGAAAGGATGATGTATGAATGTGTTATTATTTATATTTTTAATCATTAAATAAATTGTATAATTCATATATATATTGCTGCAAACAGCGCCTTGCCCATGGCAGGGGTGTATGAATAAAAATTAAAAAAAAAAAAAAAACCCCTTCGGTTAAAGGGAGACCCCTATCCCTGCAGTGGGATGACTAACGGTTGATGTGGTGGTGGTGAAATTTACAGGTACAGGTTACAGGTAATGCGCGGTGATCGCCAAGACAGTAACGTCGACCATAGCCACCCCAGATAGTGTTCATTTTATCTCAAAATGTTCCACGTTTCGAAGGTGTTATGTATCATCATTTTAACTAGCTGTCGGTCTGTTACTCTTTATTGATAGTAGTTAATGTGGATTAGGATTATAAAATACTGGTATTAAGCAACATGGCGGAGTACGTTCTGAAATTGCAGGAAGGTTCATATACTCAAGTGTGACCAGTTGATGTATAATTTATTAACTACGATATTTGACCTTACTGTCATTTTCATTCTTTGTAACTTTAGAAGCACACTTAAATAAGTTTACCAAAACTAAAATTGTGTACTTAAATTATTAGCGTCTTTTCTAAGGGAAATATTACATATTTTTTAAAGAACCTCTATCCGACATTCAAATATAAGGCATAATAGAATATGAAATACGTTGGTATATTGTACACTGGTGGTGTTATATACTTGTTTAGAACACTTTAACAAGAGGCACTGAGGATTGTCAGCCGAACCTAATTTAACGAGGTAAGTATAAGTAAATATAAAACTACAGTTAAAACTAATTTAATAAGCTATTCTAACCGATGTATAAAATGCTACGCGATTTTTAATTTGCTTATGAAAATACCTACTTCAATTTTAACATTCTATAATTTAAACCGCTAATGAAATCATCTAAGTGCGTAGACTGCTTCAACTGTTATTAGATAAGCAGTTAATTTATTTTATCATCTAGCTCCATGTAGGTAGATAATTACAGTACAATATTATATTATATTGGACTATTCTATATTTGGAAGCTAAAACTTACCCTAAAGTTGCTCAGAATCAAATGTGAATTAGGTCAGGTATCTCAAATCATAATATTTGATAATAATAAAGCATGTCATTTGATGAAAACCTTTACTAACACGGCAGTTGAAATATGCATATTTTAAAACGTGATATAACTTAGCCCTCAAGCTTTTCAGATTAAGCATAGGACTGAATAATTTGTAATACAAATAAAAGATACCTTGATGATAGTAATAAGTATAGGTAATCTTTCAGCTCTGCAGAAATTGTTTAAATCTCTGTGCAAAACTTAAAAGCCATGTGACCGATTGGGGGACAAGTGGGGATAATTCCCAAACACTCCTCGCCTGTAGATACGTTAAATATTTACACGTCTTTTGCAGGAACAGCTTTCGGCAAATATTGCATAAATTACAGGGTCTGTAACAAAATATACTGGCATGTTCAATTTTGTTTGAAAGATTTTATCGCATGCTTTTTTTTGAAACAACGTTGGGAGGTATTTTAACCATACGATCCACCTAATGTAAAGTGGTTACTAATATTAAATATTACTCGCGTGATGCCACCTCTGCTGCTAACACAGCAACTCCTTAGGTTACTCGAACTCACTCACACGCAGGAACACAACTACCCTCCAGGGAGATGTTATTTGGCCGCGGTTTTCTGAGAGGTAGTTGTACTTCCCCAGATGCGACCTACCTCTCTTAAAAACACCCATGCCAAAACAAGCAAATATGTTCACAAACACAAATGTTTGTCCTATGTGAATCGAACCGACGAGCGTTGGTATCGAAGTCGCGTTATTAACGCGGCGCCACCGAGGTCGTCAAAATCTCGTCGAGTTATTTATATCACATTTTTATAACAGCTCAAATACTGCAGCTGTTTGGGAATAAATTAAGTGCAAGATGTTGTTAAAGTATCCACATGGATCACTACACATAAAGACATAGGTACACAACAGCTTGGGCAAAATTAGTTTAGGATTTGCAAAGCCGAAAAAAATGAAAGCTCCTGATGAAGGCTGAAATATAAAAGAATTATTGAAAGATAGGAGTCGTCGTTACGAATAAAAGAAATATTGAAATACAGAAGTTGAAGTGTTACATTTTAACAAGTTAATATTTTACAATTAAATGGAGTTCAAAAATGGTGAATAACTGATTAAAGTGTGCGCGGACTATTTGATCTTGAGAGCCCTGTTTAGTCTGGCAAAAGGCGTCTCAGGTATTGTCTCGGATTCGGCTGCTTGCGAAGTAATAGCTCAGCAACCTCTCGGCGTAAATGTTCGTGGAAGGAGTCCTTGTTGACTACTCAAATATTGCGCTGACCAGCGTCTTCTACAGTGAAGAGATCGTGCTCAAGTATTTCTCGGAGTGATTAAGAAGGTATTTATTAAGATTCCGGAATATGAGTTAGGAGCCCATGAACTACAGAAGTCTCTCTAGTATCGCTTTCGTGATATGCAATGTTCCAACGGACGAACTGCATTCCTAATAACACAACTAGTTGCGCATATGTCTTGGACCAGAAGGAATGGGTGCTCTTAAGTTGCAGTGCTGCTACAGGTAACTGGAAGAATCTGTTCAGTATTTTCGTTTTATATGGCCTATATTTTATCCTTTATATACTGACGATTTTAACAATATTTTGTTAATAATACTAACTGCAGGGTACAATTTTCTAGATTTAATAATGGAATATATGAGACAATGAAAGTTTCTTCTTCCTAGCGATACCCCGTTTCCTAATTGGCGGGGTCTGCTACCTTAGCCTTAGGGTTAGACAAAGATACTGATTTTTTTACATGAAACGACTGCCGTCAGACTTCCAATACCCACAGGGAAAACTACGTCTTTCTTAGGTTAGATCACACGTCTTTCGTAATACAATTTCTTATTTTCCTCCACCGCAAAAGAGCAATGAAAGAACATCAAGAATCAATAGTAAAACTATTTGTGCCAGTAGATTTAACAGCACATTAAACTTCGCTAGTGCTATTACAAAATTATAATTTTTCACCCGATTACAGTGAGAGTTATGTTTTTAGCATGCACAGAGTCTGCTACAATGTATGTAAAATATAAAGAATAGTGTGAGAAATGAAAAATGTGAGGAAGAAATTGAAAGAAAATAAAATCAGTGTTTCACAAGCGATAGCATGTCTAGTAAAGCTCGCTTTGCTATCATTTAAGGTGTATTAACGCCAACATTGGTGTATGGCAGTGAAACGTGTGTATGACCGAAGAAGCATGAAAGTAGAGTGAACGCTGTAGAAATGAGAGTAAGCGGAGTATGCCTACTCAGTGGAGTATGCTTGAAAATAGAACGATTGATAGAAATAGAGCATATGCTGTAGTCCCTTGAGGAAACCTAGGCAGAGAGTCCATTTCACAACGTATGAGTTCTCGGAAGAAAAGAAACCGGGATATAAAGAAAGAAGGCCACAATACGGTTACTACAAAAGGAATTGCAATATCTTTTTGATTCGTTAATTATTCATAGCAAGACAGCAAGACCAGTCGGTTATCGCCTGTTTCAAAGAAATAAATAATAAAGTTGAAATAAATTATTACTAGACTGTAATAGAATTGACTTTTTTATTTATTATGTAATTTTCAAATTACGTGTAATCTTACATTACACGTACTGGAGTTTAACATCGACATTTACTCGTTAAGGTACGGGTTGTTGCACGTTATTTTCTTGCTCCAGTGAAAGTCAAATACAAAATGTGAACATACATTTTGTATTTGACCTTCACTGGAGCAATTTTGTGGAACTGAAGCAAAAGTTGCGATGTTCATATGAATGTGTCCGGGAATCATATGGTGGAAACAGTAAGTGTTCAGTGTCCTGTATATGTGTGTGAACCTGTGTCCCTGAATATTATATACAGCAGCGTACCTGTCACATTGCTGTCGTTTTTAATATACTTTTTATCCTATATTCTCCACGCAAGTGCGATCAATAAGTTCCTATAGTAAATAATAAAAAATAAAATGCATTGGAATTAACATTATACCAGCGCATAAAAATTGACCTAAGAAATCTTGATTATTATATGTGAGATACTGACGTAAAATTAGCTTTCATCATTGCAATATATCTATGCTGCTTTCCTCCTATAATATACTTGAAAAGCAAATTTTTATTTCAGCGGTTAATATCGCGACTTTGACACCAACGCTCGTGGGTTCCATTCCCACAAAGGGTAAACATCTTTGTGCATAAACATACTTGTTTGTCCTGATCGGGATGTTTTAAGAGAGGTAGGGTAAAGCGCATAACAGCAGCTTGCCTCTGCACCACACAGTAAACCTGAGCTAAATAACAAACTCCCTGAAGGGTTGCTGTGTTTCTGTGAGTTACGTGTGAGTTAGGTCATCAATAAGCTCCTAAGGAGTTGCTGTACTAGCAGCAGAGATGGAACTTGCATGTAAGCCTACCGACGTTGTTGTAAAAAAAAGTCGCAGTAGGTAAACTGGTGTTCAATATGGTTGCGGCTTTCCCCGTAACAGGTTTGTCATTTTAAAACCCGCAACAAAGATTAAAAAATAACTTTTAGAGCGAAGTTTAATATACTATACGCTCTGTAAATCTTGTTTTTCCAATTAAAACTTACATAGCTTAAGTAATAGTGAGGTATAACTTCCTAGGTTCATGTACTTTAACCACAACTTCAATTCGTTGCTTTAACGATCTGCAGTGTATGAGTTTCAAACTATATTGAACCAGACGTGATCGGAGAAATTAAACTAATAGTATTGCAAAACAATTTTGTTATACTTTCTATATAATGTTTCTTTCCGTAACTATTCAAGTTTTGGAATTGTTTCAAGTAGGTGACAAAACCGGACCAACATTCCAATCGCTCGACGATAGCGGCTTCCGAATTCACTGTTCACTTGAATTACAGAGATTAGATTTTTTATGCAATTTGATCTAACGTGCTTTGTGTGCTTTCGTCACCAATTAGTAAATGCGGACTAGCGCCGATCGGCACCCAGTCACTGCCTTTAGTAGATGCAACATGCCATCGCTGCCGCATTGGTAGTCTCTGCCTCGGCTGCTGCGGTTGTCCTCGCGATTTCCCGCCATCTGGAACAGAAACCGCATGCACCCGCCACCGTTGCTGCCATGATTGCACTGGTCGACGCTGCAACACGTGTTTCGCCTCTCCAGAAGGCATCTTTTTTTTGTACTATAATACGTAACACTAAAAAAAAAGTTCATCTCTTAGAAAATTCAACTTTCATCCATAATTTCAACGACTCTTCCACCATCATCATTACCAGCAACATCATCGCCAATCTCTAAAACTCAAACACACACGCACACTCGCGCATGCGCCCTGCGCCGCTTAAACCAAACAGCGATGTTGATAAACTGCGTTGAACGAAACGCGTAAGCGCCAAGAATTTCATGGCGCTTACAACGTTTTGGTCGCGAGAAAATAATGCCATATGAACGATCTAGCGCTTCATGTTTTAATTGTTTAATTAGAGATAACAAACGTTTTAGCGCTGCAGCGAACTTAAGTTCTAATTCTCACCAAAATCTTACGGTCAGGGTCACGTGTCCTGACGCGAGTTTAATATTTTTTACTCATCCCAAAAAGTGCACATAAAAATAGAATACATAAAAGCTAATCATTAAATGAGTTTCAAGTCTTCGCAGTAATTGTAAAAGTACTCGTAATTCTTACATTACGTTTACGTTTCAACCTAATGAGTTAAATAAGATTACGTGATTATTTTTAGCATACCTAAAAGAACACATGGAATCGTATTTCCATTGTGATTTCGGAAAACTCGCACCAAATTATAATTACGTTTGCTCGAAGAGAGCGAGTTGTTTAGATTTTACCAAGAAACCGTACAAAGGGGAAGAGAATAATGAGAGACGAAAATTAATAAATGAGATTACAAAAGATCTTATTACGGTCATTTCCCACAGCACCGCCTCTGTCGGGCAATAATTAGCGAAAGAAACGGGCGGAAAGATTTGAGGGAATCGGGGGCGGAATTTATCTAACAACGCAAAATGGCCACAGTGCTGTCTAAAGATCTATTTCGCCAACTTTCGCTGTAAATGCCATATTGAACTGAGCTGTCAGGGAATTGCCCTCTTAATTTGAATGTCTCGTTTATTTTTGTTGGTATAGTATCTTTTTACTTGTTTATTAATTCCACTTTATTGCATAACGATTACAGTAATATGTATAACAAGAAAAACGACTAGCACTTGAATAGTTTGAGATTAGCTATATGATTATTATTACTCATTGCATTGACCGGCCGTGATTTTCGTGAGTTCCCTCCTGAAATTACATAGGTACCAAATAAATATGTGCCTGATGGTAAACGGTTACAATGCTTACAATATCAGATAGATACTTCACTCGCGCGTTGGCCTTTAGTTCATATCATGTGACTGGAAATCGACCCGAAAGTTAATCGAGTTTTTTTATATACTATGTCGGGAGGCATACACGCATACGGCCCACCTGATGTAAAGCGGGTACCGTAGTCTATTAACGCTTGCGATATATTAAGTACTAGCATCCGGCTGCAACTTCGTTTGCGTAGAATTCGAATCATATAAGTACGGAAGGATTTTTCATACTACCCGTTGTCCTGTTACCAGTTTTCCTGAAGGAACGAAGCATTTTCCCGCGGTAAAAAGTAGCCTATGTTCATCAGGGATAATGTCGGCTTCTAAAAACAATTTTTCAAATCGGTCCAGTAGTTTTGGAGCCTATTCAATACAAACAAACAATCAAATCTTTCCTCTTTATAATATTAGTGTAGATCACTCGCGCGATGCCTCCTCTGCTGCTTACACAGCAACTCCTTGGAAGCTTACTGGTGACCTCACTCACACGCAGGAACACAGCAACCAACTAGAGAGAGAAGTGTTATTTGGCTGCGGTTTTTTTTGTGAGGTGGATGTATTAGATAACGCAATCATCATAATTATCACCATTTCCACCGAACACAAATCAATAAACCACTTTACTGCGTATGTAGGCACCCCGCGCTCGTAATAACGTTGCGATTTATCGCCTAAACGTCTCAGCGATTTATACCTACTGACCAGGGACAGAAAAAATCGGCCAAGTGCGAGTCGGACTCGCGCACGAAGGGTTCCGTACCATTATCTATAAAAAAGGCAAAAAAATCACGTTTATTGTATGGGAGCCCCCTTCAATATTTATTTTATTCTATTTTTTAGTATTTGTTGTTATAGCGGCAACAGAAATACATCATCTGTGAAAATTTCAACTGTCTAGCTATCACGGTTCATGAGATACAGCCTGGTGACAGACGGACGGACGGACGGACGGACGGACGGACGGACGGACGGACGGACAGCGGAGCCTCAGTAATAGGGTAATTTACCCTTTGGTACGGAACCCTAAAAAAATAACCAATAAACCGTTAATTGTCGTGATGTTGATCCATGAACTACCCAATAAGAGTTGCGCGTTCTGCTTTACCCGCGACCCGTAGCAGTGAATTGAACGGATGAGACCGATGTTACATAGAGTAACTCTATGTAACATATGTGATGAGACCGATATTACATAGAGTAACTCTATGTAACATATGTGATGAGACCGATATTACATAGAGTAACTCTATGTAACATATGTGATGAGACCGATATTACATAGAGTAACTCTATGTAACATACGTGATGAGACCGATGTTACTTAGAGTAACTCTATGTAACATATGTGATGAGACCGATATTACATAGAGTAACTCTATGTGATTAGACCAATCTTACATAGAGCAACTCTATGTAACATATGTGATGAGACCAATATTACATAGAGTAACTCTATAAAACATCGGTCTCATTGGTTCTTATTTTTCTTAGCATCCGTGCAGCCGAAGGGCCTCCACTGCAGAATATAGGTCTCAAAATAAGAACATAGACTTCCGTTACGATCGGTCCTGTGCTGCGTGCATCCTTTGGCTCCCTATGATCTTTGAACGTCAGCTCATCTTATCAGGGTTTATTCTCCACTAGGGTTTCTAATTTGTCGTTGCCTTGAAGGCAATAACCTACGGAGAACCAACGAGACCGACATTATGTAGTGAGTCAATGCGATGGAGCAGAGTGACGAAGTAGCAGCTCCGGCGCGTCAGGCGTGCGCTGAACCGGCAGCGCTGGCAGGGGTAGTCTACTCGTACGGGTGAACCCCAATATGTAGATGTCCGGGTTAATACAATCACTGCACTTTATTATTTATTCTGGATTATTTGTTGGAACTTACTTCGGCTACGGTGCGTAGCCCATTAAGTATTTAATAAAATAGAAGACACTAATCTTGGCTATATCCGTGCAAGAAAATGGGACGATATATAACTAATGTTTTTTTTGTACCACTTAAGTGGCCAATCAAGCATATGGCCTACCTTATGGTAAACAGTCACCGTAGCCTATGGACATTTGCAACACCAGGGGTGTCACTCATGCGTTGGCGACCAAACCTCTTCATGCATTTCTTGAAGAATTCCATGCTGTAGTCCCTAGGACAACCTCGGCTGGGAGTTTATTCTACAGCTTGGGAGTTCTTGGAAGAAAACTTCTCCGGAATCGCACAGTATGCGACCATTGCTGTTCCAACGCGTGAGAGTGATCTCCCCGCCGTCGGCGAGCGGTGCGGTTATAAAAAGTAGCTGTCAGCATTATTTAGAACATTTCTTCAGAACACAACCCGTTGTACATACGGTGGAACACACAAAGGGAGGCAAAATCTCTCCTTAAACTTAAGGGTTCAATACCGTGCGGGACATGCCCACTGGACCCCTGAAACTCGTACTCTGTGCCCACTCGAACCCTGTAATATTTTTGGTGCCTACCCGTCCCCTCCCACAGAGTACGATCAGTCTACAATCGCCTCGCATGCTAAAGGTAAAAATAAAATTCATAAAATTGTATAAATATAACGTTTATTAAAAGTCACAGCTAATTACCATATAAAAATCAGTCTTGAAATAATGTTTATAAATCACACATTATCTAAAATCATTAACAATAACAAATAATCAACTCACTCCGGTCTAAGAGCGGCATCAGCGCGATCTTTGCAAATCATATGGTTTTGATTAATTATTACTATGAATACAGGCACACAATTTTGTTTATGATTGTACTATCTCAACACTTTTTTATCTATAATTTATATTGACGGGTTAAGGGACGAATGGGTACCTTAAAAGTTAATTAATATTGACTGGTTTCCTATCAGGAGGCCAATGGGCACCTGAATTGGTGACGAATCTACAACTTTTATTCCAGAGTACGAGTTTCAGGGGTCCAGTGGGTCACAAGTCATACCGTGTGTAAACTTAGGATTGTCAACAATTCTCACAGCTCGTCTCTGAATCGAACCACAAGGTCCAAGCTGGTATCCAGGTGCTCCCGCCCAAAGGCGACTGCAGTACTCCAAGTACGATCCGACTTGAATGTGAATGAATTGAACACCGGCGAGTGTACGACAGAGCATACCAACCGTAAATCTAGAAAGTTCCAAGATGTAAAATCTATTTAAAGGAGTATTTTAGAACTGAATGTTTGAATTGTATACCTTTTTGAGGTAATTTTATAAACTTAGATTGCCAAAAATTAACAGGTTTTATTCGTCGCAGCGGCATCTAGCGGTAGGTAGTAGTATAGTAGTATGCGATTTGCAATGCGAGGTGTGCTTTACACCCACTAGATAGCGCTAGTTGTAGCTTTTCAAGGCGAGTTACGATTTAGTTTTGTTTACATTGCTAATATTGTGAAAATTGTTAGATTGTAACGGGTAAACTGTTACAAGCTCTTATCGGATAGTTCGTGGATCAACCATCGAGACTCTTATCGGCTTATTGTTCAAAATATTCTCCCATTGGTAGTCCCAGTAGTCGAATCGCTGAGATTATAGGTTTAGCTGAAACAAAATATTTTTGTAAGTGCAAGATGACTTAAGTCAAGTGGTCTTCTGGTGTGCGATCGTATCCTTCGGAGAACTTTTCGGCACCAGCGACTAATGGTTTATTGAGCAAAGCACAATAGGCTCAATAATACAGAAGTAGTTGTATAACCAGTCCATTATCCACTTAATAGACAGACTTCTAACTCGTCTACTCTCGCCAATGGCTCTCGTATGACTGACGTGATGCGCACCAGATTGTATTTGTCTGTATGTAAGAATAAGTGAATTTTTCCTTAATTAATGCATGCAATACATTAGTAGTATTACTATCGGAACGTTTATAAAAATATTTTTGGCAATATTTAAATATTATTTTGACGAGCTCAGTTTAACATCAACTCGTTTTGTTTACTTTGGTATGGAAGTTTTTAAGGGGCGTAGGGTGCATCAAAGCAAAAGCCCCTCTGAGAAAGTACCTCCATCACACAGGAAAACGCCGCCAAATAACTCCCTGGAGCGTTATTGTGTTACTACGTGTGAGAGGTCGCCAGTAAGCTCTTAAGGAGTTGCTGTGTTAGCAGCAGAGGTGGCATCACGCGAGCGACACTTAATATACCAGTGTTACCAATGTCATAGGTTACGGCAACCACTTTCCATCAGATGGACTGTTTGCTTATATGCCTCCCTACATCGTGTATAAAAAAAACCCCATTGTTTCAGCTCTGTATTAATTGCCTAAGCGATATACTCGTGTTTGTTTTTGAACGCTTCTTCTAGTAAGGCAAGTAAACCCATCCTAATTTTCTTTGTTTTGCTCCAGGCCCATTTACCCCACAAGCGTTTTTATTATGTTAGGTAGCAATATAAATTAATATGCTAATTCAAACCCGCGAATATATTAAAATTATGAACACGAAAATGATCCATGCGTACGGCCTAAATAACTGGTAACTGCGAAGGTTGACAGATGATTAGGGGCTATGTGCCCGGCCATAGCTCCTACTAAGGAATAATTAAATGCGGATAAAGGATTGCATGTAAATTAGGTAATCGAGTTTACATCTTGCAGAAAAAAAATGAGATGGTAAAAAATTGATATTTGTCTACGTACCTGTACTACATGAAAGGCCTTGTACTCGTCTCCAAATAGTTAGCTATAAGGGTTGTCTTTGGGATAAATTTAACATTATAAACATACATGTAAGAACTTTTTTACTCTTTGTACATAGATACTTCATTCGGCATGTAATGTCAAAATTTATCACTAGCACGCACACTCTATCCAAACAAAGAATCACATCACTCCGTTGTTCCGCTGAAGTAAAAGGAGAAACGAACAAACATACTCGTACTTTCCCATTAATTTGTAATATTAGTTTGGATTTAAACATTCAATATAAAGACACGGCAGCATTTATCCTCCATTACGCTTTGAAGTGGAATGTTACAAATCTCTTTTTAATGTCTTCAATGGGACGAAAATCGTTAATATATTCTTGAAAATTGTCATGCGAGAAACTATTAACCCTTCGAAACCCGGGTGGTCGTATACGACCGCGAAATGTATGGGAAAACGTATATAACGGGTTCTGACTGCTCAATAGTCTTAAACATGGCAAATTTGTATATTAGAATAACAGCACAACGTAAAACTACACGTGGTGCGGTCATTGCATGCTATCATGATTTCTACTGCACTGAACCAGCTACAGTACGATATCATCACATGGTTTCCATCAGTTGAGCTGCATGAGATAGGCTACACGATTGTAAGTTATTTTACACCATTGACAGTCCGAGACTCAAACCGATTTTGCACGGGCAGGAGTGGAATTGCAATGGTGCGATTTTTTTTTGAGGAGGCATGCAAACACGTCTCATCTGGTCTAAGGTAGTATCACTCGCGCGTTGCTACCCCTGCCTCCAACTCCTTAGGATTTTACTGGTAACCTTACTCACTTGCAGGAATACAACAACACTCTGTAGAGTTGTTATTAGGCTGCGGTTTTCGGTAAAGTGGAAGTACTTCCCCAGGTGGGTATCTTTAATGCGCCCTACCTCTTTTAAAAGCACCCAGCCCAAGGCAATTAGAGATATTCATGCACACAATACTTTCAGCGTGGGAATCGAACCCACGACCCTTGGTGCAAAAGTAGCATGTTAATTACTGCGAAACCGAACTCGTCAAGTGCACTGGATTTTTTTTTTGTATAAAGCCGGGAAGTATACAAGCATACGGCCCATCTGATGTAAAATGGTTACCGTAGCCTATTTACTACTACTACTACGTTTGTAACACATTAAGTATCACTAGCGCAGTGTCACCTCAGAAGCCTGAGAAACTCCTTAGGGGTTTACTGGTGATCTCACTCACACGCAGGAACCCAACCAATCTCCATGGAGTTGTTAGCTGCGGTTTTTGTGAGGTGGGGGGTACTTCCCTAGACGGATTACTTTGATGCACGACAGACCAAGACCTACAAACATGTTCATGCACACAAATGTTTGTTTTGTGTGAAAATCAAACCTTAGACAACGCTGCTTTGACACCAACGGCCATGTTTTTTTTTGTTACGACGGTGGGAGCCATACAAGCATACACGGAGTACAACGCACCATTGATACGGTTTCCTGCTTTCAATCTTCTTTCAATATCGCCCTCACATTTTAACATCTTATCTCTCGTAAAAATATAACCTAGATAAACAAATTTATTTCTTTTGTATTATCCACCATTCTTTCTTTCAGAGCTTTCCAGTAATCATTCACATCTGAGTCGGAAAGGTTGCATTCGCAAGTCTTTCGCTTACCAGATGTACTTATGTTCTCTTTACACTTTCATCTTGCAATTTTTCGCTCCTTATCCTTTCATGATCTCTGAAAGAGATTCACACTCGCCAATGTCTGCACTTCTTGAAGAGTCCCACAAACCGGCTTACCATCTCTAAAGGCTCTTGTATCCAATATAGTATTTCGGAGACGTCTATCTATTAAAATCAAATCCATCAACCTTTTTGGTCATTCCTACTCCATGTATACGTGTGAATATCCTTATGAAGAAATAAAGTATTCGACGCGAAGAGGTTTCGTTCCATTAAATCTAAAATTGACTTACCTGCTTTGTTCACTCTGTTATCTCCATAGGACCAAGAACAGCTTCATAGCTGTCTCGTTTGGTCCCAACCCATCCATTAAAATCTCCACACATAATTACGCTTTCATTCCCCTCAGCTAAATCCAGAACATCCCTTACAGACTCCCAAAACTTCTCTATTTCTTGAGCACACGCTGAGCTTACGGGAGCGTATGCTGCAACCAAGAATACTCGCGTGATGCCCAGTTTTATACGAACACAGAGAAGCGTAGGCCCTACTAAACAGTAATCTCTTACACCAGAGGCCAAGCGGGAGGAGAGCACGACACCGTTGCGCTTTCGGGCCAGAATTGCAATATAAACGATTGGCAGGGGTCGCGAACGAACACGCTTCTGGCACATGACCCCCGGAAAAGTGACAGTTGTGAATATTTACAAAATGAATGATTTCACAATGTCTAGTGACAATTGATTTTGAAATATGCTCGAAAAGCTTCAGATCTTCATCTGATCTGATCTCTTATCCAGCGAATATTCATTTGAAATGAGAGAAGTACGTATATCATTTTCGACATTAGTCACTTTCAAACATGACGCTGACGCATTCAGTGGTTGCCATTAACATCGAATTTAAAAGTTTCAGTTTAAATAAATTTTAAAATAAACTGTAATATTCAAAATAAAGCATTCAATTTCAAAGCAATTTGTGTAAATATGCCTTTTTGGAAATGATTTTTCTGGATTTTAAATAAAGCTGTCACGTTAAAGTTTTGAAATTGAACACTCAAAGTTTCAAATATCAAAGGTTATCGATTAAAACAATTTCACACTAAACTTTTTAATTTGCACAATCTTTTATTAAGTTATGAAGAAAGTCAAAAGATGAGGCGTGCAGCATTCGTAATACTTAGAAATGCAAATAGTTCTAAATTTGGGAGTAATTTGAGTGATATTCGGCATTGTTTGCAGGTAATGGAAATTTCAATAAAGTTAGGTGAAGTCTGTCTCGAAAGACAAAAAGATCTTTGATTCAAGTTAATTTGTCAATATGTCACTCCCAACAGAATTGGCAAGGATAAATGAGTAAGTAAAAGTGTTACCATTTTTGCTTTATTTTTTCTCAGCTTCTTAGGACCTTACAGGTAGTAAACCTTTCTGTTTTTTGCCTAAATCCGTTCTTCTCGAAATGGTATACGTCGATCCAGTGGGTCAATTGTAACAAGGAGAGGGTTCATTAGATTAAGCATTAGTTAGGCAGGGGCTCTATGAAGAGCAGTAAATATATAGGTAAGGTGTCTACAGGACAGAAATTATTGCAAATCTCTGGCCTAAATACTGTGTTAATCAGTGCAGTTTAATTCAGTTCGAGGGAATTTCTTCTATGTGTGAAACTATAAATGCCTACAATAGCATTTAGTGTATCACAAATATAAAGGTAGAGGAAACTTTCGATACTTCCGTATCACATCCATTACAAAACCACAGTGCAAAGATATAAAAGAGTAAGATAACTTCAAACACTTGATCTCGTCGCACTCTCCGAAAAGCGTGTCGGTATCGGATTTATAGTGAACTTAATAATAATCTAAGCTTTGAATAGTACCTTGAAACGATTGATCACGTTTGAGTATAGTAATTTTATCGCGCTATAACGCAAAACTTGTTCATTATATCAAAAGAGGTCTAAGTCGTTGAGTTGTCTTACTGTCCAAATATTTACTGTGACGAGACCTCCAGAATCGCGATCGATTAATTTTGGTCACGAATACCGACGGGCGATGTCGATGGACTGTGTAATGGGTGTTTATGGGCCGAATTAATAATTGATATACTTAAGAAATACCTGACAGAAAAATTAAGCTATCAAATTTGCAATTCTATTTCGGGTGTTTTCTACAGATATTACAGGAATGTATATACTAAAGACTAAATGACGTACCTAGATTAGATAATTATACCTATCAAAAGCTGCCTGGCTAAGTGTGATAATGATACCTAATGATATAAAGTAATTAAATAGTGTTCTATTCAAAAATTATTGATATAATTGGCTTAATAAAAAGAGTTTTTACTGTGTTAATACATTGTTTGGAAAATCTTTTAAAATCGGAAACTATGTATGTAACTACGAGTAGTATGATTGTAAAAAAATAAAATTTGCATGCTAAATTAATTGACAAGATATGAGAATCGAATATAATTATGACCATAGATAACAGAAACAGCGTTGTTTCTGTTATCTATGATTATGACAGATATGTACACCATGTTTTACGCAAATAAAGATTATTATATTATAAAGAATCTTTACTCGTTCTAAGTTAATAAAAGATCTTATTCACGGTTATACTGTTGTTGAAAACAGTATTGTTTTTTTTTACAACGTCGGAAGGCATATAAGCGTACGCGCCACCTGATGTAAAGAGGTTATCGTGGGCTCCGAAATTGTGCATTAAGTATCACCCACGCGTTGCCACGACTACTGCTAACCTACTGGAAAAATCTCACTCAGACGCAGGAATATAACAAATCTCCAGAGAGTTGTAATTTGGCTTTAGTCAGAAGGGCCACTTTGATGCCGTCTACTTTTCTTATAAATGCCCAGGCTAGCAGACTTGTTCATGCACACAAGTGTTAGTTATGCGTGAAAATCGAACCTACGAGTGTTGGTGTCAAGGTAGCGTTACTAACTACTACGCCACCGAGTTCGTCAAGAGTGTCTGCGATTGCACCCTAATATCGCGATACTTAAAGTCTAATATATCTCTTTCAGGCCTTATAAAATCAATATAGATGCATTTTTTTAGTCGGAAGGCATACAAGCATACGGCCCACCTGATTTAAAGCGGTTACCGTAGCCTATGAACGTTTGTAATACATTATCACGCGTACGATGCCTACTGTGCTGCTAATATAGCAACTCCTTACAGGAGCGTACTGTTGACCTTACTCACACGCAGGAACACAACTGCACAACCCTCTAAGGAGTTGATATTTTGCTGCGGTTTTCTTTGAGGTGGAGGTACTTCTAGGCAGGCTATTTGATGCGCCCCATCTCTCTTGAAAACACCCAGACCAAAACAAACAGACACGTTCATGCATACGAATGTTTGTCCTGTGAGGGAATCGAACCCACGAGCGTTGGTCAAAGTAAAGTACCGTAATCACCAAGCTCGCCAAAAGTCGTTCGATGACATTAACCCTAAAAATATTTTACCTATAAAATATGTTCGAAGTTAATAGATTTAAACGTTATTCTACGAATGTCAAATTTACATGCAATGTGATCTAACCTGCTTGTGTGCTTCCATCACCAATTAGTTCATGCGGCCTAGCGCCGGCCGACACCCACCCACTACCGTTAGTAGATGCAACATGCCGATGCAACTGCGTGCTCCCACTACCGTCGCCACGACTGGCCTGGTCGCCGTTGCGACACGTGTTTCGCCTCTCCGTGAGACATCCTCAGGCGCTGTGGACGTTAATCGTTTAGGTCTAAATATTTTTAAGAGATGTAGAGCCCATCAAAGCAGCCTATCTGGGGAAGTACCTCCACCTCACAGAAAATCGTAGCAAAATGAACTCCCTAAACGGTTTATAATTTAAAATTTTCACGGTTGGTTACACCATTATTATATTTCCCCGATATTTCGGCGACATTGCAGACGCCATGATCACGGGATGACAGGAGTTGGCGAGTAGATTAAGCCGTTATGTCTGTGACATAAAGGGCCAAGGAGCACATACATACTGTCAAGAATAGAGAAATTGAGAAGTCCGCGATAGCCGACCACCTTATGCAAACGGATGTCAATTACTGGATTGAGCTGCCTAATCCCAAGATACTGTCAACTGAACGACGCTTCATACCGCAACGAGTCAAGGAAGCGATTGAAATAAATAAGCATCGTAATTTCAATCGGGAAGACGGTTTTAAGTTGTCGGGAACGTGGAACTCAATAGTCGAGTCATGTAAACGTTATGTGTAATCTCCAACGGGACACCGTGAGTGTAGTGTGTAAGGTGCCAATTATTAAGCGACACTGAAAGAGGGTAAGGCAGATATGTCTGCCCTTAACGGCTTTATCTACTCTCCGGCTCCAGTCATTCCATGACCACGGTGACTGCAACGTCGCCGAAATATCGAGGAAATCGAAATATAAAAAGAAATCGCTATAAGTCCCTAAAGGGTTGTTGTGTCCCTGCGTGTGAGCGCGGTCACCAGTCAGCTCCTAAGGAGTTGCTGTGGTGGTTTACATCAGGTGGGCCGTATGCTTATATCCCTCCTGATGTTGTAAAAAAAATCTAGGTCGTTATATACCTGTTATTACTTATTTAGAACAATGACTAATAAGCACTGAATAACAATATGATTGGAAATATACCACATATTTAAACATAACTGGAAGATATTATTTTATTATTATCATTCATGTATTAAATTAATGCCGAAGAACTTTTTTAAGAAAACACCCGAGCCCTTTGTTTGGGTACTCTTAATAAATTATTCAGACACATCCGGGTGCTGAAAGGCTCTTTGTGTAACGCACTGTAACGTTATTTTTCTTGGAATATAAAGAGGGCAGTTAACTATTCAGGCCGCACCCACGGACCAATATAAAGGGTTTAACGTCGACCTAAGTGTTGACGCAGCTTTAGATTTAGTGGCCATGATCTAGGAACAGAACATGAAATAAAATGTTTTTATGCGCTAGAAGCTCAGAAAATTACCCTCTTAGATTCTTAGGTAGAGCAATGGCAACTGTGACACCAATGGTCTTTGGTACGATTTTTGCCAAAGACATTTTGTGCATAAACATGTCTGTTAGTCTTAGTCTGTATTTTTTCTAAGGAT
This sequence comes from Pyralis farinalis, assembly GCA_947507595.1. NCBI lineage: Eukaryota > Metazoa > Arthropoda > Insecta > Lepidoptera > Pyralidae > Pyralis > Pyralis farinalis. The sequence goes on along the minus strand of OX382269.1, from coordinate 10,910,537 downwards.
AATAAATATGTACAAAAGTACATATTAAGTATTTACCAGTCGTCTATGGGTACTATAGATTGTATTTACCAATTGCATATGGTATAAGACTCATTAAAGGTAATAATAGACCTATAAAGAAATAAATCAAAAGCACCCAAAACCGAAGAGCATGCATGAAGAGGTTGATGAGTGTGGAAGAAGCGAGAGGAGTATGTTTGGATCGGTGCACCTGGCGTACCATGGGCTCTGCCTACGCCAATGGGAGACAGGCGTGATGATATGTATGTATGTGTATAATAGAACTTTCAGAACTTATTAACTAGATAATTAACTTGTTGTCGATACAGAGAGAGAGAGAAAGTTGTTTCGATACGTTTTACGTGAGATCTTATTTGTCTTATTATTATATTTATGTGTTGTTTTATGGTCCAAGTACTGAGTGGCGGCTCACAGCTCCCAGATCTTCGTAACTTTAGGAAAGCTTCGATTACAAGTATAAGTCATTTATTACATAGTTAATATCGCATGGGTACTTTCTGCCTGGAAATCTTGAAAGCAGATATCTTTCTCATTGAATAGGCAATGTTCATAATTACTAATAAATTATCGTAGCCAGTTTTTGTATAATTTATAGAATTTGTTAAAATCTAATATTATTCACCAGTGCCTAACATTTGCTGTGGTTCTTAATTTTACCGTAAAGCTAAAAATCTCACTCTATTACTAACTCTTTTACCTTAGATTAACGATTGTCATATATCGAAAACAGCATTGACCAACAGTTTAATATGCCAACAGGAAGAAATTCGAGCTAGTTAGACCAATCTAGACAGACTATCAATCAATCGATATATTTATTTTCATGGCTATGGATGACCTCGCCTAACTTGCGTGTTCAATTAAGCTGACACTATTTCAAAAAACCTCGGTACACAATAAAAAACCACTGTGTCTCCTGTAGAGCCAGAATTAACAGCGGCGACCAACAAAAAGGCAATGAACAGTGAAGTTCACTGCCGTCCCGGGGGTTAAACTACAGCTGCCTTGGAACTTACAACGAATTTAATCAGAAGAAATTTGTAGTAGTAGGAAATTTTGGAATTGACTTCAATGAATAGGTCTATTATACAGATACGAGTACATTAATTAAGAAAGGTAAAAACAAAAATCTGATTCTTGTGATTTTGGTAACCGCAACCTATTACAGCTATTACCCATACATTCTTAGATATATAGTAGACTATCTACATTTGTAATTATCTATTTATTAGAACTTCATGCCGCATGACTTGATCCTTACATACCTCACTCGCTTCTTCAATTCTTCATTCTCTTCTCATGCACGCTCGCCGGTTTCTAAGGCTCCTGACATTACCTTCTGATAAAACGATAAGTTTGGCTATGGTAGGTAAATATTGGCCTTCCTTGGCTTCTGCATCCATCTATTTTTGCTTTGCATATCTGTATTGTATATTTGCGTTGTATATTTTGTTTATTGGAATATATAACTTTGTTAAAACTAATTATATGTGTTTGGCTCTTTCTATTTGCTGCTAGTTTATGCTACAGCGATGAATGTTAGTTTTTAACAATATTCTGAAAGGAAAGGTATATCAAATCCAAACATCATAATTTTGCTAAGGATTTCACCGCAGCAAGTACCCCAGCGTGCTTAGCTTAAGTTTTCATAAAATAATATTTATACTCGAAATTGTAGCTTCCCAAAAATCCTCGTAAGAGATGAGAGCTTGCAGATGTATGTAACATCTGTTGGCTCTCAGCTTACTCTATATATATTCTAGATTATGCTACTATAGTAATTTTTAGGAATAGGATACCCTATTTCCGCTGCTGGAAGGGGAGAGTTGGAGACAAAGTATTTTAAATATTTATTTATTAATATAAAATCTCAGTAGTCACACGAGCATATTATAGCCCATGGACGCTTGCTATATGAAAAGTAGTAGTGCTAACATAGCAAATCCGTAGGAGCTTACTGGTAACTTCATTAACTCGCACGAACACTCCTGGAAGTTGTTATGTGGCTGCATTATTCTGTGAGGTGGAGGTACTTCATCAGTCATGCTGCCTTCATGCACCTTATCTCTCTTAAGTAATCTCTTACAAAATAAATCTACGAAAAAATACTTCAATTCGTTTTAAAAATAAATGAACCTGCATTCATGAATTTTAAAAACAATCTTTCTTCAACCGAGCATCGAGCCCACCATATGTCCATAAACTCAAAACATCAGTTCATCATCGTTGACGTATATGGGTGCTGAGATTGTTGTATGCATTGCTGAAAATTCCCCGAACTAGTCCAATTGTTGACCATCTTTTTAAAAACAAACCGAGATGATATTTATTATCTAGCTATTGCTATTCAAAAATACTGCTTCACTTAAATCCAGGCTATTTTTATTTGCAATGTCGAAGTAAATAAATTATTTACTCTATTTATTGATTTTGGTTTGCGTATTTAATATATACGTGTTCTATTTTCAGACTAATATTTTTAGTGGAGATCGTTTGAAGAAAACATACTAACGTAAACTAAATATCCAGCGTAACCATAATTCAGCGTAGTTCAGTGGACTTCGGCGTGGACAATGACCTGCCATCTTGCTGTGTAAACTACACGTACGATACACAACAAAGAATTTGAATTTACGTATAGTAATTAAGATTAGTATATAACAGGAGAATTTTGTAACTAATTGCCATTATCCAGAAGTGGGGTTTGTGAGCATTGATAATCAAGTGGATAAAGAATTGGCCAACTGGTCCCCCGGTTCGAGTCCTGACATGTACCACTGAATTTGTGTTCTTGGATGTACATATTGTATTTATCACTGTAAAAAAAAACTAAGCAACAAGCAAGGACTACTCCATGAAATTATATATTGGAACACGTGTGTAAGTCACACGTCTTAACATTAGAAAGTTTTGATTTCCCCCTGGGTTCTGGAGGTCTGACGACAGTCGCTTCATGTAAAAATCAGTATCTTAGTAGATTTTGGCAATCTTAAGGAATTAGGAAACGGAATAACGCTAAGAAGAAGAAGATCCAGTTGTGGTATTTGTAGCAAGTACTCATTTGAATTACCTATTAAGGATTTAGGAGGCTATATCTGTTCACAACCAATTCGGACTAAAAACACCTGAAGTATCCAGCGGCTAGCTGGAAGAGCCGCCGGTAGCTACACCGTCAAGTACAAACCCGGACGGGAGAGTTCATGAGATGCAGTTTCCTCTCACTGCGTCCAAGATATATTTAGTTGTCAGTACGATCGGTCTTATGAGACTGGTCGACTTGCAGTGAGAAAACCGTAATTATCCTGTGTACATTTCACGTCGCACTTCTTTTCTACTAAATTTCCATCTGTTTTTCGCACATATCGACCTAGTTCGCCCATATGTTCTGTTACAAATAAATTTGTATTTATTTTTTTATGAAGTAATGTAATCTTAACAAAATTATGTTATATATTTATGGTTTATATATCTATATAAATCTCGGCAAAGAATAAAATAAAAGATTCTATTCGAAAAGGCGAAATTTGGCTTTGATACAGGCCTTTAATCTATCTGACCATGAATCTATGGATTTGCGCACTGTTTCCATTTAGCAAGGAAATTTAGCCACTGCTTGCTCCAGAATTTTTTTAAGAGACAGAGAGCTTCGAGCATGCCATGTCCTCTAAAACTGATTATAATTTGTAGTATAAGGGGTTCAGATCTGAGCTAGACGAGGGACATTCTTCAGCTCTTATAATGTTCGGAACGTTGGTTTCGAGTCAGGATTGGGTAGTTAGTGCCTTGTGACCAGATGTAGCGCGTTCTTCAGAACTGTGTGCCTACACTTTGCTTGTTGTAGTGCTCATCAATCTTAAAATTTTTTTCATCAGTAAAGAATTTCAATAATCAAGCAATATTAAAAAAAATATTATCAAGCAATTGCATGCTTGATATGTATGTATGTATATCTTCACGTCCCTTGCAGGATAGACAGAGAGAACCGAGCGCCATAAGACGCGGTCCTTGCATACTTCACTCGCTTCTGTGACATTCATAGCTCTTTTTATGCACGCTCGCCGGTTCCTGGGGCTTCTGACATCACCTTCTGATAGAACATGACCAATTTGGTCATGGTAGGTTAGTCTCGGCCTTCCTCGGCTCCTACATCCTTCCACTTTTGCATTGTATATCTGTTTCGTCATTCTTTCGTCCCGCATTCTTTCTACATGTCCGAACCAATGGAGCATGCCCTTTCTTATCTTAACACCGACACTCTCTTTTAGACCAATTCTTTCTCTCACGTCTTCATTACGAACGCGGTCAGCAAGCGTTATGCCACAAATTTTGCGCAATGCTCGCATCTCGAACGCATTTATTTTACTTTCATGCTGTCTCTGTCATACCCAGCTCTCACTTCCATAAGTTAGCGTTGGAATTAGCACCGCGTTGTGTACAGCTGTGCCTTCTGGCTTAGATTTCGGCTGCCTAGAAGTTTACCCAACGCTCCATTCACCCTATTCCCGGCACTCACTCGTCTCTCCACATCAGCGGTGTACCTTCCATTGCTGCTAAAAGCACTTCCAAGATATACAATCTCATTCACTTGCTCCAACACTACATCATCAACCATAATCCTAGTGTTCGTTCTGGTTGTCTCTCTTTCAAATACCATTATCTTGGTTTTCTTAGCATTCAATTGTAAGCCTTTCTTCATACAATCATCTTTCATTGTTATAACTAGTGTTTGCAGTTCGGATGGTGATTCTGCTATTAATGCCGCATCGTCTGCATAAAGCAGGCAGTTGACCACTGAGTCACCCATTATTCCCACATTCATATTTCTTATTCTCTGAAGACAACTGTCCAGATACAGGATGAGCCGCCGAGCCGACAGCACGCATCCCTGTCTGACACCAATGTTGACATCAAACCAGGGCGACTAGCTGCCGTCCACCCGCACACATGCTGTACAATCCTCATAAGTGGATTGCGCATGCTTGATATTTTTTGATTTAACATTTTATAATGAGGGTACCCTTAGAAATAACATAATTCTATAATTTTATCAGTTCATTTTACCCACTCGCTGTAAAGTTATAGAGAGGGAGATAAATGATCCTTACAATGAACCTTTTCAACCGTTGTCCTAAAAAAACAGGGTGTATTTTTTCATATTTGGTAGATTCGGTTACGGAACGCCGTTCGAGATAATTTCTTCCCCAGCGTTTGTCTGTTTTATGAACCACTGCCACTTCGGATATCCTCATTTCTGATTTACGCAGAGAAACCCAGAGCATAGCTCTTTCCGTAGCATATTAAAGAAACTATCTATAATATATGGAATAAATGAATTCAATGGTCACAATAACATATACACAGACTCGAAACAAATATTTATAGTCATATATATTTTTCTGATAAAATAAATAGCTTAATGTTCGTCGTATATCAAAAGCAGCCGAGACCGACGGCTTAATGTGCTCACTGTACAAGAAGGACCTTGAAATTACTAGACACATGCCTAGACAGGCCGACACACAATTGAACTGTAAAATATAAATTTCAAAATATTGCCATAGAATCTATTTAGTGATAGAAAACTATTGTTTTTAGGGTTCCGTACCCAAAGGGTAAAACGGAACCCTATTACTGAGGCTCCGCTGTCCGTCCGTCCGTCCGTCCGTCCGTCCGTCCGTCCGTCCGTCCGTCCGTCCGTCTGTCACCAGGCTGTATCTCATGAACCGTGATAGTTAGACAGTTGAGATTTTCACAGATGATGTATTTCTGTTGCCGCTATAACAACAAATACTAAAAAATAGAATAAAATAAATATTTAAGGGGGCTCCCATACAACAAACGTGATTTTTTTGCCTTTTTTATAGATAATGGTACGGAACCCTTCATGCGCGAGTCCCACTCGCACTTGGCCGATTTTTTTGTTTCAGAAAACGAATATACCCATATTCAATACACCCGTATTCATTTCCATACTAGTTACCGCTACCAAACAAAACTGTCTAGTACAAAACTGATGTCCTCATTTTCAAAGCGACATGGACACTCTACAGTTGATGAATGATTCCGACTGGCTCAGTCAGTCGTTTGTAACGTACGGATTGACTGGCATACACATTCCGTATTCCGTTGCTTCGAAGTCAAGCATATATTGTAGTTTTATACTATTACTTAAGGTTTGACCACACGATAGATTGTATTTCATAGGCTCGTTATAGACGCACACTCGTCACGTTTACAAATTCACTAATTTCCTATCGTACCATGCATTGTTAAGACTGGAGAGTTTCTACTTTATGGACGCTTATGACAGGCTGTACTACTGTCCGCACACCGCGCTGTTTGACTGCTGCAGTATGAATGGTGAATAGTATATATGAAGATTGCTTGGTTTGCTTCTGGTTTGCGTAAATCAGATCACATTACGAAATTCCACCAGTGCCTCGATATGACTCCAGTAAGGCAGCGGAGAGATTTTTAATATCTTTTCCTTCTTTTTTGTTCTCTTCCATCCTTAGGCTTTCTTTCTAGTAGTTGAATTCGGATTTTAGAGGATCGTCTTCGGTCTAGTAATAATCCGTGCTTATACATTTTTGTCCCATACTCCCATTATCGACTCTTTGGAGTTCGTTGTCCGTCGAAGTATTTAATATTAACATTCTGACTTCATTCAAGCTGATTCTTAGGAGACTACCGATTAAGATTTCTGATAAATTATATATAGTAATGCTTAATTGAACAGTGATAGATATTGTACAGTTGGTCCAAATCGATATCACTTGATCGAGTGAAGAAAAACATCGTGAGGAAACTTGCAAGTCCAAGAAATTATATTTAGAATGACGTCATTTAACCTAAGAAAGGTCTGATTTTCTCTCAGGGTAGTGGTGGTCTGAAAGCAGTCGTTCCATGTAAAAATCAGTATCTTCGCCAAATTCTAAGTCTTGGGTAGCGGACCTCGCCAATCCTAATTTTTAGGTTTAGCAAACAGAATAAAGGAGAAGAAATTAGGGATGTTTATTGTGAATACTACATTGAAAACCAGGGCCGGGTTCACGCGGTGGTCGGAACATTAAATTTGATGTTTTGATGTGTATGCTCATTCTGAGTTCGCTAAAGTTCATTATAATTAAGTAGTTATCTGTTATAAGCAAGCGTATTGTTATTTTCTTCTTCAATTACGTACTGTGTGTAATGCATTTCTATATATATATATATATATATATATATATATATATATCGTTGATGTCAGGAGCCTTAGAAACCGGCGACCATGTATGAGAAGAGTTATGAATATTAAAGAGGCGAGTGAGTGTTTCAAAACATAGTCATGTGATGCCGCCTATGCTTAGGTACTTGGCGTGAAGATATAAATACATACATTTATATACATGTATATTTATATTTAACACTGTACTTTAGTAATATCATTTCCTAATTACCATATGCTTTAATAGAATTTATGAATTTTGAACTTTCAACTCTCGCCTACTGTATTTTCTTTCGTTTCTGGTTGGCAGGAATCCCTTGTGGGATAAGTTTACATAGCGCTCAAGCCGCCCGACGTATTAAAGCCGGGTATTGAGCCGCTCTGGATATCAAGGGTAAATAGAACAAGAAAACAATGGCATCGTTTCCTATTCTCATACGTACGTACGTACTATATCCCATGTATGTTTTAAGAAAGGTAAGCATGACTCTACTAAAGCGCTTTAAAAAAAAACCGTAGTGAAATAACTTCTTGGATCGCTGTGTTAGCAGGGAGTGGCAACGCGTGAGAGATACTTTCGGTATTGGAAGCATTCGCAGTTTACAGTAACCATTTCATATCAGGTGGGGCGTATAATTATGTGTTTCGAAATTGTACAAAGAAGAGTGATTTTACGGACAGGAGCCTCTATGGTAAAGCCAACGGCGGGGTGTTATTCTCACATGCTGGAATTTACTGTGCGGTTCCAGAACATTTTTCTTCCGAGAACAGTCAGAATGTGGAATGAATTTTCACCCGAGGTTTTGCCTTAGGGACCACAGTATGGTTTCTTCAAGAATTTCACGAGTTCGATGGTGCAGTGGCGAAACGTTAACAGTGCGTTGACGCCGGCGCTCGTGGGTTCGATTCCCACACAGGACAAACATTTGTGTGCATGAACATGTGTGTTTGTCTTGGTCTACGTGTTTTAAGAGGGGTAATCAAAGCAATCCGTCTGGGGAAGTACCTCCACCTCACAGAAAACCGCAGCTAAATAACAACTCCCTAGAGGGTTGTTGTGTTCATGCGTATGATTGAAGCCACCAGTAAGCTCCTACGGAGTTGCTGTGTTAACAGCAGGGGTGGCATCGCGCGAGTGATACTTAATGTATTGCGCGTGTCTAAGTTACGGTAACCGTTTTACATCAAGTGGGCCGTACGCTTGTTTGCCTTCCGATGTTGTATAAAAAAAAGAAATAGTTAATAGATTCAGGGGTTACTTTTAACTAAATATGTTCTTTTGAATGAAACACAAATATCACTATCACGCTCCTGCGCTACTCGGGTACAAACCGGAATACAAGTTGTGCCATGGCCTGCAGCTTGGCAGTTTTGAAGAGAGGGAATTGCCATTTTTACTAGTGTGTGCAGACTTCGAAAACAATATCCGTGTCTCCGTTCGCAAACCGTTTTGTGGAGCACTTTTAAATGGCAGCTTATAATATCTGAACAAATAATAATAATGTAATAATGTTCACATAACTAATGTTCAAACATAAAATTTATGAATAATTAATATAATCAATTTACATATTTTTTATGCCTACTACTGAGGTGGCAAACAAGCGTACGCCCCGCCTGATGGTAAGCAGTTACCGTAACCTATGGACATTTGCAACACTATGGGTGTCACTCTTGCATTAAAAATATCTTTATTTGCCATTGGGCCCTCGCGGGCACTTGGACACGTCTTACATTTTTTGACCGTTGCCGACCCTATCTTATAATATTTAATTTATTCATTAATATTATATACTTATTAATTTAGGTATTTTTAGAAATAGTAACACGCACGTTTTTAATTCACTAGTTGAATTAGTAGTAGGCACTTAAATCCCTGAAAATTAGCTCGATGTTAATGCAAACTCAAACTTTACCTTTGTTACTCTGACCATCAGCACATCGCTAACTATGTTAATTAGTAGCATAGGAGTGCTTGCTCGGGAAGAGAGGTTTGTTGTAAATTTTAAAGTGTTGAATTGCCGGTGATTGTTATTACTGCTTGTCACCACTCAACCTTTACACTTTGTAGTTTGTTACAGTCCTTGCTATGAGTCCTTGCTTGATAAGAATCAGCTTTACGTCGTCAGTGAAAAAGCAAACAGTTTTAATAGAGTTCCAAGAAACTACTTTAACTTATATATAACTTAAACGTAACAATTTACACGAACGAAATTAAAAAATATCACAAGAGCATCAAAAGTAAATAAATATAAATAAATATTGTCAGACAAATTACACAGCGCCACCTAGCCCCAAAGTGAGCGAAGCTTGTGTTATGGGTACTAGACAACTGATAAACATACGTAAATACATTTTTTTTGTAAATACATACTAATTATATATAGAAAATACCCAGACCAAGACAAACAGACATGTTCATACACACAAATGTTTGTCCTGTGTGGGAATCGAACCCACGAGCGTTGGTGTCAAATTAGCGTAACAGCACTAACAGCGCGTTTTTTTACCCCAGCGCCACCGAGCTCGTCACTAGTAAGGAAGACAAAATGAATGAAGATAATCTTAAAAAGAAAGTTTATACACAGTTTAAAGTTTATACTGAAAGTTTCAGGAACTGCGACCAGTTACAATAAAAGAAATAGAAAAAAAAAACTTGAAACGAAACTCGCTGGGGAAATGTAATTTTTTAACTTGCGATTTTATCATTAGTTTTGTCATTGTGGCATTGTTTTGAAATTTTTGTATGTGAATTACATTTGCATTTAAGTGAGAATATTTTAAAGCTATGATTTTAAAAACTTTTGCTGCGTCAGCCAGTTAGAGAGCAGACACAGACTTCATATGGCATTTGACAATGAACTCCTCGTAGTTCTGTATATGCTTGGTTTAGTGAGTACATAGACGTAATCATCTCCATGGCGATGAACGCGAAGGTCAACCAACTACTATGGTTACCGAAACTAATATTGATGCGTGCGCCAATTAATTGTATGATGGAATGATTTATGACTCAATGTAATACCTCATGATATGATGGAAGACCAGAAACGACTGCGTATTGACGTGGTATCATAAAATGAGAGGAAACTTTGATAAGTATTGAAGAGATAAGTGAGAGGTAGGGCGCATCAAAGCAGCCCGTCTTGGAGAAGTACCTCCACCTCACAGAAAACCGCAGCCAAATAACAACTTCCTAGAGGGTTGTTGTGTTCCTACGTGTGAGTGAGGTCACCAGTAAGCTCCTAAGGGGTTTCTACGTAAGCAGCAGAGTATGCATCGCGTGAATGATATTTAATACATTACAAGCGGTAATAGGCTACGGTAATGGCTTTACATCCGGTGGGCAGTATGATTGGAGGGTGAGCCTTAGAGAAAAATTCAAAGAAATAAATATTCTAATAGTCGCATCGCAATATATCTATGAAAATGTTTTGTATGTCCATAAAAACATAGACTCATTTTGTAAAAAGAGTGATACTCATAACATGAATACTAGATATAAGCATAATCTTGTGTTACATCCAAGCCGTCTCCACAAAATACTCGTAAGTAATTCTTTTATGGGGCAATGTATATGGTTCTATAACAAACTTCCCAGCAATATAAGAGAATTGTCAATAAACAAATTTAAAACTACTATTAAAGCCAAATTGTGTAGCAGGGCATATTATAAAGTATCTGACTATATTAATGATAAAAATGCCTGGGATTGAGTCGATCCAATTATAATGTAATTAATAAAATATGTAAATTTGTTTGGATACCAAAAGAGGGATGCCTAAGTTTTTTGGCAGTATTTTTATCAGTGCTCACCTAGTCATGAACTGCACGGTAGGGGAAAAAATTGTGACGATTCCAAACAAATGTAGCCATTTTTACGGAATAAAAAGACTTTGACTTTGACTTTGTATGCCTCCCAACTTTGTATATATGAAACAAAAATGTGGCAATCATTTGCTATCATATTTAGAAAGGTGACGAGACCTTTGAACCGGAAAGAAAAGTTACTCTGTTGAAAAGGTTTAATCTTTATGGAAATTAACCAGAAATTTGCTTATAGATCAAAGGACAGTGACTGTAGATGCTAATATCAACACTTGTTTGTCCAGAGTCTTCGATAAAGTTTGCGAAAGGTGTCCTTGAAACAAGTCAGCTTTTCATTTCGATAACACGTACAAACATTCTGCTAAACCAATGGAGGCGTATTTGAAGGTTTCGAATGTGGAATTGATGGTACACCCGCTGCACAGTTCAGACCTCTAACTGTGCGACTTCGTTTATTTTTAAATTAAAGACAAACTTAGGAACACATTTTATGAGTGCTGAATCGGTGGTGAATGCGTTCCGCGAAGCCATTGAAGCGGAAGACCACAAGGAAGACTACGCCAACTGCTATTTTAACTGAATAAATAAATGTATAGATTGTAAGGACATACACTTCGATAATAAATAAATTTATCATAAGTCCAATATATAGTTTATTATTATTCGGTAGCTGAAGTACCTAGGTATACAATACACTTTACTGCACCAAAAGAAAAATACCTAGAAACAAAAACAAGAAGGTACCAGTACAACGGCGGACTTATCGCGCCGCGATCTCTTCCAGACAAAAACAAGAATATTTTATGTATTAGCGTTCATGTACAGAAAATTGTAAGTCAACACATCAAACAGTACAGTATGACTATAGCTTCTATTGGCCTACAGCGTACGAAGGGTATATATATTACAGAGTCAAAATTAATGTGTACAAACAACTTTAAACACGAAAGCACTTAATAACAAATTTCAGAAGAAAGAAATTTTTCCCAGCTATGAAATATCCAGAAAGGAGTAAAATATCCCACGAAATATACAATACTGTCACGCCCAAAGTAGTAAACGATCTCACGAAACATACAAGACATTGCCATGTTTGCTAATAAAAATACGAAACTTTACCTATCCTGAAAACATTTTACATTATCATATCACCTACGAATATAATAACGTGTTACCCATCTGCACCGGCTGGCCCGACTTGTTATAAGCAAAAACTTTTAAAGTATTCCTGAGACGCTGACAAATTGCGTACTCCGTGTTACACCGACGTTTTCTGCAATTTATTATCGTAATATATCAGCCCATTCTTTCATATTGAGAAATATAAATAATGACACTTTGCCTACCAATAATTATGTTCGAATCTACATAATATTTTCATGAGAAATATTGTAGTCTTTACCATAATCTCAATATACATAAAATAATTGCACGATAAATATCGTGCGATAATTTAACTGTTAATTTGTATTTCTGATCATGTTTTCGGAATGGGTATGGTACTGTTTAGTTTGTCTTCCACGCTAATCCACATTAATATTAAGCCAATGAGCAACGAACAACTAACCATGCTAGTAACGCATGCGGTGCCAATAATACCTATTCAGTTGTAGCCCAGACAAAAACAAATCTCTAGAGGTTTTTATGTGTTTCTGTAAGTGAGGCTATCAGTAAGCTCCTAAGGAGTTGCTAGGTTGGAAGCAGGTATGGCAAAGCGCAACTAATACCTCCTGTATTGCAAAAGTTCATTGGCTATGGAAACCACTTGTTTAAATCATGTGGCCCGTAAGCTTGTATACCTCTTGATATTGTATAATAAAAAATCATTGCAACTGTTTAGTAAACAAGTACGAGTCGTAAGTTCCAATAAAAAATATCGATAATAGTGTAAAATGGTGCCAAATGCGAAACAACGATCTGCTTCCTGTGCTGTTTCACATCTAGCACCGCGCGCCGGCGATCACCCATGGGAAAATAAGGACACAGTTCAAGCTTGGTTGGCTTCGCTTAGTATATTATCTAGTTTTGTATATTTCGCTGTCTGGTTCGTAATATTGACAGTGAAGTAAAATGAAGCAAACGTGCAATAAAGTGTATAGTGATGGGAATTTGTAGTCAGAGCCGCAACAATGGCTCTCTTCGTACTAATTCAAAAATCCACTTGATACGAAGAATAACATTACTGATAAACACGTTTCTGTTAATCGATAAAGTATCGTCAATAGCAAATTTAATCTCGAGAATCTTTGTTCTACTTAGAATTTCAAATTTATATTAGTTTTACAATATAGCTAAATATTTGTTATTTTCCCGCCATTCGATTGCGCATTATTTTCGAATACGTGAACCGTAGTAGCGCTGCCGCAGTACACACGGCACACAATATCAACGACGTGTATGGACCAGATATCGCCAGCGAATTTGAAAAAAATTGAATATATAAAAGACAAAAATTAAAAAACCTATCCAGACACCAGCTTATTTTTTCTGCGAATTGCATGGGTATCTGTTTATATATAAATAAAAAGCTCAATTGGTACTCGTATATAACCGAAATTGACGCAAAGTATCGATTTTTTGCATTACTTGATTGAATTAAAGCCAAATTAAAGAAGAATTAAATTGAATTGTGATTGTGATTTGATTGTGAATTAAAGCCTATTCCCAGTTAAATACTGGGAATAGGCTTTAATTCAATCAAGTAATGCAAAAAATCGATACTTTGCGTCAATTTCGGTTATATACGAGTCTCAATTGAGCTTTTTGAAAAAAGGCACTGGTAGAAATCCACACTGATGTGTGATCCGAGCTGTCTTACCACAAACATGGTATGGTAATGGTAAATTAAAACGTTCCCAGAATAACTGTATCAGGTTCAAATTTTATTTACGCTAATATGTTTACATTTCATATTATCTAATGAGCAGTGGATAAAGAACCTGCCTGTTAAAGTACCGGTCTCAGGTTCGAATATTGGTTTGGCCATGGGTACTAAATTCGTATACATACGTCAAATCAAATCAAATTTATTATTGTAAACATGTGTGGGTTACATAAGTAGGTGTTACATTTAACTTTTAGAACATCATGTTTAGCCAGAGGCGTACAATATTTAATATTTTGTTATTACCATTTAAAGATTAAATCAATATGTATGCATAATTTAAGTTAAAAAATCAATAAATTGCATTAATTATTATTTGTATACTGAATGAATTTGTCATCAATGAATTCGTATATGTCATAATAAGATTTATCGACTAAGATTCTATATAATTTGTATTTAAATACATTTTTATCATATCATGTATGTATGTAAATCTTCACGCCAGGTCCCTTGCGGGGTAGGCAGAGAGAACCGAGCGCCATAAGACGCGGTCCTTACACACTTCACTCGCTTCTCTAACATTCATAGATCTTGTCATGCACACTCACCGGGCTCTTGACATCACCTTCTGATAAAACACGACCAATTTGGTCATAGTAGGTTAGTCCCGGTCTTCCTCGGCTCCTACATCCTTCCACATTTGCATTGGATATCTGTTTCGTCATTCTTTCGTCACGCATTCTTTCTACATGTCACGGTGGTGAAGAAACCCATCGCGAGGAAGCTCACATGTCAAAAAAAAAAATATTTTGAAAGACGTGTGACCTAATTTATAAAGATGTAAAGCTGTTACCGTAGCCTATGAACGCTTTTAATACATAAAGTATCATTCGCGCGATGCCACCTCTGCTGCTAGCACAGCAACTTCTTAGGAGCTTACCTACTGGTGACTTCACTCACATGCAGGTACGCGACAACCTACCTCTTGAAAATTGAGATGATGAAACTTGATATTTTGAATAAAATTATTCAATAATAACAAATTAAAACGATTTTCTAAAAAAAAATATTTTCATGTTCAGCGTTTTCATTAACAATTTTATATTAGATTTACATTAGATAGTTTTAACAACTAAAAATAACTCCATATAATTGCCTAAGGGCTCACTAAGATGTCAAACGAGATCAAACTACGGGACTTAGTGAGTGGAGTCCCTGGGGCTCTTCCCAACATCATCTTCAGAGCAGCCATATTATTGTACCTATTGTTATTAACATTACACTAAATTGCCAAGTTACATAATAATACAATAATTGGAAGTGTTGGGATTTATGTACTTTGTTTAATTTTTTGTACACTTATTATATATTTACATAGTTATCCACATCAATTTTTACTCATCCCACAGCAGGGATACGGGTCTCCCTTCAACCCAAGGGGTTTAGAGCATACCCACGATGCTGCTCAAATGCGGAATGGCAGAGGCCAGTGTTTTCAAGCCGCCCGAGGGCCACTGACTTAGCTTAACGGCTGTCATCTATCGACAACAGCCGGGACCGACGGTTTAACGTACCCCCCGAAGCATGGAGAAACTAGAGATTGGTAAACCCATCCACAAACAGGTTGCGGTCGACGTTGCTTAACCTGCATGTTCGGTTAGAATGATACGCGCAACGACATCATCGAGCTCTCGTTAAATTATGACTAAATATATATGGCAATAAATTCGGATCTGTGTTTCGAGACGTACTCGAAATATCGGTCAATATACATAAAAAAAAGAGGCTAGTCTACTATTCGAGTGATTTATTGACATTTTTTTTAACGCGAGCACAGACTATGAAATCTATGGCATTTTGTAGCGCGGGAAGCGATTTCAGCCCGGATTAATTATGATTCGTTCTTACAACTATTTACATTTGGCAATGATTTGAATTGATAAGAATGTGTACTTATATAATATAATGTTACTAACATAATACGGTCGATGCCAGTAGCCACCGCTTACCAAATACCTTTATACTTTTGAATTCGACGTAGTTATGTATTCACCGATAAAAATATAAGAGATTTTTAAAGTTATTCAGCGAATGGATAACAAGGGGATATCAAATATTACTGAATGTTATATTTAGATCACAAAGTAACCAGCGTTAGTTCTGTTCCATGTAATGTAGGCGAGGAGTTATTAAAGTGTCAGTTAATTTGCATTTCATCAACATAAAACCCTCGGGCAGGATTTTATAATTTATCGAAGGTAGGTGATCCTTTTAAAAGCAGTCTGAATAATAAATAGGGGGACGAGGGAGTTAAATTAATATTATAATGTTTTGTTTTAGTTTAGGAATAAACAACATTGTGAATGAAATATTAGGACAAGATTATGAATAGAAAGTTCTAATTCTAATCATGTTGACTTACTACAGTCGAACAAATCTAGAAAAAATATTTTGATATATCCTATTAATATTATAAATGCGAAAGTTTGTGTGTATGGATGTTTGTTGCTCTTTCACACTTAGTGAAACTTTCAAACTTTCGCATTTATAATATTAATAGGATATATTATTATTAATAGGACAGACGAGCTCGGTGGCGCAGTGGTGAAACGCGTTGTTACACTACTTTGACACCAACGCTCGTGGGTTCGATTCCCACACAGTACAAACATTTGTGTGCATGAACATGTCTGTTTGTCTTTGTCTGGGTATTTTCTATGTATGATAAGTATGTATTTACAAAAAAAAATGTATTTACGTATGTTTATCAGTTGTCTAGTACCCATAACACAAGCTTCGCTTACTTTGGGGCTAGATGGCGCTGTGTAATTTGTCAAAAAAAAAAAAATAACGGATGAAAGAATTAGAATGA
Organism: Pyralis farinalis; assembly: GCA_947507595.1. Lineage (NCBI taxonomy): Eukaryota > Metazoa > Arthropoda > Insecta > Lepidoptera > Pyralidae > Pyralis > Pyralis farinalis. The sequence continues at coordinate 10,893,782 of OX382269.1, read as the reverse complement.
AATTTCGCACGTAGATAGAATATGATCTGGATTAACACATTGGCTACGTTATTTGAATCCATGCGGGCGGAGCCGCGGGCGGCAGCTAGTATTAAGATAAAAGGGACATACGGTTCTCTAGTGTTGCGTGTCACATAAATCCTAAAGAGAAAAAATATTATTTGTCAAGATGTCTTTGATTTGATGGACATCGGAAAACAGAAATGTAGAAATGGATATTGTCTAGCATGTAGTACGATTATTTTTTCTTATTATTTTTTCACCAGTAACTCACAATTGAATTAATGTTGATTAATGTCAAAAAACTAAAAATAAATAAAAGTAGTAACGTATTAGACACATTTTTTATTTACACTTGCATCAAGATATCTGCATTCAGATAGAGATAATACCAAAATAACTATTCTAGATATTTATAAAGTATACTAGTTTTTCTAATGTTCATTTATTACGTTGAAATTGTAGAGAATGGACACATGAGACTACTTTTTTTATTCATTATTTTATTTATCTGCATTAACGCTTCTGAACACATTTCTATCAAAATCCGAGACAATAAAAATCACTACTACAGTACCTACTCACTTGTTTTACTCACTGAAAAGTGAGAAATATCATACAAGTTAAATATAGAGTCCTCAATCGAGGTCGATGAAACAGAAACCTTGAAATAGATGAAATTGGACTCATTTTTGAAAGTTCTTGTTTAATATATTTTTTTAATTTATAATAATTTTTATTTCTAGCAATCTTTACTGAACTAACATGACATTAAATTATATATTAAAGATACATTGAGAGTATACATACTTATACAAAAACATAAGTAAAATTAAGGATGTTAGAAATACTAATCTTTATTGACGTAGAGAGACACGATTAATATTTTTATTTATACTAACAGCTTATAAAATACCAATTTTACTTGGTAAAAAATTCTTAATTACCTCCAACCAAAACTATAGAATAAGAGAATATAGGTAAGAGTCTCCTTCCTAGCGTTGCCTCGTTTCCTAATCCATTACGATTGGCGGAATCCGCTACCTAAGCCTAAAAATTTGGTGAAGATACTGATTCTGACATGAAGCGACTGTCGTCAGACCTCCATAACCCAGAGGAAAAACCAGATCCTTCTTAGCTTAGGTCACGCGTCTATCGAAATATAATTTCTTGAACGTGTGCGTTTCCTCGCGATGTTTTACATCACCCACGAGCAAGAGATAACTACAAATATGTATATAAATCCTTCAACACGAATTTAGTGGTATATGCCAGGATTTGAACCCGGGACCTGTTGCTCAATAGGCTGGTTCTTTATCCACTTGTCTGTCACGGCTCAATATAGAATAGGTAACAGCATTTTGTAGCAACACAACGCAATACAAACTTGTTACTGCACTAATGAAAACTTCACAAAGATGTATAGAAAGTTCAATGAGCGGTGTATTGCTAATGCAATTTCCCACAGGTAACCTTAATATAATGGAGAAATATAATAAACATAGTTAACTATACATAGTAAACTTCTAAGCAGATACTGTGTCAGCAGCAGAGTAGACGATTCACTGATGATATTTTAGTATAAATAAGAGGAAAAAATACAATAAATGAATTAAGTGCAACATATACGATATACAGCTTTCTCTACTTACAGAATTAGAATAAAGACGGAAAAAAATATAAGCTTACGAGTACGTGAGTTCAATTAAGATGTTTAAAGGTGTAAATAAAGTGTAGCTAGTGTTTGAATTTGCCGTGTAGGCAAATTCAAACTCAAATTCAAAGTAAGAGATGAGAAGTTCCACAGCTTGAATGTAAAATAAAGGCATGAAGAAGTTGAAATGATATTACAAATAAAACAACAGTGTACCTCATTTCTTTTCTGCAAAATCTCTGCAAGATGTGGAATAACAAACAAGTTTGTCCATTTAGATCCGTAACTTGTTTTCTTTTACAATGTGTTTCATAAGTGTGCGAAAGTGTAATAAAAATATCGTACCAAAGCTCAGTATCAGAATAATTGAAATATGAAATAGGAATTGTCAGATATATAGACGAATATTATGAATCTGTACGAGATCCATGTTGAACTATGAATTGCAATCACAGTTATATGATATTTTTTATTTTGATACCATGTCATGGCTTAATAAGAATACCCATTTTCCGCGAGGGTATATTGTTGTTTTTGTAATATCTTTATTATACGATAAGTTAAAAATAAATTACAGTGAAAATGATTCTAGTATTACAAAGGCGGACATATCCCTTAAAGGGATCTGTTCCAGTCAAGCAGAGCTATTGACAGAATTGCTCACTGTTTGTAGAAGAATTCCTTTGTAATTTTCCTTTATCATAAACTTGACCATAGCTGACGTTTATTTATAAAGGGTTACATATATATCTTTAAGTATTTTTGTGTGTTCCTTATTAATTGTGAACAAAATATTTTAAATGATATTTTTGCACTTCACCTGGAGGCTTTCTAGCATACGCAGTTGACGAGCTCGGTGGCGCGCTCCTGAATGACGCGACTTTGACACCAACACTCATGGTTCCGATTCCCACACAGGACAAAATATTTGTGTGCATGAACATGTCTGTTTGTCTTGGTCTGGGTGTTTTTAAGAGAGGGAATGTGCATCAAAGCAGCCCGTCTGGGGAAGTACTTCCACCACATAGAAAAATCGTAGCCAAATAAGAACTCCGAAGAGTTAGTTATGTTCCTGCGTGTTAGTGAGTCACCAGTAAGCTCCTGAGGAGTTGCTGTGTTAGCAGCAGAGGATGCATCGCGCGAGTGATACTTAATGTATTACTCTAGCGTTCATAGACTACGGAAACCGCCTTACATCAGGTAAGCCGAATGCTTGTATGGCATCCGACGATGTGAATGCTATGCCTATGAATACTGCAATGCCGTAAGTATTACTCGCGCACTTGCCACTCCTACTGCTAAATAGATTTGTCAGAATTAGACTATTTCATACACAGTTTACCATACAGCCGTTTGATTTGCTTCGGACCGTATGAAGCTGAAAATAGCATTAAGTTAACAATTCCTGATTTAAGAAGAGTAGTTCTTAATTATCTTAAAATTTATTTTGATTAATTGACTTAAAACTACCTTGCGCCATCGGAAAAAGATCGAAATACACTATATCTAGTATTTTTTACAGCAAAACTATTAAGCATATTTTAACGGAAGTCGTGAAAAAATTTAAATATCTTTTCTACATCAAAAAATCAAGAAATGTACAGATTCTTTAGAGTGTGAGTCGGACTCGCACTTCTCCGGTTTCTTCAGTTTTCTGTGATTTTTGGTGAAGTTAGATGTCAATTATCACATGAGACGGCATTGCTTGACTTGCGCGTTTAACCATAAGGGCATGCGTAGCGAGACCATCCAGCAGCTCATATATATTCCGTACATATGCTCCGAAACTTCAACCCTTTGATGTAAAGTTTTGTTTATACAAGCGAACAAAGAATATTTACCCCGAATCAGGGTTACCATTCTGAAATAAGAATCTGAAAGTTACGATATTTTATTAGCGTAAAAAATAAAATCTTAAGTTCTATGCGTTTAGGATTACAAAAATCGATAAGAAAACCAGATTAAAGTCAAGTAAAAAATGTTAGATAGTCAATATAAGTTACGAAAAAAAATATTGATAAAAAAAATATATACAACGTCGGGAGGCATACTAGCATACGGCCCAACTAACAAGTAAAGTAGTTATCGTAGCCTATGAACGCTTGAAATACCGTTTATTTTAACTATCACTCGAGCGATGTCGTCTCTACTGTACACAGCAACTCCATAGGAGGCTACTGATGACCTCACTCAGGAAACTCACTCGCAGGAACTCAACAACCCTCTAGGAAGTTGTTATGTAGCTACGGTTTTCAGTGAGGTGGAGTTGCTTCCCCAGACGGGCTGCGTTGATGCCCCCCCCCCCCCCCCCCCATACCTCTCTTAAAAATCGGTCATTGTCGGAAATAGAATTCTGCTGATTATTTACACCAGCATTATACGAGTATGTAATTAATTAAAAAGATGTAGCTTTGATTCATGTAAAGTTATATTTATTTAAAAGGACATCTTCGTTGTGATTGATCATGTTTTAACAGAAGGTGATGTCAAGGGTCCTCATGTTAGGCAGTGACTCTCAAATTTTTCATTATTAAAAATGAGCTTATATTAAACGGGATGTAAGCTAACTTCTGTGAGTTTCTGTATGATGCTCTACTGACTAACAAAAAGTATTTTTTCTAAATGACTGCGTTGGCGTCTGTAATCGGCAGTAGAGAACAGCTGCGTCACAAAATATTCTATACACAAACTCAAGTTTATTATAATTTTACTATACGTTTAGATAAATGGAAATGTTTTATCTAGAAAAATCTTGTGCAAACAGTCGATGAAGGCAAGAAGCTTGCCGCGGCTTTGTTGCGTGAAACTCCACCTGTAGTCTCATTATGTGGGGGCAGACAGTTGACATTGGCAGAATATAAAAATAAACCAGAATAAATGTATGTGTACATATCTTTATTTATAGCAGTTTCAGAACTCTTTTCAAGGCATGCAATATTTGAGACGTTTGTCTTTTTATCAAAACGCTTACTGATTAAATATAAATTGCGCAGTCAAATTATTTCCCGTCAAAATCGAGCAAAATTTCCTAACTCAGCACTTTATAATTACGTAATAATCTACAAGTAACAAAGTATATGTAAGTATAGGCTACAAAAAGAAAATATGCCTATTAAAAAAATGTTTTGCACATTTGCATGCAGGCTGAATGTTTATATTGTGCGCTTTGGCATTAATTATAAACATCATATTTAAAAGTATTTCTAACTTAATGAACTGGAACAACCAATATGCATAGTGAGATTTAATGAAAATGATCTTATAATCCAGATATATACAGGAGGATGGCAACATTGACAACCCTATCCCGTATCGAAGCTGAGCTGACTGAATAACTGACTAGCATCCCGAGTTCGGTTTATTTTACAATAACCAACAAACTTTCGCCTACTCATGTTTATCTAAGTCGGTGTGTGTTTACGAACTAAAATATTTACTGCCTTGTGTGAACCATACGACAACGTGCGCGGGCCACGATCTACGTACTTTGCACACGGTATTCGCAAATATTGGAAGAAAAAGTAAGCTAATACGCAACTAAAACAACTTGGTAGCGTACTAAAACCTACTTCATGTAAATATATTTGTATTTCTTCGTGAATCCCAAATTATAATATGTAAGATCAGGATTTTTTATATTATGTGTGGTGGCAAATAAGCGTACGGCTATCCTTATATGAAACGATAACCGTTAATAGCTTAGTACTCAAGTTAATGTTGCAATTTAGTTGCTGCGTTATTAACCCTATCATCGATCCAACTTGTAGTAATCGTTGGTCATCCACATTGGTACATTAACGACCGTTGATACATGAATAGTTGCCGATAAATAAAACGTTTAAGATGAAACAAGTAAATAAAAAAAATGCGCTTCAAATTATTTTTAAAAATATGTAAACTAATAAAAGTATTATTATTTTAGATATTTTTAGAAACAATGTCAATCATGTTTTACATTTTCTAATAATATGACATGTTTATTCAGGATTAGTAAATAAAAAAAATATATATATATATATGAGACCATATTCAACCATACTACACAGTACATTTCACACTACTTGATAGTTTTTAAAGATTTATATTTTCTTCTCGTTCCCTCAGATAGCACAACCCCGAGTACATAATACTGCTTTTATTATGACGTTATGTAGTCTTTTTTACACAACCTCGGGAGGCATACAAGCAAAACTCTCAAGTTTTGGAATAAACTCCCTGCCAAAGATTTTCTTAGGAACTGTATATTTAAACAATTTATTTCATTAAATTAAAATACAAATGACATTATAAACTTAGCTTTAACTAATTCCACGTAGAGTGAGCGAGATGAAGTCGCGGGATTTTCATAAGGACCTCTTTAGTTACGCTTCGGGATGGATGCACTACATGCTGATGAGATTGACTTTGGATTTGAAAATAGTGACCTACTTTTACATTTCCTCATTCCGTGTTCCATTTTCTCCATATCAACTTAAATTAAGTACGAAAATGAACATATCTAAGACAATGTCCTTAGCTCAAATCATACTTTTAAAATTATTGAAATATGAAACTCAACAGGTTTACAGCATACTCCGCTACGCTCATGTAATTTGGGAATACCGGTGTTTTTAAAACACTCGGCGGCCACTGGCTTAATGTTTGCCATCTATCGACAGGTCTGGAGATCAGACTGCAGTCGCTCCATGTAAAATCCAGTGTTACCGGGTAGCGTACTCTGCCAATCCTAGTTATTATACTACCTACGGATTAGAAAACGGGATAACGCGGGGAAGAAGAAGATATATCGACAATGGTACCGATGCCTTAATAAATCAATTCATTCAAAAATTACTAAGCTTACAATGACAATTCTTTACAATCATTTTCACATGGACACAGGATGTGATGCTATTTAACTCCTCATGAACTACAAATGCCTATTTCAGTAATTCTAAATTTTAAAGTGATATAAGTGTAAAGCCACCGAGGGCTGTTCCCTCATCGGTGCCCGCTTCGTGGTCTCGGTTTATACTATCAGTTTAATTAAATATCTAGAACTAAGCGGCCAAACTATTGGAACAGTTTGATTCGTAGATGGATTTTACCTAGAAGAGGCACATGAACTAATCTGTTTCTTCAACGGCCCACTACATCAGTATTTGGAAGAAAGAGGAAGTATCAGGAATTGGGATAAACTATTAAAAAAAACGCTTATTTTGGTTATTTCAGTTTTTTTTTTGTATAGGGTTATTTAACATTCCTACCTCACGTAGTAAACGCTATAAGCAGTTACCGCAATCTCGAAATATAAGCACGATATATATAAGCAGAACAACTAGCGCGTGGGGTTGTTTGTTATATCAATTCTGAAATAACCACCCTAGGTTAGGTACTCCGAAACTCTATATAAGATCAATTAGAAATGAATTTTCACGCATCTGGGATGGTTCGCCTATCCATCCCAGATGCGTGAAAATTCATTTCTAATTGATCTTCCCACGTTTTGCTTCAAGTACAGTAATGTACACGTCACGTAGACGTGGTTCAATGAATCGTTGATTTTTCCGTAATCGAATGATTTTATATTTAACAATTATATTTTTACAAGTATATATTTACCACTGGAGATCCACTATGAATTATTGAAGAGTTACTGTTAGCAACTACTTTTTATTTCTTAACTTATGTACTAGATCGAACAAGGCTTATCTTTGAAATATTCTTATATATATATATATACACGTGGTCTATCTACATAAATTTATCGTGCTTATCAATGTAAGGTTAACACGTTCTTATGTTGGCGTCATATATATCATTAATTAATTTTAATAACCATAAACGTAAATAAAAATCATGTTCGGTATTAAATGGAAATCAAATTAAATTTCGATTGAAGGAATCAAGGAAATCACTAACACTAATTTCACTATAGAGTGGAAGTAATTGTGCATAAATTCGTATTTTTTGATGTACATTTAAAAATAACGAAAAATTAAATATATTAATATGCGATAATTAATAAACAACTAAACTATTTTGATTTGTGACCTTCAAAATGCATTATATGTATGTGAGTATTTTTATAGGTGTGCTAATGTACATAAGAAGCAATATCTGAGTTAGAAAATCGGAAGAAATATAATATATGAATTCTGTTTATCCACCCCGTCTCTACTGAATAGGCGAACACTCGTTTCTGAGTAGAGTGTCTGCTGTTATTTTCTGCAGTATTCAATGAAGAAGAGTGTATTTCATCAATAGTTCATATTCACTTTCATAGATTACATACTCGTAGTTATATCAGTGAACCGTTGCACGATGAACATATTTTCTCTTTTTTGAAGTCAACTATTAAATGGGCCAAAAACAGTTTAAGCAAACTGATTTGACTTGACGATTGTCCTTTGTCGATAATCCTCCTATGCACGTGGCAAAGAAATACATCCATAGATAGGCTAGAATCGACGTTGCTTAACTTGCTCATTTGCTTCGACTCCCATGCAAAACGTTGTCCGTGATCTCCACGCAAAATAAACTTGTTGACAGAAATAAGGTGGTGGGGACCATGGAAATCGAACAACGTACGCTTTAGTACACAGATGACACTTCTAGGATCGCCATATCTTGATGACCTCAAGTTAAACTATTAGTACTCGTCAATGAAACAAATAAAACTTTTCTCTGGTAAACAATTGGTTGGGTAATTACAAGTTTCGGCGGTCTTGCTACCCGGAAGTTACTTTAACTTTATGTTTATTAGACTAATTATCATTAACAATCTAGAATAAATGAAATGATGCTTCTTATTTATTGTAAAAATTACTCCATATATATCATTGCAATGATGTACTTAACCCTATTCTAAGGTATAAGTATATAGTGATATAAAATTCTGATATTTAAGCGCAGGTATGGTACAAACTTATATTAAACTTAAGTTATTAAACGTATTTGACTTTTAATTTCACAGTCACACAACTAACTATAACAGTTATCTTACACTGCGGGAAATCTGCTTAGAAGTTAGGTATGTGTGTATAGAATGCGATAAATGTAACTCGTCTGTCGTGTGGTATTAATTTTTTAAAACTTCTGGCAGTGAAAACGCACACGGCCCGTCTGATGTGACTTAACCAGCCTGTCCACCGTTGGGATAGACAGACATTATGAAATGCCAAGTACAAAAAAAAGGTGGCCATCACGAGTCGCCCGGCAGAGGTGAAACATATTAGTGTATAATCAAATTTATACTAAATAAAAATCATAAACTATCGGATAGATATAGTAAACAGCTCATGCAGAAAAGGAGTGTCTTGTCTACTATGCGCACGCACACACGCAAGTAGAGGGGGCATGGCAGCATGAGAGAGCATCATACCATTTGCCGTCACGGCATATGGTTAGATTTTACTACCAAGGCGCGCTACTAGTTGTTTTACATCAAAAAAAGGTAATGTATATATATATAATTTATAACAAAGGGCCAAATCAAAAGCATCGGAAACCGAAGAGCATGCGAGAAGAGGTTGATGAGTATGAAAGAGGCGAGAGAGGTATGTTTGGTTCGGTGAACTTGGCGTTCCATATTCTCTGCTAACCCCAATGGCAGACAGGCGTGATGGTGTGTGATGTATGTATGGTATCCAAGAAATTTGGTAAAATAGAGCAGCAGTACTTCAGCTGGGTGCAAAGATAGGTCTTGTTTTGTCCCGACCGATTATGCACTATAGCCCTGACTTTGTATACCTATTATTTTTCCGATTGTACGTGGGTTGTCTTCGAAAAAGTTGTACGATAGATATCAACAGTTTACTTCTACAATTTCACTACTCGTAATCGGCAGAAAATTCGCCCTCACACTAGAATCCCAAAGTTCGCGTGATATGCGGTTTCTTTAACTTAAGCGAGCTTTTAGATTCTGACATTTTATATTCTGACATTATCACTCTTTGTTGCCTTAAAATATTAATACGTGAGGTACTTTAAAAGAGGGAGTGGAGGTTTTAACAATGTCAGCAATACACAAGTGAGGCGCCGCGTGTTGCGATTAGACGACAGTAACTCCTTATCATCAGGCAGGTATACTTTTTCCCTACCTTAGTGATATAAAAGACATAAATGTCAAATCATCAACTGGAAATCAGCACGGGAAACTTGCGTCGCACTTTGTCATTTTATAGCAACTATATGGACATAGTTGTCAATTCAGCACTACGTAGGTTTGATGGCGACTTCAGTAACTTTCAGTGACGATTCCGAAAGCTATATATCAGCCCACTTCATTGGAACTCTTTATGACTCAGCAATAGTTCAATCTAGGCTACTTTTTTGTTTGACCGTCTCTTTGACCCAGTTTGCCTTCAGAGGAATATTGAACATCACAAAAAGACATCAACGTTGCAAAGTATGAGTAGCTTGTGGGAGTATATTTTCTAGCTAAGTTGTATTTTCTTGTGTATTTTGGGTGTGTGGTGCTTGGATGATATCATCATTATACTCGTAACTTATATTCAAAGGGAACACCCAAATACTTCGAAATATTTTATTCCGAATTTGGATGTTCAAAATTTCGAATTTCATATTTCGTTATAAATAAAATTACTATTAATAAAAAAAAACACGAAAATGATTTTGAGGAATGTCATAAATGAGATCTTTTATTCCATATAATTACCATAAGGATGATGAATTAATTCCGATTTTCTCCTTTCCGACTTTTAGTTGAAAAATCGGGTGAAATGGCCTAAAATTATTAGTCCTAATTTTAAGTAAAATTTGCTTTCACTGACACTTACATTCACACTTTACGAATATTATAGATCCGAACTGCAAGTACTTGTCTATTAAAGGCAAACCCCACAGGGGTCGAAAAGCGGGAAAGCGGCAGAGGTCCGGGATCCGCCCCTGTGGGTTTTAGGTTTTAGAGGGACGTTTCCAACACGTAATTTGATTTTTTACATCTCGTATTAAAATATTCCCATTTTAGAACAATGTAACTCCAGTAACATGTTGACTGAATGAAAACTAGGCTTTTACTAATAATTAAACGTTATCTCCCAAATATCTTAGTGTGCAAATAGTGGTAGGTTAAGATGTAAGTCGGCACGGATTGCCGTGGTTCTAGATACATGAAATGAAATGAAATGAAATGAAATGAAATGAAATGAAATGAAATGAAATGAAATGAAATGAAATTGTTTATTTGCACATATACAGTCATTTTTCTTTTTAAATGTAAGGCCAAGGATGAATATTGTTTGGCAACTGTATATTGCCTTAAAAATGTAGGCATGCAAAATATTTGGATACATTTAGTTACGAGATTTACAACATGTCAATTAATACAGTTATTCATAAATGTCAACATTAATTTAAATTAAAAAAAAAAAAAAAATATTCAGTTTATTGCAATTACATATTTTTGATGCCAGGTTAAGTTATTCCGTCAATAGATATGATAATAATACAGGTCAACTTAAAATCTATAATTTAAATAGTCATTTATACAATAAAAGGAATTTTGGAGAAGCCATTCCTCCAGTTGTTTTTTAAATTTGTTCACAGGCAACTCCACGAATTTAGATGGCAATTTATTGAATAGTTTTGGCGCCATGTAAGACACATTTTTTTGGAAAAGTCGAAGATTACTTTTTGGCATAACAATTCTATTTTTTCTATTTGAACGCACATGCTCCTTTATTTGTGCACAGGTAACATATAATTCCAGATGTTGTTTAACAAACATGCAAGCCTCCAAAATATATAAACATGGTAAGGGTAGTATTCCTAATTTTTTGAAAAGAGGTTTACAAGATTGTCTACACCCTACATTACATAAGGCTCTTACACATTTCTTTTGAGCCCTAAATACTCTTTCAATGTCACATGAGTTGCCCCAAATTATTAAGCCATAGCGTAATGAAACTTTATTAACAATTTTGACATTATTCAAACAAAATTAGAGGATATTGAAAACAAAGAACATTCTTTTTTTAAGACGCCCTGATGGCTTATTATATTATATAGGTATACTTCAATCGAGCAATTCAATTCATACATATGATATATTTCATGTATCTTGGCTTTAATGAGCTGGATTTAATTTTAACTTTATACAGTTTTGGTCATGATTTTCATAATACCGATTTTCAAAATTCCGAATGCTTTAAAAAGTTAAAGCGTTAACCTTCGATGTTCGAACCTAAAGGGTCGAAAATAAAATTATGACTAATAATGTGAAAATCGCAATGCTTAATTCTTCATCCTTATGGAAATTGGAAGAGAAAAGGGTCGCATTTATGACATTCCTAAGCGTTGCGTATTCGTAATTCAGAAGCTCATGGAAACTGTCCATACAGCCAGCCATAATTTTCTCCAGACTCGCCCAAAAAGAACCCAAAAGCACTCGACTAACACGCAGAATCTCATGCAGGCCAGACGTGAGATGTACAGTCGGCTGAACAGATAAATCTCCACATGCATACGGCGAGACATACGCTAATTGAATAAAATTCGTATTGAAGAGGCGATAGAACGGAAACAAGGCTCCAAAGTCTTCGCCAAAGATCTGTCTGTTGGGCAAAGTCAACTAACGAAGCTAAAGACCAATACTGGTACCATGATTTCTACGATGACTGAGATTCTGAGTGAGATTGAGAATTTGTATGGACAGCTGTGGTCTATGGTGCTAATATCTCTTCGCAATCGAGCTTGTTCGGCTAAAATTCATCAATTCTGCGTGCGAGATGGTTTGTGATACTGTAACAGTGTAACTCTCGAAAACAGTACGTTTCTGAGCCGCGTTTAGGCTCAGTAGCGATATCGGCCTATAGTTACGGACTATAAACCCGACACTACCTTGGGACAATGGTCGCCCTCCCGGTAGTAAAGCAAGTTACCGGATTTAAGAATCACCGTGTTCTCACCCTGTCTTCGTACTTCGGACAGTCAGTAAGTCATTAAAGTACGCTGGGGACGCTGTTGCCCACCTCCTGGATATTACCCTTAATCGCCTTTTATGATACCCACGGGTTGAGATGGGGTGGTATTCTTACGCCGAGACCACGCGGCATGAATGAATGAATGATGAATTTTCAAGCTGTAATAATTTAAATGTCAAATTATTATGATCAAATCGTGTATCCTTCATCTTTGTTATATTGTGCAGTGTGTCTTCCTAGGTCTACTCGTGCATATAAAACATATGGTCACCGCAATTTTACTAAGTACTCCTGTATATAGCAGTTACACACATACTACTATTTCAAACCATACACATATTAAATAGTTACGTGTACTACAATTTCTATATACTAGAATAGAGAAAATAATAATTATATAATATATTTGAGGTCAGCAGCTCTGCATCTAAAAAAATACTCTTACCAGACAAAACATTCCATACAGGAACTTTGGTTTTTTTTTTATCAACCATACTGTGCGGCCCAAATAAATTGGTTAATTTATTAGGCTTCTGCTTAGAAGTGTAAACTCGTAAAGTTTTTCTTTAGGAAAGGAATCATGGGAAGCGTGGATATAGCAACTACACTTATGGAGTCACCATTCACCGAGTTTAAAATAAAGGTATGCGTGTTTGTCCCTTATCTATTTAAATACAATTTACTAATACTCTAAACATTTACTAATAATAACACAGAGAACCAGGACGACCAGATCATTTAGTTGGAATGGGCAAGAAAGAAAATTTGGCTTATAATTCTGAAATAATGCATTCACAAGATTTTTACCGAATTAAAGTGTCAAAAAAAGACTATCGAAATTTAATGGAGCTTTCCCAATATTTTCTTTTGGTGATACAGAGCAGAAATTTAAGATTCGGCCTCCAGGCGCCATGTACCAAGCTTAATTGAAAGCGAGAACAATTTATTGACTATAAATATCATTACTTAGCTCTGTTTTCAGAATTTCAAACCAGGTTAAGGCAGCTTTGTTAGACGTCTGCCTGTACATCGTGATACTGATCCTACGTCAAGCTTTGGTTGACAATTTATTTACTGCACTTTAGCAACAAAATTATTTTACCAGGATTTATATTTTTAAGGCCTTTGAATCAATCGGCAAAAGCATTTCCAAAGCAGAAGGTTTGCCAGTTTCAATGCTACTTGGGAGATGTGGTGTCTATCTTGTCTCTGTTTAACGATGATGTAGACCATGTTTGTGCTCAATTTACGGTTAGTCTGATAAGTAAAAATTTAATTTACTTTTGTTTTATTTCATAACTTTGATATATATGATGTTATCTCTTTTTTAATTTCAGAGAAAAACATAGATGTCTTTGTTTCAATCAAAAACAAGTTCTTGTTCAATCGACTCTAAACCGATGAGAGTTTTCTCAAGGATTCTTCTACTTCATGTTCCAAATTCAAACTCGCGGAAGCAATTTGGTTTGTGTACGGATCCTTTTGAACAAATACGCCTTAAAAAAGGTCGCATACGATACGTAAGATTAAATATTGTGTAATTTCAAAAAGAAATGAAATTCCCGGGATGTTTGAGTAGTTACATTGCTTATATTGATTATGAAAGTGAGACATAATCGGTCTGTTAAAAATTAAGAAACTCTATCGAATACCAACAATAAAAAAAGAAACAAGTATCAAATGCAATTGCTAGAATGTAAAATTGTTTTAAACTGTAACTATGTATAATTGAGTTGTCAGCACAGACCGACTGATACGACAGAATACAAACAGCAGAAGGTGTTGATGTGACAATGTATTTTTATATGCAAACAAACATGTACATGTATTCACACTAAAACTCAGCAATTCCTGTATACACAAACGAAAGCTCATACATCCACTCACCTTTGTGAGTCTGCGCTCACTAATACGCGCGCATTCACATACACAAGCACACTAACACAACACACACACGCTCGCACGTAGGCACGTACCTGCCCGAATAAATATTTTTCCTTCTTCTTCTATTCTAAACTGATGGCTAAAAATTCAGTGAAGAGTTATTGTTTCTAATCTTGATCATATAACGTTACTTTAATGCTAATACCAGAAACATATAGAACTAATCCTTCTCAATTCGTACAGGAAATGATTAATTGGTACAGATAGGCCTACACATTCGTTAAAATTATTTCATTCGAGCCCATTAAGAAACATAGGCAGTGATGACATGAAAACTGAATAACGTAAAATCTAATCATGAATACTGTATATACATGTGCTGTAAATTATGATAGGAGAGTTTAAATTTGTTGTTATTCTTAGAAGTACGAGTAAGTAACCTTAAAATCAAAATACTTTACTTGTTTTGTTTTTTTTATACCGCTAAGTTGGTAATCAAGCGCACGGTCTGCCTGATGAAGCAGTTACAGTAGCCTGTGGACATTTACAACACCAGGGGTGTTACTCATGCGTTGCAGACCGCCTTACTTTTACGTCAGCAGCGAGAAGGCTTTCAATAAGTATGTTTTTGTCTTGTCATGAGTAGATAGATTGGTCAGCCTTTATAATTTTTTGTGGATAAAATCAATTATTAGGCGAGGTGGCATTTTGCCTATAGATAAGTGGCAATTAATATTTCTGCTTAAAATGGAAAATATGTACTATACTCTTTGAGTTGTTTGTTCTATACACCTACACACCTTAATGTGTGAGTATAATTTGAACAACGAGATCGTTTTTAAGGCAAAATAATTATGCATGTGGTAAATGATATTTATTTTTACTGATCAATCGTGTCCCTAGTGCTTGTGTGGTTCGAAACTACATTCTTCTAAATTATAAAAACAGATGTAAAGGCGGGGCAAGAGTCTTGATAACTGAAGGGGAACAGTGATATTATATGTATAAAACAATAGCCATGAAAACTGTTAGTAGCAGTGAAATACTTTTATCAATTGTGTCCTTAATATTGAGCCGTTAAATATGTTGCTTTTTTATACTACATCGGGAGGTATTCAAGTATATGGCCCACCTGATGTAAAGCGGGTATCGCAGCCTATTAACGCTTGCAATATATTAATTATCACTCGCGCGATGTCTCCTCTACTGCTTACACAGCAACTCCTTCGGAGCTTACTGGTGACTTCACTCACACGCAGGAACACAACAACCCTCTAAGAAGTTGTTATTTGGTTGTGGTTTTCTGTGCGGTGGAGGTACTTCCCCAGACTGGGGACAGGGCTGACAGACAGGGCTGCTTTGATGCGCCCTACCTCTCTTAAAACATCCAGACCAAGACAAACAGACATGTTCATGCACACAAATGTTTGCCTTGTGTGGGAATCGAACCCACGAGTGTTGGTGTCAACATCGCATCATTCATGACTGAGCCACCGAGCTCGTCAAAATGTTAAAGTTTGTTAAAAGATAACGTTACAATCCATAATTAATAGAATCCTGCAGCTATGGTAACCACATGTATAACAATGGAAGCTATGTCGACTGTAGGCACTAAAGGAGCTTTATACAGAAGTCACAGTAAAAAAATACTATTACAATACATAATACAAGCCGATGAATACGTTATAATCAGTTGATCAAATATAAAGGCGCTAGTTCGCTAACATAATTATGTAAACAATCTACTCATAAATTATGTGGATTCAGGTCTATGTCTTACAGAGAAGTTGTTTAGATGTAACGGTGTGCCGGCAATCTTGCGGTTGTAACAATAAATTTACCCTGAGGGAACTACTTCGACGAATAATGTAGCAACTTAGTTCAACTAGGGATATATTTCGAACCACGCGATAAAATTATAGACGGGGCTTCGCTGAACAGTACCTAACTAACTAGAATATTTTAGATGTGATATGGTGGGTAGTGAAGTTAGAATCTGGTAAAATTAAATTTTAAGTTTTTGGGAATACGTTTATAGCTCGCAGCAAGGATTACTACTTATGCGAGTCACAAGTCCGACTTGATATAGAATAATGCACCTTTGGACGGAAGGATGTAAGAATCTTTAGATTTGTGAGGTCGTTAAACTATTACCAGCTTTGCCGATGTTCCTGAATGTCTATGTATCTTTAAATTACTTAAATTATTATTTTACAAAGAATTACAAAAAAATGTATAAGTAGGAATCAATGCCAAATGAAAGCAAGCACTATTCAACAGTAACATAACTTGCATATTTGTTCTATACTCGTAGTTAACATGTGACACCATTTATTAGACAGAACGGAACGAGCCTGACCTTTCGTTTCGAGTTTATCTGAGATAGCAGTTCAATGAAACAAATAAAACCACCACTGGATCAATGTTGACTACGTGATCCAGTCTCTCTGCGTAGAAGCATGAGAACTGAGCGCCTTAACGTCATGTTGTAATCTCTCAAAATCAATATTGCCATGGAGAAGTGCTGCTTATGATTTTGTCGGTCGCTAATTTCTGGTGCTTGAATAAAGTGTTAGTATAATCATTATGGGATCTCTGAAGGTATGTGTAATGCAGGTCAGGTGGCCGTGATGCACGAGGAATTGCAATATTATCAGGATCGAATTTTTTTTAACACATAGAGACATAGACAGTAAATCGGCTCCCGATTGATATGGATGCATAGACACGACGTGCAACAGAGTGTTTCAGTATACCCAGTATAAATAAAATAGGTCAGCCAGATAGGACATTTGCGTCTCCGTAAGAAAAGTAGAGTCGACTGAGTGGTCTTAAGGTTCAGTAATGCCTTAATGTTATGTGAAATTCAAGTGAACGTCACTAACATCCATCAGCGTCTTCTCAGAACTTTTCTATCAAGTCTGGTAATTTCGGTCAGTCGTAGGAACATAATACGAGTATATAGTAATGTTCGTCGCGTGTTATTCGAACGACTAACATCAAGGCCTGAGGATGCCTCGTGAAGAGGTGAAACAAGTGTCGCAGAGATCACTGGAACAGCCAGGGTAGCCGGCATACGCCCTTCTCTTGTAATAGCCAAGCAATCGGCTTATATTATACTAAAAAAGTATTTGATTTTGTGAAATAATTATTTACGCTTATTTTTTGTAAATTTAGATGCATTCCGATTATTATTATATCACATATCCTTGTCTTAGGTTTTCGTGATTGTTACACATTGTATTAAACAATTTTTAACGGAAGTATCGCGTGTTTTATTTATTTTGTTTTGCAACAGCACAGCGTTCGAAACGTCAGGTTCAACAAAATAAATAAAACACGCGATACTTCCATTAAAAATTGTTAAATTCAATCACATGTCCTGGTTATACAACTTGATCGTTTGGAAAATAATAAATAAGTAAACGCACTACAGTTCAGTACCTTTTCTCCCCTATTTCTCAATTTATTTTCCTTTTTTTTATTTAGTAGTAACAAACTTTTTGCCAAGAATAAAAAAAATTGGGCACAACAGAAAACAAAGATGGATTACCTCGCGTGGCTTGCTACTGTTTTTTTAACTTTCAATATAGATTGTGGTCAAATTTTGATGCCTAACAAGCGTACCGTTACCGTTAACCGTACCGTACCGTAAGCGGTACCGTTGTGTGTGGTGGCTTGTAATACCAAAGACAACATTCACTTATCTCGACCTTGTAAAAACATCTTCAAGCCTATGCCTAAGGACTCAATGGTGTTTTCCCGGAAAACCTCAGCAAGGAGACTATTGTGTGTGTGTGAATCAAACACATTTTACAAACATTTTTACGAGCTCGGTGGCGCAGTGGTGAAACGCTTTGTTACGCTACTTTGACACCAACGCTCGTGGGTTCGATTCCCACACAATACAAACATTTGTGTGCATGAACATTCTGTTTGTCTTGGTCTGGGTATTTTCTATGTATAATAAGTATGTATTTACAAAAAAACATGTATTTACGTATGTTTATCAGTTGTCTAGTACCCATAACACAAGCTTCGCTTACTTTGGGGCTAGATGGCGCTGTGTAATTTGTCCGACAATATTTATTTATTTATTTATTTTGTCTCGTGTATCCCTTTTTTTACAACTTCGGGAGACATACGGCCCACCTGATGAAATGTGGTTAGTGTATCCATGAACAAGCACGTACAAAGACGTTTGTACTGTGTGAGAATCGAACTCAGGAGCCTTGGTGTTACAGTAGCCATGCTATCATCTTCGCCACCGGACTAGTCTAAACAAAGTCTAGGTATTGGCACTCGAAAACTCATCGTTTCTGTCGCAATTCTGTTATATTCATCAGAATTGTGGGCTTGTGCGTGAGAGGACTTCCTCCTCCTTCGAGGAGGAGAAATCCCGTTTTTATGAGCTGTGACAGCCCAGTGGATAAAGAACCGGCCTGTTGATCAATCTGGTTCGAATCCTTTTTTTTTTTTTTTTTTGACGCGAGGAAAAATGCATTACGCACACCACCGGTGCCTGGGTGGCCTCCGGTGGTAGTGTGGGACTCCCCGTCGGCTGTCCGACGGTATACCCACTAAACGACCCCGCGAAATGCCATCGGCCGCGTTGATGTGGTGCCCCGGATCTGTCAGCAACAGGGCACACATCTGGTTCGAATCCTGGTATGTACCAGTAAATTCGTGTCTTCGGATTTATGTTCATATTCGTAATTATTCGGCTCGGCGGTGAAGGAAAACATCATGGGGAAACCCACACGTTTAAGGTCTGGTTTTCCTTATGGGTTGTGGACAGCAGTCGCTTCATGTAAAAAATTGTATAACTTTGCCAAAATCCTTAGGCTAAGGTAGTCGAGCCTGCCAATTCAAATGGATTAGAATCCGTGCAACTAAATTCATCAGACATTCAAAATTAAATTATTTATTCTAATTTTCTATTTTAGTGGAAGTTATTGTATATGTCTCAAATATCCTAAAGTTTTAAATGTTTCTGTTTAATGTACGTAAACAAATTTTGCGGTGAATGATCTTCTGAACCACAACAATTTAGCTGTATTATTTTAGTGGGCATATTTTGGTATAACTTAGTTCTGATTCGATTTTAATCTTCATCGGACTAGTTGTGTTTTAGTAGTTAAAAATATTATATTATATTTTCTAATATATATTTTTTTATATATGTACAACGTCGGCATGCATACAACCATATGGTTCACCAGATTAAAAGTGGTTACCGTAGCCTATAAATGCTTACAAAACATAAAGTATCACTCGTGCGATGCCAATTCTGCAGCTAACACAGCAATACATATATACTGATAATCTCAATCCCTCGCAAGAACAACCCTCTTCTTTAGAGGGTTGACATTTGACTGCGGTTTTCTGTGAGAAGTAGATACTTCCTCTGATGGACTGCTTTGATATGCCCTACCTTTCCTAAAATCATACAGATCAAGACAAACAGACATGTTCATGCACTCAAATGTTTGTCTTCTGTGGGAATCGAACCCACGAGCGTTGGTGTTGAAGCAGCGTTATTAAGTACTGCACCACAGAGCTCATCATAAGGGGTTTAAACCCCTTAAAATGGGAAGTCTTTGCAACTTGTCAATGGGCAACATGCCAATGCGACTAGCACAGCATTATTTTTGAAACAGATAGCTGGGTATTTTCGATCACTATCATCAAAGTTTTACATACTGTTACTTCAACAAGAATGCAGCTGACATAAGAGCTTGGCAGAGTACCAAATACATTGTTTTGAGCGTCCTGGCACTGGTTACGTTCAGAAGTTATCGCATTACATATATCATACTGAGAATTTTCTTCGATAGGGATGATGTGCATTGGGAAATTTAGGTTTTCATCTATATGCGTATCAAGGTTATCATACATTTTCTTTTTAAGTTAAGTTTCAAACATAGGAGATAAGTTTATAGGTAATGGGGAATATTTTTATCGCACTTGGGTCCATTACAATTGGGCTCCTGTCTTATTTTGACAATATGTTCAAAAGGCACATCAATAATACTCTATGTAAGAAGGGTTATTACAAAATTGAAGAATATCTGACTGACAAAGATGACTAGAAATGTTTCAGCACTAAATATATCTTTAATTGTTCCACTAGACATTACTATGTATAGTCATCACTAGCATAAATTTACTGTAATAGAAACTGACGATTCGAAAAGACCTATATTGGCAAGTTTCTTCTGGCATTTCTTCTTGATTTTTTTCAAATTTCTTCGTTAATGGTCATTTTCGATATGCTGGTATGTGAAAAAAAAAGAAATTAAGGCTATGAGATAGTAATAATATACGATATGAACTGATTTAAAGAATGTAAGACATGTCTAAGTGCCCGTGAAGACCTAATAGCAAATTAATATTTAGTATCATTTTAAATTATCTTTATTTTTACACAGTGCAACGCTCTGAATCAATGGTTTTTTTAATCTTTAATGACGTACTCCTTAGGAGCTTAATTAGGAAATTATGTAAAAATTGATCTTGCTAAAGGTTGCCAAATTATGATAAACGAAATTCTGAAAAGATCATTGTAAGTTCAGACATATAAAGATATAACTATGGTTTGGCCAAAGCCAAACAACAGGAACACAACAACCCTTTAAGGAGTTGTTATTTGGCTGCGATTTTCTGTGAGGTGGAGGTACTTTCTCGGACGGGATTCTTGTATGCAAGTTGTTTGTGGCGCTGTGGTTAATAACCTAAGAGTGAAATCACTAGTGAGCTCCTAAGGACTTACTGTGTTAGCAGCAGAGGAGCTTAGACGGGAAAGATAGATACATCGAAAATCCGAGTAATTTTTGATTAAGAGTTCCGACGCGGGACTAACGCGGCAGAAACGGCTCGCAATATCAATGCTCCGTTTGGAGAGGAGACTGCTAATGAACGCATCGTGCGTTTTTGGTTTAAACGCTTTCGTAATGGAAACTTTGACTTAAAGAACGAACCACGTGTAAGACCGCCCACACATATAAATAACGCTGAATTGAAGGAGATGGTGAAAGCCGAGCTGCGTCAAACTATCCAGGAATTAGCGGCATGGTTAAACGTTACCTACAACATCGACTCATTTGCATCAAATCAATAAGATAAAAAAATATGAAAAATGAGTGCCTCATGATTTGACTGATCTGCAGAAAGAAACGCGTGTTGAAACCGGTGTGCCTTGTTGAATCGGCACAGAAATGAAGGAATATTGGATCGAATTGTGACATGTGACGAAAAATTTCTTTCTCTTTCTTTACGATAACCGTAAGCGAAAAATGCAATGGACTCCAGGTGAAACGCCG
Organism: Pyralis farinalis; assembly: GCA_947507595.1. Lineage (NCBI taxonomy): Eukaryota > Metazoa > Arthropoda > Insecta > Lepidoptera > Pyralidae > Pyralis > Pyralis farinalis. Next base: position 10,871,997 of record OX382269.1, on the reverse strand, counting down.
CAACAGTGCCCAAAAGCAAAGCTTACCAATAAAAAGGTGTAATTGTGTGGTCTCTTCATGGCGTTATTCACTATAGCTTTCTCAGGTCTTTTTTTTTTTTTATCGCGGGGAAAAATGCGTTACGCACACCACCGGTGCCTGGGTGGCTTCCGGTGGTAGTGTGGGACTCCCCGTCGGCCGTCGGACTAAACGACCCCTCGAAATGCCATCGGCCGCGTTGGTGTGGTGCCCCGGATCTGTCAGCAACAGGGCACCACTGCGACTGGTCAGCCCCTCAAAAGGGGCCGGGCTTCTTCTCTCTAGGGGCCGTCCCGGCAAATTGGGACAGTCCCCCCGGCGGCGGGACCATTATGGGGCCAGGTTCCCATCCTGACACCTAGTCTCACAGGTTAGGGAAGCGGCAGTAGGTGCGCGTAGCGCCTACGCCGCACTCCCGTCCGCCGTCTCCGGAGCGGGACAGCCAAGGGATCATCCTCCCTGTCCCGCTCCGCGGCCTCCCCTGGTCAAGCAATAACAGCAGATATTTACTGTGCCGAACTTCGAACAATGATGGTGGAACTGGCAGTGAAACAGGCCCGTTTCGTGAATCGATCTTCACCTTCACCATTATTGCTCCATGATAACGCAAGACTGCAGTTAGAAACCATACGTCATCCTCCATACTCGCCAGACCTTGCTCCAACTGACTACCATTCTTTTCGTGTTTTGGACAATTTTCTACGTGGTAAAAAGTTTTATTCCCAGGAGGCAGTAAAAATGCTTTCACACAGTTTGTCGAATCTAGATCCACAGAGTTCTATCCCAAAGTCATAAATAAACTTCCGATTACATCGCAGCAATGTATATATGAGTGTAAATATTTTGATTAAATAAATATGTTACATCTTAGAAAATAACGAAATTTAATTTTTCAGTACAAATCGGCAATTTCATACTTTAACCCCTAATATTTAAAATGAACTTCCAAATTGTAAGTAACAAGCGTTCGTAGGCTACTGTAACCACTTTACATCAGGTAAGCTTGTATGCCTCCCGATATTGTATAAAAAAATACAGGACGACATGTTTATTTTCCAACATTTGTTTGTTTTCTTATGCAAAAAAAGAAAACAATAATCAAAGTAATTATTCCCGTCTAGGTGACACACTATTAACATAGACTCAATTGAAATTGTATCATTTCTGAATTTGGACCAATTTAAAAGTCGAGTCTAAAGTATGGAAAACGTTTATAGGAAGATATATTAAAATAATAACTATTCTATAAGCTGAATTAATCTGCATAATTGACATAATTTCTTAATTTCTGATAAAATATTAAACACGTATGCAGTAATTTCCCTCGTTTCGATTTCGAAAAAAAAATATGTTCTATTTTATATGAGTGCCCCCGTAATAGATATTCTTTATTACTGAAATAAAAAAAAACAGCACATGTTTAGTTTAGTCTCCCCATTAAAAAGTTCTAATCTGCTTGCAATATTTGTTGTGTCTAATATTTAAGAATACACTGATAAATAATAATTTAAACTTTAGAAACACAATACTTTTTCGGTGGATATCGTAACTTTAATTTAAAGATTTTTCAGGTGGCAGAACTGAAAAAAAAAATGTTACACATCCAAACTGTCAGGGAATGCTGGTAAATAATAATTTAAATATCATTTTTCTTATAGGTATGAAAAATATTACATATGTACAATAAACTATTTTACTTTCTATAGAAAAAAGTCACGACCTCAATATCATGATTTTCAATCATTCGAAAGTAAAAAAAGAGAAGTGATAACTTTCAACATTTATATTTTCACTGTAGAACGACAAAAAATAAAGAATTTATAGACTAGTTTAAATTCATATCGGTAATATTGGACGACGTGAAGCGATCATGATGTGAATACATTATTTTTTATTCAGTGAGGGTGTCAGAAAATGAGTTTATGTGATGACTAACCATTTACACGACTTCATCGACATAAAAAGTTTTCGACAATCTCCTATGACATTGCGCCTTTCGAGTGCGTTATTCGTTACACTAAAAATATCATTGGCCAGCGTATCTTCTTCATTTTTACTTGCATATCGACGAGCCTTTATAATCGCGTGGCTAACAATATTAACGATAACGTCAATTATCTCCTATGTTTGTATAACCGGTTTTCTTTCTGTATCTTGTTTAGTAGCTATTGACGAGTTTAAGTAGTAGCAATAATATGAAACAGAAGAAAAAGTGTTGAAAAATTTCCGTCAGCAGCGTCCAAGAAATAGGATGCTTCTTCATCACGACAACGCTCCAGCTCACTCCATCAGAGGGACAATCGTATATTTGTCTATGAAAGGTGTGGAATTCGTAAGTCATTCTTCTTATAGTCCTGACCGGCACCGTGTGATTTTTATTTATTTACCAAAATAAAATTTGATCTTGGAAGGATAGGATTTATGCACCCAGAAGATGCCGTGGCTGCGTTCGTAAAAGGTATTGAGGAGAGAACACACTGCTTCAGTCAATGGTACCATCGCATGTGAATGCACTTAGAGAGGAGCGGATACTATGTACTTCGGAAATAAATAAAAATATTAACAGGTTCATAATATTTTTGTTTTTGTAAAAAACTTTCAGGTGTTACAGACAGGGCCTTTAACTTCCATCCCTCTTTTGTAGGTCGGTGGTTAATGAAAACAATGAAGTGTCTACTTTGTTGAAGTTATGTTTACAAACTCCGCAAAGGTTCCACGTCAGGCCCACCATAAACTGACTTAAAACCCTCAAGGCGTCCGTTAAAAGTTTATAGGTACTCAGGCACGTACGGTCCACGTTGTCTTGGCTATTTGCGTTCGTGAGTATACGGCTTTACGTGTAAAATGTTACTACATGAATGTGCTGAATATGTATAGTACACTTGGCGGGTGTACCCTACGTCATACACAGGTGAAATTTCCGTAAAAGATAGGCAAGGCATTTTTAAGGTAGAAAACGCATTTTGATCGATGTTAATTGGTAAATTATTGCAACTTCAGAGGTGTCACTCGTGCGCTGCAGGCCTTTACAGGTAGGTTCTTTGAATATATACGTATACTCGCGACAAGTAGTTACTGGCACTAAACAAACTAAAAAAATGTTAAAATTTGTTTATTTTCTGATTCTTTCTTCATACTTTTTGCGGGCTTAGGACCATCAGAAATGCACGTAATCTTTCTGCACGTAAGTGGATATTTCAGGGGTTGAGGTTAGATACTATTTTTTTAGAATAACTAGAGATAAAAGTTGTTTTAGATTGTGTAAGTTATAACGATGTTAATTGATGTACCTACAATATTCAGACTACGTAGATACGTAAGTATATATTTGTAAATACTGAGATAGGTACATGTAGAAAAGTAAACGTGTAGGACATTTCAGACGTATTGAATGAATTAAGCCTATATACAATAATATTAAAGTTACTTACAGTTGTCTACCTAGATTTAAAATAAAAGTGAAAACACTAAAAATAACTACACAAACCTAACGATATTTTAATAACTGTTCGAAGTGTCCTCTGTTTTTACGATGCACAGTACTGCACGTTTCTCCAAATTGCTTTTTAAATGAGATAATGTTTCTCTGTCACTTCGCACTTTGTTAAAAGCATATATGATTTGCTCCTTTAACTCATGAACACTTTGGGCTTCCTCCGCGTACACTAGGCGTTTTATTTCCGCACACAAATAAAAATTCATGGATGTAAGGTCCGTCGACCTCGAGGGCCAAGTTACTGGACCTGCACTCCCTATCCACCGATCACCGAACTCATTGTCGAAAAAGCACGTACTGAGCCGGACATCCATTATGTTGAAAATAAAGTCCATTTGAATATGTCAATGGAACGTCATCAAAAAATTCGTTTAGCACTGAATTAATCATCGACAGATAGGTAACGTACTACATTACCGTACCATAACTTCACACCAAAACTCTTGCGAGGTAGGCAGAGAGAACCGAGCGCCACGTGACTCGATCCTTACACACCTCACTCGCTTCTTTAACATTCATTGCTCTTCGCATGCACGCTCGCCGGTTTCTAAGGCTCCAGACATCACCTTCTGATAGAACACGACCAATTTGGTCATGGAAGGTAAGTCTTGACCTTCCTTGGCTCCTACATCATTCCACTTTTGCGTTGTATATCTGATTCATTATTCTTTCAACCTGCATTCTTACTACATGTCTGAACCAACGGAGCATACCTGTTATTATTTTAACACTCTTAGCTCTCTTTCAGAGCAACTCTGTTTCTAACATCATCATTACGAATACGGTCTACAAGCGTTACGCTACAAATTTTACGCAACGCTCGCATTTCGACCGCGTTTATCCTACTTTCAGGCTCTCTCTGCCATACCCGCTCTCGCTTCCATAAGTATGTGTTGGGACCAGCACTGCATTGTGTATAACGAGCGGTGCCTTCTGGCTCAATTTTTTATTGCCAAGAAGTTTTCTCAACGCTGCATTGCACTGCACATTATTATGCATTCACTTGTCTATCTACATCAGCGGTGTATATTCCGTCCCTGCTGAAAGCGCATCCAAGATATACAATCTCATCCACTTGTTCCAACAATTCATCATCAATCTGGTTTCTTCTCTTTCAAATACCATTATCTTTGTTTTCTTCGCATTCAATAATAAGCCTTTCTCCATACAATCGTATTTTATTATTGTGGCCAGTATTTGCAATTCAGATGGTATTTCTGCTATAATCACTGCATCGTCTGCATACAGCAGACAGTTCACCATCAGGGTAAAATTTTTTTTTTTTTAAACTAGATTGGCAAACAAGAATGCGGCCCGCATTAGATGGTAAGCGGTCACCGCAGCCTATTGACGCTCGCAACATCAAGGGGGATGTTACTCGCGCGCTGCCAATCTTGTGACCAAGAGTACCTGGGTACTGTGATGAAACATAAATATTTCGTCACTGTACCTAGCAATTTATTCGCCATTAGGCCCTCGCAGGCACTTAGACACGTGTTATATTTTTCGAAATATAATATATTATTGCATCTTAATCAATTCTCTTGTTACTTTTTTTTTAATCTGCTAGCATTTCGGTAATGAACATTGGCGAAGAAGACGTTTAGAAAGAAACTTGCCAAAATAGGTCTCTTTTAAAATTTGTCAATTAGATATTACAATTAATTGACATCAGCATATTGGTACAATAATAATATCAAACGCAATAAAAATATCATATAATAAGAATTTCACGAATGAAATCAATAGTAAACTCAACGATAAATTACATGTTCTAGTCGTATTCATAGACTTCAGTAAAGCATTCGATGTTTTGAGGTATGACACACTATACAATAATCTTCCTAGGTACCACATACAGGGACTGACATTGGAACCCTTAAAAAGTTACTATAATAACCGCTCCACCACTGTTAAAATAAAAAATCAATACAGTTCACTCCTCCCCACAGAAACTGGTTCCGCCCAAGGCTTGATTATTAGTCCTACCGAATACTTTGTCTATGTTAATGACATGTGTAATGTGTTATTTATAACGCATCAGTATATCAATTCGCAGATGACACTTGTTTACTGGTTCTGCATAAAAATATAAATGAAGCACAACATATTATGCAAACTAACTTTGACTTATTGTGTATGTGTGAGCTTCTAGCGAAACTTGTAAAAATTATACATGGAGAAACACAAATATAAAGTTAGTTAATAGATTCAGGCGTTATTTTGCGAAAGTATCTCCTACTTAGAGTCTGATAAACTAAAGCTACAAGCAAATGTTAACAGCCTGGAACGTCGACTAGCTATCATTGAAAAATCTTCTAGAAGCTGCAATCTCGAAATACAGGCCGTACCTGATAAAAAATCGGAAAATTTAATTACCGTTTGTACGAAGATCTGTGACGTCATAGGAGCGCCCATACAAGAGTCCGATATACGTGCTGCTCGCCGTGTTGCCAAACTGGACGCCAAGTCAGTTCGCCCCGGAATATTATTGTAACATTGCCCTCGGAACGACACAGGGACTGTATCCTCTCAGCATTCAAAAGATATAACAAGAATAAAGGTTCTGAGGCTCTTAACTCTTCACTCATTGGCATACCTGGTCAGAAAAGTAATATTTATTTGGTCGAGCATTTATCACCGGAATCGAAGGAACTATACGCTGCAGCTAGAAAATTTAAAAGGGACAATGAGTATCGATTTGTGTGGGTTAAATATGGTCGCGTTTATTTGCGAAAAAATGAAGATTGTCCAGCGATATATGTAAATAAATTAAAATAAAAACCTTTTTAAAAACAAGCTTTTATTTAAATGCTCTAAAAAGAAAAAAATAAACTTTTATACTAAAACTTTTACTGTTAACTTATAACGTAATTTCACATTTGACACAATTTATATGATATAAAAGCTTGTCGCGAGATTTAAGTACTCGTATTTACTTAGTTTGAAAATTTTAATAGATAATATTATTCACATCAAATTATTTAATTTACTTGTTAATCTACACAAGTAAATCTCGCGACAAGCTTTTATATCATATAAATTGTGTCAAATGTGAAATTACGTTATAAGTTAACAGTAAAAGTTTTAGTATAAAAGTTTATTTTTTTCTTTTTAGAGCATTTAAATAAAAGCTTGTTTTTAAAAAGGTTTTTATTTTAATTTATTTTTTACTTTTTAGTTATCGCTGGACACGTTTCTTGGTCTGTTCATCTCATTCAACGCATCATTGTTGCATGGTCGTGAGCTTCGTTTAGAAGGGTAAGAGCTAATATACAACAGGGTTCGTCCCGGTCATAGTATAATCAAACAAGTAGGCCGACTCGACCCCTGAGCGAAGGATAATAGCCTAAACCCGTAGGGATGTCGCTTATAGTTCATACAATCGTCAAAAATGCATAGTCTATCTATATACAAAACAATTTTCCCCTGTAGGTGAATCATCAGGGATCTATAATACAAAGTTTTTCTTAATTATTTTTTGTACATAGACCAGGAGCTGACTATTGTATTGAAGTTATATACTCCTTTAGGCACGTTATGAAAAAATGATGAGTAAAATTTTAACATACTTTAACACAAAAGTAACAGGTTGAAGCTGCCCGCTAAACCGCTCACATACGCTCATCAAGTAACACCTCACAGAAATTTGCAGCCAAATAATAATTCCCTGGACGGTTGTTGTGTTCAGGCGAGAGAGCGACGTTACATGACGTTATATGGCTGCAGTTTTCCGCGAGGTAATAACGTCACTCACTTGCATGAACACAATAATCCTCCAGGGAATTGTAATTTGGCTGCAGCTTTGAGCATATTTTTTGTGAGGTAGTAACGTCACTCACTCGCATGAACGCAATATCTGTCCAGCGAATTGTTGTTTGGCTGCAGTTTTCCGTGAGGTAGTAACGTCACTCACTAGCATGAATACAACAACCGTCCAGGGAATTGTTATTTGGCTGCAGTTGCCTGTGAGGTGGTAACGCCACTCACTCGCATGAACACAACAACATCCCTCCAGGGATTTATTATTTAATGATGCCAGAGAAGTATTACTTCTCACGCGCGTACATAAGTACACGCACCCATTTTTTTTTACACAACTATTTTTACTTTTTCATTTACTACACTTATCAAAATTATAATCTTTACATTCGGAAATTTAATATTTTTACAGTAGCCTTAAATGATAGGCATTAAAAGTATTTTTTTCTGTAGGAAATTTGTGATTTTATAACAAAATTACACATTTGATACAGAAAAAAAATCTTTTTACTTTTTAGCCATCTTTACAAATTTGTAGTTAAAGTAGGTAGGTACATATACAAATGATTAAGAGCGGGAGCGCAGCGGCGCGGTGCGTATGTGGGCGCGTGAGGTGTTAAGTATGGCGTAGCCATGACTACCGTACCTTTAGCAGCGATAAATCTTGTCAGTGTGTGCGTGCGACGACGCGTACGTACGGGATGGTACGGGCGCGCACACACACAATCCTAACGCGGTGCGTATCTATGAAGATAACCTACTTATTTGATTTTACTATGCCCCGGTGCCCTGAGGTTTAGAATTTAGGAGTATGATGTCGTGAACGTTGGTACGTTCACGACATCATACTCCTAAATTCTAAATATTAATAAATTTAGTTCCTAAATTCCAGAACACACCTCTTACCGTCACCAAAAGTATTAGGATGCTCGGCGTCGAGATCTCCAGTGATGTGTGATGCAATATCGAAATCATCTGGAGAAGAAGGTCAAGCTGGCGTCGAAAAAACTTGGTGTGCTCAACAGGGCTAAGCAGTACTTCAGTGCGGGGCAAAGACTTATATAAGTCTCAAGTCAGACCGCACTTGGAGTACTGCAGTCACCTTTGGGTGGGAGCACCTGGACACCAGCTTGGACCGTGAGATTCGATTCAGAGACGAGCTGTGAGAATTGTCGACAATCCTAAGCTTACACACGGTATTGAACCCTTAAGTTTAAGGAGAGACTTTGGCTCCCTTTGTGTGTTCTACCGATTGTACAACGGGTTGTGTTCTGAAGAGTTGTTCGAAATGATGCCGACAGCTACTTTTTATAACCGCACCGCTCGCCGAGACGGCGGGGAGTTCACCCTCACACGCTTGAACCGCAATGGTCGCGTACTGTACGGTTCCAGAGAAATTTTCTTCCGAGAACTCTCAAGCTGTGGAATGAACTCCCAGCCGAGGTTTTTCCAAGGGACTACAGCATGGAGTTCTACAAGAAATGCGTGAAGAGGTTTTTAGAGGATCGGCAACGCATGAGTGACGCCCCTGGTGTTGCAAATGTCTATAGGCTACGGTGACTGTTTAACATCAGGCAGGCCGTATGCTTGATTGCCACCTTAGTGGTATAAAAAAAAAACATATTACACCCTGATGCCACTCAGTCCTCGGCACGGCCTCACCTTGACTTGGGTGTTTAGAATAATGTGCCACTTATTTCAGCTTGAAGCTTACTTGTACCTTACGAAACACAGTTCCGGGTTTGATTTTGTAGTAACAATTCGACCTCAATATCATAATCGACGACTCCAAAAACCCCAGTACACCAAAATTCCAGACGGACGGCATTGGAGCAATCGTGTTGATCGATGAGATGATGAAAAACTCGCATTCGTATTCTCAGTAAGTCCTTTCACTTGATACCCATATTATAAGCAAGCACTAAAAACTTACTCCGCCATATTGGTTTAGAGTGACGTCACTTTATTTTTTGACTTATTCTCAGCAAGCCCTTTCATTTGATACTCATATTGTAGGAAAAATTGAAAAAAAATATTCGTTATCTTGGGTGTTCCGCCATATAGGATTTAGAATGACGTCACACAGTTAACCATGCATTGCCATCCAAACTGAACGTGTATACAAAATTTCAGCTCAATCGATTGAAGATATCTGCTTCGAAATTGATTTTCAAGCTTTAGAAGTCCGCCATATTGGATTAAGAGTGACGTCACATTATTTTTCGAGTTATTCTTAGCAAGCCCTTTTATTTGATACCCATATTGTAGGAGTGCATTAGAAATAGTTGGTCCGCCATCTTCGGTATGCCGCCATGTTGGATTTAGAATGACGTCACACAGTTAATCATGCATTGTCATCCAAACTGAACGTGTATACAAAATTTCAGCTCAATCGATTGAAGATATCTGCTTCGAAATTGATTTTCAAGCTTTAGAAGTCCGCCATATTGGATTAAGAGTGACGTCATATTATTTTTCGAGTTATTCTTAGCAAGCCCTTTTATTTGATACCCATATTGTAGGAGTGTATTAAAAATAGTTGGTCCGCCATCTTGTGTATGCCGCCATGTTGGATGTAGAATGACGTCACACTGTGAATCATGCATTGTCATCCAAACTGAACGTGTATACAAAATTTCAGCTCAATCGGTTAAAGATATCTGCTTCAAAATTGAGTTGCAAGATTTCACCCGAACATACTTACATACTTACATTGCAAGTTAAATAAAAGCTTGTAAAAACTTAGAATTTCTTAACAAGTTAAAATAATTTATCTTTTTTTTTTTTCTTCACTTCGTTCTCTCGCTCTTTTGTGATCGAAGCATTTATTAGGAATTAACTTATATCTTAATATGGATTGTAACATGTCTTTCTTTTACCAAAATGTAAATAGGTTGAGAACGAAAACCACAGAAGTATACTTGAATATCTTGGAATGCAATTACGATGTTGTGTGTTTTACCGAAACTAATCTAAACCATGGTGTCCTTGATAGTGAAATATTTGACAGTAGATATAATGTTTTTAGGAGGGATCGGGAGTCAACTTTGTCAACTAAACAGGAGGGCGGTGGGGTTCTTGTGGCTGTAAAAAAGGATATAGATGTTATTCGTCGATCTGAGTGGGAGGGTGGGGCTGAGGTTATATGGATCACATTGTTTCCGTACCAAACTGTTAGGATTAACCTTTGTATGTGTTATTTACCCCCTGATATAAATACGGACATGCTCGCTGAGTTTTATAATGAAACTCAGTCAGTAATACTCCGATTTGATGGTGGAGATATTCCGTTATTGGTAGGTGATTTTAACACTCCAGGTTTGTCATGAATACAAGCAGGTAATGTACTGATTCCTTAGAATTGGTCCGATCTCAAATCCCGTCTTCTCCTTCAGACTATGTCATTATGTAACCTTGCGCAATTTAATAATATTTACAATACAAATAATCGCCTTCTCGATCTTATACTTTCTTCTAGTGATAATATTAAAGTCACAAGTGCTGATTCAGTTGCACGCACAGATCGTCACCATCCACCGCTTCTCTTTGAGATTTCAGTCAAGAAGCCTTTGTGTAATCTTAAACAAAACCCTCAAACTCGCCGTAATTTTATTAGATGTGATTATGTACAAATTAAACGCGAACTAAGAGCAATAGACTGGAATATTGCATTGAACCAGGATAGTATTGATGATTCACTAGATGCTTTCTATTCCATTTTATACGAACTCATAAATAAATATACCCCATTATATAGAGATGATCTCTCCAAATATCCCACTTGGTTTTCCCCTAATCTAAAGAGGTGCTTGCAAGAAAAGAACAAATTTCATAGGCGTTACAAAAAATACCATAACCCTAGAGACTACGACACCTTCTCCCTGTTACGAGCACGAGCTAAGCGTTTGATTGAGAATTGTTATAAGGACTACGTATCTTCCACAGAAAATTCTATCGGCTCAGGCATTAAGCAATTTTGGTCTTTCGTTAATAACAAGAAGGGTACCGTATCTATACCTTCTACCATGAAACTGGAGGGAATATCTTGTTCAGATGGAAAAGGCATATGTGGTCTTTTTTCGGAATACTTCGGTTCAGTGTTTGAAAGTGTTAGTCCGCAGTCTTCATATACGGAGGACAACACTTCTCAGCATACTAATACACTATCACAGATTAGTGTTACGGCGGACGAAGTCCTCAAAAAGTTAAGACAGCTTGATGTAAATAAAGGTGCCGGCCCGGATGGTATCCCAGCTAGGTTCTTCAAGGAGTGTGCTGAGGAGCTATGTCAGCCACTCTCACTGCTGTTTAATAGATCGTTGAAGATGGGTATCTGCCCTGTTAAGTGGAAGTGTGCGCATGTCATTCCGGTGTACAAGACTGGGGACACCGCTCTCTGTGAGAATTATAGGCCGATCAGTATTCTGTCCTGTCCTGCTAAGCTCTTTGAATCCGTTGTATATGACCACATTTACCACCAAGTCAAACCCATCCTCTCTCAAAGGCAACACGGGTTTGTCAGAAACAAATCCACCACCAGTAATTTGTTGGAATACAAACAATACCTTTGTGATGCTTTTGACAACAGAGGCCAAGTTGACAGTATATATACGGACTTCCGGAAGGCTTTTGATAAAGTTGACCATGGTATACTTTGCAGGAAGATTGCGGGGGTAGGTATCCACGGCTCGGTACTGAGATGGGTTCAATCTTATCTTGCTAATAGAAGCCAGTTAGTAGCGCTTAAAGGTTATCGGTCTGCTCCCATTGTGGTCACATCGGGTGTTCCTCAAGGTTCCCATTTAGGTCCTTTATTCTTTTTGATCTTCATCAATGACTTAATTGATAGGCTTTCCTGCCAATGCTTATTGTACGCTGATGACCTGAAGATCTTCCATAAAATTAGTAGCATCCGTGACTGTATGAGCCTTCAGTGTGACCTTGATGAGGTCATGAGATGGTGTCAAGTGAACAAAATGTCTCTAAATTTTAACAAGTGTTGTGTAATATCTTTCACCAATAAACACAATAAAATTATCTTTCATTACCAACTTGGGGGTCTGACACTGGAAAGAAGAAGTTTCGTGAAGGATCTTGGTATCATCTTTGATGATAAATTAACATTTAGAAGACACTATGACCACATGGTAAATAAATGTTATCAAAACTTAGGCTTTATTGGTAGGATTACCAAGGATTTTACGAAAATCAGTAGTCTCATTCTCTTGTATAATACCCTTGTCAGAAGCAAACTGGAGTATGGGTCTGTTATATGGTCTCCCCATTACGCAATCCATATTAAACATATTGAAGACGTCCAGAGGAAATTTCTTCGACTTCTTTGCTATAGAGTCATGCCAGGCCGGAACAGATGTTCTTATCTTGAAAAACTTAAGAAATTTAATATCTTGGACCTGGGTTCCCGTCGCCATCTACATGAACTAGTAACTTTGTTCAAACTGCTTCACTCAGTAATTGACTCCCCCTCGCTACTTTCTCAATTACAGATAAATTTTAGACACAATCCTCGTCGGAGGCTCCCTACTTTTGTTCTCCCCACTTATAGACTGAACGTGTCTTTCTCTAACCCATTAGCAAGAATGTGTCGGAAGTACAATGAAGTCTCAAAAGATGGTGATCTTGACATCTTTGGTAACCGATTAAATACGTTTAAAAAGTCATGCCTAAGCATCCTCAGCTCTGCAACTTAATCATGACCCACATAACAATGTATCTAACTGTCAATGTCACTGGCCGCACACCAGATTTTTTGGAGATTCAATTAACTGAATATCCAACTTATACATATTGATTTGTTGGTTCTTAGAGATATTTCTGTGGCATGTTGATTCTTAATCCGCTAGTCTCTTTGAGCATACACGCTTAGGGTACTGAATTGGAAAATTAACTTTTGTGACCAGAATTGTGTAATACTGTATATATTTAGTACCTGTTGTGTTGCCTTATTAAATAAATAAATAAATAAATAAAAGTCAAATTTACATGCAACTAATTGCATGTATGTATGGTCGCATGAACTAATTGGTGGCGGCAGCACACAAAGCAGGTTAGATCTAAATCTAACCTGCTTTGTGTGCTGCCGCCACCAATTAGTTCATGCGACCTAGCGCCGGCCGGCACCCACCCACTGTGTTAGTAAGTGCAACATGCTGACGTTGCCCTGGCTGCTCGGGTAGTCTCTGCCTCGGCTGCTGCTCCCTATTAAAAAAACAATATCGCGTTGTTTAACATTTCTTGGGGTTTTATTACCAGCCACATGTTGCACCAATGTGCGCACTTAGTTTGCTTATTTTCAGGGACACCGTTCCTATATGAAATCTATATGTTTATCTGTGCGTTTGTCTGTATGTTGGTCTGTCGCTTTGTTTTCGATATTCGAATTTTGACTTCAGATTCGGGTTCAGCATAAAGTAGTAGAATAGGAATGTTCAGGAACACCGTTCCTATCTCTTAAGGAACATGGTCAAAATGGCCGACAAATTAAAAAAAAATGGAATTGTTATATAATTGACGAGCCAGGTGTTCCTCTGGCAATGCAAGTTTGCGCATTCTCAACTGGATATATATATTTGTATATTTTAAAATTTACTATTTTCAATCCAGAGTAAGTCATTTCACATCACATTCTCTTTCATTTATTCACAAAATATATATATTTTTTATGGTGGTGAAAATCAAGCATACGGCCTGCCAGAAGGTAAAAAGTCATCGTAGCCTATGGACATTTGCAGCACCAGGGGTACTGCAAATGTCGACTGCCGCCTGTAAAAACCTCTTCACGCATTTCTTGAAGAATTCCATGCTGTAGTCCCTTGGAAAAACCTCGACTGGAAGCTCATTCCACAGCTTGAGAGTTCTCGGAAGAAAACTTTTCTGGAACTGCATAGTACGCTACCATAGCGATTCCATCATATGAGGGTGAACTTCCCGCCGTCGGCGAGCGGTGCGGTTATGAAATGTACTCGTAGCTGTCGGCATCATTTCCCACATTTCTTCAGAACACAACCCGTTGCACAATCGGTAGAACACACAAAGGGAGACAAAGTGTCTCCTTAAACTTAAGGGTTCAATACCGTGTGAAGGATTGTCGACAATTCTCACAGCTCGTCACTGAATCGAATCACATGGTCCAAGCTGGTATCCAGGTGCCCCCGCCCAAAGGTGTCTACAGTACTCCAAGGGCGGTCTGACTTGAGACTTATATAACATAAGTCTTTGCCCGGCACTGAAGTACTGCTTTGCTCTGTTAAGCACACCAAGTTTTTGGACACCAGCTTGACCTTCTCCTCCAGGTGATTTCGATATTGCACTTCATTGGAGATCTCGTCGCCAAGCATCCTAATACTTTTGGTGACGGTAAGAGGTGTGTTCTGGAATTTAGGGACCAAAGCAAATGGAGTTTTCTTAGCGGTGAACGCGCAAACTTGCGTCTTCTTGGGGTTGAATTCGACCAAGTTAAGCCTCCCCCAGTCAGATACTTTAGCCAAAGTAGCATCCATTTCAGACACAAGTTTATCGCGTCTTTCCTTCACAAGGAAACGAGGGATGTTTGCACGGCCTGTATAATAAGTGTCTCCGGTGCTGTCGTCCGCATAACAATAAATGCCATCAATAGACAACATATCATTGATATGCAGCAGAAACAACGTCGGAGATAGTACAGAACCCTGAGGGACGCCAGCATTGATATCCATACTATCAGAGCATCCACCGTCAACCACGGCTTTTACATATGCATCTGTTGGATAAAAAGCTGGCGACCTATTTGCACAAACCCTTGGGCAGCCTGTATGGTAAGTTCCATAGAAGACCCCGGTGTCAGACCCGATCGAACGACTTCGCCATATCTAGGCTGACAGCCATTGACGAGTTCGGTGGCTCAGTCGTGAACTCGTGAATGACGCGACTTTGACACCAACGCTCGTGGGTTCGATTCCCACACAATGCAAACATTTGTGTGCATGAACTGTTTGTCTTGATCTGGATGTTTTAAGAGAGGTAGGGCGCATCAAAGCAGCCCATCTGGGGAAGTACCTCCAACTCACCGAAAACCGCAACCAAATAACAACTCCCTGGAGGATTGTTGTGTTCCTGCGTGTGAGTGAGATCACCAGTAAGCTTCATAAGACTTGCTGTGTATGCAGCAGAGGAGGCATCGCACGAGTGATACATATATCGCAAGCGTTAATAGGCTGCGGTACCCGCTTTACATCAGGTGGGCCGTATGCTTGTACGCCTCGCCTACGTAGTATATAAAAAAAGCCAATGCCTCACATTGACTCTCTATCGCCAAAGCCCAGCGGTGTGTAAGGTACACTAGCAGATCACAAGTTGAGCGACGTTGGCGGAAACCATATTTGATGGTCGCTAATCAAATCGTGATCCTCTAGGTATCTTAGGAGTCGTGTTTTTATCACACGCTCCATCACCTTGGACGTTCCATCACCTTGGAATGTATGTACGAAGTAGCATATTGTATTTCATAACTATTCATTAAAGACTCTTTAACGATAATCTGTAATCTCAATGTGACTGTTTGATCACTGTCTAAGATCTAATATGTATAAGATCAACTGTCTAATATGTTTTCGGCCAACTGTTCAATTTCTTTTCCTTTAAATCTTTATTGAGACCATAAATTTTGCACAGTTGTTCTAAATAAGTACTAAATCTTTGATTTATTTACCTAGATCTTATCTTCTTACTTATCTTTATATGACTACATCATCTGCTTCCAAAATAATATTATGAGCTAACTGTATTCGCTTGCCAAGTTTCAAGACGATATAATAGTTTACAATTGGTTGAAATGAAATTCCTTGGACAAAAGTACAAAGTTACATTCAAGTGGATTTTAGTTATAACAGCGTATTAAAATATTTTTCTTTTCCGTGTATTCTCGTATATTCTTCCCAGTTTACAGCGCAAATTGGAGTATGTACATATCAGGTGTTTTTGATAGTATGGGATCATTACTTTTTAAGGTCCCACACAGGTAAAAAAAACATTAGCCACATGTTGCAATTGACACACAAACACATATGTACCCAAATATATACCTCCTCTTCTTTATGATTTAAGCCTGTGTTGAAACTGAGAATGAAGTCTTACTGAATGTCAAAAATAATCATATTTAATTATGAAAATATTACAGTCATAGTTTGTCTAATAGACTTTATACTTTTTATACTTTATATATTAGTTATACGTTATATTACACGTTGCAGCAAGTAGAGTTCGATCATTCGACGGTTTAAGATTTTATATTTCCAGTCAAAGAGATTTAGCAACGATGAAATATTTTTTAAAAAACATTGTTTACAGAGAAGTTTTGAATCATTAATTAAATTATCGTATTCAATATGCATGTCAAGTTCAATACACAACGTATTATATTATATATATACATAGTCTGGCCATAAATACTGTTACAATTAAAAATAAACTAAATATCACATTTGAATTTTGAATCTGTCATTTTTATATGATTGTTCATCGAGTTTTCTCATTTTGGCACCAATACATTGTACAATATTTTGCGATATTAAAATGGAGTGGGGTGATAAAGAGAGCCGAATCGCTGTGATTGCATTACACAAAGTAGGTATGGAGCCAAATGCAATTTTTAAAACTCTCCATACGCTTGGTATTAGTAAAATATTTGTGTACCGGGCTATTAATAGGTACAATGAGACCTCCTCTGTTTGTTACAGAAAAAGATCTGGCCGTCCACGTAGTGTTCGTACGAAAAAGGTGGTCAACGCAGTAAGGGAAAGAATTTGAAGAAATCTTGTCCGAAAGCAAAAGATTTGGTCTCGGGTGATGAAGATAGCACCTAGAAACATGTCGCGTATTTTAAAAGATGACTTGGGACTTGCAGCCTATAAGAGACGTACTGGTCATTTCTTAACTGATAATTAAAAAAAGAATAGGGTGGTAAAATCGAAACAACTACTGAAACGGTACGCAAAGGGAAGTCACAGAAAAATTTTGTTTACGGATGAGAATTTTTTTATAATTGAGCAACATTTTAACAAGCTAAATGACCGTATTTATGCTCAAAGCTCTAAGGAAGCTTCCCAATTAGTCGACAGAGTGCAACGTGGGCACTATACGACTTCAGTGATGGTTTGGTGGGGTATTAGCTATGAAGGTGTGACTTTGCCATACTTTTGTGAAAAAGGTATCAAAACATCGGTACACGTGTATCAAGATACCATTCTTGAGAAGGTAGTGAAGCCCCTTAACAGCACCATGTTCAATAACCAAGAATGGTCCTTCCAGCAAGACTCGGCGCCTTAAAAGCTTTTTATATTTTAAATTGTTTTATATTTATGTATTAAACTAACACACTGTAAAAGTAATAAATGTTATTTACTATAGATTTTTTTTTCTTTGTTTCAGTATTTATGGCAAGACTAGGTATATATAGCTTACCTAGCTACCTATAACATATAGAATGATTAAATTTATGTGAACTTGTGTGATGGGTTAGGGACCTTTTTCAAGTTACATTTTTGGATTCCTATGAAAAGCTACAAATATCATTTTATATTTTCCTACAAAAATAACAAATATTTAAGTTTAAATTCCACAAGCCCCAAACCAAAACAAGGCTGCTGTACTAGACAGCTGTTAATATACGTAAACGCCTATTTTGTAATAAATACTTATTTGCAATGCCAACCTTGGCAAAGCTCAGACCAAGACAATGGCCAGGATACATTCATACACACAAACTTCTTGAGCGGGAGTTGAACCCACTAACCTTAGTGTTAAAGTAGCCATTGCTACCCAATTCGCCACCGGCTTCGTTTTCTTGACCTGTAACTTCCGCTTTGCAACCTTCGGGTATAAGGAGGGGTATATGCCATAAATTACATTAGGTTTTATATATGGTAAAACAGAGTATTAATAACAAAACAGTTAATAACGAAATATTAATCACTATCATTCACTACTTTACTATTTATGTTTGCGAATGCGGTATTTTAATTGACTGCAACACTTCAGTACATTAATGTATTAATTATTCTATATAGACAAGGTACTAAGCTTTCAAGTTATTTAAACTCATTGGTTAATAGACGAAACGCAATAATAGACTAAGGAACTATGACAATAACCTCGGAGCACGCCGTGCGTAGCCTTTTTAGATGCCATTTTATAACAGCTTGCCACATAGTGGCGGGGCGCGTGGAGTAGCTGGCCGATGTGATATCGTGTTGGTCACGATGTCACATCGTCAGGAAATGTACACTTTATTAAAAACATCATAAAAACTACGTACTTGTACACAAACATACATTTAAATATAAAGAAATCATCAAACATCTATCGCAAATTTCTTACCTTCTTGTATAGACAGAAGAATCGTTCCGAATGCTACAAAAGAAAAGAAAATCCAAGGCGTTGCCGACCAGTTGTTTTGAATAGGCCTGCAATTTGTCACGACAAATTATTCTGACGCCTCGTGGTGTTGAAAAGGGTGTCTTTTTATTTTCTCAACACAAAATAATTTCGTGGGCATAATGTTCTCCTCGGCGTCGTTGACACGGTAAAATATGCCCTTGACGCGCCGAAAATTGACCTTTAAACCGCAGATAAATGTGGTTTGTTGCGTGAGTGTTTGCCTCATAAATTGAACAAAATTGAAACAAATTTAACATGTCTCCTTTAATTTTTTCGCTCTCTGTCATATTTACAGACAAAAGGGCACATGTATGTGTTTCAAATGTCCTTCTGATTAGAAAGTGACAGCTGTTACAACAATAATCATTCTCCGAATAATAAAAGGATGAATTAATTGACATACAATCATGATTCTTTGTAAATAAAACAAATAGATTGTTACGTAGACTCTTTTAAGTGCTTGCAGTTATATACAGGATCTAACCAAATTAACCCGACAAGCTTTGCAGGAGTTGTTTACCTATTAAAAAAACTACAAACTTAAGTGAAAATATGTGCCGGGCGCCCGACACATTAGTTTGTGATGTAGTAGTAGTAGTGTCTTCGGGTATAATATAAACTAAAGTTTTGATTTTAATATTAAAACATAAAGGTTGATTTTATCTACTAAGTTACATATAACCTTTATTTTAAAATTATATTTAACAATATTTTTAGGCTGTTGTGACAAAGGCTGTAGTAAAACAAACTTGTTGTTTTACTTTTTTGTCGTATAAATGAAATTTGGTCAGTTTATTATAGACGACTGTTAAGGTTTCTGTATCAATAAGATAAAAAGAAACGACCTTCCGCCCACTCAAGTTTAGTCTCCCGATTATCTCCTAAATTTGAAATGCTAAATATTTTGAAACATTAATGCCCACGTAGTGTTGCATTGCTTAGTAGATGAATGCTTACCGAAACTTGTAAACATTCAGAAAAAATGGTTACAATCACAAACCTTTCGGGCACCTCAGTCGGAAGAGCACTTGAACGGCAATTAAGCGGTCGTGAGTTCGTGGGTGATTCTTCTATTGTATAAATATAAATTATAAAAAATAATACAAAGGTACAGCAAAATAGATCGATGTATACTTACCAGCCTTTTCTAGGCATCAAAAGTCCTTCCCAAAATTAATTTTGCAGTATAAGAAACGTACGGGAAACCTTACGTAAATCCTTCTCGAACTTAATGGGACGTTTTATGCAATTCACAGTACAATGAATATGTCTTTAGAAGTGTCTTTAAATCCCTATAATAGACTTAATGTTCGTACGGATTAAGGAGTCAGAGGAAAGCTATCAACCTAAAAAATATTATTTTTGCCAATATCTACTTAGAGGTATATCTATAACTTCACGTACGGAGTAGGCAGAGAGAACCGAGTGCCACGTGATTCGATCCTTACATACCTCACTCGCTTCTTTACCATTCATTGCTCTTTTCATGCACGCTCGCCGGTTTCTAGGGCTCCTGACATCACCTTCTGATAGAACACGACCAATTTGATCATGGTAGGTAAGTCTTGGCCTTCCTCGGCTCTTACATCCTTTCACTTTTGCATTGTATATCTGCTTCGTCATTCTTTCATACTGCATTCTTTATACATGTCCGAACCAACGGAGCATGCCTCTTCATATTTTAACAAGACTCCCTATAATAGACTTAATATTCGTACTGATTAAGGAGTCAGAAAAGCTATCGACCTAAAAAAATATTATTTTTACCAATATCTACTTAGGGGTATATACTATATTTAATTTATTTTTTATTCTTAAATGGTAAATACAACCCATCGCAAGTTGCTAGTCTTAAACAAGCAGCTTGAAAGTGCGCCATAAGCTAACGTTAACAGTTTGCCGTTAAGCGAGCAAAAAGTTGCGGCCCGAAGCGCGACGTAGATAAATCGTTTTCTATATTTTCCACACGTCTCTGAAATGTACTATAACAGTTTTACACTAGCGTATTTCACCGCATGTGAATCGTGTATGATGGAACGGTTTAAGCATTGTTGTTTTCCAAAATGTTTCAGTGTATATTTACTACTATATATTTTGATGGGAAGATGTTTCTTTGTCAATGTATTTATAATATTTTGGAATCAAATCATGCTATTTTAATATTTTATTTGAGATTTAGATGGTACTTTTATAATGTTAAGGAATATACTTTTTGTTTCATGATAACATGGTACCTTTGTGTAAGTATAGACGGTTGCAAGTTAACACTTCCTCACCACGCTGTCGACTAATCACAAGTCAAGCTGCCATGAAAAAAAACTTTATGCCCAACAGAGCGAATGAACACTCTAGTTCGGAACGAGACTTCTACTATTGAAGTCAAAAGTTTTACCTGTAGAGTTACTCTTGACGGGAATTTCAATGACATTCCAATACCAATATTTTTTCTTCTCTTCTCCTTTTTCAATATTTTAAAGTGAAATTTTGTAATCGCGACTATAATTTCGTCTCACTTTTTTGAAAAAGTGATGTGAAAAGTGATGCCTCTATCGCTCTAACGCGATGGTTAGTAATTATGATAAAAAGCTAATATGCGGTAGTTAACCTTCTACTACTTTGACTATTAAGCGAGCGATAGTAATTAAGTCAAGAGTCTTTCTTGTGCATTTAACAGAGGGAGACTTTGTACAAAAGTCGTCTGCGTGGGTACCGCTGTCTATTTCTACCGCCAAGCAGCTATATTTATATAGTTGTGTTCCGGTTTGAAGGGTGAGATATGGCAGTGAAATTACTGGGTACTGTGACGAAACAGACGTAAGTCACAAGATTGGTAGCCCGCGAGTAACATCCCCGCTTACCATCTAATGCAGGCCGCATGCTTGTTTGCCAATCTAGTTGTATAAAAAAAAATACTACTTTACTATTGTATAGCATGGTATATACTATATATATTATAGTATAGTTCCTTCTTTTAGCGTTATCCCGTTTCCTTATCCATTAGGATTGGCAGGCTTCGCTGCCTAAGCCTAAGTATTTGGAGAGGAGATATGAGACCTATCTAAGGTAAATACTGATCTTGAGCGACTGCCATCAGTATGGTTTTCCCTCTAGGTTGTGTCCTAGAGGGAAAACCAGAGCTTTCTTAGGTTAGATCATATATCTTTCGAAATATAATTTCTGGGACGTGCAGATTTCCTTCTTCTTCCAATCATAAATATGTACATAGATCCGAAAACACGAATATAGTGGTACATGCCAGGATTAGAACCGAGGTTACTCAATAGGCAGGTTTTGTGACCACTGGGCTATACTGCTACTAATATATTATATTATAGTATAGCATAGCGTAGTATAGTATGGTACGCTTGTAGCTCAATACACACCATTTGTGGGTATAAATCGGATTATAAATGAGGTTAATTAGTATTACTTTTGCAAATATTTACGTCACTACTTGTTATCTTTCCGTCGACAATTAGTATAGAAATGTCAGCCGCGTTTCTAACTAATATTTTCATACAAGTTTATCGATATAAACGTAAAAACAGTAGTAACCTACATCTTCGTAAAACTCCCACTGGCGCCAGTACTCGTGCAATCAGTACTCATATATTGTAAATTGCACAGACTTCATAGATTTCAAAATTTTGTGATGTCTTTCTATGATTTTGAAAACCAATGCCCACCTCACGTGTAAGTGGAATGCCGATTAACGAGCAAATATAAACTTATCTGAATGAATACCACAGCATAATGTCAACTCCGCGGAGAGTTTGTGTGGTCATTCCTACTAGTGAGTGTGGTTATCAGTAAGCATCTGATATTAAGTCAGTACAGTCTGACATAACCTGTACAACCGTCCGTAAGAGTATTCACGAGCGTTCACCACCTTCCTCCCAACTCAACCTGAGGGCGCCCCTCTCAAATGACTAATGCACGATTTCCGTGGATTCGTCCTTCTTTTGTGGGTCATCGTTTACGCCGGGCGTAAAAACAAAAATAAGAGTCGAATGCTTGTTTACTAGACGTAGTATTTTAAAAACAACAACAATTAATTAAACAGTGTTAAAGAAAACGCGACTGTGTAACCCGATACAACTTTTCAATAGGGTTCCCGAAAAAAGATCCAACGATGCCTAAATCTCCGTCGAATTTCCCCATCGCTTCGTAATTTTGTCACCGAATCCTGTTTTCCTTACCCGTGCCAAAGCTAGTACCATGTTACAAGATTTTCCATTTCGATACCCTCATACACCTACAATTGGCTCTACGAATATTATTTTCGAAATATTTCTAAAGGAAAAACATATGAGTATTGTGAGATATTGGGGAATGAGTTCATGTTAACAACAACTTAAACCCCATTTAACCTACATTTTATGTAAGCCTATTTTCTTCTAGCGTAAATGAACGTTAGTGGGGATGGTTTTATGTGAGTGGCTTATATACACTGCAGATCTATGTGTAATTGTAGGCAATTGAAATGTTACAAGAGATGTAAATGTTACCGTTATCGTTGAAAACGAAGCCTATGTATGCAAATGTGGCTTTAGCGAAATAAAGATAGACCATAGCGATATTTATTATGCGACTAGGGAAGTTCCAGCAGCCTGCAGCCATATAATTCTCTGGACGGTTATTGTATTCCTGGGAGTGAGCGAGGTTACCATGCTTCCGAGGAGTTGCTACATTAAAAGCATAAAATACTCCTCGTTTTTAGGGCTCCGTACCTCAAAAGGAAAACGGAACCCTTATAAGATCACTTTGTTGTCCGTCTGTCTGTCTGTGCGTCTGTCAAGGTCCTTTATGTCACTTACAACCTAGAACTCGCTTCTTTAAGGTCCTTTATGTCAGGGAGGAGTGAAGCTATCAAGCTGAAATTAATATCAAATACAATCCCTTCTGCAAGTATGGCAAGAAACAATGCACTTATATATATATATATATATATATATATATATATACCTAGTCTTGCCATAAATACCGAAACAAAGAAAAAATAATCTTTTTTTTTACAGTGTGTTAACTTTTACAGTGTAGTAGTTTAATACATAAATATAAAACAATTTAAAATATAAAATGCTTATTCGAAGTGTTCTCCATTGGCTGCCATACAATCCTTTAAACGTTGAGGCCAGTTATCAATAGAAGCACGCACTCTTTCCATGGAAAAATTCTTCACTGCCAATCGTACGGATTGTTTTAGGGACTCCAAATTATCATGGCGTTTAGAGCAAGCCGTACTCTCTAAATCTGACCATAAATCATAATCCAGCGGATTAAGATCGTGACTAGACGACGGCCAGTCTTCAGCTCCGATAAAGTCCGAAACGTTCGTTTCCAACCAAGACTGCGTAGACCGAGCTTTATGACCCGGCGCCGAGTCTTGCTGGAAGAACCATTCTTGGTTATTGAACATAGTGTTGTTAAGGACTTCACTACCTTCTCAAGAATGGTATCTTGATACACTTGTGCCGATGTTTTGATACCTTTTTCACAAAAGTATGGCTCAGTCACTCCTTCATAGCTAATATCGCACCAAACCATCACTGAAGTCGGATAGTGCCCACGTTGCACTCTGTCGACTAATTGGAAAGCTTCCTAAGAGCTTTGAGCATAAATACGGTCATTTTGTTTGTTAAAATGTTGCTCAATTGTAAAAATTTTCTCATCCGTAAACAAAATTTTTCTGTAACCTCCCTTTGCGTACCGCTTCAGTAGTTGTTTCGATTTTACCACCCTATTCTTTTTTAAATTATCAGTTAAGAAATGACCAGTACATCTCTTACAGACTGCAAGTGCTAAGTCATCTTTTAAATAACGCGACATGGTTCTAGGTGCTATCTTCATCTCCCGAGATAAAATCTTTTGCTTTCGGACAGGATTTCTTCGAATTCTTTCCCTTACTGCTTTGACCACCTTTTTCGTACGAACACTACCTGGACGGCCAGATCTTTTTCTGTCACAAACAGAGGAGGTCTCATTGTACCTATATATATATATAGGTATACAAACTTTAGCCCGGTATACAAACATTTTACTAATACCAAGTGTATGGAGAGTTTTAAAAATTGCATTTGGCTCCATACCTATTTGTGTAATGCAATCACAGCGATTCGGTTCTTTTCATCACCCCACTCAATTTTAATATCGCAAAATATTGTACAATGTATTAACGCCTAAATGAGAAAACTCAATGAACAATCATATAAAAATGACAGATTCCAAATTCAAATGTAATATTTTGTTTATTTTTAATTGTAACAGTATTTATGGCCAGACTAAGTATATAGCACAAGTAAAGCAAAAAATCCGAAAACCGTAAATGTGAAGTTACGTCACCCTCTGTCTGTCTGTCCGTCAGTCAAGACCGTTTTTGTCTGGGACAGGTGGAGCAATCCAACTGAAATTAATATAATATTATAATAAGGTCAGCAAGCCTTCGAACAGTGAAAAAATCTAATATTTAAGTCAACGGATTCTGTTTGAAAAAAGTACGGGAATATTTACAAGAAATAAATGTCAAATTAAATAACTCCTCGGAAACATCGTCAATATCTTAATTCGTATTGAACACTAGCAGAAACTGTCAGTGCTTAAACAACCCGGGCGCTGTATACGTCCATTGTGAGTTTATACATTTTGAAATGTTTAATGTCCGTTTGATTTATAGGTCACCACGATGTCTAATCCATGTTGCTATAAAATATATAAATACATCAATAGATATCTTCGAGACATCTTCGGGACTTGATCTCGTGGTAACCACACTTCGCTAACAGGAACACAACAACACGCCAGGAAGTGGTCAGTTAGCTGCAGTATTCTGTGAGGTGGTGGTACTCCTTAGTCAGGCTGCTCGATGCGCTCTCTTGAAACCGTGCATACTAAAACAAACAGTCATTTATGCACTCAATATATTAGTCCTATGTGGGAATTGAACCCACGAGCATTGGTGTTAAAGTAGCATTTAGCACACCGAGCTCTTCATTAATCGTGCTTTTACCGCAAGCATTCATAGGTATCGGTAATGTACGTGTAGCATTGAATTGAAAACAAAATACATAAATTAAATTTATAATCCCAAACCATGATGCAGTTCTGATTATTAAGTTAGGAAAGAATAATTTGGGATTACGCATGGGTGACCTAGTGGTGAACTGTCTGCTGTATGCAGATGATGCAGTCCTGTTAGCAGAAACACCATCTGAGCTGCAAACACTAGTCACAATGATGAAAGACGAATGTATGAAGAAAGGCTTACTATTGAATGCGAAGAAAACAAAGATTATGGTATTTGAAAGAGAAGAAACCAGAACCAATGTAAGAATTACGGTAGATGATGAAGTGTTGGAACAAGTGGATGAGTTTGTATATCTTGGACGCGCTTTCAGTAGGGATGGAAGGTACACCGCAGATGTGGAAAGACGAGTGAGTGCTGGGAATAGTGTGAATGAAGCGTTGGGAAACCTTCTTGGCAGTAAAAACCTGAGCCAGAAGGCGCAGCTGACTATACACAATGCAGTGCTGGTTCCAACGCTTACTTATGGAAGCGAGAGCTGGGTATGGCAGAGAGAGCATGAAAGTAGGATAAATGCGCTTGAAATGCGAGCGTTGCGCAAAATCTGTGGAGTAACGCTTGAAGACCGTATTCGCAATGATGAGGTTAGAAGCAGAGTTGGTCTGAAAGAGAGCGTCGGTGTTAAAATAAGAAGAGGCATGCTCCGTTCGAACATATAGAAAGAATGCAGGATGAAAGAATGACGAAGCAGATATACAATGCAAAAGTGGAAGGATGTAGGAGCCGAGGAAGGCCAAGACTTACCTACCATGATCAAATTGGTCGTGTTCTATCAGAAGGTGATGACAGGAGCCCTAGAAACCGGCGAGCGTGCTGAAAAGAGCAATGAATGTTAAGGAAGCGAGTGAGGTATGTAAGGATCGAGTCGCGTGGCGCTCGGTTCTCTCTGCCTACCCCGTAAGGGATTTGGTGTGAAGTTGTAGATAGATAGATAGAAAGAATAATGCTAATTTTGCCGTAAAACCTGGATGTTGCGTTATAAAGATAATCGGATTTAGTGATAATAAAGTTAAAACACTAAAAATGCTTTGTTTTCAAGTGGGCCTCCGCGGATATAACACAAGTTACCTGCTACTGACAAAATACTATTGTTTTCTTAGCGTTATCCCGTTTCTCAATCTTTAAGAGAGGTGGGGCCTCACAGAAAACCGCAGCCAAATAACAACTCCGTTGAGGGTTATTGTGTTCCTGAGTGTGAGCGAGGTCGCCGGTAAGCACCTAAGGAGTTGCTATGTAAGCAGCAGAGGAGGCATCGTGCGAGTGATACTTAATATATTACAAGCGATAATAGGCTTGGTAACTGCTTTGCATCAGGTGGGCTGTATGCTTGCATGGCTCCCGACGTTGTATAAAAAAATCCATTGAGATTGCAGGAGTTCGCTACCTAAGCTTAAGGATTTGGCGAAAATACTGATTTCGATATGAAATAACTGCCATCAGACACTAACTATAACTGCACTACACAACCCAGTGCGAAAATTGAACCTTTCTTAAGTTAGTGACATGACTTTCGAAATAAAATTTCTAGGCCGTGTCGATTTCCCCATGATGTTTTCCTTCACCAAGGAGCAAGAGATAATTTCAAATATGTAAATATACCTAGTCCTTGTATGTACATATTTATGGAAGTCTTAGATAAAAATAAAAAAAGGAAAAATAATAAAAATGATTCTATTCGAAATGGCCACCTTTGACTTTGATACATGCTTTTAATCTGTCTGGCCACGAATCTATTGATTTACTCACTGTTTCCGTAGGAAATTTAACCACTGCATGCTCCAGAGATTTCTTAAGAGACACAAAATCGACGTGTTGTTTCGGGCAGGCCATGTCCTCAAAAACTGATCATAATTTGTTGTTTAAGGGATTCAGATCTGGGCTATACGAGGGCCAGTCTTCAGCTCTTCTAAAGTCCGGAACATTGGTTTCGAGCCAGGTTTGTTCGTACCTTGTGACCAGGTGTAGGGTTCTGCTGGAAAGTCCACGGTACATTTTTAAAAAGTGTATTGCTGAGAGGTTTCACAACACGATCCAACAGTCTCTTGATACACTTTGGCTGAAGACTTCACGCCTTTGGATTCACACAAAAATGGAGCTTTATGACTCCTTTACAAAATACTCCCCACTTAACCATTACAGATATAGGATGGTGACCGCGTTGTACCATGCCGACTACTTGGGCGACTTTAGAACTGTGTGCGTACACTTTGTCATTTTGCTTGTTTTGTAGTGTTCTTCAATCGCGAAATTTTTTTCATCAGTAAAGAGGATATTTCTGTGCCGTTCACCTGCGTATCGGAAGAGAAGGCGTTTTGATCGATCCACTCTCTTCAACTGCAGGAATTGATTTAGGGCATGTCCTGTATATCGACAATAAGCGCCGAGCTTTCAGGTCTTGTTTTATATGCGACAGAATCCTAGCGGGAATATTCATTTCTCGCGATAAGATTTTATATTTCCTAATGTGGTTTCGGCGAATTCTGGTTTTAACAGCATTAACAGCCTATGTAGTTCAAACGCGGTCGCCCCGATGTTTTATGGCCTTCAACAGACGAAGTGATGGTATATCTGTCGATAGTACTATATACGACCATACGGCTGATGCCTAGCTTTGAGTCTTGAATTTGACCGACGGCTCCATACTCACTTTGTGTAAGACCTAAGCCTATTCTATAGTATTGTCTTAGGTTTTCGCGATTGTTACACATTGAATTAAACAATTTTTAACGGAAGTATCGCGTGTTTTATTTATTTTGTTGAACCTGATGTTTCGAACGTGTATAGTGTATAGGAAACCCACCCATACAGACAAATATCTCAATGGTAACTCACACTACCATATATGTCAATTAGCTACCGTAGGCAAATCTTTGTTTCAGTGAGCACGCGGCATCTGCGACGCTGAGCATCTAGAGGAGGAACTCCAACATGTCAAACAAGTACTGCGGAGCAATAGTCACAAACCTACCAGACCTGCCTGCACAAGACTACTAGACCTGCCTTCCTGCGACCACGGACGCTGCAAAGCGTTCGAAACGTCAGTTTCAACAAAATAAATAAAACACGCGATACTTCCGTTAAAAATTGTTTAATTCAGTTTCTATGTAATTGTATTTATGGCCAGACTAGTTATAAATCCGAAAATACCAAATTAGTGGTACATTAGAGTGGAAGTATTCGAACCCGTACAAATCGATTAATAGTTGGTTCTTTATCCATTGGGTTATCACTGCTACTAACAAGATATGCAGCAAAAATCAGCTGGTAATTCCTGATGTGGCATGCTTAAATGTGCTTCGCGGAATGGTATTTTGTATGTGGAACAAGAAGACTCTCACTTATAGAACTGCAGGTCAGAAGTGAAAACTTATTAGCTTCACAAACTTATATAGTTTACATAGCGTGACGGATACGTGATTTAAGTATTAAAGACGTTTTCACGTCAACACTATTTCCGTATCAGTATCTAGAGCTAACACTATTTATATATATACTATAGGTCCCCTGAGACTGCAAAAATCCACATTAATTGTAGAAGTAGTGTATGTTGTAAATAATAAATATCTTATAACAACATTTATTGTATTTTGGTTAAATATATTGAGCTAAAATAGAAAAGTCTTTGAGCCGACATAGCAGGCGATAAGAGCCGGATATATTCCACCGCAGCACCATGCGGGTTGTGCGATTTGCTGCCTCAATAGGGGGCTCCTGTTACCTCAGTTGCTGCAGCCGGGTACATTCCCTCGCAAATCTGCACAAAGTCACCATTGCTGTAACTATTATAACAATGGTGACTTTGTGCAGATTTGCGATTCCGTCTCACTTAACGGGAGTTAAGTATTCTCCAGATTCAGCAGTCCTATTGACCCGGAGTTGTCATTTCATTTGGCAATGGACTTCTGTAAAACTTCCCCCGACGGGGATTTAGAGCAATAAGTCTCGATATGTGCCATATATACTATTTAGCATAGTGCCATATTTCAGTAGCTACTACTGCCATAGATTTTACATTTAGAATAGTTTTAAACCGTGCTTCTCCATGCAAATAAAAAAATGAAGTTAAAATAGAGCACCCATAGTTTAAAATTTTGCATATTTTATTGTACAGTTCATTTTTTTTTCGAAGGACATGTGACAACCCTAATCTAAGTAATGTCTGGTTTTGGTTGTAGAGGTCTGACCGCGGTCGCTATTTTTGAAAAGTAGTGTCGCCAAACCTTTAGACGCAGGTAGTGAATCTCGTCAATCCTATGAGAGTACAAAACAGGTGAAAGACTAGTAAGAAGATTCTACGGTTAATATCTGTGATTGTAGCAATAATATCGGTGGTAATGACAAAGGGTATGCATCAATCTTAAACGGTTATATTTTAATCGATTCTCTACGTCAATACTTATATAGAGGAGTCAGATAGTTGAATGGTTAGCAATGATTACATTTTTTTTTATTTACTACGTCTGGAGGCATACAAGCATATGGTCTACCTGATGTAAAGCGGGTACTGCAGCCTATTAACGCTTGAGATATATTAAGTATCACTCGCGCGATCCTCCTTTGCTGCTTACACAGCAAATCCTTGGGAGCTTACTGGTGACCTCACTCACATGCAGGAACAGAACAACCCTCTAGGGAGTTGTTATTTGGCTGCGGTTTTCTGTGAGGTGGCGGTACTTTTCCTGACGGGCTGCTTTGATGCGCCCTATATCTCTTAAACATCCAGACCATGACAAACATATATGTTCATGCACACAAATGTTTGCCTTGTGTGGGAATCGAACCCCCGAGTGTTGGTGTCAAAGTCGCGTCATTCACGACTTAGCCACCGAGCTCGTCAATACACATTACATTAACACCAAGTGTCTTGGGTTGGGTCCCCGCACAACACCTTAAGTACGCATGAACATGTCTGTTTGTTTTGGTATAGGTGTTTTTCTATGCATTCTAAGTAGTTATTAGTTTAAAAACGTTATTATGTATATTCATTAGTAGTTTATTAGTACCCACAGTACAAGATTTGCTTAGTTTGGGACTAGATGGCGCTGTGTAGTTTATCCGGAAATAGTATTTATTCTAGCTCTCTTTACGCCAATCCACTTAGGCAGAGTTATTATTACAGTTATTGTTATTTATTTTGTCATTTAATTATATATTTCTATTCATCAAACCTTAATTACGCCTCCAGAGTCCCTCTGGAATCTGATTAAGTCTTAATTACGTACTTTTTATTCACCCTTACCACTGTTAAATTATTCAAAAAGAAAAATTGCTCTGGGACTGATTCTGATTAGGCATTTCTTGGTTCATAATCGTTAATTATATTTTGGCGGATGCTGCCGGTCGAAACCTTTCATGTCGGGCTATAATTTATTATTCTTTATCGACGAGCTCGGTGGCTCAGTGGTGAAACGCGTTGTTACGCTACTTGGACACCAACGCTCGTGGGTTCGATTCCCACACAGTACAAACATTTGTGTGCATGAACATAGTCTGTTTGTATTGGTCTGGGTATTTTCTATGTATAATAAGTATGTATTTACAAAAAAAAAAATGTATTTACGTATGTTTATCAGTTGTCTAGTACCCATAACACAAGCTTCGCTTACTTTGGGGCTAGGTGGCGCCGTGTAATTTGTCCGGCAATATTTATATTTATATTTTATCATACCCATTTTTTAGTTAATATATTCAGGTGTTACTGTGCGAAAGTCAAATCCACAGGCAATTTGATCCAAACTACTTTGTGTGCTTCCGATCTCGATTAGTTCACGCGAACTACTGCCGGCCGGCACCCACCCACTACCGTTACTAGATGCATGCCGCCGCTGCCATGGCTGCTTCGGTCGTCTCTGCGAGTGTTCGCCATCTGAAATGTGAACCGCATGCACCCGCCACCGTTGTTGCCCTGGCTGCTCCGGTCGTCTCCGCGACACCATTTTTGCCGAAGGCCATCTGCTGCTGAATATAGATAGCTCGATGCATCATCCCCTCTGTCGGACTTCTTCCACAATTATTGGTACTCCAATTGGATATAGGATGGATACATTACGCGTAGTATTTAGGGTAGAGACGTGGTAGCCTAGTGGAAGAGATCCGGCGGAGTAAACAACAGGTATCGGTTCGAATCCTGGCATGGAACCTCCCTTGTTACATGTTTTCGTAGCTAGTTCATCCCTTAATTTTTTAACCAATGCGGTAAGACTTTCTTGTTATGGTCATTAAACTTGCTTCAAACTTTCGCCACATCTCGTAAAGTGTCAATAAATGTTAATACAACAATTGTAAGTAAAACAATAATACAACATATAAGTCGAAACCATTTTTTTGTTTAAGGGTCTTTTATATTGCCAGATGACAGATTTTGCATCCACATTTTTTAGGGTTCCATAAACAAAAGCAACAGCGGAACCGCTCCGCTTTCTGTCAGTCTATCCGTTCATTACTGCAATAGGTATACACTTAAATTTTTAAAGTGAAATAAAGTTCAGCAAAAAAAAAAAAACAGATCATATGATTTATATTTATGTTTTGAAAAATTCATGAACCTCCAATAATATCACATAAATTCTAATATTTATATCACTTTCTTTTAGTAAAGTTAAAAAAATTAAAGGAATCAACAAGAAACAAATGTTATTTATCTATATTTTTATATTACCACGGTACAGCACCCAATACGTACGAGTTCAACCCACATTTCGCACAATAAGAACTAAAGATACTTGTCCGTAAATAAGTCTTTCGTTTTATAACACTTAAATGCTATTGGGGACATTATTAAACCAAAGTGAGGATTACGTCATGCACTGCAAGGAAATATAGCCCTTAAGGGGGTCAACTGTGAACTTTGCCGATTGCACATACCAGCATTTGAACCAGGGAGCAGTTGGTCAATAGGCCGGTTCTTTATCCACTGGGCTTTTTACAATCTACTGATGCATTTATTGTGATATTGCTGCAACTTACATTATTATGAAGGCTTTAGGTGCTACCCGCGGCTCCGCCCGCGTGGAGTCAAATAACGTAGCCTATGTGTTAATCCAGATCATAATCTATCTACGTGCCAAATTTCATTCAAATCCGTTCAGCCGTTTAAGCGTGAAAGAGAAACACATATCCATACATACAAACTTTCGCATTTATAATAGCAGTCAGAACCCGTTATATACGTTTTCCCATACATTTCGCGGTCATATACGACCACCCGGGTTTCGAAGGGTAAGTAGGATTTTAAAATGACCCACTTCCATCATTACTTTTGATAATTAAATCAAAAGAAATTGTGAGCTCTTATATAGTTTTACCTTTTGGGCTGCAATGAACTTCATTGTTTATTATACTCATAAGTTGAGAAATGAACTTCCCACCGAAGTTTTTCCTAGGGACTATAATACGACAATTTCAAAAAAGGCATGAAGATGTTATTCTGGAGCCGGTAACAGTATATTCTGTGGCAACTACTTATCATCAGGAGAGTAGCATGCCTTTTGCTATCGTAGTGTAAAAAGTACCCGTTATTTATTTTGATATTAACCTATTAAACTCAAGAGACAACTTACAAGCCGTAATTTCATTATCGCCGAAAACCAGATGTATTGCCTTTTGTAATTAATTTGGTACAAGTTAATTAAGTTGATATATTATAAAACTCATCTGCATGCATTGCAACTCCCAATTTAAACTCCACGATTAATCAGTACCTTCCCAAGGGTACAAAGTGATTATAAATTGGGCGCTGTTTTGTACCGAGTCGACTCATTATCTCGTATTGTACTGCCAAGTTAATTTACTATAATGGTATTCATTTTGGTCGCTGAATTAATTTTACCATATCGCCGGTAAAGAATCAATAATTGACACAGGCGATATTGATCATTAAGAATTCCGCAGGAGCCATTGCAGCGACGGCATGTTGCGGTAGTGGGTGGTACCTACTAACGCTAGTGGGTGGTACCTACTAACGGCCGGTGTTAGTTCGCTTGAACTAATTGATAAATGAGCGCTACCGAGCACGAAGCCATAGTTGTTCTAACAGCGATAGATCTAGAAAATGGTCAAAAATTTACCATCTACACGGATCATGCTGCTCTCTCACGAAAGAAGAAAGAAAAAAAAAAGCGGAAGGAAGTGGTTCCAGAGAAACTGAGACCTAACATTATTTCTGCTAATCCATCCTCGTACACACCTCGTATTGCAAATTGCCACTATACTGCTACCTACCATTAGGTATCACTGCGACGAGTAAAACCTGTTATTTTATGGCAATCTAAATTTATCAAATTACTTACCTAAAAAATATACAATTCAGGTCACAGGTCTAAAATAATTCGTTAAGTAGTTGGTTCTGGTATGTTCTGTCGTACACTCACCGGTCTTCTATTCATTCATATTCGTTCGACCTGTTCGCTCAAACCGGCAATATATCGTCTATTTCTTGCACGGATATAGCCATCGCTGGACAAGATTAGTGTCTCTATTTTATTAAATACTTAATTAGGTACGCACCGTAGCCGACATAAGTTATCTAGTTATTAGTTAAGTATCTTCTTCTGCGTTCACCAGCATAAAACTAATTCTTATTTCTTACAGCTTCGTTGCTATATGCTATGTTAATTAATTAATTACCGCTTACGGACTGTGTCGCTAACCATTAATACATTCTCTGTATCTGTCGAGTATCTACCTACATAACATTATTATTATTTTTACTAGATCAACGATTCTACAAATCGATTCTTATTGTCAATACTAGTAGATAATTTTTAGGTTAACTGACTGACCTAGCCCCACGAAGAAAGTTTTTGTTGCATTATTTATATAGTAATAAAAAAAAATCTAAACGTAGTAGTACTCGTCAAGCAACTAAATTAACTTGCTTTCAATTCTAGTATTAAAGTCTTGAATATCGGTCTATTTACGTTCTGTCTTGTACTTTCTTCCAGTTGCCGTTTCAAATGCTATCTAGCCTCTTAGATACTGAGCTTTTAGCCTCCGCGGCTAGCATCAGCGGCAAAGCAGTACTCGCTGATAACACTCTGTGTACGTTCCAGTATTCACCCGTACGGGTACATTACGCCTGCCAGAGCTCCCGGTTCTGCGAACGTCTGGCGCGTACTACTACTCTATTCTATAAAATATAGCGAACGGTAAGATGCATAGCTTCAGTGACCGCTTGCAAACTAGTGTTTTACGTCCAAATGTCACCCTCGAAAGTACTAAATTTGTTGTGGCGAAGTACATTAACTTGCATCGAGAAAATCTTATAAATTCAGTTCGGGCTAAATTGTTAAAAGCTTTGAGGAAACGCAAGAGGAAATTTTGAATAGTTGACCTATTTAAACTGGTTATAATATTGACAAATTAATATAGCATACATTTCAGCGCGGGACAACCTATTGTCACTTAAAACACCAGCCTTGGCATTCAACGTTAAAAGGAATACTTTTAATAAAAGTATTTTAGTCTTCGTCCACTTTGGTAAAATTTACGTAACCGGTTATAAGAGAAGATTTACCTTTCGCTATTTGGTAACTAGTTGTGAGAGTAGAATTATTTTTCCACTTATGTAACTTTTTGATAGTTATGAACGTGGATGAGTCACATACTTTCAACCCATATTTTTTTTTTCAGAACTGTTTCCTTTATAACAGTCAGTGATCATATATATATTTTTTAAATGACATTACTAAGACCTTAGGTACTTCAACTCATAATGTTGTTTTACAGAACACTTTCCTTCATAACAGGCAATGTTCGGCTCTGGCGCTTCGCCGCCGGACGCTCCCGCGGCACGCTCGCTTCGCTCGCTCGGCTCGCGCGCTATAGGGTCGCAGTTCTACCTAACACTCCTCCTCGCTTTGCTCGTCGTCGTACCTATTATTAAATGTTATGAGAAATATTTTCGGACTTCCGATAATAGTACCTACTTAAATCTTATGACTCCACGCGGGCGGAGCCGCGGGTTTCAGCTAGTATGGTCATAATATGTGCACAACAACCAACTGTACGGTTACCAACTAGACAACTGCAATAGTAGCCAGTTATAGCTTTTAATACATTGGCTAGGTATATTCCGATTTCTAGAAATTAGGTCCGTGAAGCAAGTTGTCTACATTTTATTCATCCCCTGATCAATTTATTATTGAAACCTAAAATTAGCGGCATGCCATCCTTAATAATAACATCAGCTACTTCAATTATGTATTCACCCGTATTACGCGCATGTTCACCATAATATGAATCAGCCAGTTTTAACTGATAAAAGCCAAATGGCGCGGAATTAAGCTCACTTAGGCTATAGTAAAAGTTGTATAAAAAATATAATTATAAAATTGTGTTAGTCGACAGAATAAGAATTCTACTTCCGTAAAACGTCCGTTAAACATTGATTTCTTGGGAAATTAATCATAATATGATTACTTTTAGCATTCAAATTCAAAGATTTATTACTTCTCGTCTCCCCAAATACGTAATTGGAAAAGGCCTTACTATAAGATAAGTGAAAATAGGGCAAATTAAATAGACTTACTTAATTATCGAAGTATTCCTTTAACTACCTGTGAATTTCGTCATAAGACAAGCTGGATAGTATGTGTTATTGGATTATAATCAGAACTTGATTACCAAATTACAAGAAGAAGTGGTTATAATAAAATTTCTTAGACTTTTCATATCATATATATAGATGTAACCTCCAATCTTTACGTAAAACATAAACCACTTGATAACTCATAAAGGCACCACTCACATACAAAAACATAGTGTTTCAAATAAGCAACTCAGCGACAGTGGCGGCTGGTGGGTTATCGAACTGGTGGTGCATTTTACTTGCTCACCAAGTATTAATATTAGAATATGCAACAAA
Organism: Pyralis farinalis; assembly: GCA_947507595.1. NCBI lineage: Eukaryota > Metazoa > Arthropoda > Insecta > Lepidoptera > Pyralidae > Pyralis > Pyralis farinalis. Next base: position 10,835,343 of record OX382269.1, on the reverse strand, counting down.
TCAACAATTTATATAAAAGATGTAAATTAAAAAAAAAACAATTACTTAATATAAACAAACAATAATTAACGCGTCACAGATACAGCGAAACTACCAGTATACTGATAAGGAAGGAGAGGTCCATCATGGCCGCCGTCGAACTCAAATTTCGTCAAACATCGGGTCATCATCGGGTGCTCTCGGTAATCTTCGATTCGCACGTGCGGCGCACGAGAACCGACTCATTTCTCGGTACATTTCTATGAACTATTTTTTGTTTCACGCGTCAGGCATATTAGCTCGTAAGTCTCGTAACTCATACAAGTTATACTAGCAGTCCTCGTGCGCTCGCCGAAGCGCACGAGAATTTTTCTTTACAGGGAAAATAAGTCTTAATAGTTTAGCAAAGCGCTTAAATTGTTTTGTCTTTTATTTGTTATAATTTTAAATTTTATTTGTTATGTTTTTGTATGTTTCAAAAATAAATATTAATATGGTAATTTAAAGATGAAGTAATATTTTGTAATTTTTAAATCTTTTAAATTGGTGGTTCAGCGCACGAGCGCACTTAAGGTACAACCGCCACTGCTCAGCGATTCAAGCCTACTTATCATTGGAAGGATATTTTAACCAATAAGCGACACAATGTCGATCCGTGAACTAGCCAATAAAAACTGCGCGTTGAGTACATACTTTACACTCCCGCAGCGGTGAATTGAGTTACTATTGCAAAATAGTATCATCGGATCTCCATAGATTATTTCCTTCATAGATCTTCACCATCATACCCTACCATATTTCACTACACAAACATTTATTCATCTCACTACGTGTATAAGTGTATCCATTCAATCGAAGAGCTATAGACTATACTTCGTCAGTGGATGCCAGTAATTTTAAACCGACCGAACGCTACTGACTAAGTTTAAAGACTGGCATCTATCGATGACAGCCGAGACCGACGGCTAACGTACACTCCGCCACACCGAAAAGCCCGAGATGCATAAACCTATCCATAGACAGGCTGCGGTAGAGGTTGCTTAAACTGCGTGCCTGATTAGAGCGATACGCGCAACGATGCCATCGAGTTCCTCGTATTATTATCATTGGTTTTGTTATTCTTCACTTGAAAAATTAATTAATTAATTAATTATCGTAAAGTTATTTGATCTACGCATTTATTTATTATTAGCATACATAACAGATTACAATCATCAAAATACATATTAACAGATAAATTATAGTGTTGATCTGGATTATAATCCAAACAAAACGTATGCCTAGAAAGTTTTACAATTTCTTGAGTTAAATAAAACTAAAATACGCTAAATTACACAATGTGCATGCAATTTTGAGAAGTACATAATACTGAACAGAAAATCAATAAATAATTAAGAAGTTGGATAGTGTCACAAATATGTTATTTTTTTAAATGAGTCATTATTTGCCGCCGGAACTTATTCAGAGAGAAGTGATAAATATCTATATCCCTATTGGAGATAAGAATTTCATTATATTGGCGACACATCCTAACGATAGGGTTATAATATGAGGTGTTACTTGAGTAAACCTGTAGAGCGAATACATTATAATTAGGGTTACGAGACCTAAATCGACCTAAATCGCATGATTTATAAGCTTTATAATGATATCACAATTAGAAGTGGTTGAAATTACCATTGCAAAATAGTGTCATCGGAGTGAGTCGGAGTGGAGATTTCATGATGGGCCGCCCTAGACGAACATAGTATAGATCAAATTGGTGATGTGTTGAAAAAGGGCCAAATCAAAAGCACACAAAACCGAAGAGCATGCATGAAGAGGGTGATAAGTGTGGAAGAAGCGAAGGAGTGCACCTGACGTCCCATGGTCCCTGCCTACTCCAATCGGAGACAGGCGTGATGATATGTATGTGGTTGAAATCTGATTTCCTGAGGATTCTATTTTTTTACAGAGCGTAAATTATACGGCCCTACCGAACGTCGGCAATACAGAGAATATCGCTCGCGCCTTGTCTCCCCCGCTATTAACTCAGCAATTCATCAGGAGACAATAGTACTGGTAATATAATGCGGGTATTACCGTAAAGTAGTAGATATTATTTAGATAGATATTGTATAGTTATCCCCAATAAGACCATATTGAAATTGCTGATTATCATACATTTTGGGGCGATGATAAAACCTGAAAATAAGAAAACTTCCAAATTACCAGAGGGAGACTTTGTACAAAAGTCGTCTGCGTGGGTACCTCTTTCTCACCTATTACTACCGCCAAGCAGGTATATTTATATAGCTATGTGTAATGGTTACTGTGAGGAAAAAGCCACACGAGGCCACAAGTTGTTAGGTCACAAGTTTGGTAGCGCACGAGTAACATCCCCGCAGCGTCAATGGGCTGCGGTGACCGCTTACCATCTAATGCGGGCCGCATTTTGTTTGCCAATCTAGTTGTAAAAAAAAAACTTTTTTTATGTCCTAACACGGGCGGCGATCTTTTATTGACGTAATGTATATATATAATATAGCGCCTTATCTAAAATTTGCAAAACAATAGGCTAATTACTAATCTTCGTAAATGGACATAATTAACCATAATTAATATAAAATTCCTCATAGTAAAACAAAGCAACAAAAGACAATATACTTTCAAAGGTAACAATACAACACTATAAAAAATATCAAGTGAAGAATAACAAAACATTTTTTCACAAGGGTAGTAATGTATTTATTTTTCTTTATGTATATACATATCATTTTTAGGGTTCCGTACCCAAAGGGTAAAACGGAACCCTATTACTGAGGCTCCGCTGTCCGTCCGTCCGTCCGTCCGTCCGTCTGTCACCAGGCTGTATCTCATAAACCGTGATAGTTAGATAGCTGAAATTTTCACAGATGATGTATTTCTGTTGCCGCTATAACAACAAATACTAAAAAATAGAATAAAATAAATATTTAAGGGGCTCCCATACAACAAACGTGATTTTTTTGCTCATTTTTGCTGGATATTGATAACGGCAACAGGTAGACGCTTGAAATATTCACAGAATATTTAGTTATATATTTACTTTAAGAATAAATAATTAAATTAAAATAAAACAAATATTTAAGGGGGGCTCCCATACAACAAACGTGTTTTTTTGCCGTTTTTATAGATAATGGTACGGAACCCTTCGTGCGCGAGTCCGACTCGCACTTGGCCGATTTTTTCACAAGCGTAGCAATGTATTTATTATTCCAATTGGTTTTGTTATTCTTCACTTGATATTTTTTATAGTGTTGTGTTTGTTACCTTTGAAAGTATATTGTCTTTTGTTGCTTTGTTTTACTATGAGGAATTTTATGTTAATTATGGTTAATTATGTCCATTTACGAAGATTAGTAATTAGCCTATTGTTTTGCAAATTTTAGATAAGGCGCTGTTAATCTTTTCAATAAACAAAAAATGGTTCTATTACTTAGAAATAGAAATAATAATAGAAATTAAATTCACATTTTTTAATGGAAAGGAGCTGCTAAAGTTCATATTTTTTTGTTATACAACGACGGGAGGTATACAAGCGAACGGCCAACCTGATGTAAAGTGGCTATCGGTACCTATGAATGCTTGCAATACATTAAGTATTACTCGCGCTATACCACCTCTGCTGCTAACCAACCAACTCCTCACGAGCTTACTGGTGACCTCATTCACACAAAAAGCCTTCAAAGTGTTGTTATTTGGTTACGGTTTTCTGTGCAGTGGAGGTACTTCCCCAGACGGGCTGCTTTAATGCACCTTACCTCTCTTTAAATACTTAATATATTTACTTCTTTCTACCGTCATCGCATTTCATAATCCATTTGGATTGGTAGAGTTCGCTACCTATACCTAAGAATTTGGCGAAGATGTTGAATTCGACATGTAATGTCTGCCGTCAGTCCTTCATAACCCAGAGGGAAAATAAGACCTTTCTTAGGTTATGACACCTGTCTATCGGAACGATAATTTCTTGGACGTGCGGGCTTACTCAATATGTTTTCCTTCACCGCCGAGCAAGTGATAATTACAAACATGTACGTAAATCCGACATTACACATTTAGACGAGCTCGGTGGCGCAGTGGCGAAACGCGCTGTTACGCTACTTTGACACCAACGCTCGTGGGTTCGATTCCTACACAGCACAAACATTTGTGTGCATAAACATGTCTGTTTGTCTTGGTCTGGGTATTTTCTATGTACCTATAATAAGTAGAATTTACAACAAAAACAATGTATTTACGTATGTTTATCAGTTGTCTAGTACCCATAACACATACACATACCCATAATACTTTGGGGCTAGGTATCGCTGTGTAATTTGTCCGACAATATTTATATTTATTTATTTATATTTTATATTTAGTGGTACATGCCTACACCAGGACTATATATATATATATATATATATATATATATTGTATATATTGGCTTGGTATATATATATATACCAAGACCTTCGAAACAGGGACCAATCGGTTAACAGACTGGTTCGTTACCCGTTCGGCAATAACTGCTCATATATACAAGCTAACACATATGTACACGGTTACATTACGCCTTTTGCAATTGGAGAATGGGCATGGAAGTTGTACGTTCAATTACCTAATGGTTCCGCGAAACACACCTTGAACAAATGTGACGTACTAAATTGCAGATACGCCTTGTAGTCCAAGAAATGGTTATAAATGTATAAAAAAAATATAAGTGGTACACATTTCAAATACCGTCTATCTATCTATAACTTCACGCCATATTCCTTGCAGGGTAGGCAGAGAGAACCGAGCGCCACGTGATTCGATCTTTACACACCTCACTCGCTTCTTTAATATTCATTGCTTATGCACGCTCGCAGGTTTCTAAAGCTCCTGACATCATCTTCTGTTAGAACACGACCAAATTGGTCATAGTAGGTAAGTCTTGGCCTTCCTCGGCTCCCATATCCTTCCACTTTTGCGTTGTATATCTGCTCCATCATTTTCTCATCCTGCATTCTTTCTACATGTCCGAGCCAACGTTCTTTCTGTTTCTAACTTCATCATTGCGAATACGAATCATCATTCAAATAGCGTAATAAATAAATAAGACCACGGCTTACTTACTATGACTAAATTGCACGCGTTTTATCAGAAGCCTAACCTCATTGGCCTCCGCCAATCCGTATTTGAGCAGCGTGGTGGAGTATGCTCTAAACCCATTCGGTTGAAGGGAGACCCGTATCCCTGCAGTGGGAAGAGTAAAGACCGAGACATGTAGCGCTTAGTTCTTTCTACCTGCTCTGCAAAAATTGTCGTGAAAATATGAATAGGTAAATAAATAAATAATAACAGGCTGCGTATGGTAAGGAATGTTATATTTTAAGCCGTCTGTGTATTTACATAAATTTGTTATTTCGTAATGCTATCAGGTAAAGCGCCAATGGGGACCATGGGAGTCAGTTCGTTTAAAGTAATAAAACACCGTCGGGTCTTTTGAACCCTGTAGTAGCTATATTGTTCGTATATGTATTACAAGCATTCATAAGCTATGGTAACTGCTATACACGAAGTGGGCCGTATGCTTGTATGCCACCCGACGTTGTACACAAAGTAAATTAGATCACATTGCCAGTAAATTTGACTTCCAAAAACACATGTATTTTCTTCTTTGTCTTCGCGGGTAGAAGAAGAAGAAGATATAGGCGCTTTATTGACGAGGTCCGCTACCTAAGCTTAAGGATTTGGCGAACTGACTTTGACATGGAGTGGCTGCCGTCTTACCTCCACAACCTAGAGGTAAACCACATCTTTCTTAGGTTAGGTCACACGTTTTCGAAATATATTTTTTTAGGACGTGTGGGTTTAAAAAGATAAAAAGATAAAAATTCTTTATTTGCCTTTAGACCCTCACGGGCACTTAGACACGTCTTACATTTTCAATATTATATCTTATCATTTTTTTTTTTTAAGTTTTCTCTTTTTTAATCTACCAGCATTTCAAATGACCATTGGCGAAGAAGAAATGCCGAAAGAAACTTGTTTCCTCACAATGGTTTCCTTCACCGCCGAGCAAGTGATAAATATGTACATAAATCCAATACATAAATTTAGTGGTACATACCCGCGCCGGGATTCGAACCGCGGACCATTTACTCAATAGGCCGGGTCCTTATCCACTGGGCTGTCACTGCTCATTACCAATCCATAAACACCTATATATATTAACTGATTTTTTTTTAATAAACTTAATAAATTATTTAGTCTGTGATATAAGACCAAAATAAGTAACGGGATACGGCCAGGGCAAGCTGGGTTAGATTGGTTAATATAAGTATATTGCATGTAAACAAACTTTGTCTTCTATTCAAAGTTATTTCACACTTTACTGTAATGAGTTTTGTGTTTGCACATTCTCCTGGCCTATAATCCTGTCGCGCCTAGAAGTTGAGTTCATGAGTTGCCAGTTTGCGCGCCTGAGTAAAGTCTGCATGCGGTCTTAACAACGTTTAGACACGAAATGAGCCGCGCCCATGACACACTGTAGTTTTATGGGTAGTTTTGTTGCTAATGTGTTAAAATATATGAAAATAGTAGTTTGCGTGATTTCAAGTTTCCGGGTTTTTACTGTTAAGTTGATATATACATGAGATTTAAATAGTCCTAGTCCGTTATTTTTGTTAGATATAACGAAAAATAAATATAATTTTACTTTTATTTTTAATTTGTTACCGTTGGTTGTAAACGACAAAGGCTGCCTGCTGTAAAGTGGTTACCATAACTTATCTACACTTGATAGTATAAATAAAAAATATTAGATTTTTTGTATGATTATTTGTAATTGATAAACTAAAAAAAACTACTTAACAGATTTTAGGAATTGTTTTATGTGTAGAAAGTTACATTGTTTGCGACTAACGTGGGCTACATTGTATTAAAAATAAAAATAGAGAGAATCCTGCAAAAATTGAAATAATGTAACAACTCAAGGTATCAATAATTTTGCTACACTAGTTATTATTTGGCGTCCGCTGCGAAAATGGTGGACGATACATAAAATCATGTACTACATGTTTATAGTAATCATCATACCCGCAGAGAATTACGAGAATATATACGTAACAAATGTAATTAAGTCAAAATAACCGTTTTTTGTTCAAATTATTCAATATAAACACTGGTAAAATCAAAATGTGATGATATATCACGTGATCATAACAGTATATTATTCCTTATTCGAGTAAACGGTTTCTGGAATTATTTTTATGTTCTATTTTTTAAATTTACTTTATCTTTTATATATCTACCCCTGCGAAGCCGGGACGGATCGCTAGTAGACATATAACAACGTTTATACCGCGCCACCTTCACCGCAGCTTTTTAATGACCTCGCTCTCTCAGAAATACAAGAATCTTTCAGGAAACTGCTTTGTTGGCGAGCTTCTTTTTGGTTCCCAGTATCCAATTTAATATTGCTGTGGCTCAATAAACTATTTTCTAAATTTATAGTCAAACCATTAGATTCGTTTTGTGAAAGACAAATAGTTAATTTTATATCTACTTCCTGTTTGTCGCAAATTAGTGCGTCCTCGATAGGATATTTTTAAAGGTATTTAATATTTCCCACAATGCCAAGTCTCACATTTTCCATTTAAGGTGTCTACAAATTATGTTTAATATTAATCGTTTTAGAATAATATAAATGTTATGATTGAAAATTAATAAGCTTTATAAATCATAATTCCAATTATTTTCGAAAATTCGAAATGTTTCCTGCATCAGAACTCGATCATCAATATTCGAGCTTACATTTTCGCTTCGGACCCCGGGGTCAACTTTCCGAATTTTATCTCTCCGCTTCGCGCGATCTTCGACATCCCTAACTGTAAGACCAATGGAACGCATATTATCCCTTAAGACACGTTAAGCCACCATTTCTTATGTCTACCCTTTGTTATAATTAACTCGTTACTAATTGCAAAGTTTAGAGAAGACAGGGGGTATTTTTTTATTACTTGTCTATAGATAAACGCCAATACACAACTGTACAAAAAAGAAAAAAAAAAATCAATACAAAAAATACCCTTACACATATGCAACTATCCTTTAAAAAAGGGTTGACGACGACTCAGAACACCATGAAACGTGAAATCATTATTAAAATTAAAATTTAATTTCTACGTGGAAGATAATTATTATGACTTGCCTTGAAATGTACCTAAATTAGTTATTCATAAATGCATAAAGAAGATTTTGAAAATCATGTCTAATCAAATAACAAAATATTGTTTTTAAGTTCCGATGATATTAAACTATAATTACGATGTAGTATTATTTACGTAATTACGAAGTCTTACTGTTTCACTGGTGAGCAATCTTCACCCAATATTCATTCGTCTCAGTCTCTTAATCTAATTATATCGGCAGTGAACTCCAAAATGAATATAGTCCCTAAATATATCGTAAGTTAAAGATAGTTTATAGCCTTTATTTTTTACTTCTCTTCATACTTAACTTTTTCCACTTTTTGTGTACTTCTGTAAGTAACTTTTCATCACCATTTGCATTTGCTATACTTGCAGTATAGTATCGCAAGTACTATTGCTTCGAATTACTTGTATTAAGGGTACCCTTAATACAAGTAATTCGAAAGTAAGAAATAGTAATAACAATTGTCCCAAGATTTATCATGTTTATAATAGAAAGGCGCTGTGGCAACTCTTTACAAGTGGCTATAACTTGAAATTTATTAGAGAGATGCGATAATTAATTTGATACATTTAAGTCGTACACAGAAACAACAATATTTGTTACGTATAAATGGTGCTAGCAATGCAAACTAATATCACTAGCACCGTTGAGGGTACACAGTCTATATAAAATAGAATACTCTCGTACTGCTTACCGGGTACCTTTTCTTTGTACTCTTATGGGTTCGAAGCAAGGGTACTAGTGATACCACTCATATTCTTCCATACATGTTTTTTTTTGTGAAATGCAACAAATTCGTTTCTTGCTCTATTCCCGATGACATGGCTCGAATAATACGCTTCGCTATTTCCATAACACAGTAATAAATTCTTCCACGCTCGATGATTTACTACTCTGTGTAAAAAGTATCGGGAATATGTCAATAAAAAGACCCGCGTAAAAGAGGTCGTTCTAATTTTTTTACTGCATGTTGGTAGCACTGTATTGATTTAGCGCGCAAAATTTGAGCGGGATCTGTCATTTAATTTGTTTTAAACTACACTTTTTGTTGGTCATAGTTTTGAGTCCTCGGCGATTTTTACAATGGAAAATATTGTTGAACAAAGAGTGTGCCTTAAATTTTGTGTTTCAAATGATATTTCATGTGGTGAATCACTAAAAATGTTGCGAAATACCTACGGCGAATCGTGTATATCGAAAACAAGGGCTTATGAATGGTATAAGGCTTTTAAAGAAGGCCGAGAAGTAGTAGTAGACTTGCCTCGTTCTGGTAGACCTTCAACCGCTACGACCAGAGAAAACATCGACAGAATCAAGAAGCTAGTGCTCGAAAATCGACGTATGAGTCTGAGAGAGTTGGCTAGTGAGGTGAACATATCTTTTAAGTCCGTCCACAACATTCTCATTGACATTTTAGGCATGAAACGCGTCGCCGCTCGACTAGTTCCAAAAGAGCTCAATTTTGTTCAAAAAGCGCAGCGAAAGCATGTCGCTGAAGACATGGTTTCCCGAGCTTCTACGGATCCGACCTTTATGAAACGTATAATAACTGGCGACGAGACATGGGTTTATGAGTACGACATGCAAACAAGCCAACAGTCTTCAGAATGGCGTCTCGAAAACGAGCCGAAACCCAAAAAACCGCGGCAAAGTCGCTCCAAAATCAAGGTGATGCTGACAGTTTTTTTTGACTACCGTGGTGTGGTTCACTCCGAATTCCTTCCAGAGGGAGAAACAGTGAATAAAGAATATTATTTAGGCGTCATGAAGCGTTTGCGTGAGAGTATCCGCCGAAAACGTCCAGATTTGTGGCAACACAACTCATGGATGCTGCACCATGATAATGCACCATCACACACAGCCATTATAGTGAAAGAGTTTTTAGCGAAAAATTCAACAAAAGTTCTCGACCAAGCACCGTATTCACCTGATATGGCTCCGTCTGACTTTTTTTTATTTCCCAAGTTAAAATTACCACTTCGAGGAAAACGTTTTGAGTCGATAGAAGCCATAAAAGAAAATTCGCTGAATGAGCTAAAGGCCATACCGCAAATAGCCTATGAAAAATGTATGGAAGACTGGGTGAAGCGGTGGAGATGTTGTATTGCAAGCGATGGGGCCTACTTTGAAGGCGATAAAATAAATTTAGATGAATAATTTGTATTTTTTGTTTTATTGACAAATTCCCGATACTTAGTACACAGAATGTATACATCCGTTTTTTCTCTTTTACGTTTGTTGAATCACATCCGTAGTTGGGAGGTGGATATTGTCGTTAGATTTTAGTCGTTAAGCTAAGCGTCAATCCTTAAATGAGCAGTGTGGCGGAGTATACTCCAAAAATGCCTTCATTAGACGGGAGATCCGTGTTATAGACTTTTCATGAGTATGAATTTACGTGGATAGTATGTGTAGTGGCAAATAAGCATTTGACTAGCCGGGTCACCACTTATGGCCAAATCTGCTGCTAATACAGCAACCTCATTTGCTTTCTGATGGCTTTCCGTAATTGCAGATACACAATAATCCCCCAGGGAATTTTCATTATTACAGCTTTACACCATAGGTGCAGGTGGATCAAATTTATAAATATTTTAAGGACATACTTAAAATATTTATAAATGCAAATCCATCCATCCATCCATCGTAAAACTGTTTATTAGAGATCAGTAAACATCTTCGTTAAATAAACATGTATGTGTGTATGTATATCTTTACGCCAAGTCCCTTGCGGGGTAGGCAGAGAAAAACCAGCGCCATAAGACACGGTCCTTACATACTTCACTCGCTTCTCTAAGATTCATAGCTCTTTTCATGCACGCCCGCCGTTTCTTGTGGCTCCTGACATCGCCTTCTGATAAAACACGACCAATTTGGTCATAGTAGGTTAGTCTCGGTCTGCCTCGGCTCCTACGTCCTTTCACTATTGCATGTACCAGTATATCTGTTTCGTCTTTCTTTGGTCCTACATTCTTTCTACATGTCTCTCTTTCAAATACATTATCTTGGTTTTCTTCGCATTCAATTGCAAGCCTTTCTTCATAGAATCATCTTTCATTGTTGTAACTAGTGTGTGCTGTAGATGTGGATGCACATTCTTAATAATGAGTCTGTGATTGATTCAAACATATCCAAATTTTACATATGCATAATACTTACTTATTATTATTATAATAATAAGTAAGTTATATTTGAAAGAGAGACAACAAGAACGAACACTAGGATTATGGTTGATGATGTAGTGTTGGAGCAAGTGGATAATATAATATATCTTGGAAGCATTTTTAGCTGCGATGGTAGGTACACTAAGTATGACAGAGAGTAAATGTGGTCCAGATGCGAGCACTGCGCAAAATTTGTGGCATAACGCTTGCTGGCCGCGTTCGTAATCATGACATAAGAAAGAGAGTTGGTCTGAAAGAGAGTGTCTGTGTTAAGATAAGAAATGCATGCTCCGTTGGTTTGGATATGTAGAAAGAATGCAGGATGAAAGAATGACGAAACAGGTATACAATGCGAAAGTGGAGGGATGTAGGAGCCGAAGAAGACCAAGACAAACCTACCATGACAAAATTGGTCGTGTTTTATCAGAAGGTGATACCAGGAGCCGTAGGAATCGGCGAGCGTGCATGAAAAGAGTTATTAATGTTAGAGAAGGGAATGAAGTTAGTAAGGATCGCGTCTTATGGCGCTTGGTCCTCTCTTTCTACCCTGCAAGGTATCTAGCGTGAAAATATACATACATAAATACAAACACACATAATTATTATGCGTATGTAAAATCTGGATACGTTTGAATCGACCACAGCCTCGTTATTAGGGATATGAAATAATTTGTACATTACCACGATTAGGTGTTCGTTTGATTGGTACTATACTAAGAGCTAGCGAATGTGTTTGACTACGATGAGATTGTTACGATATCAGATATATTATGTTGTCTAATTGTAACATATGAGGATATAATTCGAAGTGAGCACTACACATGGTTAATTAAAAGATATTTCTTCTTTTAATTGGATTCATGTGTATAAATCTTGAATCTTTTAATTGTTCTAGCAGTTCATTGAGTGATAAGACTGCCTAATAGATGAAGCGACGACCTCTCCAGCGTAAGAAAGATATAGGAGGAGAGAAGAGTTCTACGTTTACCAGTGGACGAAGTCCATTTTTTTTTGCGCCTGAACCATTAACCTGAGCATCCTTTAAATACACTATAGTGGCTATGTGAGTTGTGTTAAACTTTAACTGGCTAAACACTACCTGGAGTTGTCTCTAATTATATCAAAGCGATATCTTTTTGGAATAGGACGACGTAATCGTCACTTACGCATCGTTGTGTAGGTCTAATGGCAGTCGCTCCATGTATAAATCAGTATCTTTACCAATATATATATATATATTAAGAGAGGTAGGGCGCATCTAAGCAGCCCGTCTGGGGAAGTACCTCCACCTCACAAAAAACCGCAGCCAAAAAACAACTCCCTAGAGGGTTGTTGTATTTTTGCGTGTGAATGAGGTCACCAGTAAGCCCCCAAGGAGTTGCTGTGTAAGCAACTCCTTGGGGGTATATCGCTAGCGTTAGTAGGCTACGGTGCCCGGTTTACATCGGTGGGCCGTATGCTCGTATGCCTCCGGACATAGTATAAAAAAAACGGGTTGCACTCCGTTAGTGCCGGCAGAAGTGAAAACTTGAACATTAAAGTTGTGCATTTTTGAATATTTCAGAATGGTTAGGGAATAATTTCGCACGAATTGCTTTATTTATCAGTATAACAGTACTATCCTGTATGTGGTAGAATACAATATTTATTTATTGGGCTATCGTACACAAACATGACAATTTATATTACATTAAAAATTTAACACTTCAGAACTATTACAATTGTTTTACATTAAAAAGTTTATCTCTCAGAAAAATCAACTTTCATCCATAATTTCAGCGACTCTTTCACCATCATCATTACCAGATTCATCATCACCAATCTCTAAAACTCAAACACACCGCGCCGCCTTAACCAAACAGCGAAGTTGATGAACTACGTAGTCAAATTACGGCGGAGGTCGGGAGGCTTTTTAAAAAGACTAAAACTAGGATGAGACGTCTGAGCAGATCGAGATGCTCGTTTATTCTGTCTCTGAATTTATTAATATTACAATTGTACTTATCTCTACATATATTCCTAGTACTGCATACGCCACCCACTCATACCATCCGTGAGTGCTGTGTCAGCTATGCTCTCAGTGTTATCACTCTGGACGGTATAGGGTGTGTAGGATGCATAACTACGTTGAACGAAACGCGTAAACACCAACAATTTCATGGCGCTTACAACGTTTTGGACGCGAGAAAAAAATACCCTATGAACGATCTAGCGCTTCATGTTTTAATTGTTTAATTAGAGGTAACTAATATTTTACCAAAATCTTACGGTCAGGGTCACGTGTCCTGACGCGAGTTTAGCATTTTTTACTCATCCCAAAAAGTGCACAACGCCGCTAAAGAAGTTTTAATTTCAAAAATTTTCAGGCTTAGGTAACGGACCCCGCCTCTCCTAATGAAGTATGAAACGGGACTGCGCTAAGAAGAAGAATACGTACTGTTATATTAAAATATTTATTCTTTTAAAATTTTACCTTGTTATGTAAAAGTTTGTAGCTTAGCTGTCAATTTCTACTTCAAATACTTGCACCCTGCAATTTGATAAAAGGTGAGCTTGTTTTACTATTTGTAAAACTAATACAATGCTCCCGCATCCCTTAAAATATGATTATTTCGCTCCCTATTCCCTCCCATTGCAGTGAATTATGACTTTTCTTCCTGTCGTAGCGGTGAATTATGACGTTACTATTCTACTTCAAGTGTCTTCTTAACTGCGGCTATCAAACTAGGAGACGTATGATAAAGCAGGAACCCAATTAGCATACCTTCATTTTCAATCGAAAAATCAAACTATGACGGGTATAGCTTGTGGTTACGAGTATTTTATATATTTATATTATTATGTTATAGAAATTGTCATATTTCCTTAATAAAGAACCGTCACACGGGTGACAAAGCGTTAGGCAATATTGCATTTATTGTCGAAATATGGAAATAATGATTATCTATAACTTCACGCCAAATCCCGTGTGGGATAGGCTGAGAGAACCGAGCGCCACATGACTCGATCTTTACACACCTCACTCGCTTTTTTAACATTCATCGTTGTTTTCATGCACGCTCGCCGATTCCTAGAACTCTTGACGTCGCCTTCTGATCAAACACGATTAATTTGGTCATGGTAATGAAGTCTAGGCCTTCCTCGGCTCCTACATCCTTATACTTTCGTGTTCTACATCTGTTTCGTAATTCTTTCTTCCAGCATTGTTTCTACATGTCAGAACCAACGGAGCATTCCTCTTCATATTTTAAACCTGGCACTCTCAGACTAACTTTGTTTCAAATATTATAATTTCTTGCTTTTATGTTACGTCTAGGCTTAGCTTTTGTAATAAAAATTATTTCTCATTTGTAATAATTTATTGTCGGATATTTGACCGAAAAAGTAAAACGTTCAAAGTAGCCTTCAATATATCCAAATTAATTAACCTAAGGATTGTTTTCTGTGGTCTGTTGCTCTAGACAGTCATTATCCAGGGCCTTTAAACTATAAAAATAAAAGCGTCATTAAGAAGAAACCGTGAGAAAAGTAATATTATATGGTAATCCATGTAACATGATATTTTCTCACAATCAATATGAAAAGAAGATTTTTAACTATCGGGAAAGTGATAAATTGCTACATACGGGTGCTTTCGTTGACTACTGTTTATTTTCTTTTCTTAGTTAACAATCTACTATTGTTATATGCATGCATGCATGCATATGTGATAATTATCCAATAATGTATATATGTATAGTTTTACGCCAGATTCCTTGCGGGGTACACAGAGAGGATATAGTAATAATTAATTATAGTGATATTAGGTATATAAAACATACAAAATTATTACAGTGAATTATATAGATAGAGCAATGTATTCTTTATTGTTTCTAATCTACCTCTTTGACGCCGTTACGTGTGTTAGTCTATGCGATCATGTAAGTTAAACATCGGCGACTGCAGTCTGTCCATGGCTGGGTTTAGTCTTACAGAGTTGCTTCGTGCTTGGAGGAAAATTTAAGCCGTCGGTCCCGTATATCTTCATCTAGACAGTCGTTAAGCTAGATAAAGAGAGGTAGGCACATATAGTAGCCCGTTTGAAGAAGTATCTCCACCTTGAGAATAATGGTAGACAAATAACACTAACCTGGAGGGTTGTTATGTGCCTGGGAGTGTGTGAGGTTAATAAGAAACTCCTGAGGAGTCGCTGTATTAACAGCGTTAGTGGCAACGTGTGAACAACGTTCAATGGCTATTGTAAACACTTTACATCGTGTAAGCTGCATACCACTCGATATCGGATATAAAATGTGCAAGTGTGGAATAATTGGCTTTAATTTAAAACTGATATTTAAGAATATCGCAATATAAAAAAAGGCCTCCGGTGGAGAGATATATAACTCGGGCTTGGATGGGCTCTAAGGACTCACAAGGATGAGTCTAACCATATGCTCAGGAAGACGGAGCCGGCTGCGGCTGGAGTCCCCTTCGGAGAAGGTAATAGTTCTCGGACACGGCAGAATGTTCCGATGAAGATGCACACCGAAGGGAGGTAGGTAGCCACGCTACCCACCACTTTAGGATACTGAAGCGCTCCTGGACATAGAAGTAGGACCGGGCTGAGATGTACACCATATGTACCTAGATGACAGCGCAGATTGGTATTTTTTGTATGTAGTAATGAGGAATAATAATAACTGAATGTACGCATAAATGTTAAAAAATATAAAAGTTATAAATTTGCATTTGCTTTTGCATGACTATTTTTTTTAATTAGACCATTAAATAAATAGATGTTGTATAAAATGGCTATTTAAAAGATTACGATGTAGATTACCGAACTTCACCAAATTCTATAGCTTATCTTTAGATTCGTCGAACTTCAAGAATAATCATTGCTCCAGTTCTTTTTACAGCTAATGGCGGACGCAACGATTTATGACGATATTAAAATCTTAGAAGTTTTAAACACATCGTTAGCTCGTCGCTGTTAAACTTGGTTTATTGTAGGAAAGCAATTCCTTGCACTTTAGTGGGCTAACGAGGCTATTGAAGAAACGATTTCAGGGGAATAACATCCTATTTCTGTTCATCTCAAAATGTCTAATCAATCGTTTACATGACAAAAACGTCTTTGTAGATGTGATTAGTTTGTAAATGTAATTGTGTTGTCACATTCAGCGGCAATTATTACCAGTAGTATGTGACTGCAATTGTTTTTATTTATTGAATATGCAGAAATTTAGAAGTGAAATTTATTATTGGCATTTTAAGAACCGCAACTAAAACTGCAATCTGCCAACTAACGACTGTGGGCCTGCAAAAAAAGATATTTATTTTATTGCGATATTTAAAAAGCAATCTGACTTGGAAAGCCGTATAGAGAAACCCAAAACTTAATTATACTTCCTAGATGTAGTTGTGTTTTTGCGGTAGTACATGCGATTGATAGGCTTCTTAGCCACAATCACCGTCACATAACGGAAAGAATCCGAGGGAATAGAAGTGTGACACAGAAGGATTTATCTCATTAATTCATTCAATCGCGTAGAATGAAAATGAAAAATATTTTTTTACTGTGATGAATCTGGTAATCGATAAACGAACGAGTGATCATGCTTTAAAGATTTAACGATTCTCATACTCGTATGTGCTAATTATACTAATAGGTGATAATAGGTAATACTAATAGGTGCTTTGAGCACTGGTCTTTGATGTACCAGCACATTATGAGAATTTATTACATTTTTTAACTTTACATCAAATAATGTCTAACAAATCTGTCTGAGAAAGTACCTCCACCTCACAGAAAACCGCAGCCAATATATTCCTATTATATTTCTCATCTCTATTTTAACATCTATTGAAGTTTTAGTTATACCCAAATACTTACAAATCCCGCGAAAAAAAGTCGGTGTTACTTTTGGATATTTTCTTTATATAAATAATAATGTAAATTTTAATAATGTAGGATTTGTTACATAATATAAACTGAGTCGATGTGTATTATTTTAAAATAAGCGTATTTTTTATTTGTTCTAAACAACTCACGGCTATGGAAAAAACTGACACACAAAAAATTTGAGATTCTTTGAATTTCCCATGGTTTTGAGTTTTCCCACATTGCACCAATTATAACGTCGCACTATATAATAAATATTAATCAAATCAAAATCGAACCACCAATAATTTTATATATTCTCATCACGGACAAAACAAATAAGTTGGCGACCGAGGATTTGAGCGGATCAATTTCCGCCTACGATTAATCTGGATTAGATAAAACCGGCAAATAATCTGTCCTTTGTGTAAGAGAAACGGAAAACAGGTGAATTGGCTGCCTCGTTGGGCAATGGAACCTTGTGACAGCTAAGTTAAATGATATTTTGATAGAATTTTTTCAATCTTACCAATGAAAGCTCAAAGTATATTTGAATTCTAGGAAAAATGTCAAAGTGTTAAGTTCTACATGCACTTAACTGTACCTATCATCAGAATATCATTTATATACATTACGAGAGACTATGAATATAAAAAAAAACGTGGCCTACCCATAAAAAGTTTTAGAGGAAGCTATTTTTTATCGAATTCGAAGTTGCTTCCGAGGGAGTGTATATGGATACTACAGACTACTGTAGTTTGATAGTTAAGAGATTCAGGTGTTATTTTCAGAGAGTCAACATTACAGGCAATTTGATTTAAACTACTAGCGCCGGTCGGCACTCAGCAACAACCGTTAGTAGATGTATGCCGTCGCGGCCACTGCTGCTACGGTCCTCTCTGCTTTGGCAGCTGCGGTCGTCTCTGTGAATACCCGCCATCTGAAACATGAACCGCATGACCCGCCATTGTTGCTGTCCTGGCTGCTTCGGTCGTCTTTGCGACACGTGTTTCGCCTCTCCACGAGGCATCGGGGGCTTCGCTCTCTCTATAGTATAGAGAGAGTGAAGAGCCGAAGAAATTAAACTGTTCTTTACCAAATAGCTATAAAGTCACAGAAGCGAGTGAAGTATGTAAGGACCGTGTCTTATGGCGCTCGGTTCTCTCTGCCTACCCCGCAAGGGACCTGGCGTGAAGATATACATACATACATACCAAATATCGATGTGCAAACGGCTCTGTTCTATATTTTCGAACTTCTGCCTGTCTCTACGACAAAAAAGTCATTTGATTCTAAGCAAGTTCGAAGTCTACGTTCTGTTAAAATTTATTCTGTGTGATATGTTGAATTCACGACAATAAAGTCTACTATTTTCAACATTGCTTTTTCAACTTCACGTCCGCACAAGGTTTATTCTGTGGCGGAATTGTAAATTCGTTCCAGCAGTATAGTAGATAGGTTTAAGCAGTAGGATAACTTTAAAGAAACCTTCAAAATCGTCCCAATCGCACAAATGTATTCAAGTTAGTAGAAATTGGCCTTTAGAAATACTAAACTCAAAGATTCTAAAAGGTTTTTTATACACCGTCGGGAGGTATACAAACGTACAGCCCACCTGACTTATAATGATTACCGTGGCCTATGAACGCTTGTAATACAGGAAGTACTGCTCAAACGTTGCCACTCCTGCTGCTAACACTAACTTCGGAGCACTGCTAAATGGCGTGTGCCAAAATGCGTACATTTTTACGTTTCCGTATTCTGTTAACCGATCTGACAGCGAAGTTGCAACCGCGGTCCAGTAAATTGCTCGCTACTAAAATAAAACCTTCACTGCAGTTGCAACGTTTGCTGAAATATAATCGTATTCTGATAAATTGTTCTGACATTTGTACAGCGGTGACAGATGTTTTGTAGTAGTTTATTTGTAGTTTTATTAACGCCAATCTTAAGCAACTTTTGCGAAGCGAAATATTCTGTTGAATTTAGAGAATTGTTCTGTAGAGTGATTTATATTACAAAAGATTTGTTTTCGTAGATGTTTGTGGAAATATATGATTAAGAAGCTGCCTCTTTGCGATTGATTGGGCTTGCAACATTTAGTAAAAGTCCAATTTACTAGGTAGAAACATGGTAACATGACAGGTGTTAGGTAGCTCATTTGTAAGATAGGTACAGTTGCAACGTAGTTGCAGTGGCGTAGCGCGACCGCTGCAGTACAGGAAATTTTAACAGAATACATGTATCGGTACTGCACTACTCCTGCGCAACTCAAATGACAAGCGTAAGCTGCAGGTTTTAGAGTAGAATTGGCTTACTGGTGTGACATCGCTTATCACTTGGTAGTTATATTAAAAAGTTCTAAGTGCACGGATTGACATGCTGCTTATCTCTCTACTGTAGCTCCGTTGTTAGCAAACAAAAGACACACAAAAATATTCCTCGCACTTGATTCACAAAGACAAATGAAACGACTGTTGAATCAACCGTATCAAGGAGATTGTGCTAAATTAGGGAGAGCGTTTTGAATATGCTAGTGGACTGTCTCTTTTTAATACTACAACTTTAAATTAAAACGTATACTTGTGGTAAATAAATTAAATAGAAATATACATATGAATATATATTTTAAAATATATACATATATATTAATTGGTGATGTGCTGAAAAAGGGCTAAACCAAAAGCACAAAAAACTGAAGAGCATGCATGAAAAGGTTGATGAGTGTGGAAGAAGCGAGAGAGATATGTTTGGATTAGTACACCTGGGGTTTCATACGCTTTACCTACCCCAATTAGAGACATGCGTGATGATATGTTTGTATATAGTTTTAGCATATGATACCACAAGCAAATATATACACTATCGACAAAATTTTTAATCGTTTCATAGTTATTTGTTTCAGGTGTTATTTTGCGAAAGTCAAATTTACATACAATTTGGTCTAACCTGTTTTATGTACAAAGTAGGTTAGATCAAATAGCTAATTATTTAATAGATAAATCTAGATATAAATAAGTGTAGATAAAATTATTTGTCACTTTTCTTTTTTATTTATAATCGGTGGCTTCATTTTTATAGAATAAGCATCCAGAAACAGTAGAAACTCGCACACGTTATTTTACCCATAAGTTTAAAAAGATTGCCTCCTTTGCATGTTCTACTGATTGTACAATGGATAGTATTCTCAGGAGTTGTTTGACATGATAACAGCAGCCTCGTTTTACAATCGCATAGCTTGCCGATGATTAGGAGTTCATCCTCATACAATGAAGCCGAAATGGTCGCATACTGTGCTGTTCCAGAGACTTTTTCTACCGATTTTTTCCACGAGGCATCCTCAAGCACTGTAGATGTTAGTAATTAGAATAACATGTTACAAGAGACGACCAGGGCTGTCATGGCAGCAATGGTGGCGGGTGCATACCATCCATCTGGAACAGGAACCCTGTTCCAGATAGATGGTAATCGTGGCGACGATCGGAGCAGCCAAGGCAGAGACGACCGGAGGAGCCATGGCAGCGACGACGGCACGGTTGGCACACAAGGCAGGTTAGATCAATTTGCATGTAAATTCTTTCGAAAAGTACAAACTGTATCTATAAAAGAAGAAAGAAATTTAGTTTTAGAAATTTAGTTGGAAATTGCAAGTTGAAATATGTTACGTATATGTATATGCATTTCTCATAATTTTCAGTAATGTTTCTAGTCAAATCTCGACAATTGAGGTTAAAAGTTGAGAGTGAAAAGTTGAGAATGATCTGGTGCCGCGTGCCGCCCATTCTTAAAAGATCACAATGTTAACGCCCGAACTCGAACGTTAGTATATCAAAAAGACGTAAGTACGGTATAAAAGTAGCCCGTCTGGTGAAGTACCACCATCTCACAGAAAACCGCAGTCATCTAACATCTCCCTGGTGGATTGTTGTGTTCCTGCGTGGGAATGAGGTACGCTCCTAAGGAGTCACCGTACTAGCAGCAGAGGTGACATCACGCAAGTGATACTTAATGCATTGCAAGCGTTAATAGGCTGCGGTAACTGCCGTTAAAGGTGGTCCGTACGCTTGTATGCGTTCGGGACGCACGTTGTATAAAAATAAACCAAAAAGTTTTAATAGACGAGTGACCTGATCTGACAAATGGCAGGTTTTCCCTCTGGGTTGTGGAGGTCCTTCCTTTTCGTATCTTCGCCAATTTTGGCACAGGTAGTGGACCCTGCCAATGGATTAGGCAATAGAATAACGCTCGTATGTAGAAGGTTTTTTTTGACTATACAAAAAATGCGTATTGACCGATTGCCGATTAATTTTTCACGCCCTAACATTATTTTATGCCCAACGTGTCGATGCTCATATGAAAACTGGTTAAGAAAGTGATGAATTTAGTACGTTAAAGTTTGATGTAATTCGATCCGATCGCGCACGCTTTAGGGAATAATAATGAAAAAGTTAGATAAATTGCATGGTTTCTTTGGATAAATAAATATCTTTATTTCTTTAACAAATTTCATACCTTGCATTACATGCTAGGGTCTCGTTTTAAGCAAAAGACACCTGTGTTACGACCCCCAATATTTATATGTGTAGTAAAAGAATACATTTGAAAATACTCTTATTCTATCGTGTTATTTATTACAAAAGGTCATTTAGCCTCACTGATTTACTCATCAAAGTTTTAGATCACTTTTAGGTGAGGTAATGTCTAGCATTATTAGAAACCAGCAATTACGTAAAATAAGAAAAGACATGTAATTTCTCCGAAGGTACATAATAACATTATTTAGCTAGATAGCTAATACTAGATGGCACCACTTGCTTTTGTTGGATCATGCTATAATGTGGACACCCACATTATAGCATGATCCAACAAATCTCTATCCTATCCGGTAATGCATGTCGGTGGTTTACAGTATCTAACTGTACAATCAGTGTCAAAAAAGAAAAGTGACTACTAGTCCAGATGCAACGAAATTCAGTCTTTCTCTTAGATATGACTCTCTTGATTGAAATGATCTCGATCCACTACTTATGGGTCGCTGTATAAGCCTGTAAAAACTTGTTAATCCTGTAAAAAGTTCTATATATCTATCTATATTTGCATCCCAAATCCCCTGCAGAGTGGGTAGGCAGAGAGAACCGAGAGCCACGCTACTCGATCACACCTCCCTCGCTTCTTTAATATTAATTGCTCTTCTCAAGCAGCTCGCCAATTTCTACGGCTCCTGACATCACCTTCTGATAGAACACGGCCAATTTGGCCATGGTAGGTAAGTCTTGGCCTTCCGCAGCTCCTATATCCTTCCAATTTTGCGTTATATATCTGCTTCGTAATTCTGTAAAAAGTTATTTCGCAATAAGCAGTTTCGCTGTTATTTACGAAAATATATAATTGCCTATCCTTATTTCAGAAAATTTCCTTTCAAAATAAAACAAAAAAAAAAATACAACAGAATAACAAATAAAGTACAGAAAATGTTCCTTTACATATAGATTACTAAAAATCTGTATGAAGTCTATTTGTTATATTTTCTGTACGACTTATTTCTGCGTGCGATTTTGTCTTATCTCCATTCGGTAGTTAAAATATTTCTTAATTGTGACTCTAGAGCGCTGCATTTCGAATTTCGAATTATATTTTTGTATTCGAATCTGCATTCGAATTATACAACCCTACATCACTTAAAGGCTAAACTCCTTTAAGTGATGTAGGGTTGTATAATTCGAATTCGAAGTTATTATTTTGACAGCTGTGCTGTGTGCACAGTATCTCGGCGTGTTTCGTGACCCGTGTTTCGCATTACTGCCGCATTCGTGCACATTACGTGCGGAATTTACTTAATTATCCGGGGCATCGGAGAAACTGCAGGATTAACGTAATTGAGTTATGTGTTTGTGTAATTAATTACTTGAAACAGATGTTACTGTTTGTTTGTCGATAACTTGATTATTGTTAGCCGCAGTTGGAAACAAATAGTTCACGAAGTCATACGTAATAAATTTATTTTGAGAGAGCTTGTGTGGTATGGACGACACAGAATGTGCAAAGGGGTGGGGGTTTTGCCAGGTATGAATGACATAGAAAGTACACGTAAAAAAGGCAGATGGAACTGTATTGCTCAGAACTGTTGCCAGTTGAATATCTTTATTTATAAATGCCTATGCATCCGGTCATGAGTATGTTTAAAACGTTTAGGCAGAATCAAGAGGTCGACACTGGGGAGAGAGCGAAAACGGCGGCAAGTGAAGACGTCTTGGGACTGTCCTCTCGTTTCCTATTTTCCTGAACATTGATTACAAATGTTTATTTAAAACCCGTTTGGGAAAGTGCCTCCACCGTACCGAAAACCGCAGCCAAATAACCGTAACCTATTAACGCTTGCGATATATTAAGTATCACTCGCGCGATGCCTCCTCTGCTGCTTACACAGCAACTTCTTGGGAGCTTACTGGTGACCTCACTCACATGCAGGAACACAACAACCCTCTAGGGAGTTGTTATTTGGCTGCGAGTTCAGGGAGGTGGAGGTACTTCCCCAGACAGGCTGCTTTGATGCACCCTACCTCTCTTAAAACATCCAGACCAAGACAAACAGACATGTTCATGCACACAAATGTTTGTCTTGTGTTGGAATCGAACCCACGAGCGTTGGTATCAAAGTCGCGTCATTCACGACTGAGCCACCGAGCTTGTCAAAATATAAGTATGAAACATCTCTGTTTGTAGATGTTTTTGAAGGAGGTAGTGCACATCAAAGCAGCCCAGCTGGTGAAGTACCTCCACCTCATAGAAAATCGCAGTCAATAATAACTCCCAGAAGGGTCGTTGTATCCCTGCGCGTGAGCGTACCAGTTAGCTTGCACCATGAGTAATACTTCCTGTGCACCAAGCGTTCAGAGTCTACGGTGGACACTTTGCAACAGATTGGCCATATGCTTGTTTGCTTCCCGACGTTGTATAAAAAAAAATATTGCGTAAGTCCTCTCCACAAAGTGCAGCCGTCAAAGTAAGTATCTTCTGTTACTTCAATATTAAACAGTCTTGGGTTTTTTAATTCCCTGTGGAACAATCGATATTGTGAAGATTCATGTAATATGGACTCTACTCTATTTAATAGCTTTCGATCGATCATTTTAAATTTCGAATTTTTGCGTCATTTTTAGATAAATAATAAAAAGTCTGCTGCTACGTACCAATCTTGAGCAAGAAGAAAAAGGGGCCGGTATCAGGAACTGAAAAGTATTCTTTAATAAGGCGGTAGTATATAATATACAGCAACCTCGACCGCAGCCTGTGACCTTGCAACCTCTGATGGTAAGTAGTTAACGTAGTCATGGTAGGTAAGTCTTGGCCTTCCTCGGCTCCTACGTCCTTCTACTTTCGCATAAGTGATAAGTGATGATAAATGAAAAAATTGCCATAATGTAATGGAGTATTTTGGAGGAAAGAGGTAAACAAAGGTCCAAATATGTTAAGGGATTTTTTAGAGGTATACCAATAGCCAATGCATCGCTGATGGGCTCTCATATTTCAATTTTGAGGTTTTTGAAGAAACCTCAGAGATCTTTTCTGAAAGATTATAGTTTCTGGTTCAATTATGTATTTAAAATAAAAAATGTAATGTAACTAAAATTACCTAGTTTATATATATATATAAATGACTTCGTTTACAATTTTCATATGCACATAACTTAAGAGAGGTAGAAACGAAGCAGCCCATCTGGGGAAGTACTTCCACCTCACTGAAAACTACAGCCAAATAACAACTCCCCAGAAGTTTGTGAGTTCCTGTGTTTGAGTGAGGTCACCAGTAAGCTCCAAAAGAGTTGCTCTGTTAGCAGCAGAGGTGGCACAAGCTAAAGCCGTAGATATCCAAATCGCCTAGCTATGCCCTCTCACAGTATCGTCAGTTACGCCAAAACTAGTTAAGTAGGCAGAGTTCTATCGCAAAGGCATAACTAAATTTCTATTAGATGACAGCAATGTACAGATAATGAGGGTAAATATTTTGATTAAATAAATATGTTACGTTCTAGAAAAAAACGAGTTTTAATTTTTCACTACAAATCGGCAATTAAAGTATGTAACTATTACACAAACAAGTATAATTAAAGTATGAAGCTTTTACCCCCAATATTTCATGAAATAAAGAGAAAATCGAAACCAAGGCTGCAAAGCCATAATTTTGTCTATCTATATATATATAATTCAATTGCAGTGCGTTAGTTTGACAAAAAATCTAAAAAGGATGGTACAAAACGTAATCGGCAATTTTCAGAAAGAAAAATAAACGCGGACGAAGTAGCTAAAATTAGCTAGTCTATTATATTAAACAAGTGTATCTATATCTTTACGCCAAATCTCGTACGGGGTAGGCGGAGAGAACCGAGCGCCACGTGACTCGATCCTTACATACCTCACTCGCTTCTTTAACATTAAAAGCCTCTTTTCACGCACGCTCGCCGATTTCTAGGGCTCCCGACATCACCTTCTGATAGTACACGACCAAATTGGTCATGGTAGGTAAGTCTTGGCCTTCCTCGAAACAAATGTATAATATCATAAAAACTATTGTAGGCATCTAAAAATATAATTATATCTATGCAGATAAATAAAATTAGAGTGTCTGTTTGTAATATTAAAATAACCGCTTTTTATTAAATACATATGGATGCATACACGGTACATATACCAAAATATTTTTTTTTACAATATTTGTCTGTCTGTCTGTTGTTTTGACTATCAAATGACCGGGATTAATACCCGTGAGTAGAAAGATAATAATAATCTAATACAGATAAATAAAATTGGAGTGTCTGTTTGTAATATTAAAATAACCGCTTTTTACTAAATGCATATGGATGTATACACGGTACATATACCGAAATGAATATTTATACAACTTTTGTCTGTCTGTCTGTTTGTTCCGGCTATTCTCTGAAACGGCTGGACCGATTTGGACGGGACTTTCACTAGCAGATAGCTGATGTAATAAGGAGTCACTTAGGCTACTTTTATTTTTGATATTTTATTTATTTTTATTAATATAAATAAATAATAAAAAAATAACTATTCCGCGCGGACGAAGTCGCGGGCACAGCTAGTATAGGATATAATGTATTTAATTTCTTAATAAACAAAGTTAAAAAATAATAGAAAATGTATCTAGAGCCGCCTTGCCTTTAGAGGTGTGGGTAAGATGCAATCTAAATAAACTTAAAAATTTTAAGATACGACCGTGACCATTATGAAGGCCATACATTCCACTTTGCTGGCATGTTCTAAGACCATTTTCAAACAAGTGCTCTGAAAAGTGTATTATACCTACGGTTGAAACAAGGAAGACCAAAAGCGAGAACAACTTTCGATATGTTATGGCCATCATTATATGGGGCGATAAAACTTGTTAATTTTAGTGAATGAATATTTTAATACTTTTAAATGCCAATATAATTTATACCATACTGTACGAACATAAAGTTGAAAATGATTTGATTCTGGTAAAACTACATTTGTGTGTCGGTAAACAAAATACTTTAGTGAATGTGTAGCAACGAAATGGCTGACATAGAAACTACTCATCCTAAGTAAACCCGTGTGGTTTCACGCGTAAATATTTTAACAACAGGGTCATGTTAACGTAGCACCTAGTTGAATGGACGGCGAACGTGGGAGGGCACATAGTTTAGTATATTACCGGAGATGGCTGGAATAGATTTCATATCCGACTATGGAATTTGGCGAGACATGAACGTTAGAGTACATAATTGACTAGATAATTAAAATGAGTGAAATAAGCAAGTCTGGCCACGCAGAGTTGTATATTACCTAAAATCTGTAACCAACCCCGGCAATTTTTGAAAATAAAATCATTACAGTTAATCAGCTAGGACTCCACGGAATTTCCTGCCAGCTGAGAGGGTCGTTTGCCAAGCAAGCCGTGCTCAATGACATAATTCGCCGATCTCTTGCAACTGTCAATGCTCTATTCTTAATCCAACGGCTTTCGACATAC
Organism: Pyralis farinalis; assembly: GCA_947507595.1. NCBI lineage: Eukaryota > Metazoa > Arthropoda > Insecta > Lepidoptera > Pyralidae > Pyralis > Pyralis farinalis. The sequence goes on along the minus strand of OX382269.1, from coordinate 10,808,120 downwards.
GATGGCATTAGATAGGACGGCATGACATTGACCCCTTGGAAGATAGAACAGGTGCTGGTTTGGGGCGCTATTTGTGCGGACACGCTATCTCCGTCTTATCTCTAAGGATCTTCCAACAAGGCCGGTGTGGCTGTGGAAGAGACCGAGAAAAAAAATATTGGGCTTTGAATATTCGCTTACCTTTGGAGTCGAGACCTTGGGTACACGGGGTCCTAGTGCACTCTCGTTCATATAAGAAATTGCTAAGCGTCTAGCCGAGCCTACTGCTGACCCAAGGCCTGGCGGCTTTCTTGCGCAACTCATCACCATTGATATACAGCGAGTTAACATCGTCAGCATCTTCAGCACGATGCCCTTCTTAGATTTTAATGCTTACGTTTTTTTTTTCATTTTTAATTTAGATGTAGTTAATTTAAAGATATACAATATGTTAAGTTTGCAGGAGAGACAGTTCATGTTGACAAATAAATGGTCCTTTTAAATAATCGCAGTACACTTTATTGGGTATGTAAAACCCAAGGAGGGTAAACATTTGTGTGCATTAATAATGTGTTTGTCTTGGTCTGGGTGTTTTCTATGTATCATAAGTATGTATTTACAAAAAATAAATGTATTTACGTATGTTTATCAGTTGTGTAGTACCCATAACGTAAGCTTCGCTTACTTTGGGGGTAGGTGACGCTGTGTAATTTGTCAGAGACTATTTATTTATCTGCCTGAGAATAAACAGTTACCGTAGCCTAAAAGAGTATGGATAAGGCTCCCCGACGTCGATAATTAGATGATTGAGGTCGCTGTTGCTGTTGAGGTCCAACAGCGATAGGTCAAATTGATGAGATGGTAACTGTAATATGCACCGATCAAGATTATGGAGACGCAAATTCAATGTGTGTCAGATATAGGTCAAATAACGGGTCTTAGAGGTATAGACGACCCCAGCGGCGAGGCTAGTTAATTTTGTCTCGAGATACTTCTGCGAACTGTTTCAACATTTTCGTCTTCAATTGCTTATATAAAATGTAATCAATCATTTAAACTTTAAATGTTAAAAACAATATCTTTCCAAGTTGTGACTGCCGAAAGTAATCATAAGAAACATTCAATAAGAAGTAAGTAATCGAAAATATCGTATTGTATATTCAAAGTGAAACTGTTTCTGACAGTCGATTTTGACATGAAAAACAATAAAATAAATTCAATATGATAGATAGATTTTGAAGCAAATCGAAAACGGAGGGAAAATCAAACCTTTCTCAGGTCAGGTTACACATCTTTCGAAATATAATTTCTGGAAAGTGCGGGTTTCCTCACCGTGTGTTCCTTCACCGAGCATATGATAATTACAAATATGTACATAAATCTGAAAACACAAGCTGATGGTACATGCCAGGAATCAAACCCTCGGACCAGTATTTATCCCCTGCTCTAAGAATAGGCAGCCAACTAAAGTTATTCTCATCCATTGTATAAATCTGTAAATCAATTGTGAAATTACACAAAACCAGTCCCGTTCCAAAACTCATTGCCAACAAATTGACATCAAAGCGAGAACTCAGAAATTCTGTAGGATTTACCGAGACAGGATAAGTAAATACGTGTACAACCAAGTAAATATAGCATCTAAATAAAACACGCTCATGTTTTTCATTAATTAATCCGTCGCCCTTTATTTTCTTCCCGTTAAATTCAACCAGGCCACTCTTTTGTTCGAAATGAGGTTAAAACTCCCATTTTGGAAATGAAAATGTACGAATTCATTTGCGTAATGCATTTTTCGATTGCTTTATGCTTATTAAAGAATGGATAATCTACATGATTACTGTAATATTTTTTATTACTTCTATTTTTTTTTTATGCAACGTCGGGAGGGATAGAAGCCCATGTAAAGCAGTTACCGTAGCTTATTAATGCTTGTAATATATTAAGTATTACTTGCGCGATTCCTCCTCAGCTGCTTACACAGCAACTCCTTAGGAGATTAATGGTGACCTCACACGCTGGAACACAAAAACCCTCTAGGGACTTATTATTTTGGCTGCGGTTTTCTGTGAGGTGGAGGTACTTTCCCCAGATGGGCTGCTTTGATGCGCCTTACCTCTCTTAAAACATCTAGACTAAGACAAATAATAGACATGTTCATGCACACAAATGTTTGTCTTGTGTAGAAATCGAACCCCTCGTGCGTTGGTGTCAAAGTCTTATCATTCACGACTGAGCCACCGAGTTCGTCTAAAGTTGGCAATTAAGCGTACGTCCTAAGTGATGGTAAGCATGTACAACAGCCTACATATACTATACAGTCAATGAATGCTCCAGACTCTTATTCGCTGCCAATTCTTTAATTTTTCTCAACAGATTCCATGCTCCAGTCTCTTGTAAAAGCTAAGGTAGGGATACCATTCAAAAATCTAGTTATATACTAGCATTTGGAATGGTATCCCTACCGTATGATATTTTCTTTAAAACCACATAGTATGCGACCACGTTGTTTCTGATATGTGAGAAACAAATTATGCGTGAAGAAAAGGCAGGGCTTTTTACGGATTCACCTATATTGGAAACTAGAACAAATGTGAGGATTATGGTTGATTGGACTTTGAAAGAAAAGGAAGAGATACTTGGATGCGATTTAAGCATGGATGCAAGGCACATCGTTGATATGGATGGACGAGTGAATGCAGTGTGAGTGAAATGCTGTGAAAAAAACTTAAGTCGAAAAGCAGAACTCGCTTCACACAACGGGGAGTTGATCTAAACGCTAATGTACAGAAGCGTTGGTTGTGAATAGGATCAAATACGAGCATTGAACAATATCTGCGGTCTAACATTTTGTATACCGCAGTCGTAATGATGATATAAGAAAGTGAATTAGTCTAAAAGAGAATATCAGTGATAAGTAGTGGCATGTTCCATTGGTAAGGATATGTAGAAATAATACACGGGGGAAGAATGATGAATGTTCGCTACTTAAGCCTAAGAATTTAACGATGATACTGATTTTGACTTGCGACTCTCGACGGTCCTCCCCAACCCGAAGGGACAACCTCACCTTTTTATGATACACGTTTTCCGAAATATAATTCTTTAGACGTGCAGTACTGAACAAGGATTGTTATATCTCTAGCAATTTCTTGATTACCAACTGTCATGTATCGCATGATGTACTCACTACTATAAAAGCAGCATCGCAATTGACCATTGACTGAAGTATGACATGCGATATCTATTTGTTTTGCCATCAAAGAAAAATATCTTTCTTTTGCTGGAGTCCCGTTTGTTAATTAGCTGAGCTCATTCATTTTTTACTTTCATGCTTTCCCAGCAATAACGAACTCTCGCTTCCATACGTTAGCACTATTTGCATTCGAGGTTGGCTATGTTTAGGTTTTTCAGTAGGGAGCTACTGACAACCCAATCTTGAAAGGGAGCTCAGCCTGATGATCGAACAGTTCATTACAGTAAAATACTTCGTTTTTTAATTTTGTTTTACAGTACGAAAAAGAAATATTCTTTATTTGATCGGACAGTACCAATCAGTAGAGAATAGTATCAGAAAAGTTTATAGGTCAAATGTTAGATACATTTGATACCATTTCTGAAATAAAAATATTTTTTATATTGTTGTATATTGTAAAGCCCATCCCATATTCCTGTAATTAAAGAAGAAACAGTAAAATCATCCTAGACAAAACACTGAGAGTTCGGCGCATGGTGTGTTAAAGGAAAATGGTGTACATGGCCCTCGCTCCGCTACCGTGTCCACCTTCGAACCCACCTAACTGCCTAACCTGATTAAATACGATTTTCTACATTGAACCGTAACGTTGAAACTGATATTTTTTTTGTAACATGTTTACATATTTTTTTTTTATTCAGTATGTAAACATAATAAATGTAATTAAAGTAACGTGACACGACAGAACCCCATTGTTCCTTTTTAATGTCTATTACGATATTTTTTCTAGAAACATTGATATTACCTAAACAGAGGGTGCCCTTGGCATCCTCAATTTAAGAATGTAAGGAAGTATCACGTCATAATGTAACACTAGTTTACATAAATCTGTAACAATTGGAACTTTTCACTTTACAAACTACATAGATAAATATAATTAGTGTTTTCATTTTTGATGGCTTTATGATAGTTTTTAAAATACTGTTTTAATAAAAACTTTGTTCTGTAGGTAATATACCTAATGTGAAGAGATTACAGTAGCCAAGTATTATATTTCAATAACCCTTGGTTTGTAATTATTTCACATATTTCTCTTTAATAACTTATTGAAGTTTATGGAGATAAAAATAATTGTGAATGTGAGGTTGTTATTTCGATATTTTCATAGAAACATATTTAGTAACGTTTGTGTATCACTTTTGATCAAATCTCGATTAATTTTGGCATATGTGCATGGTCAAAACAAATAATTCTGCGCTCCTGACTGCTCATTGATGGCGAAATTTGAATATTATACTTTCTTAAAATTAAAATAGTATGTCATTTGAAAAAAAAATGGCGTGTAAACTTTTGTTTATTTTTTATCGAGAGGTTCGTCATTCGTGGTGAAAACGAAATTAACGAAATAAGATTTTAATATAACTCATAAAATAACTCGTTTTGTTTTTAGATAGATCGATCTTGATTTCCTCAGGTCTACCTATCAAGCTACCAATTTCTAATACTAAATATTACATTTTAATATAACATAAGACGCGGTCCTTACACACTTCACTCGCTTCTTTCACATTCATAGCTCTTTTCATGCATGCTCGCCGGTGGTTTGACCGCATAAAACAATCGAATAATTACACCCCTCATTAAAAAGTGTAACCTCAAACCGGGAGAATGTATGAACATACGCATGATTATAAATGAAACCAAAAATATGCTACCGTCCTGGAAAATGAAAGCACTGTATATTGTGCTTTCTTCTCTCACCCCGTGATAAACAGTCATCATTACACTACCCTCTATGTTACGTTCGTTTTGTCTTTCCCAGCGATTTACAGGGTCGTACCCTGCATAGTGCTCTTTTACTTCATCTTAAAATACCATATCACTTCTCTGATTCTACACTAATTCATTCTTGGTTAAGGCAGTGCGTCAATGGAATGCTTTACTATTCGATATCCGGAACGTTCGATCACTTCGCTTCTTCAAACATCTTGCCATATTTCACTATCTTTCTCGTAACATTATAAGTAATGAGCATTATTTTCCCTTTTTATTATATTTTATATCAGTATACACATATGTACATATATATATTCTATGCTAATTTATAAAATATACCTTAAACAATACATACATTTTATAACCACTTTAAGCAGTGGATAAAAAACCGGCGTAGTGACCAACAGGTCCGCGGTTCGAATCCTGGTACAACTAAACTCGTATTTTTGGATTTATATATGTATTTGCAATTATCACTTGCTCGACGGTGAAGTAAAACATCATGAGGAAATCCGCACGTCCAAGAAATGTGACCTTACCTAAGAGTGATCAGGTTTTCCCTCTAGATTGTGGAAGTCAGTTGGCAGTCGCTACATATAAAAATCAGTATCTTCACCAAATCCTTCGCCTTAGGTAGTTGTCCTCGCCAATCCTAATGGATTAGAAAGAACGGGATAAAGCTAAAAAGACGAAGACAATTTTGTAATTACTTTGTGTCTTCTAAATTTTGCACTGCGCGCCCTTTCTTGTTTCCTTACTTGTCATCGGCTCTAAGGTTGCCTGGAAGAGGTCGCATAGCGATAAGACCGTCGTTATATATACTTTCTTTGTTGTATTTATGTATTTTTCTTTTCGTGCAGTACAGTGTAATGCATTGTATTGTACCCTCGTCATAGTTCGTCTAAAGTTAGAGCAGAATGTTTTATCTTCCATTCCGAATGGTCTACACTTCCATTATCCGTTTTCATTTCCTTTAATACAATTTTTCACACAATCTATGTTCTTTTTTCAGTCATCCTTTTACCTACTTCCTCTTATACATTCGTTCCGCGTCATATTTAATATATCACCCTATGCTATCGTTTTTTATCCATATTCTTAATGACCATGCATTCAGATCCCGGATTGGACGCTGTTGGTGCGTCGTTGATTTTGAGTAAACAATTAAATTAGCCGCGTTTCGTGCCTTTTTAAATCCCAAATCTAATACGGCAGGTTTATTACAGTGTTCTGAATGTTTCTATTCGCTTTTCAATGAGATATGTATATAACCCCTATCACATGCATGTTGTTGATTCTATGCATAATGTCTTTGCTAATAGTTAATAGATTCCGGCATTACTTTGCGAAAGTCAAATTTACAGGCAATTTGATCTAAACTACTTTGTGTGCTTCCGCTCCCGATTAGTTCATGTGAACTACTGCCGGCGGGCATCCACTGATTACCGTTACTAGATGCATGCCGCCGCTGTCATGGCTGCTCCGGTCGTCTTTGCGAGTGTCGGGACAAACTGAAAAGGGTCCGCGAAGTGTTCTGCTGAAAGCTGGGGATTGTCCTAATTGCTATAAAATATAAATTCTGTTTTGGTTACGCTGATTTTGAGATCAAATTTTCGCGACTCTGCCGCCTCCCCTATTTTTTCTCTTTTAGCTATAGAAGAGATTTAATTCAGTACAAGCCTACCTTTTCCTAACTAAAATATTTCATGACTAATCCGAATTAGGTGTTTATAGTTTGATAGATAAATATATTTTTAAGAACGTGCATTAAAGGTTTGTACTGTTCTTTTTTAATTAGAAGTGGTAGAAAAACTGTGGAAAGACTTTTTATCCTATATTGAAAAAAGTAACGAACCAATGCACAGTCGCGAAAAGAATTTCCCTACAATAATGTACGAATACTACTATGTACTTAAGTACTAAGACACTACTAAGACAATACTAATAATGTACGAGTATGTTTAAAAATATTGGATAGATGAATACTTGGTGAAGTTAAAATAAAATGACAAGATATAACTGTTTACGTCCGTAAAGTGCGGTTAAAAACTAAAATACCAAACCGATGTGAAATTTATATGGAGCCAATCCGATGGTATATTTATTCTTTTAATAAATGACAGAGTTCTGAGGTAACAAACAAACAACGGAATTAAGAACCTCCCCTTTTTTAATCCATTAAAAATAAATAATAAATAAATATAAATATTGTCGGACAAATTACACAGCGCCATCTAGCCCAAAGTAAGCGAAGCTTGTGTTATGGGTACTAGACAACTGATAAACATACGTAAATACATTTCCTTTTTGTAAATACATACTTATTATACATAGAAAATACCCAGACCAATACAAACAGACATGCTCATGCACACAAATGTTTGCCTTGTGTGGGAATCGAACCCACGAGCGTTGGTGTCAAAGTCGCGTCATTCACGACTGAGCCACCGAGCTCGTCAAAAAGATTAGGAATGGAGATAGGATACCAGTAAATCTGAATTAAACTAATATCTACCACTATTAATTATACTCCATTTTGTCCACATTCATATACAGTATCTTTGCAGACCCTTGTTCAGTGAAAGTTTCATAAACATCAAACGGTCACGTGATCCTAAATAAATATACTCAGTCGTAATAACCGAACCGAGAACCGATATACCGTCTCGTCGTTAATTAAATATAATTTAGACCTTTTTTGCTTCATTGGCAAATCACATACGGAGAGAGTGCCCTTGCCTTTGTACTTCAAATACTCTACTAACATGAACGAGTGGAGAGAATATATAACTCCGCAATGGAATTAAATCTTAATATTAGCACGCATTACACATTATTATAGTCATAAATATATATTTTTTGACGAGCTCGGTGGCTCAGTCGTGGGTTCACGTCTGTTTGTCTTGGTCTGGATGTTTTAAGAGAGGTAGGGCGCATCAAAGCAGCCCGTCTGGGGAAGTACCTCCACCTCACAGAAAACCGCAGTCAAATAACAACTTCCTAGAGGGATGTTGTGTTCCTGTGAATGAGGTCACCAGTAAGCTCCCAAGGAGTTGCTGTGTAAGCAGCAGAGGAGGCATCGCGCGAGTTATACTCAATATATTACACACGTTAATAGGCTACGGTAACTGCTTTACATCAGGTGGACCGTATGCTTGCATGACTCTCGACGTTGTATAAAAAAAAATCATGTTCACGTATTATTTTGACTAACCCCGTATAGACTAGTTAGTAGTGCTACTTTATAAATAATAATAATAAATAAATAAATATTGTCGGACAAATTACACAGCGCCACCTAGCCCCAAAGTAAGCGAAGCTTGTGTTATGGGTACTAGACAACTGATAAACATACGTAAATATTTTTTTTTTTGTAAATACATACTTATTATACATAGAAAATACCCAGACCAATACAAACAGACATGTTCATGCACACAAATGTTTGTACTGTGTGGGAATCGAACCCACGAGCGTTGGTGTCAAAGTAGCGTAACAGCGCGTTCCACCACTGAGCCACCGACCTAAGTTACTCCTTTTTACATCAGCTATCTGCCAGTGAAAGTCCCGTCAAAATCGGTCCAGACGTTCCAGAGATTAGCCGGAACAAACAGACAGGCAGACAAAATGTACCGTGTATACATCCATATACATATAGTAAAAGGCGGTTATTTTAATATTACAAACAGACACTGCAATTTTATTTATCTGTATAGATGTATAGAATATTATTATTATATATTATTAGGATCAGCTGGGTTCGCTACTCAAACCTAAGGATTTGGCGAATATACTGAAGTGTACATAGAGCGACTACAGTTAGACCTCTACAACACACCGGGAAAACCAAACCTTTCTTAGGACGTGAAGGTTTCCTGCACCACGATTATCCACAATACAAACATTTGTGCGCACGAATATATCTGTTTGTCTTGGTCTGGGTTTTTTCTATGTATATATGTATTTACAAAAAAAAATGACGTATGTATATCAGTTGTCAAGTATCCATAACACAAGCTTCGCTTACCTTGGGACTAGCTGTTTAATTTGTCTGAGAATATTTGTTTCTATTGTTCATTTATATTGTCTATGACCCTAAGCTTACACAGTTATTGGAATTTAAGGACATACTTTGTGGGTATGCTTTAGCGATTATACAATAGGTTGTATTCCGCAGATTTGTAAGATATTATGTCAACAGGTTCCGCACCGCTCGCTGACGTCGGGGAGTTCACCCTCATACACTAGGACCGCAATGGTTATATACTGGCGTTTCCAGAGAAGTTTTCTTCCGAGAACTCTAAAGTTGTAGATTGAGCTGCTTGCCGAGGTTTTCTCAAGAGACACTATTCATATGGTTCTTCACAAAAGATTTTCACAGGATCGGCAATGTACCTGCGATACCTGGGAAATGGCCATCGGCTACGGTAACTGCTGATCACGAGGCAACTGCCTACTAAGCAGTGTAGTAATTGTAGTTAAACACTTGTTTTACATAATAGTGTATAAAAAAATATTTCATTAATATTTATCAAATTACTAACTATAATTATTACGTAATATTATACTTGAAATTGCATTTGAAATCCACTGCAACAATGATTAGTTATATGAAAAAATAAAAAGTATTCACATAAAAGGATAACTTTGAGTTGGAATTAAAAATAATATAATTCAGTCATTCATTCAGCAAGTGAAACTTTACTTGGTAAAACTATCTGTGGACAGATTCTCTTTTTTTATGGCACAAAATAATCTGGTATTCTAAATCCATAAATTGTAATAGCCAACGTTATATTTTGTTTTTTGTCGAATTTTTTATAGTTTTCTAATGGAGTAAGGAATTAGAAGGCTTAGTACTGTGCAAATCTCTTCACCTTACTTTTAAATATACTATGCTATAGCCACATGGGTGCTCCACGTTGGTCTGTCTTATGCCCAGGCCGTGTAGTGCGATAGATCTAATATAAAGTTGAGATATATGTGTAAAAATGTAGCCGTTTACTGCGTGCCGTATAGGGAAGCTCAAGGTCGCTCTGCGTGCTATGGAAAGAACTATGCTCGGGGTTTCTCTGCATGATAGATCGGAAACGAGGATATCCGCAGTAGAACCAAGGTAACCGATACCGCCCAAAAGATAAGCAAGCTAATGTGTCAGTGAACCGGCTTTTGGTTTTTGAAGTGAAAACTACTTTAGCGGCGTTGTGTACTTTTTAGGATGAGTAAAAAATGTTAAACTCGCGTCAGGACACGTGACTTTGACCGTAAAATTTTGATGAGAATTAAAACGTAAGTTCGCTGCAGCGCTAAAACATTAGTTACCTCTAATTAAACAATTAAAATAGGAAGCGCTATATCGTTCATAAGGCATTATTTTCTCGCGACCAAAACGTTGTAAGCGCCATGAAATTCTTGGCACTTACGTGTTTCGTTCAACGTAGTTTATGAACAACGCTGTTTGATTTAAGCGGCGCAGGGCGCTAGCGCGAGTGTGTGTGTGTGTGTTTGAGTTTTAGAGATTGGCGATGATGATGCTGGTAATGATGATGGTGAAAGGGTCGTTGAAATTATGGATGAAAGTTGATTTTTCTGAGAGATAAACGTTTTTAATGTAAAATAATTGTAATAGTTCTGAAGTTATACGTTTTTAATGTAATATAAATTGTCATGTTTGTATACGATAGCGCAATAAATTAACATTGTATTTTACCACATACATGATAGTACTTTAATACTGATAAATAAAGCAATTCGTGCGAATTTATTCCCTAACTATTCCAAAATATTCAAAAATGCACAACGTTAATGTTCAAACTTCTGCCGGCATTCTCGAAGTGCAACCCGTTTTTTTTATACAACCTTGGGATGCGTACAAGTAAGCGGCCCACCGATGTAAAACGGTTACCGTAGCCTATAAATGCTTGCAATATATTAAGTATCAGTCGCACGATGCCACCTCTACTACTAACACAGCAACTCCATAGGAGCTTACTGGTGACCTCATTCACACGCAGGAACACAACAATCCTCTAGCGAGTTGTTATTTGGCTGCGATTTTCTGCGAGGTGGAGGTACTTCCCCAGACGGGCTGCTTTGATGCGCCCTACCTAAAAGGTGAAGAAAGGTTCTCAAATGGCGTCTACGTACTGGTACTCGCAGTGTAGGACGACCTCAAGGAGTTTATAGGGAGTCGATGGATGCAGGTTGCACAGGATTGAGACGAATGGTACTCTAGAGGGAAGGCCTACGTTCAGCAGTGGACGAATATGCGCTGAGATGATTATGGTGATGATGCAGTTAAAGACCGAGGCTGAACTTACAATTTAAGGGGAACAAATTAAATGATAATAATACAGAAAGCAAGCTCCGATGAATGTACTAACTGTACTAAATGTATTCAAATGAAAGAACAATGACAGCGGCTCAGATGACGCAGCCCCGCAGCTAATTAAAAACATATAAACATATTTTCTTTGCATTTAATTTAAGAAATCTTTCTCAACATCTTACACTTCAATCTGAGATAAAATATTCTTCCATGTAGATTTATATGCATACCAGATAGGATCTTGTGATTTGGTGCAGAAACGAGCTGTGAGAGTTATCGGTGATCTTAAGCTCACACAAGCTATTGAGCTTTTGAATTTAAAGAGATATTTTGTATTTCATAGTGTTAATAGATTCAGGCGTTATTTTGCGAAAGTCAAATTTACATGCAATTTGATCCAACCTGCTTTGTGTGCTTCCGCTACCAATTAGTTCATGCGGCCTAGCGCCGGCCGACACCCACCCAATACTGTTAGTAGATGCAACATGCCAACAAGAGAACTTGTAGACGTTAATCGTAAGAATAACATGCTACAAGAGATTGCTACAAGAGAACTTGTAGTATGTTATTCTTACGATTAACGTCTTCAACGCTTGATGATGCCTCGTTGAGAGGCATAACGCGTGTCGCAGCGACGACCAGGCCAGTCGTGGCAGCGATGGTGGTGGGGGCATGCGGATTCTATTCCAGATGGCGGACGACCGCAGCAGCAGAGGCAGAGGCAGAGACTACCGGAGCAGCCATGGCAGCGTCGGCATCTACTAACAGTAGTGGGTGGATTTTGATTTGATTTGATTAGTGGGTGGATGCCGGCCGGCGCTAAATCGCATGAACTAATTGGTAGCGGAAGCACACAAAGCAGGTTAGATCAAATTGCATTTCTTAGTGTGTTCTATTGGTCGTGCAATGGATTGTTTTTTGAGTAGTTGTTCCATTTCCAACAGCCTCATTTTAGAATCGCATCTCGCTGACAGCTGCGAATTCAATCCATGATCGAAATCGAATGTATAACCGATGAGATCGAGGAGCAGTGATAGCCTAGTGGATAAAAAACCGGCCTAGTGACCAAGAGGTCCCCGCTTCGAATCCCGCATGCACCACTTAAGAGGGGGCATAAAGGTAAGTGGCGCCCTCATTTTGTTTTTATTAATAACGCTGAATTTAAGACCAATTCCAATAAACGCTTAATACAGGCATTGAATAACCATATTTATGTTTTTTTAGACATTTTCTGTATTATTATTAATGTACAATTAGTCATAATTTAGATTTATTGCTATATGTGGTCACAATTAGCAATAATTAAAATGTTGGTTACTTGTACGTAGATAATAAATAAATAAAATAATAAATAAATATTATGCGGGCGTAGGGTGGGTACCATACGCCCGCATAATATCGGATACACCGAAAAATCATACGAATACGACATATATATACATATATATTATTTAGATTAGGTAGGCATCTGGTCTCATTCAGATTGTGTCCTCATTAGGGGAACATTGACTGTCCACTGATTGACTTTGAGCGACGAATCGGTCGAAACTCAATATCATGTTAACCATGAAACGCTGGCGAACAAGTCAAAGAAGGTAAACTGAGTTGTTACCAGTGTACCTACTGACAGGAGTGACATTTTAATCTAAGCACTTTAAAACTCTGTTGTAGCATTTTACAGTGTGGCATTCCGTATTAATATCAAATCAACCACGACCATAATATTAGGTCGGTATGCAAGTAAACATAACAACACGCTTCGCTATTCCAGCTCCAATTGTTCGCCTGCGTAATACCGGCGTAGTGAGCTTACTTCGTTTCCGACAGGAGCAAATTGCGCACGTAATTTAGTTGCTAATCGGCTGCTTACGGATTGAGTCGGCAATCGTAATGTCGAAACCTGCGTAAAGTACACACTGTATGAACGCTTCATTTAAAATATATTATTTTCTACTTCTAACACGTAATTATTCGACATTTTTTGGGAGGTTCACCCACTTCAAAGTGGTTACCGTGGCTTATTAACCGCTTGTAATACATTCACAATCACTTGAGCAATGCCACCTCTGCTGCAAACATAGCAACTCCTTCGGAGCTTACTGGTAACCTCACTCACACGCAACACAACAACCTATAGGGATTTGGGACTTAGTTGGGGTTTTCTGTAAGTTGGAGGTACTTTCTCAGTTAGGCTGCTTTGATGCACCGTACCTCTCTTATCAAATCGGGATTGGATTTGAAATCCTCTTGTGAAAGCCCAATCCTTGCAAAATTATTATAGGCTGTTCAAAATCGTGGTACGACTCTTTGAAGACGAGGAAAAAGTAAGTAAAAGCGGTTCCCATAGGATACCGGGATAAGCCACGGGCTGCAGCTACTAATAAATAAATAAATATTTCTGGACAAATTGCATACTGCTATATAGTTCCAAACCAAGCAAAGCCTGTACTATAGATACCAGACAATTGATAAATAGAATTAAATGCATTTCATTGCATTTAAATATACACTTAACATTTTAGGTACAGAAAACAGCCATACTAACAAAGCAAACAACCTTATCAACTAAATATTTGTCCATGAAGAGATCAACCTATAACCGTTGATTTAAAGTAGCCATTGATAAGCACACGACAATCGGCCTATTTAGTACAATGACATGCGTGTCATATCAAGTACGATCGTTATTGTAGCGCTTTAAATTTCTTATACTTATCTATTACTGCTTATTCAGAAAGCGCTTTTGTTGCTGTAGAATCTCATGAAGATTTCGCTACGTAACCAGAACATAGTAACGTACTGTCTTCCAACCACTTCTGTGTCTATAATATTGAAATATGATAGACATATTTTTTATATTTTTATTACCTATTGCTTTGATTGCTTATAATAATGATAAATACAAATGTCTGACATCTGTAAACTATAAAAAGCGTACTTTCAGGCTTCCGCTCCACATAGTGAATTTAACGTTTGCCAAACGATTCCTATTCTTCAGAAAACCATTTGTATACAACAAAATCAATAAGAGATATAGTCTCCATTTGTTAATATTTCGCGAAATGAAGCATACGTTGAAAATTAATTTATTGATATGAACGTACTGCAATTCAGAAGGGCTATTGAGTTGTATGATATAGTACTGAAGCATTACTTATTACATTACTAATATTAGATTAGAAATGTAATAGATACAACCACCTATTCTTATTAATGTAATTACTTAATGGTAGTACCATAAGTATTCTCCGATAAATCAAGTCAGGAGAAGCCTAGTTTGGTGTGGGAACTGAAATAATTCTGGTTTTAGGTATATAAAAAATTTTCGTCAATGATTTTTTTTTACAAGTTTGAAATTGTGCTCAACATTAAACACATCTATGTCTCGACTCGTCAATTAGCTTGCAATTAACCATCACTTTATCGAGATCATCTCCTGTATTGTCGTCATGTGCAATGAGTGATAGCAAGTCATTATCTAATCGCCAATTCAACTCAAATAGATACACGGACAGACACAGTTCAATATGGCAACTCTGGCTACATATCATAATTTGTATCAGTAGGTTATTATAATGCACAATGCAACAGTTGAGAATGACACCACATACACAATGCCAGAGGAACACCTGGCTCGTCAATTATATAACAATTCAATTTTTTTTTAATTTTTCGCCCATTTTGACCATGTTCCTTAAGAGATAGGAACGATGTTCCTGAACATTCCTATTCTACTTTTTTATGCTGAATCCGAATCTGAAGTCAAAATTCGAATATTCGAAAAAAACGCACACACAGACAAACATAGATTTCATATAGGAACGGGGTTCCTGAAAAATATCATATTTACACATTATTGACATAGAGTTGATTGGAAGACAGTACGTTATTATGTAACTTTAGGGAACATCGAAGAAGCAGAAGAGGTAACTATTCTATGTATTAAGGATAGATTGGTCAAAACTGGAACAGTGCATTCTGACCATTATTATGAACTAAAAAATCCGCCCTGGCAGTGGTAGGATTCGCACTGTGGAGCCTTGGTGATAGGGTTTCGTTGATACCCTTTGAGTATAGAACACTAAAAAAAATATATATATGCTATAATGGTTTATAAATCTTATAAGATATGGCTTATAAATATTATTTTTAAAAAGGTAGGGTGCATCAAAACAGCACGTGTGGGGAAGTTCGTCCACCTTACAGAAAATCGCAGGCAAATAATAATTCCCTCGAGGGTTGTTGTGTTCCTGCGTGTGAGTGCGGTAACCAGTAAGCTGTTAATGAGTTGCTGTATTAGCAGCAGAGGTAGCATTGCGCGAGTGATACTTAATGTTTTGCAAGCGTTCATAGGCTACGGTAACCGCTTTACATCGGGTGGGCCGTACGCTTGTATACTTTCCGACGTTGTACAAAATATAAATAAAAATCGCAACAATAAAAATAATTTACTAAATCTAAACCAAGAAATAAAGAAGTTAATGTTAAAATCAAATATACATAGTAGTAATGAATTAGTCACATGATCTAATCAAATCAATTGTATCATTAAATATTACAAGTATGAGTATTTTGCTGCGTATCTTTAAACCGCTTGCTGTAGCGAAAGCGGTTCATAAGTATATACCTAATAAAAATAAAAAAAATGATTGTTACTAAATCACCATAAATGTTACGTTTCCGATAGGGAAAAAATATTGTTGTTTAATTCAGATTATTCGTTCGAGTAAGCTTCATGGTAAGGTAAGATAACCATATACAGATTATAAGGGATAGGGAGTCCCTTATAATCTGTGTACGGTTAGGTACAACCAGTACAGTTTACCAAAAAAATATAGGAATACCAAGCCGGACCTCTAAATTTTTCAAACACAAATCATTTTGCATTCATTTTAAACACAAATATTTTGGTACCAATTACACCTATTATACCTATTTGGGTACCAAGTCAAAAGTGTAACATTTAGAGGTTTAGTTAAGTAAACTGTTGAATAAATAAGTTTATAAAGTAGTTCATAGATGTCTTTGTAAACGTTATGTTGCGGACTGCCTTTATAAATGTTTTCTAAAGTTTAAGATTTCTGCCGCTGGTCGCGTTTTCGTTCTCTTGCGAATTTATACTTATGTCACTTGTGAGCAAATATATTACATCGTGTTTATAAAGAAATCTAACAGAGAGTTATTGAAATACTGCCTAAAACCAATATAAAAAATATTATATTAGATAAGTTATTATTGTTCGTTATAATAATCTGCCTAAGTTTATTACATTGGATTGGGATTACTACGTGGCTATTTCTTTTTTGACATTAATACGTCATTTAACTTACTTCCATTGTGAGAGGCAATTCAGAAAACTGATGGGAACAAAATCTGAGGATGCACTTTGGTGTTGTAGCTACACATTTATCGTTTACATGCAAAATGAGAGCTCGATGGCGTCGTTGCACTTGTCATTCTAACCGAACACGCAGGCTAGTAACGTCGACAGCCTGTCTATGGATAGTATTTTTCTATCTCGAGTTTCTCCGTGCCTCGGAGGGCACGTTAAGCCGCCAGTCCCGGCTGTTGTCGATAGATGACAATCATTAAGCTAAGTCAGTGGTCATCGGTCATTAATTTAATTTATCGGGCAGCTTGAATATACTGGCCTCCGTCAAACTGCATTTGAGCAGCATGGTTGAGTATCCTTTGAACCCATTCGGTTGAAGGGAGACCCAAATCCCTGCAGTAGGATGAGCAAGGGTTGATGTGGTATGCAAAATTTAATTAAACCACTTGATAGCTAAAAAATCAAAGAATTCGTTACACTGAGTCAGGACTGTGATGCAATAAACAAATAAAGCTCGGTAAGAGTATGAATGTCTTCCACCTTACAAAAAATCCGAGTCCACGTAATACCTTCCCAGACGGTTGTGGTATTCTTGCGAATGAGTTTGGTTACCAAGCACCTGATGAGTTACTAAATTAGGAAACGATAGTCTTTGTAACCGTAACCGCTTCCCTTCAGGCTTTTAATATAAAAAGACGAAGTGACAAATCAGAGACAGTTAAACTGTTGGTACGGAAACATATAATTTGGTGAAACTCTTATTGAGTTATTAAGAATGGACTTTTCAAACTTAATTTCCTTAGGGATCACATTGGAAAAGAATTTTTGTACGGAGAAAAATATTTCGTGGAATGATTGGAACGAAACTTGATGCATTGGTTAAAATATTTTGTAATTCACCCCAATACGAAAGCTGGATTTTGTCGATCTTTCAGTAAAGCTGTATCTTTTAGGGAAATATTTTTTCACGTGTAAGAGTTGTTGAAGCCCTGTGTTGGAGTCGTTAGTAATACTAATTTAACACCAAACTCCGTTGGTTCGATTCCCACACAGAACAAACGTTTGTGTGAACGAACATATCTGTTTGTCTTTGTATGCGTGTTTTAAGGGAGCCAGGGCAAATCAAAGCCCAGCCCGATTGGGATTACCTCGTCCTCATAGAAAACTGTAACTTTGGTTACAGTTTTCTATGAGGACGAGGCCCTTCAGGGAGTCGTTATTTGTAACGACTCCCTGAAGGGTTCGTGCTAGCTACTAAGGAGTCGCTGTGTTAGCAGCGGCGTGACATTACGCGAACGATAGTTCATGTGTTGTAAGCATTCATAAGCTATGGTAAATACTTATGTTTTTTTTTAAATTTGTGTCTAATTATGTACGCATGTAAGAAGTTATAGTTGTTTTGCGAAACAAAATTAAAATATCTCCCAAAATATAATCGCGCGTGCCAGTACTCTACGTTTATAAAACAAAACAATAATGTAATAAATTATCAATGGATAACATTCCCCACCGTAAATAATTTAAAGACACATATACACATGTATATTTATGTATAAATATATTTTATTTGTACTTACTGACATAAAACACACGGTCGAAATGCGAGCGCTACGCCAAATTTGTGGGGTAAGGCTTGTAGACCGTGTTCGCAATGATGATGTTAGAAACAGAGTTGGTCGGAAAGAGAGCGTCGGTGTTAAAATAAGAAGAGGCATGCTCCGTTGGTTCGGACACGTAGAAAGAATGCAGGATGTAAGAATGACGAAGCAGATATACAATGCAAAAGTGGAAGGATGTAGGAGCCAAGGAAGGCCAAGACTTACCTACCATGACCAAATTGGTCGTGTTCTATCAGAAGGTGATGTCAGGAGCCCTAGAAATCGGCGAGCGTGCATGAGAAGAGCAATGAATGTTAAAGAAGCGAGCGAGATATGTAAGGATCGAGTCACGTGGTGCTCGGTCCTCTCTGCCTACCCCGCAAGGGATTTGGCGTGAAGTTATAGATAGATAGAAAACACACATTGTAGATTCATAAATAAGTATTTGAATTTGATAACCTTGATAATAAAGTCACGAATAAAACTTGACAGGCATTTATCGAACTCCCTGGTGCCGATTTAAGACGACTGTATCATAGCAATTCATTTTCATAATTTTTCCCTAAAGCACCAAAAGATGAATATATTCAAAAATAAGGATAAAAACCTCTACTTAAACTATATATATATATATAACGAGGATTCTTGCTCATCCATTCGAAGGCACACGAAATAAAAGCCCTGATCGATTAGTTAGGTGCGTGTATTGATCCTCCGAAACACGTTTTACAATAATATGCAACTAATAATGTGATGCAAATCGATTAAAGTTATTTGGAGCTCAAGGAGGTGTTTTCGGTACGGCGCGTGATCGAAAAGTGTCCTCTGCCAGTCGCCCCCACTTCCATCGCCCCTTTTTTAGCATGAAGAATGTATTACAACGGAAGTTAGCTACTGTGCGGCTTCAAACAACCTCAGAACAGCGCCGCCTATGATAGTTTCTGGAACTAGCTAATAGATGGCGTTCCTTCAATAAAATGACTACAGCGCCATAAGTGATGATCTTAAGACTTCATTTTCATGATGCGACGACATATACATACGAGCTACATGCAGGTAATAAAAATCAGAAGGCTGTAAATCTCAATTTATTGTTCTAAAGTTGAACTAGACTGTCCCTTGCTTTATATAACTTAAATCTGATTAAATCTTTATTCACTTACATTGGCGGGGTCCATTTCCTAAGCCTAAGTATTTGGTGAAGATACTGATATCTGCATGGAGCGACTACCATCAGATCTCCATAATTCAGGACGGAAACCAGACCTTTCTTAGGTTAAGTCACATGTCTTTCGAAATATAAATCCTTTTACGTACGTGTTTCTTCATGATGTTAATGGTATTTAGTGAAAGTAGAATTCCGTGAAGTCGGAATTCAAACCGGGGACCAATTGCTCAAACCAATGGCTCAAGGCCGATTCTTTATCCACTGGGATATCACTGCTATGCTTTATGTATTAACTTACATCTTTTTGGTGCTTTGGTTTTCCAATCCTCATTATCATGAAGTAAATAATCAATGGAAAACCGATAAAAGGAATTTTGCTTTGTAACTCAACTCACCGCTACGGGTCAGGGGATAAAGAACGCGCAGCTCTTATTGGCTAGTTTACAGATTAACATCGCGTCTCTTTTAGGATTATTGGCTAAAATATTTTGCCCTTGGACCATAGGCTTGAATCGTTGAGATATTACGGCGCTGCACCATTACGTTTTGATGAGTGGTTTATCGGTTTGGGCCCATTATTTTTAGAGCCAAAAATTAAGCTATATTTAGCTCTGCTATATTTCAAACGAGGTTCTAGTAAAAGAGCGGAAGAAAACAATTTTAATGAATAGCAGGCCAATAGTGGACGCTTTTAACTTTAAAAGAGATTTAGTCCAATTAACAACTCTTCGAAGAGTTGTGTTCCTACAAGTGAGTAAGGTTACCAGAAACCTCATGAGGAGGTACTGCGTTAGAAGGGGGTGGTGAGAGCTACTTTTTGTTTTTGGCTGTATAATCGTTTGCTATACGATGTAGTGCTAAAAAGAAACGTAGAAATAGCCATAAAACAGATGTTCGCTTTTTATAAGAAAATTTATTGCAACATTTACATATTAAAATTTCGTTACCATTGTTAAAATAAGTAAATTAACCGAAAGGTAAATTATCATTTTTCAGAGTAAGCATGGTTGCACATAAAGGTAACAATTTGTATTCATATGCCGAAAATATTTGCGACTTTCTTCGAATTGGCTCTCGTTCTTGATATCGATGTCACTCCATCGATATCCCCCACGGAAACACCCAAACATACCTACTAGTACATTAGTTCTCATATCACCTGTCAGATATATTTTTACGTTAAACTCCGTTATACTTCTGTCATTGATTTAAGTCAAAAAAGAAAACGAAACCGACTTTACAACCGTTTTTGAAAAGACTCCCGTAATAATAAACGTCGTAAGTAAAATTATTTAATTTACAAAACACAGTTTTAAGTCAAACTATATAATGAAATCATAAGAAAGTCAATCACTTCTGATTAGTCGTGAAAGACGCGACTTTGACACCGACGCTCGTGGGTTCGATTCCCACACAAGACAAACATTTGTGTGCATGAACATGTCTGTTTGCCTCGGTCTTGATCTTGATGAAGACTATCACGACTAAACAGGCTTAACGAGTAATAGTGCACAAACTTTTAAAATGTATTTTCTTTTATGCGTATGCATACAATTTGTATATGCATACATTGCACTTATCTGCACTAAGCGTTTTGCTTCCTAGTTTCTAATTTGAACGACTAAGTAGTGGTACTGCCGCTTGCCATACATAGGCAATTAGGTAGTTCATTTAGATGGCACTGTTCACAAATTACATCGCGCTGTGGTTTTGTTTTCATCAATCTTAGCAAAGCGAAGCAAATACGGAACTGTACTCTTCTGGTGCCCCGAAATGCACTTGGCTGTTTTTTTTTCTAAATTAACTCTGCGCGTACTAAAGAAATCTAACTATCACTTCTATCAGTCTATTTATATCTTCACGTCAAATGTCTTGCGTGCTAGGTAGAGAGAACCGAACGCTACATGACTTGGTCCTTACACATTTTACACGAAACAAGAAAATCTGTTGAATATATTCAAAGTCTACATTTTATGGATTCAATGTAGGTGTATTTTGATTAAAATAATAAACATAAAAGTACGCCAATAGCTCCTCCGGCGCCAACCTATAAAACGCCCACATCTGTTGACCTACTCGTATAGTACTTAATCAACGTTGATGGTAAACGGATTTTGTAAGTATATGTAAAATAAGAAGAAGCATGCTCTGTTGGTTCGGACATGTAGAAAGGTCGAGATTTACCATGACTAATTTGATCGTGTTCTATCAGAAGGTGATGTCAAGAGCCTTAGAAATCGGCGAACGTGCATGAAAAGAGCAATGAATATTAAAGAAGCAAGAGAAGTGTGTATGTATCGAGTCAAGTCACACTCGTACCTGGCACCGGCCAGGGGTTCCTAACCCCACATTCTGATAAAACAGATCAATTACCTAAGTAAAAATCGTTTTTTTGGGCAAGACATATAGTGTGACGGGTCTACTATATAAATAAACCTTCTAGAAGAGGCCTCTAAATATTGAATATATACCCTTACAAATATCTACCAAATTATCGTATATCATCCCTTGATATGAGAGAAATAAGTATCAATTGTTTACTGATTAACAACAGAAGAATTTTCTCATTGAAAAAGTTGAGACAAAATCAAAATTAATCCTCAACTACTTATTATTTTAGTATGTTCCGTAAGACATTAGTGGATCAAAGTGTTTTGGACAGCTAATTGTTTTGCAGAATTTGTTTCGGCTATATTTCAGTACACAAGG
Organism: Pyralis farinalis; assembly: GCA_947507595.1. Classification (NCBI taxonomy): domain Eukaryota; kingdom Metazoa; phylum Arthropoda; class Insecta; order Lepidoptera; family Pyralidae; genus Pyralis; species Pyralis farinalis. The sequence goes on along the minus strand of OX382269.1, from coordinate 10,786,034 downwards.
ACAGCTCTATTTCAAACTCCATTCGTTTTACCATTTTGCTGGCTCATCCGATTTATTCATTTATTTTTTAACATACACGCATAAATTTCAAAGAATGAACTATAGATCTCACAACATATTCCAAAATATCTAACACAAACTAACCGCATGCTCAACAAAATTAAACGAATACAGGTGATTGTTCATTAATTATCTAAAACCAAGTAAGATATATGTTATATTATCATAAGCCGGTGTCGCGATAGCCAAGTGTGTTAGACAGCTGATAGTCTGAAAATGGTTCCAGAAACATATTGAATTGAATTCAATAACATCGAATTTAATTAAATAACATTATTTTTTTATACATATATTTTTCGCCGACACTTTGAATCATTTGAATTGTTGGGGAAAAATATATGTTCTAACTTTGAACGCAATGACAATAAACAGCATTGACTTTCCAAAAAGAACAATATAATGTGAACCAAACGTTCGGTAGTTTGTTTTAGAATGTATTGCTCTTTTGTCTTACTTACCGTCGAACTTTACGCCGGGGTCATGCATTATGGGCGGAGTACACGCACGACACGGTACCATTCCATTATTTAATAAAATTCAACATGACAGTTATGGCAGTCGGTCGCTCCCTTTGGTTACCCTAGCATGCGATGGGGAGTAAAACACCAGTTATTTGATGTTCGCCTGTTTATTTTTGATTATTAGTGGTAGAAACTGTTTTTGTTCTTGGAAAAAATCTCTGTGAGTCAACTACAAAAGTAGAAACTGACGCGTCAGCTAGCTGAAAGATCAAACGATTGTAAATATAATAATATATTCATTAACCAGCGTCACTAGTCCTATCAAATAATTATCGGACGTAATTGTTATCTATTTAACCGAACTTAATGTTAGTAAAAAGGTTGCAGAAATGCTAAACCGTAGGAATGATTAATATTTTTCATGTACTCCTTGCCCCTATTTTCGATGTACACATTTGAATGCCTGTGTTCACGGTAGGTTAGGAAATGTACGAAGTTAAACTTTCCGCGAGCTTGTAAAAAAAGTTGAAGTAGTTTAAAATTCTTTCTAATTGCAAGTGGGTGCATATGACCATTAGATATGTCTTACTGTCGTCTTTAGAGTCAAATTCAATTTTACCTGCACGTGAATCATCATCGTGTAAAACACCAGTTATTTGCATACATATTTCAAGTATCCGATTGTGGAGGCTATCATTTCGCACACGAACATGTCGTCTTTCAAAGTTTCAATAAAATTCATTCGCTACATTTTATGTAACACATGCCACACACACATACAAACACAATCACACACAAAACACATACACAGCTTGTGTGTGATTGTATTTACACATATACATAATCGTCTACAGCCACACGCTGCACATCTCAACTGACCAAGCTATACATTTTTTTATATAACGTATAACGGTTACCGTAACCTGCCAACATTTGCAATACGTTAAGTATCATTCGCGCGATGCCACCTCTGACATAAAACACAGCAACTCCTTAGGCACTTTTCCTGTTTGCGAGCGAGGTCACAATAACCTTACTGTGAGGAGGAGGTTTTGACACGCCCCACCTTTCTTAAAAACACCCAGACCAATACAATTAGACATGTTCATGCACTCAAAGTTTGTTTGTGTACGAATCAAACCCACGAGCGTTGATGTCAAAGTACTAACTACTGTGCCACCGAGCTTACGGTTCTCCTTTTGGTTATGTCCTTCATATTAGAAAGCGATTTTCGACCAAACGATTAAACTTTATCTACTACAATGTGATATCTACTACAGACTATCATAACATTATGTTTCGAGTTCAGATAATTACAAAATAACATTAATCTAAAACTTCACGCCAAATCCCTTGCTGGGTAGGCAGAGAGAATCGAGCGCCACGCGACTCCATCCTTACACATACACATACATAACCAGTTGAGAATGCGCAAGCTTGCATTGCCAGAGGAACACCTGGCTCGTCAATTATATAACAAGTCATTTTTTTTTAATTTGTCGGCCATTTTGACTATGTTCCTTAAGAGATAGGAACGGTGTGCCTGAACATTACTATTCTACTTTTTTATGCTGAATCCGAATCTGAAGTCAAAATTCGAATATTCGAAAAAAAACGACAGACAAACACACAGACAAACGCACAGACAAACGCACAGACAAATGCACAGACAAACATATAGATTTCATATAGGAACGTTGTTCCTGAAAATGAATGCGCCATGTCAGTGGCACTCAGTTCTCTCTGCTTACCCCGCAGGGGATTCGGTATGAAGATATAGATAGACAGATAACTATGAACAATAAGATATTAATAATTATAAAAAATAATCATGACAAAACGTTTGATGGCGGTCTTAGGTTTTCGCGATTGTTATACATTAAATTAAATAATTTTTAACGGAAGTATCGCGTGTTTTATTTTATTCATATTTTATAAACTCAAACAGTTTGTTTGTTTCACAATGTATTCCAATTTATCTAAAACAAACAACCGCATGCATAAAAAAATGCATAAAAAAATCAAAATCAATGCCGACAAGGTTCATTTTCATTCGTTCATTAATTACTTAAAACTTAGTAAGTTATACGTCATATTACCATAAGCCAGTATCTGTAATGTTAACTAAATGTGTCAGACAGCTGATACTCTGAAAATGTTTTAAGAGAGGTAGGGCGCATCAAAGCAGCCCGTCTGGGGAAGTACCTCCACCTCAAAGAAAATCGCAGCCAAATAACAACTCCCTAGAGGGTTGTTGTGTTCCTGCGTGTGAGTGAGGTCACCAGTAAGCTTCTAAGGAGTTGCAGTGTAAGCAGCAGAGGAGGCATCGTACGAGTAATATGTTACAAGCGTAAATAGGCTACGGTAACTTATTTACATCAGGTAGACCGTATGCTTGCATGCCTCCCGACGTTGTATAAAAAAAATGTATGTGCGTTTGTGGTAAGTGGTGTTTGCGCATGTGTCTATGGTACACCATATTTCTTGGAAATGGTTAGGCCGATTTTGAGACAGTGTTTTGCTTTATATCAATCTCATAGCCAGAGAGAGCTACAGTACAGATGTTTGGCCAATCTCTACTCAAGTAAAAATTTACAATTAAGTAATAGTTTTTTTTTTACAACTCTATTCGAGTTCAAAAAAAAGTCACGCCAATATTTATTATTAAAAATTTGAAAAAGCTACAAATAAAACTTAAAAAAACCCAAAAATATTTTGCATGTGAGTAACCAATGTCGGAGAATGAATATCAATTAACAACAAAGCTACTGACTACTTAATATGTACAGTCTACAACATAGGTTACGCACGACGGCTATTAACAATATTTTATATAATAACTTTTTTTTATTTTATTTTTTATTGTCAGACAAATACACGGCGCCATTTAGCCCCAAAGTAAGCGAAGTTTGTGTTATGAGTACTAGACAACTGACAAACATACGGAAATACATTTTTTTTATAAATACATACTAATGATGCGTAGAAAATACCCAACCAAGACAAACAGACTTTGTTCATGCACACAAATGTTTGTCTTGTGTGGGAATCAAACCCACGAGCGTTGGTGTTAAAGTAATGTAACACCGCGTTTCACCACTGTGACACCGAGCTCGCCATTATTGTGATAATGATTAAGGTAATGTAATTATCTATATTTTTATTCTATATATGTATCTATATGTAAACTTCACGCCAAATAGGCAGAGAGAACCGAGCACCATCTGACTCGGTCCTTACACACCCCACTAGCTTCTTTAACATTCATAGCTCTTCTTATGCACGCTCGCCGTTTTCTTAGGCGAGTAGTATCAGGTTTCTTGGCGGTTTACATATTTAAATTGACTTCAATAAGAATTTGTACTTTAGTATTTATTAATCATAATACCCTTTAGTGTCTTTTTAGGGTTCCGTACCCAAAGGGTAAAACGGAACCCTATTACTGAGGCTCCGCTGTCCGTCCGTCCGTCCGTCCGTCTGTCACCAGGCTGTATCTCTTGAACCGTGATAGTTAGACAGTTGAAATTTTCACAGATAATGTATTTCTGTTGCCGCTATAACAACAAATACTAAAAAATATAATAAAATAAATATTTAAGGGGGCTCCCATACAACAAACGTGATTTTTTTTGCAGTTTTTATAGATAATGGTACGGAACCCTTAAGCGCGAGTCCCACTCGCACTTGGCCGATTTTTTAGGGTTCCGTACCCAAAGGGTAAAACGGAACCCTATTACTGAGGCTCCGCTGTCCGTCCGTCGTCCGTCCGTCCGTCCGTCTGTCACCAGGCTGTATCTCATAAACCGTGACAGTTAGACAGTTGAAATTTTCACAGATGATGTATTTCTGTTGCCGCTATAACAACAAATACTAAAAAATAGAATAAAATAAATATTTAAGGGGGCTCCCATACAACAAACGTGATTTTTTTGTTCATTTTTGCTGGATATTGATAACGGCAATAGGTAGACGCTTGAAATATTCACAGAATATTTAGTTATATATTTACTTTAAGAATAAATAATTAAATTAAAATAAAACAAATATTTAAGGAGGGCTCCCATACAACAAACGTGTTTTTTTTGCCGTTTTTTATAGATAATGGTACGGAACCCTTCGTGCGCGAGTCCGACTCGCACTTGGCCGATTTTTTTTATACCATTAAGGTGGCAATCAAGCATACGGCCTGCCTGATGGTAAACAGTCGCCGTAGCCTATGGACATTTGCTACACCAGGGGTGTCACTCATGCGTTGCCGATTTTTGGTGGGGTTTTTGAATATTTTTATTTGAAATTTTTGTCTCAATTTTCAAAATTTTTAATTTATATTTTATCCCCGAGATAAACCACGATATTTGGTGCTTACGAACCGACCGTTCCACATTGAATCTAATCTTCACTAAAAATCTATGTTTGGTGTTTTAGCTATAAATTCTATAATAATATATAATAATAGACCTATAGACTTGTAGACCGTATTCGCAATGATGATGTTCGAAACAGAGTTGGTCTGAAAGAGAGCGTCTGTGTTAAAATAAGAAGAGGCATGCTCCGTTGGTTCGGACATGTAGAAAGAATGCAAGATGAAAGAATGACGAAACAGATATACAATGCAAAAGTGGAAGGATGTAGGAGCCGTGGAAAGCCAAGACTTACCTACCATGACCAAATTGGTCGTGTTCTATCAGAAGGTGATGTCAGGAGCCCTAGAAACCGGTGAGCGTGCATGAGAAGAGCAATGAATTTTAAAGAAGCGAGTGAGATATGTAAGGATCGAGTCACGTGGCGCTCGGTTCTCTCTGCCTACCCCGCAAGGGATTTGGCGTGAAGTTATAGATAGATAGATATATAATAATAATAAATTTATTTCATACACACAATTCATACAATCACAATCTTAAGTTCACAGTAGCAGAAGTACGTGATGTACCATTTGGTGACGCCTGAACTAGTATTTTAAAGTAGATTATACTATTATTATATTATTATTATATACTATTATTATTATATCTCAGATTATACTAAAGAATGCGGGACGAAAGAATGACGAAACAGATATACAATGCAAAAGTGGAAGGATGTAGGAGCCGAGGAAGGCCGAGACTAACCTATCATGACCAAATTGGTCGTGTTTTATCAGAAGGTGATGTCAGAAGCCCCAGGAACCGGCGAGCGTGCATGAAAAGAGCTATGAATGTCACAGAAGCGAGTGAAGTATGCAAGGACCGCGTCTTATGGCGCTCGGTTCTCTCTGCCTACCCCGCAAGGGACTTGGCGTGAAGATATACATACATACATACAGATTATACTAACCTTCCCTAATTTTTTCCCTAATTCTTTAGTTTTACTATATATTTAGCTATTTTTACATTAGATTAGTTTATTATATACATTTGATTAAGACGTTATAGACCAATATAATGCTAAGGTTAGCAAAGAGATGAAACTATTATTGACTGATGCTTGTATCAGCTTATTGTTCTACACAGGAAATCTGGTATAACGCCGAGTCCAACAATAAACTACCTAACAAGTATTATTGCGCTCCAGAATAAGGTCCTCCCGCCTCGAATCATTTTCCAAGCGACGTCGTTTTGTGAAAGTTGACCTCTCTGGGATTAACATGATTAATTCAAGACGGTTTTATATGCAATGTCTCTGCGTTCTCGTCTACTTATTTCATAATACGAAAGTACTATTTTTTACTTGGGGTGTTATCAGATCTGCGCAAGCCATAGGGAAAACTAGATCTTTCTTTGGTTCACATGTCTTTTGAAATATAATTTATTGCAACGTCGACCGCAGCATGTCTATGGATGAGTTTATCTATCTTGAGTTTCTCCGTGCATCGGAGGGCACGTTAAGCCGTCTGTTCCGGCTGTCGACGATCTATCTATCTATCTATAACTTCACGCCAAATCCCTTGCAGGGTAGGCAGAGAGACCGCTCGCCGGTTTCTAGGGCTCCTGACATCACCTTCTGATAGAACACGACCAATTTAGGCATGGTAGGTAAGTCTTGGCCTTCCCCGGCTCCTACATCCCTCCATTTTTGCATTGTATATCTGCTTCGTCATTCTTTCATCTTGCATTCTTTCTACATGCCCGCACCATCGGAGCATGCCTCTTCTTATTTTAACACCGACGCTCTCTTTCAGACCAACTCTATTTCTAACATCATCATTGCGAATACGGTCTACAAGCCTTACGCCACAAATTTTGCGCAGCGCTCGCATTTCAACCGTTTATTCTACTTTCATGCTCTTTCTGCCATACCCAGCTCTCGCTTCCATAAGTTAGCGTTGGGACCAACACTGCATTGTGTATAGCGAGTTGTGCCTTCTGGCTCAGGTTTTTACTGCCAAGAAGTTTTCCCAACGCTCCATTCACACTATTCCCAGCACTCACTCGTCTTTCCACATCTGCGGTGTACCTTCCATCCCTGCTGAAAGCGCATCCAAGATATACAAACTCATCCACTTGTTCCAACACTTCATCATCAATCGTAAACCTTACATTAGTTCTGGATTCTTCTCTTTCAAATACCATTATCTTTGTTTTCTTCGCATTCAGTAGTAAGCCTTTCTCCATACAATCGTCATTCATCGTTGTGACCAGTGTTTACAGTTTAGATGGTGTATCTGCTAATAGCACGGTATCGTCTGCATACAGCAGACAGTTCACCACTAGGTCACCCATGCGTAATCCCACATTCGTTGACCTTATTCTCTGCAGACAACTATCGAGATACAGGATAAACAGCCTAGCAGATAGCATGCAACCCTGTTTGACACCAATTTTGACATCAAACCAGGGTGCCATGCCACCGTCTATCCGCACACATGCTGAGCAATCCTTGTAAGTGGACTGCACAGCACGGAGCAGTGAACCGTCAATCCCATATCTCGGCAATATGTCCCACAGTTCCTTTCGCACAACCCTATCAAAGGCTTTCTGTCGACGATGACAGTCGTTAAGCTAAGTCAGTGGCCCTCGGGCGGCTTGAAAACACTGGCCTCCGCCAATCCGCATTTGAGCAGCGTGGTGGAGTATGCTCTAAACCCCTTCGGTTGAAGGGAGATCCGTATCCCTGCAGTGGGATGAGTAAGGGTTGATGTTTTGGGACGTGCGGATTTTTTCGCGAGGGGTTAATTTACAACGTTATGATATGTAGTGGGCTTTCACGCGTTTCACTTGCTTATCTTGGTTGGATTCAACTTTTCTAATTTAGATTATCAAATATGATCTATAACTATAACCTTGGATATCGGAAGCCTACAACCAATTATGTTTCGTTTCTACACTATCAAATAATTATTACCAACATTTATTCCTCGTTCTAAATATCAATTTCCAAAACTTTATTTATTATATAGGCTGCAAGGATTTCCTGTACATTAAATTAAATAAATGTTGGTTCAACATAGTCGGAGTTTTATGTAATTATGTTTTATAAGTATTCACAAAACGAAGTTGGTACTTATCAATTGCACGAAGGAGTTAATTAGGCTGGCATGTGATCAGACGAGCTTAAGAGGGCGTACAAAGCTAAGTGGCGCTCTCATTTTGTATTTATTAATAACGCTGAATTTATGACCACTTCCAAAAAACGCTCAATACAGTCATAGTAGAACCATATTTATGTTTTTTTGAAACATATCTTGTATTCATTATCTCTTCTTGTATATACTATGTACAAGTAACCACAATTTGAATTATTGTTTATGGCCACTAATACTATAGTAATAATCAAAATTATGACTAATTGTAGATAAATAAATACAGAAAACGTGTCAAAAAAAAACATATATGATTTTACAGTGCCAGTATTGATCGTTTTTGATGTGATAACGTCTTATAAATCGATGAACGCCGACTGCATACACGAAAAAGTGTCACAGCGCGGAACAAGCGATAGAGAGGCTTAAGCGTTCGGCTTGTGACGCATCTATCTCTCTTCTACTCCATCGGCCGACGCGTTCGAGTAGAAGAGAGACAGCGGCAGCACACAACTTACACGTTAACTGTTTTGTCAACTGTTGAATGTTTTCTTATCACGTAAAATTATCGTCCGTAAACCGACCTTACAGACAACCCGTTTTATTCAATTCAGCATTGTCGATAAAAAAAAAATGATTGGTCGCCACTTTGCATTATACGTCCTCTTAATCACCTCGAACTACATCATGCTTCAGACGGCGCGTGGAACCTCATTTGTTGGCAAATTTTGTAGGTGTTAAACATAGTCTTTCGGACGGGTTGAGACATTGATTTCATGATGCATGTCTACGCCAGGATACGAAGCAGGAGCCGCCGGTATCCTCGTTCCATATACACTGGGCTATCACTGCTTCAATTTATGTAATTGTTTATCGTGATTGATGAAAAATATATTATAGTAGATTCGCTCGCGAATGGATATACACTACCAAGTTGTGTAAGCATCCTAATATATTTTTATCCGACACATAACATATTGGATAGTCTGACAGCCATTACAGGTAATATTGTGGGAAGAATGACATCCAATGCACAACATATAGATATATGGCTCATCTGGTCGGAGGATAATATTTTCTAAAATCATTATATTAAACATAACATAAAGTATTATCCTATTAAGTTCTAGCTTTTGAAAATAACAGTAATATTAAATATGTTTTTCTTATACTCCGTCGGGAGGCATACAAGCATGCGGCCCATTTGATGTAAAGCGGCTACCGTAGCCGATGAATGCTTGCGATATATTCAATATCACTCGCGCGATGCCTCTGCTGCTTACGCGGCAACTCCTTAGAAGCTTACTGGTGACCTCACTCACTCACTCTCATGCAGGAACACAACAACCCTCTAGGAAGTTGTTATTTGGCTGCGGTTTTCTGTGAGGTGGAGGTACATCCCCAGACGAGCTGCTTTGATACGCCCTACCTCTCTTAAAACATCCAGACCAAGACAAACAGACATGTTCACGCACATAAATGTTTGCCTTGTGTGGGAATCGAACCCACAAGCGTTGGTGTCAAAGTCGCGTCATTCACGACTGAGCCACCGAGCTCGTCAAAATATGTTTAACGTTTAAAGTATTTGTTTTATAAACCAGCTGTCCTTTTACAATCTAGAATTGACATTTACTGTTACTTTTGTTTGAAATCTGTGGAAAAAACAGGCATTGTATGAGGTCATGAATATCATGGAAAATAATATAATAATAATAATGATTTACTAGAAAAATATTCTTTAAAATGGCGTATCAAACATTAAGTTTGATACAGTATTAAGAGAGATATTTCGTAACGACATAAAAACACCTTTGAATAATATATACATTTATTTTTCGTCATTAACGAGTCATTGACGAGCTCGGTGGCGCAGTGGTGGAACGCGCTGTTACGCTACTTTGACACCAACGCTTGTGGGTTCGATTCCCACACAGTACAAACATTTGTGTGCATGAACATGTCTGTTTGTCTTGGTCTGGGTATTTTCTATGTATAATAAGTATGTATTTACAAAAAAAAATGTATTTACGTATGTTTATCAGTTGTCTAGTACCCATAACACAAGCTTCGCTTACTTTGGGATTAGATGGCGCTGTGTAATTTGTCCGACAATATTTATTTATTTATTTATTAAAGAAAAAGTAATCTTTAAAATGGCGTATCAAATATTAAGTTTGATACAGTATTAAGAGGGATATTTCATACCGACAAAAAAACACATTTGAGTAATAATATATAGAGATTGTCAATATAATTTACAATGGTTACGTTGGACACTCCCTGTAAGTTATTATTACTAATGTCAGGCAAGCCCGAAGACGGTTACAGAACATAAAAGGCAGCAGTGAAAGTAGATACATCACTAACCAATTAACTAATTGACTGCGCATGAAGGCACCCCGCGCTCATAAAATGTTGTGTTTTAGCGCCTAAATATCTTAGCGATTCGACCAATTAGATAATATTTTAACCAATAAGACCATAATTTTGACGTGGGCGTGAGGCGTAGCGGTTATTAACGCGACTTTGACACTTTGACACACCGACGCTCGCCGGTTCAATTTTCACACATAACAAACATTTGTGTGCACGAACATGTCTGTTTGTCTCGGCCAGGTGTTTTTCAGAGGTAGGGCACATTAAAGCAGCCCGTTTGGGGAAGTACCTCCACCGCACAGAAAAACCGTAGCCAAATAACAACTATTTGGAGGGTTGCTGTATTTTTGCGCGTAAGTAAGGCCACCAGCAAGCTCCTGAGGAGTTGCTATGTTAGCAGTAGAGGTGGCATTGCGCGAATGATACTTAATGTATTACAAGCATTCATAGGCTACGGTAGCTGTGTCAGCTTGTATGCTTTCCGACGTTGTATGAAAAAATCACTGCATTTATCGTATTGTTATATGTTGGCCCGCGAACTATCCTATAAAACCCGTAGCGGTGGATGGAGTTACTATGTAATATCAGTCTCATTGGTTCTATACAGGTTATTTCCTTCATCGCATACATAGAGTTTTAATAAACACATTTTTAGTTTATTAATTCCGAATAAGAGGGGTATATCACATTTTCACAGTTATTAGCAAGATTTCTGTATTCACCAATACGGGGTATACTCGTATGAAAATGAACTTTTTCTATTGTAGGCATTATACTGGTCACAGGGCAATTAAATGAAATGCCTATTAGTATGTTGAAATTGCCATACCCTTTATGTTAAAAACGATATTGCAAAAGCATGCATGAACCAATTAACAATCAGATAAATCCTACTAATATTATAAATGCGAAAGTTTGTATGTATGGATAGATATTTGTTGCTCTTTCACGTTTAAACTTCTGAACGGATTTGAATGAAATTTTGCACGTAGATAGATTATGATCTGGAATAACACATAGGCTACGTTATTTGACTCCACGCGGGCTGAGCCGCGGGTAGCAGCTAGTAAAGAATATAGCCCATGAGTGTAGCTTTCTTTTTCGCGTGATCCGACTGGAAAGAGGTGTAGGCTCTCTACGGGTCTCGCTATCTCCAGGCTTCGGAGGACATTTTAAGATGTTACGCTGTCATTCCCGGCTGTTGTCTATCGATGACAGTAATGTGGTTTTTATATTTATTTGTTTGTGAAACTTTGTTGTATAATTATTTACAAAGTACACCTAAAGAAGAAGATATAGGTATATCCTATTAATATTATAAATGCGAAAGTTTCTATGAATGGATGGATATTTGTTGCTCTTTCACGCTTAAACGGCTAAACAGATTTGAATGAAATTTGATGATCTGGATTAACACATAGGCTACGTTACTTGAATCCACGCGGGCGGAGCCTCGGGTAGCAGCTAGTATAATAATAATGGCGAACTGTGCAAGCTAATACCTCTCCGAGTCAACCAAAGAATGTTTGAAATAGTCGTACATTCAAGAGTCGCACTACGGAAACTGAAAAATACTTGAAGGAGAACTCTGATGAAAAATTTCAATGTTGCAGAATCAAAGTATATGACACGAATATTGAAAGTTTCTCTTAAGGGTCTCGGGAGGTATTGGATTGCAAAGGGCTTGGTACAGATAAGGAAGGATCCAGACTTTACGGCTTTCTCTCGCTGGCAGTTATTTAAGTTTCCTTCTAAATTGAATTAAACAATTCTTAACGGAAGTATCGCGTGTTTAATATATTTTGTTGAACCTGACGTTTCGAACGCTTTGCAGCGTCCGTGGTCGCAGGAGACGTCAGGTTCAACAAAATAAATAAAACCCGCGATACTTTCGTTAAAAATTGTTTAATTCAATGTGTAACAATCGCGAAAACCTAAGACAATACTTTCCTTCTAAACTGAGAAAAAATATTTGATTTAGGAGCCCTAAAGACAAATTTGATGCAAAAATGTGAATTAGTTCTCATTCATTGAGTAATTTTTTTATTATTATTTATTAAGGAAAACAAACAGTGACAAATTACACAATAGGTTAAATGTATGAACTAAATTAATATATATAAATTTGACACCAACATCGTCTTCCACATGTTACTATGACACATTTCAACTATGTAAAAAATGATTCTAAGCTATGCGTGAAAAGGCAGAATGAATTACAATAGAAAGACATTTACTGACAATAACTCAAAAATATTCATCCAGTATCCAAATGTTAAGTGGGTCTTGAAAGGGACAAAGTATTAATTAACATTTTTTTAAATGTACTTGGTCGAGTCGAAATGATGTCGACTGCGTTGAATCTCGCCTTATATGCATCCACCAGTCGGTACATTGGTGCTCTTTTGCCTGCATTAGTACGACAACGCGAGATTGCAAACAGTCGACATGCACTTCGACTGTGTTCTAAGGGGTATTCTGTAGCATATTTGATTAATTAGGGGAATACAGTCATACTTATTGTGGCAAAGATCGTAAAGCAACATGGCTTCTAGTTGAGTACGTCTCACATCAAGCCTTAGAAGATGGTATTTGTCAAGCAATTGATAATATGATAAGTAACTGCGGCAGCATTTATAATGCATAGATTTTAGGAATTTCTTTTGAACAGCTTCCAGGGCATGAGTGTACTTCTCATAAAATGGGTTCCAAATGGGCTCAGCGTAATATTTCGTGGAATTTACAAATCGTCACTGTAAGGCAAAAAAACAAACATGTTAATGAAGTTTACGCAGTTACGGTTACGGTTTTACGGAGAGGCACATCTACTGACTATATTATGCCAACTAGCTGAACTGATGTGGAGCCCAAGAAAGAGAGAGAGAAAGATGATAATACTGAAATTTTTGTCCATAGTAATAATATTACAACTGAAGGCAACATTTAGGACATGTGATGGATACTGTCCTGTTTCGGAAAAGTTTTCTGCCTGAGAAGCTTTAGGTTGAAACATTAACTCCCTATCCGAGGTTTTCCTACAGAAGTACAGTTTGAAAAGGGCATGAGGAGGTTTTTACAGAGTTGCAGAGTGTTGCTTTGAGCACTTGCTCCTAGCCTATAACTGTATCCGATCAGGTAGACCGTATTCTTCTTAGACATTTTAGTATTGTAAATAATCGACGTGTAATATTATTATTGGCTCTAAATGGGGGTAAGCTATTTTTCCACTTTTACCACTTGGACCACCACCCTACATGATCCCATACAGTACGCTAACGGGTTTATGTCGTTAAAGAACACGGGTTCGGTTTTATAAGCACCCAAGTTATAGTAAGTACGAAAGATAACAATTTTACTTATTCAAGTTCCTTATATTTGTATTTGAACAGTTTTAGACTTTATGTCGCATGATATAAAGTTACCTATTGTGTGGAGCATGGGTTCACAAGTCACATGGTGTATGCTTCGTTGGATTCAAGCAACTATTATTCCAATATCCTGAGTTTCAGCTCTCGGCGGAAATTGCCGAAAGGGCTCCAACGATTGTTTTAACGGATGTCAAAACAATCGGCATTGCCTTTTTATACGAAAGTGTCGAGTTTAGGAATAAAATATTAGGGAAAGGATAAAAACAAAATTTTACACCAAAATGTTACATGTATACGTATAAAATTTAGCATTTTTTTTCCATTATTCATACTTTTTTTTTCTTTTTACATTATAAAGTAGAGCCTATCTTTGTTATATTATAAAGCTGAGAGATATTGACAAGCCCAGTGGTGGAGTGGTTACCAGTGGTAGTTTAACACCGACGATTATGGGTTCAATTCCCACACATTACAGACGTTTGTGTACGAACATGAGCATGTCTGATCACTCTTGGCCTGGATATTTTCAAGAGAGGTATGACGCATCAAAACAGCGCCACAGGGGAAGTACCTCTATTACAAAAAAAAAAATATTCCACGTCGGCATACAAGCATACGGTCCACCTGATGTAAAGTAGTTACCGTAGCCTACGAACGCTTGTAATACATTAAGTATCACTTGCGCGATGCTTTCTCTGCTGCTAACACAGTAACTCCTTAGGAGCTTACTGGTAACCTCACTCATACGCAGGATACAACAACCCTCTAGGAAGATGTTTTTTGGCAGCGATTTTGGAGTGGAGGTACTTCCGCAGACGGGCTGCTTTGATGCGCACTACCTTAAATCATCCAAACCAAGACAAATAGAATAAAATAAAACGGACATGTTCATGCACAAATGATTGCCTTGTGTGGGAATCGAACCCACGCGCGTTAGTATCAATGTCGCGTCATTCACGACTGCGTCACCGAGTTCGTCGAAACTGCAGCCAATTATAAACCCCCTGGGGAGTTGTTGTGTTCCTGTCTGCGAGGGATGTTACCAATAATATTAAAAGGTGTATCTACATCAGCAGGAATGGCAACGCACGAGTGATACCTCATGTAATAACAAGCGTTCGTAGTCTTTGGTAACCGCTTTTCATCAGATGTGCGGTATACTGTGAATAAGGGCAAAATAAAAGCACCCAAAATGAAGAGCATCCATGAATATGTCGATGAATGAGGAAAAAGGAATCTTTATGTAACGTTGTTACGTTACGAGAGAGGTATGTTAGGATAAGTGCACGTGGCGTTTCGTAGTATCTGCCTACCCCAAAGGGAGACAGGCGTGATGATATATATATGTATGTGCCGTATACTAGCGTGACAACCATCTTCTTCTTCCTAGCATTATCGCTTTCCTAATCCATTAGACTAAAGATTTGGCGAAGTTTCTAATTTTGACATGGAGCGTCTACCGTCAGATCTCCACAACCCAGAGGGCAATTCAGACCTTTCTTAGGTTAGGTCACACGTCTATCGACGAGCTCGGTGGCGCAGTGGTGAAACGCGCTGTTATGCTACTTTGACACCAACGCTCGTGGGTTCGATTCCCACACAGAACAAACATTTGTGTGCATGAACATTGTCTGTTTGTCTTGGTCTGGGTATTTTATATGTATAATAAGTATGTATTTACAAAAAAAAATGTATGTACGTATGTTTATCAGTTGTCTAGTACCCATAACACAAGCTTCGCTTACTTTGGGGCTAGGTGGCGCTGTGTAATTTGTCCGACAATATTTATTTATATTTATCGAAATATAGTTTCTTCGGCGTGCTGGCCTCCCCACAATGTTTTCCATCACCGCCGAGGTGATAATTACAAATATGTGCATAAGTCCCACGAAACACGAATTTAGTGGTACACAGTATTCGAAACGGGGACCTGTTGCTCAATAGGCAGGTTCCGTATACACTGGGCTGTCCCTACTTGTATGCCAACCGATTTTGTATAAATATGATTTTGACAAGCTCGGTGGCGCAGTGGCTAAACGCGCTATAACGTCACTTTGACACCAAGCTCGTGGGTTCGATTCCCACACACGGCAAACATTTGTGTGCATGAACATGTCTGTTTGTCTTGGCCTGGATATTTTAAGAGAGGTAGAGCGCATCGAAGTAGCCCATCTGGGGAAGTACCTTCACCTCACAGAAAACCGCAGCCAAATAAAAACTCCCTAGAGGGTTGCTGTGTTCCTGCGTGTAAGTGAGGTCCCCAGTAAGCACAGTAACTCATTGTTCGTTTACACGTGATACCGTAAGTCAAGTCAGAGCTATTTTTGAAAATGGATAAAATTGAACATCGTGCAGTGATAAAATACCTGAATTTGAAAGGTTTAACTCCAAAAGCTATACATGAAGACATGTCTGCTACTTTGGGTGAGTCCGCTCCTTCGTATGCGACTGTTAAAAACTGGGTGGCAGAGTTTAAACGTGGTCGTGAGACCATTTAAGATGAGCCCCGTAGTGGCCGTAGTTTTTTACAAATGAAGAGGTCATAGCCGCCGTGGACGCTTATTTTGAGGAGTTAGACGAAGATTTTTTTAAAACGGGTATCGAAGCCTTACCGCGTCGTGTTTTGAGCTCGGAGGAGAGTATATTGAAAAATAAAAATGAACTCAAAATCGTGTGGTTTCATTAAGCATGTTAGGCTAAGAACTTTTTAAATGACCCTCGTAATACTATTGAGCATCTGCATGCATATAAACTAGCATAATATTCAGACTACACAAACACTCCCTGTTAATACTGAGTTCTTGGGTAGAGACTTTATTAACAGTAAACGGTAAAATAACTTCATTTTTTTACTTTACTTACTTAGTTACTAAAATATTATCGTTTCGAAAGGATTCAGTAAGAGGCTTTGTACCTTTCAAGCCCGTAGATTTTAGATTGTTACACAAAAATGACATAAAATTTAATGTGACATAAAATTTGTAATCTTTAGTAGTACATCGTATCTGTCCCAGTCTAAATGTATCACAAACCAGGAGACTTAGGAAGCCATCGGGAAAATTATTATTAGTTGAAATGTTACTACATCTACATTAATATATGAAAGAAAAGAAAGAAAATGTTTATTTGGACGTAACAACACTATACACACAATAAACAATATACAATAAGTAGTGAAGCAATAATAGTGCTGTGTGACGTCACAAATAGGTCCTATCTCAGCATATTGCCGTATCAATTGACCCGGCACTGATTTTCTGATTATATAAGGCATTATATAAGGCTGATTTATATAAGCCAGAAGAGTTGGTTTGAACATGATATTTCTCTAGATCTGCCCGTCGGACTTGGTATAGTAGTTTATTTGCCACTGTACTGAAATGTTGCTCATTGTAACACACATGTTACACTACTATTTCTAATGCAGTGGTATATAATACTTTTTACATAGTTATAGGTTAATAAAACAAAAGAGTAACTAAAGGAAAAATATTTATTAGGAGTTATATGAAATGAAAAGAAAAGCCAGTTGAGAATGCGCAAGCTTGCATTGCCAGAGGAACATCTGGCTCGTCAATTATATAACAATTGAATTATTATTTTTTAAACTTTGTCGGTCATTTTGACCATGTTCCTTAAGAAATATGATATTGGTTTTTAAGACATTCTAATCTACTTTTTAATTTACTTTTCGAATCTAAAAATAAAAACGGGACGGGAACGGTATTCCTGAAGATCGATTGATAGTACCTATCAAAAAGTAACGTGTATATGTGTATAACAAACAAATCTGTGCTTACATATAGAGCGCAATGTTCACATTTTGTATATTAAAATTTATGAGTGGCGTAGAAGCTGTTCAGAGTTATAGAAGGCATATTCATATTAATTTAGTTACAACTTTGGTTTTCAACGGCATTTAATATTTGATTAGAAACGTTGGCTTTATTTTGGATGGATTCCTCTATGTAATCTTCGGTAACGGCGGTAGATATCCATCCACCGTGACGTTGTAAAGTATTTTTTTTAAATTAGTATACATTTTGGCGCCAAAAGATTTGTACAATTTTTCATACGACGCTTTTAGCTTCCAAATTCAAATTTTATGAAGATTCGCATTACAAAACTTTTCTCGGTTAACCTGTATTGAAAACTTGTATGGATTTTCATTACGCAACTTTATTGGAATGACGTTCCTTGTGATACTGATTGAAGTTTTAAAATTGGAACATTTCCAAATGGGGCTAAAGAAAAATCTTTTAGCATTGATAGCTTACTTATTAGGGAAAGTTATAGGCTATTTATCTTTCGCTACGAGGCAAACGAAGCTGCGGCCAACATGTGGATCAAACTTATACATTTTTTATCATCGTTTTCTATCTAGCAGCTTATTCTCTAGTAATAGTAATCAAATTAAAAAAAACTTAGTAAAATCTTTTTCTTGTATAACGACTCAATTGAGCTCTTCTTCATCATGTATGTTCACACATAATCTGTGAATATTAGCAGCCATAGTAAAAGGTACTCTTTGAACATTTCCAGTCTTAACATTACTAATCGCTCGGTGGCGCGGTGGTTAATAACGCTACTTGAACACCAACGCTCGTGGTTTCGATCCCTACATGACAAACATTTGTGTGCATGAACATACCTGTTTGTCTTGGCCTGGATGTTTTAAGCGAGGTAGGACACATAAAACCAACTCGTCGGGGAGGTACTTCCACTTCACAGAAAACCATAGACTAAAAACAGCTCCCTAGGGTATTGTTTGTTGTGTTCCAGCGTTTGAGTGAGATCACCAGTAAGTTACTCTGTTAACAGCAGAGTTTAGAGGCATTGCGCGAGTGATACTTAATGTATTGCAAGCATTTGTAGACTACGGTAACCTCTTTACGGTGGTATGCCGTATGCCTGTATCCTCCCGACCTTGTTTTAAAAAAAATTTACATTTCAAAAGGTTCAGCTTTGTGACAGTGTAACGTTTTGGTAAAATACTAAAATACTGACTTCATTGAAACCGGAATTTACTGTACGTATTATTAAAATAATGTTGCCATCGCCCGCATATAATAATTATTTATTTATTTTCAGAACATGATGTGTAATTTGCGTTTGCGCATAATATATACATTATCATTTAAAAATATGCTAGCAAAATATTGAGATATGCATCGGTGTTGACGACATTACGTTAATATATAGTCATTTTTATGATTGATGATTGATTGATATGATTGATTGATAATTGCACGGCTCATAAATCCCATATAGAAAGAAAATAATTGGGTAATTGGTAAAAATGTAATGATGTCTAAATAGTATAAATTAAAAATTTAAATATCCCCCGACTCAAAAACACCTAGAAAAAGTAAAAAATAATCATAATATTGCATAGTTTGTAGCATGGTTGTTTCAAATTTTAGGTCAAAAATATGTTTTAAAGTAAAGTAATTATTAAAGTTGTTATTGTTACCCATTATGCGTTTAAGATCTCTACCCCAGCTAACAAAAGAGCTCATGAGCTTGAAACAGCTGAACCGATTTTGATAAAACATGTCTAAGAACCACCGCCTAAAAAATACTATATATAGTTCAGCCATTTAAGAGCTACGGTGGCATAGACAGACATACACACACGAAGACACACACGCTAAAACTTATAACACCCCTCTTTTTGCGTCGGTGGTTAAAAAGAAACCTGCTTGAAATAACTATACAAAACAATGCATTCCTTCATTACTACTTACAATATGATTACCTACTCTCGTATATGTTACCAAGAAGCTCTTGAGTTGTTTGAGTTGCTATGTTATCGGCGGAGTTGGTAACGAGCAAGGAACTCTCCTTATATTCATAGATCACGGAGATATTCATCATAGCCTATGGTAACCACTGTAAATCAAATGGGCCGTATGCATGTCAGCCTCTCAAGCTTGTATCATATTACATCACATTGTGTTGTATCTGTGTTGATGCAAATGTCCGTAGGCTATGGTAACTGCTTACCATCAGGCGAGTCGTATTCTTATTTTCCACCTTAATGGTATAAAAAACTGCTTAATAGATTCAGGTGATATTTTGCGAAAGTCAAATTTACAAGCAATTTGATCTAACCTGCAGTGTGTGCTTCCGCAACCAATTAGTTCATGCGGCCTAGCGCCGGCCGGCACCCACCTACTGCCGTTAGTAGAAGCTCTCGGTTGATAACATTAAGGCAGTTTTTAACATAATCCGAAATGCTGAGAAATAAAGTTAGAATGTTCTAAAAGAAGTAACAAATTTGCAGGCTAATATAGTTTATAAGAGGTTCGTCACCCTGGTAATATCCTACAATACAGTCTTTTTAAACGCAACTTTCTTTCAAAACTAACCATACGTGTATATACGGACCCTTTCTTACATTAAAGGTACCTGTCTATGCTAAGAATGAGTGTTAAACTGTTCAAGTCGTATATTTGGTATTACCAAAGCGTCTATTTGATCTCGACAATTGGACCGAAGAAATCAATATGTGAGGTGTTCAGTGGAATGTCTTTGTTCTTTTGATTCTATTCCATACGATTGTCCAATTTCACATGGTTTTCTTTTCTTGGAAATATTCTTTGTGTTTTGTATGCGGGATACCTAAACATGAGTATATATACGTATGAATATTGTCATCCAATCTGTCGTATTATGCGATCGATTTACTATTTGAAACATGTTATTCTAACAACTAATATCGGTTGAGAATGTGTCGTGGAGAGACAAAAAACGTGATGTACACATGACTCAAGAATTACAGTTGATAACATAGTAACACTAATAATATAATATAATAATATTGTCGGACAAATTACACAGTGCCATCTAGCCCCAAAGTAAGCGAAGCTTGTGTTATGGGTACTAGACAACTGATAAATATACGTAAATACATTATTTTTTTTGTAAATACATACTTATTATACATAGAAAATACCCAGACCAATACAAACAGACATGTTCATGCACACAAATGTTTGTACTGTGTGGGAATCGAACCCACGAGCGTTGGTGTCAAAGTAGCGTAACAACGCGTTTTACCACTGCGCCACCGAGCTCGTCGATAACACTATATTACGAACACAAGAATTATGATTGCTATATTGGAACAAGTGAAGGAGACTGTATATTGGAAGCGCTTTAAGCGGCAATGGAATGCACTCCGCTAGAACAGTGATAGCCCAGTGGATAAAGAACCTCACTGTTCAGCAATAGGTCCCTGGCATGTACCACTAGATTCATGTTTCCGGATTCATGTACATATTTGTAATTATCACTTGCTCGGTGGTGATGGAAAACATCGCGGGGAAACTCGCACGTCTAAGAAGTTGTATTTCGATAGACGTGCCACCTTAACCTAAGAAAGGTCTGATTTTCCCTCTGGGTTGTGGAGATCTGACGGCAGTCACTCCATGTCAAAATCAGTATCGTCGCTGAATCTTTAGACTTAGGAAGCGCACCTCACCAATCCTGATGGATTAGGAAACGGGATAATGCTAGGAAGATGGAATGCACACCGGTGATATGAAGGGAATAGCTTGAATGCAGTGTTGGACAAACTTCTAGGCAGAATTCTAAGCCAGAAGGCACAACTCACTGTACACAACACGGTGCTAATTCCAACGCTTTATGGAAGTAAAAACTGGGTATGGTGGAGAGAGCACGAAATTAGAATTAATGCGGTCAAGATGCGAGTATTACGCAAAATTTGTGGCGTAACGCTTGCTGACCACGTTCATATATTCGTATGGATAGTGCTGTCCATGCTGTATAATATGCGATGGATTTGCCATTAGTAGTATGTTATTCTAACGACTAACATCTTAATCTTCAAAATCAATAACAAAAAACGTTTTATATATTATCAACCAAGTCGTTATGTTATAAACAGGAATTCAAGTTGATAATATAACAATACTATATAATTAGTCTGGTCATAAATACTGTTACATAGAGCGACCGCATGCTGTTAGAACTACAAAGGCTGTTAATGCTGTTAAAACTATAATTCGCCGGAACCTCAGTAGGAAATAAAATATCTTATCGCGAGAAACGAAAATTCCTGCTAGAACTCTGTCGCGTATAATAATACAGGACATGCCCTAAATCAACCCCTACACTTGAAAGAGTTCTGCCCCGATACGCAGGTGAAAAGCACAGAAATATCCTCTTTACTGATGAAAAAAAAAACCCGATAGCTCTACAGCTAAACAAGAAACAAAATGTATATATAATGTACGTACATAGTTCTAAAGAAGTGATCGGAAAGGTACAACGTGGTTATCGTAGGATGATAAATGTAATGGTTTTTTGGAGGGTGTCTTATCAAGCAAAGTAAAGTTTTATTCCCAAAAAGGTAGATACATTCAGAATAATAATAGCTACTGCACTAGGCTCGTAAGCCCATAACGCAGTAACTAACGGGTGATTAGATGCTTGTTCCTACCCATAAATTAAAAAAAATGGCTCCAGTGCACAGTAAAAAAATATAAAAGAGAAAATTATAACAATCATCTTAGTAAATAAATGACAATAAATAAAAATAAAAAAAAACGTATTGGAGTGTGCTGTAATGTTGTGAGTATTTGTGTCTGTGTGAGACACACAGAGTTTAGAGTGTGGTGTGTGTTTAAGTGTGAGGCAGCATGTGGAACAGCATGTTAGTTAACAGACGGGAGGAGTTGGTCTGTCTTATCATAGTTTAGGTCCATTCACCAGTCTTTGATTACTTTCTTAGCCCTGTTACACGAAAAGTATTTTATACAACATTTTCTATTTAGTTCATTATAAACAAAAGGATGACAAAAAGGGTAGGAATGTTAGCAAACATAGGAAGAACAGTGGAAAGGGAAATTCTGTAAATTCGGTTTTTAAGGTAGTGCCATGTTCAGGAGAGCTCATGATTGTGATATACGCAGCTGACGCATCACACGAATAACTATCGGATACTTAGCATTTTTACTTCTTTGTAAAGAATATCGGTAGGAAATCGAAATGGTTAAGCATAACTTTTATGACGGCGCGTTGTGCTCTTTCTTTATGTAGAAATTGGTGAGACTATTATACAAAGATTCCCTCTGGTAAAATATCTATACGCCAGGTCCCTTGAGGGATAGGCAGAGAGAACCGAGCGCCATGGGCGAGCGCCAAGCTCTGGTCTTTTCCATGTAATTCACGAGACGTTTATTTATAACCTTTTCAAGAAGCTTCGAAAAGATGCTAAGTAAAAATATTGGTCTATAGTTAGACGGAATGTCTTTGTCGACGTCTTTGTGAATAGCAGTGATAATGACTTGCTTCCAACATTTTGGGAATATGCCCTTAGTAAATACTGTGATTGAAGATTTGTATCAGAGGCTCCACAGTAACATATATTTGTTTAATGTACACTGGAGTATAGCCGTCGATACCAGGTGCACTTCGATTTTTCAGCCCCATTATTAGTGTTTTGAGTTTGACTTCCATATATGACAAATATTTGTGTGCATGAATATGTCAGTTTGTCCTGGTTTGAGAGCTGTCTATGTATTAAAGGTAGGTATACATTTGAAAAAAAGTATTTACCTACGTTTGCTCGACGTTGACAGAAATAAAATCTTCGATTTAGTGTCAGAATTTACGCTGTTGTGAAATAACTTAACTAAATAATTTGTAGAACGTTACTCTTATATCTATCAAGTGAAGTTTACGGAATTACTTTATAGATAAGAGTAATACGCAATTCCAACCTCTGCTATAAATAAAGCTGACGGTTATATAATGTGTTTGCAACTAATGAAGTAAATGTATAGTTACAAATCAGCTGTGCATCCCATCTTTCTACCCAAGAATATTAGTGTGTATTAGTGGGATTAGTTGCAATCTTACCAGTCTATATGAATCCCCGACGATTTAAATGGAAATATGTACCAGATATAGATCTCTATTATGCTGTTTTAATGTCATTAAATTGATAAGTGTGTGTCAGTGTTTTTTGTGTGAATCAAGCGCGCGGCCTGTCTGATGGTAAGCAGTTACCGTAGCCTAGTTTGCAATAAATTTGCATTACATAGGGGTATCGCCTTTTTTGAGGAACTCCATGCCGTAGTCCCTTATTGAGAGTTCATTACACAACTTGAGGGTTCTCGAAAGAAAACTTCGCTGGAGCCGCACAGCATGCAACCATTGCGGTTCCAGTGTGTGAGGGTGAACTTCTTGCCGTCGGTCGGTCGTCAAGCGGTGCGGTTGTAAAAAGAAGCTGTAGGCATTATATCGAACAATTCTTCAGAACAGAGCCCGTTCTACAATCTCAAGAATACACAAAGGGACGCGAAATTACCTAAACTTAAGGGCTTAATACGATGTGTAAGCTTAAGATCGCCGACAATTTTCACAGCTCGTCTTAGAACCGAATCACAAGGTTCTAGCTGGTAGCCAGGTGCGCCCACCCAAAGGTGACAGTATAGATACAGATACAGAGAGCACTGTATAGATTCAAATACCAAATCATTGGTAGTAGTCAATAGGTAGAGAGAACCAAACGCTACATGTCTCGATCCTTAGACACTTCACCGCATCTTTAACACTCAGAGCTATTCTCATGCATCCTCACCGGCTTCTAGGGATCATGATATCACTTTGTGATAAAACATGATCAATTCAATCATGGTAGGTAAGTCTTGGTCTACCCCGGCCACTGCATCCTTCTACTTTCGCGTTCTAAATATTTCGTGATTCTAATTTTATTTATTTGGTAATACAACTAAATAAATACATGAAAGCTGCTTTGGTTTGAGATTTATCTAATTCCACTGAGGATTTAAGTTTATCATTATAAACTTTCGCTTATGGTCGGCCGTTTATTTGCATGGCTGGTGCATACCTCCCTTTGTGTGTTCTATCGATTGTACAACGGGTTGTGTTCTGAAGAGTTGTTCGAAATGATGCCGACGGCTACTTTTTATAACCGCACCGCTCGTCGACGGCGGGGAGTTCACCCTCACACGCTTGAACCGCTATGGTCGCGTACGGTGCGGTTCCAGAGAAGTTTTCTTCCGAGAACACTCAAGCTGTGGAATGAGCTCCCAGCCGAGGTTTTTCCAAGGAACTACAGCATGGAGTTCTTCAAGAAATGCGTGAAGAGGTTTTTAGAGGGTCGGCAACGCATGAGTGACGCCCCTGGTGTTGCAAATGTCCATAGGCTACGGTGACTGTTTAACATCAGGCAGGCCGTATGCTTGATTGCCACCTTAGTGGTATAAAAAAAAATACACGTTGTTGATATTGAGTGCTGTCTGTTCTCTGTTAGTGCTATTAAGGAAATCACAAAATTTTGATTTTCATGACAAACCAGTTGAGAATGCGCAAGCAATTTGTTGGCAATGCAATTGCCAGAGGAACACCTGGCTCGTCAATTATATAACAATTCAATTTATTTTTTTAATTTGTCGACATTTTGACCATGTTCCTTAAGAGATAGGAACGGTGTTCCTGAACATTTCTATTTTACTTTTTTATGCTGAATCCGAATCTGAATCACACACAGACAAACATAGATTTCATACATGTTGATGGTGTTCCTGAATATTACAAAAGTAGCGATATAAAAACGTTAAGAAAAATTAAATAGCAGGAAAACAAAGAAAACCGTGTACGTATATTCTATACATAATAATCGTGAAGAAATTCCTAAGTCCAAAAAAATAATATTTACAAACACGTGTGACCTAACCTAAGAAAGCTTTGTTTTTCTCCCTGGGCGGAGGTCTAACGGCAGTCGGTCCATATAAAATGGGTATCTTCGTAAAACCCTTAGGCTTTTGTGTGTCTATAGTGTAGTAAGTGTGTGTATAACGTTGTATTTTGTGTTATATAAATATACATATAATGTATGGTAAGATTTTACTAGTTAGGTACTGTTTAAAAAATTGATATTTAGTTATTTGAGTGATAAATTGTAATATTTGTAAATTAAAATTATTATACTCTTAATAATTTACAATTCAATAAAATGAATTACAGTGCTCGTTTAGCCGTAATCACACGTAATCTCTACCTTCCTCGTACTCGTTCATTATCTATTCATGCCGTGTTACTAGGGTTATCTATCTGAAAGATTATCTGATTTTCTGTATTAACTAAAATTTTATTACAGTGTATAACTACGTATAAGCTATATTTTTTTGCATTGATCACAATTTTATATTATAATATTCCACAATACATTTAAAAAATGTTGTCAGGAACACCGTTCCTATATGAAATCTATATGTTTATCTGTGCGTTTGTCTGTGTGTTTGTCTGTCGCTTTTTTTCGAATATTCGTATTTTGACTTCAGATTCGGGTTCAGCATAAAAAAGTAGAATGTTCAGGAACACCTTTCCTATCTCTTAAGGAACATAGTCAAAATGGCCGACAAAAAAAAAATATTTTTGAATTGTTATATAATTGACGAGCCAGGTGTTCCTCTGGCAATGCAAGCTTGCGCATTCTCAATTGGTTAATTATGTTGTGTATTATTGTAAATAATAATTTGACAATTGTAAGCAGATTAATGTATACTCATTAGGCCTGGCATAATGACTATCCTGTCTTTAACTGTCGTCGGATAAAAAAAGCCGTCAAGCACTGCAGTCAAACAAGCAGTTCTGTAAAAAAATATTTTTGCAAATTATTTTGTAAAAAAAAAATTACTTCTGCCATATGACATTGCTTCTTATCAAATTTCATGATTCTGTGCTAGGTCAACGGGAAGTACCCTATAGGTTTTGATTCACTTGCGTGTGTCAAAATATGTGCATAAACGAAGCATAAACAGCCGTATCTTGTGATTGCATTAACTTAGAAGTTTGATTTTTTTACTCCTCAAAGGGATTACAGACCTGAGTATTTGATATTAATTACAGCATGATACCCGTCCCTGGGAAAAAGGGTCTTGACAGACAGAGAGACAGACAGACATCAAAGTGATCTTATAAGGGTTCCGTTTTTCCTTTTGAGGTACGGAACCCTAAAAAGACTGCTGTTCTAATATCATAGTTTTTTTTAGCAATCATGAGATTTGTTCGCATATTTGAACCATGATTATACAGCCTTATGCAGAACAGCACTTACGTGGCTAGAGTACGCTGCAATTTTACGATCTTAGCGTAATAGCGTGCAGGTATACGAATATAAACTAATAAGAGCTTATTTCTGTCTGCACCTGGGGCAGCCGGTAAATTAACAAACAAGGTTCTGTCGAAAAACAGGTAGCACGTATTAAAGCAGCCTAACTCGGGAAGCACCTCCACCTCGCAAGATCGCAGGTAAATAACAATAGATTTCTTGTATTCTTGTAAGTGAAATTATCAGTATATAAGTGAAGTATCAGGTGATCAGTGATAGCGCAGTGGACAAAGAACCGGCTTATTGACCAACTGGTTACCGCTTCGATTCCTGGCATGTATACCTCTAAATTTGTGTTTTAGGATTTAATTACAGATTTGTAAGTATCACTTGTACAGCGGTGAAGGAAAACATCGTGAGAGTACCCACACGTTCAAGAAATTATATTTCGACAGACGTGTGACCTAATGTAAGAAAGGTCTGCTTTTCCCTCTTATTGGTTGTGAAGGTCCAACGCGAGTCGCTCCATGTAAAAATCGGTATCTTCGCCAAATCCTTAGGCTTAAGTGGCGGACCCCGCCAATACCCGTTTAGGAAACGGGATATCGGAAGAAGAAGTGAAGTATTAGGGGGACCGAATGCTTGTTTGTCTGGAAGTTAAAAATAGTTCATTATTGTTGTCTAAAAAAATACACGAGTTATCCAACTTTAATTAACTTGACCTTGAAGTTTTGAGTCCAGTTTAGTTTAAGCCCAGGGAATAATCAGGCCACAACATGACCTTATCATCTCACCTTTTTGTTTATAGGGCGGGCTTTATCTTTAGAGATAAGGACAATTTATCCCCAGTACACATATATAATATTACACACATAATAAATAAGTATTAAAACTAAATATTAGTAAGCGAATCGATCTTATAAAACATAAAATTTCAAAAATTTATCTCATGAACAAACAAATAGATCTACTCGTGAGTAACTGCCCTCTACTAAATGCCTCATATGCCCTTTTCGCCCTCTTGTAACTAAAAGTAAAGTGCTGGCAATGCTGTTTGCCATGCGTAACATGTTATTTCAAACACTAACGTCTACAACGTCGGAGGATGCCTCGTCAAGAGGCGAAACACGTGTTGTAAAGAAAACAAGTCGCCCAAGACACATATGATATTTTTGAAAGGTATTCTAAAATGATGTAAACTTTTAATATGGTTCTTTATAATAATTTAAAGATATCATATTTTTGAATCCATCTAAATATCGTACTGGCACAAAACAAAAATGATGCGCGGAAAACAGATGCAATTTCGCAGCAAATGCTGTTACCTTTTTTATGCCATTAATATGTTTAGGTAAAACAGCTATAACGATTACATACGAAATCTTACAACAGCAGGAATACATATTTAGAAATTTATATTTTTCTACAGGTTTAATCATAGAGACATCCATTTTTTATTCTCAACTTTTTTCCATAGGATTCTGAACAAAATCAGTTTAGAGTGATAAAGTGAAGACAACAAAATCAAAACTTTAAAAATGAAATAAAAATTGGAAAAAAATGTCGCAGGTTTATTTTTTCAAATTTTAAGTTCATATCACAAAAGTTTTGGAATACTTGTATTGCGTTAATGAAGTAGGATTACGTTATTACACATAGAAAGAGATACAAAGGTAAGATATATAAATGACGTGTACAGCATTTTTAATGTATTTATGACGGATTATTTTGTCTTTATACTACGCCGGGAGGCATCCAAACATACGGCTCACCTGATGTAAAGCAATTGCCGTAGTTTTTTCGCTTATAATATATTAAGTTCAGGACTTTATAAACGCTGAAGACTGGCCCTCGTCTAGCCCAGATCTGAACCCATTAGACTACAAATTATGGTCAGTTTTAGAGGACATGGCCGTGAGACGCCTTATGTCGCATTATGTCTCATAAGAAATCTCCGGAGCAAGCATTGGCAAAACTTTTCATGGACACAGTGCGTAAATTCATAGATTTGTGGATTAAATGCCTGTATCAAAGGTATTAATTCTATTCGAAATGGCTACATTTCGAGTAAAATATTTTTTTAATTTTTTTGGTGAGTATTCCATAGATATGCATATAAGTTTTATGATTACATTACTTCATAAAAAAATAAATGCTTATTCATTTGTAATAGAATTTATGGCCGGACTAGGTATATATGAATTTTTAAGCTGTACCTATAAGGAACCAGAGCCATAAGGCATACCATGGTGTATACAATGCGATGTTGATCCCAACTTTTGTTTGGCAAAGATTTTTTTTAGATGTTAGTTTGCGGTGTAACAAAGTAACACAATAAATACTTAATAAACAAATGGTGTGCAAGAGTGTAAATATGCGCGGAAATGTTCTATCACACGATTTTTCTTTCACGGGGTTATTTGAAAAGTGCCTTATTTGTATTATATAGCCAATCTTTTAGGTTTCAAATGTTATAAAAGCGTCTGAGGTTACAGCATATACAAAAAAATCTCATGCTTTTAATGTTTTTTATTGGTAATATCTAATCTAATAGTTTTACGTAAAAGTAAAATAAACGTCGTCGAGGAGCGAGCGTTGCGCAAAATCTGCGTGACGCTTGTAGAATGAATTTGAAACGTATATGTGAGAAAGGGAGTTGGCCTGAAAGAAAGTAAGAAGAAGCAGGCAGGCTCCATTGGTCGGAACACGTAGAAAAAATGCAAGAGCAAAGAATAAGGAATTTATTTACCATTTGCTTACTTAGGTAAACTCACTGTTATGATTCAGGGTTTATTTGAGCCCCGACACATTATATGTTGTCGAATTTGTATGTAAGTTTAGTGACGTAACTATCTTTGACTATATTTGACGAACTCGGCGGCGCAGTGGTGAAACGCGGTGTTACGCTACTTTGACACCAACGCTCGTGGGTTCGATTCCCACACAGGACAAACATTTGTGTGCAAGAACATGTCTGTTTGTCTTGGTCTGGGTATTTTCTACGTACAATAAGTATGTTTATACAAAAAAAAAATATTTACGTATGTTTATCAGTTGTCTAGTACCCATAACACAAGCTTCGCTTACTTTGGGGCTAGATGGCGCTGTGTAATTTGTCGGACAATGTTTATTTATCTAAAACCTATAAAAATTAAATTACCTTGAGTTTGCACGTGCGGATCACAATAGGTAGGCTGTGGGAACTTTCAAATTATCTTTCCCAGCAAATGCATACCTCCTTTAAATAAGGTTGATGCAAATTGCATATTTATAATAACATTTGTTTGCCTGCACATTATATGTCATTCGGTCAGTCACCTTTTAAATATGCACAGATGGATATAGTTTGAATCATAGAGAAGGACATGAGTACATTAGCTTTTGTTAAGGTATAATAATACCACTGAGGTTGCAAAGTAGCTCGCTACCTATTAGGATCGGCGACACAAGAGTGACACCCGTGGTGTTGCGAATGGGCTACGGTAACTGCTTACCATCAGGCAGGCCGTACGATTGCATGCCTCCTTAGTTCTATAAAAAAAATACCCGAGTGATCGTAAGCAGTTTCTTTAGCGCTATGATGCTTTTATACTAGGATTATAGCACGCATTAGGTTGCCAAGTCCACAAAAACATCCGACTTTTTAAAAATCTCACACTTTAGTCATTTTGAAAAGCCTTAATAACGAGTTTATTCCACAAAGTAGACGTTTGGATGGTACCGGAAGAAAACCTCTGTGGACTTTTTTATTTCAAGTAAATGAAAATGAATTTGTCCCCATCTCAACTCCATCGATGATGAGCGGTGCGATTGGCAAGAGGAAGCAGACATCATTAATTTAAGAGAGGTAGAGCATATCAAAGCAACCCGTCAGGGGAAGTCTCTCAGAAAACCGCATCCAAATCCTGGAGGGTTGTTGTGGTTGTGTGTGTGTGAGTGAGGTCGCAAGTAAGCTCCTAAGGAGTTGCTGTGTTAGCAGCAGAGGCGACAGCGAGTGATACTTAATGTATCATAATTGATTATAGGCTACGGTAACCGGTCTACATCAGGTGGACTGTATGCTTGTATGTCGTATAATAGATATGTAATTTTTTTTTATACATCGTTAACATTATCAAACATTTTCACCTTTATACATCACAACTAACTGGCATCTTCGTAGGAAATGCAAATAGCTGAACAATTTCAGTAATAAAAATAGTTCTCACTGTCCTATTGAAAACGCATTTAACTTGGTCTTACTTCAGATACCTAGGAGGACGATTTAAAAATATAGTTGTTGAATACAGACATTCACTTTCTCTAAAATTCAACACCTATTTCTAGAATCTGATGTCAATTATGTCCAATGTAAAAGTTTTATGCAAATAACGAGCCGGCAATCTAGTAAATGTGAAAGGAAAATCTAGTGAAAGGTAATGAAGTTTGGAAAGTTGATTTTTGGATACTGAGCAATAAACACTGTAACGTCTGAGTAGACTTGTAAACTAGAGGTACATTAAAGTTATTGTGAATTCTGTTAAGCCCGCTTCCAGGAAGTAAGCAATTTTAACCCTATCCTAAGCTCAAAGTCGACTTTAATCAGTCTTCAGAATCAATACAGGTTTTTTAATTATAAACGTGGAAACTTCGTAATTTCTCTCCTGGGGCAAAAGGGGAGGGTTTTCATTGAAACGTCAAGTAAAATTGATGGGCTCGCTTGAGTCGTGACCAATAGTCGTATGGCGTTTGTTACTCGGTAACTCGCCGCGTCAGTCGAACGTCCGGAGTCATTGTGGCCACACGCCCCTGTTTCCTCGACGCGGGTTGACACGCGGTTGAATGTTATCGTCACGTGACACATGTCACGTGTTCGTACTAAATTCGAAATTGACATTCATTTCGGCGGTTAGAAATCGAATGTATCCGCGTGGGCCGCAGATTTACAATAGACGGAACTTTTTGTTGTTTACGTTTTGAAGTGATTTGATTTTTTTTTCATAACCTACGTTTTTTTTTCGATGTGTGGACATATTCGAAAATGTGTGGAGTAATGTTCGCGCTCGTATTCGCCTTCCTGTCTCTCCCGGGTCCTTCCTGCACCAACTCAGATAATATGGGTCTGTAATCTGTGTACGATTTATTACAAACATAATTACAGAGGGTTGCCAACGCGTGGCTAATGGCGTTAACTTAATAACGTTCGTCGACAACCCTGCCCGAGGATTTGGATGTGTTCATTATGGGATAAGCAATTAATTAATGATCTTGTTTTGTTTTTCCCTGCTATAAATGCAAATGTGTGGTTGTTTGTTATTGATAAAATACTAAACTGTTTTTAAAAATATGTGAATGTAGTTAAGAATTTCAATAATTGCGGACAGGAATTGTTTGTATAGGTATTTTGTTTATAATGTGACCAAATTGATTGTGTTTTATCAGAAGGTCAGGAGCCTCAGAATCCAGTGAGCGATAAGCTATGAATGTTAAAGAAACAAGTGAGGTGTATAAGATCCGAGTCATGTGGTTCTCTCTGCCTACCCCGGAAGAGATTTGACGTGAAGTTATAGATAGATAGATAGAAGTCGAATTTATGTGTTAGTGGTCTAGTTGTAAATAGATAATTCTATCTATATCAGAGACTTCGCATTCCAACATCGAGATTTGAATCTTTTGTCGGAATTTGAGAATGGCATAATACAGTTACGCTGTTTGGCATAATGTAGTTGCTACAGGTATGTTCGGTCTTCCCGGAGGAAAATCTAGTTTTTAGGGTTCCGTACCCAAAGGGTAAAACGGAAGCCTATTACTGAGACTTCGCTGTCCGTCCGCCCGTCCGTCCGTCTGTCACCAGGCTGTATCTCACGAACCGTGATAGTTAGACAGTTGAAATTTTCACAGATGATGTATTTCTGTTGCCGCTATAACAACAAATACTAAAAAATAGAATAACATAAATATTTAAGGGGGCTCCCATACAACAAACGTGATTTATTTGCTGTTTTTATAGATTTTTTTTAGGCGATTTTTTTATACAACGTCGGGAGGAGTACAGTTATACGACCCACTTGATGTAATGTAGTTACCATAGTCTATGAACACTTGCAGGACAGAAAGTACCACTTGCGTGATGCTATCCCTGCTGCTACCACAGCATTTTCTTAGGAGCTTACTGGGAACATCATTCGCAGGAAACAACGACCTTACAGGGAATTATTATTTGTTTTCTGTGAGCTGGAGGTACTTTGATACGCTCTACCCCTCATAAACTAAGTTTGGTATTAGCATTACAAATTACGCAATACATTTGGTTTCATTCATATTTCTTATACAATTATAGTTCAGTTAACACCAGAGCTCATGGATGTTTGTGACACTACACTACTATTTTTTTTTCTTCATTTCGTTACCCGCGACACGTTGAAGCCTCATTTGTTATATTTTTATACACAACGTCGGTAGTCACACGAACATACAGCCCACCTAGTGTTAAGTATTTACTGTAGCCTATAAACGCTTTTAATATATTAAGTATCGCTCACACAATACCACATCTACTGCTAACACAGCAAGTCCTTAAGAGCTTACTGGTAACCTCACTCAAGAACACTACAACCCTCCAGACAATTATGTGGCAGCGGTTTTATGTGAGGTGGAGGTACTTCCCCAGAAGGGCTATATGCGCCCTACCTCTCTTAATTCCCGCTAATTGACAAACGAGATTGAGCTACGTGCAGCCATGCAATTCTGTAAGAGCAAACGTCCTTACATCCTTGGAAACATCGGCTGTTACAGCCTTGAACACAAAATTGCAATTCTTTGGTGTCGCTTTTCATGGTTGTGCGACACTAGCGCCGCAAGGCTGCGTTTGGAATTGGATTTCTACAAGGCAAACAGCCTCGCGTACGCTTACAGCCTTATAGAATATCAAATAATTTAGCCGTGATCGCAGTAGACAATGTCAAAGCTGTGACATCTGTGATCACAGCGACGCACACAGCCATTACGAGTCGCTTAGAGAATTGCATGGCAGGTAAGGTTGGGTTTGACACTAGAAATAATATTATGTACTGATTATTTTGTGTATTATCTGATCCAGATTTGCAATTGTGTGTTACATTTTCGGCATGTCGAATAGGAATATTGAATGAGCTGGCGCTAAGACTGGCTTCACACCAAGAGACAATTTCCTGTGTCTTATTATTGTAAGACAATATTCTTTGACATTTTGCACATGGTGTCAAGTTATGGTTCTGTATGACACACTAGAGTTTACAGGCAAGGATTGTCTTATAGAGGATGTTCGGGACTATATCTCAAAATGTGCAGTCGCTACATTAACGACCTGTACATACACTAAACCAGATTGATGCGCAATGCAAAAAAATAGGCGTTTAGTCAGCTAAGAAATTATTTTTTCTTTTACTGTAGAGTACCTATAGTTACTCTTATTATCAAGCTTTATTCTTATATCTTTGTATCGTTATTATTACGTAGCTTAAGAGGGTGCACAAAGCTAAGTGGCGCCCTCATTTTGTTTTTATTAATAACGCTGTATTTAAGACCAATTCCAAAAAAAAAACGCTCTATAAGGCACTGAAGAACCATATTTATGTGTTTTGAAACATGTTCAGTTTTTATTATTTATGTAGAATTAGTCATACTTTTGATTATTGCTATAAGTGGCCACAATAAGCAATAATTAAAATTTTGGTTACTTGTCATAGATAATAAATACAAGATATGTTTCAAGAAAACGTAAATATGGTAGAGCGTTTTTTTTGGAATTGGTCTTAAATTCAACGTTATTAATAAAAACAAAATGAGGGCGCTTAGCTTTTTGCGCCCTTTTAATGAGTTACGATCGCCTTTTAGACCACTGTACCTATTGGTTTATAGGTTTGGGTCCGGGCGTATACCAAAAAATTCGTGCTTTCAGATTTATGTACATATTTGTAATTAACACTTACCGTAAAGGAAATCATCATGAGGAAATTCAACCAAGAAATTATATTTCGAAAGACACGTGGCCTTACCTAAGAAAGAAAAGTCTGGGGTTTCGCCAAATCCTTAGGCTTAGGTAGTGGAACCCGCCAAACTTATCGGATAAGGGGTAACGCTAAGAAAAGAACAATCGCCTTTTGAGTGTCGCACGTATCTGTTACAGCTATTGACATGGAGTGCGAACAAATTATAAATGGTCACTTTTTTGGTTTCGTATGTATTGGACTTTTGATTGGTTGGTTCGAAACGCGGCCACATTCGATTTGAATACGCGCCTCGGTATTTTCATGGGTTTATTTTTTACCGGAATCTACAATTACATACAGCCATCTGCTAGTTCTCTACTTTTAGAAATAAATGCAGTACATGTAATTTGATCTAACCTGATTTGTGTGCTTCCGCCACCAATTAGTTCATGCGGCCTAGCGCCGGCCGGCACCCACCCACTACTGTTAGTACGTGCTACATGCTGACGCTGCCATGGCTGCTCCGGTAGTCTCTGCCTCTGCTGCTGCGGTCGTCCGCCATCTGGAACAGAATCCGCATGCCCCCACCACCACCGTCGCTGCCACGACTGGCCTGGTCGTCGCTGCGACACGTGTTTCGCCTCTCCACGAGGCATAATCAAGCGTTGTAGACGTTAATCGTAAGAATACGACGACGACCGCAGCAGCAGAGGCAGAGACTACCGGAGCAGCCATGGCAGCGTCGGCATGTTGCACTTACTAACAGTAGTGGGTGGGTGCCGGCCGGCGCTAGGCCGCATGAACTAATTGGTGGCGGAAGCACACAAAGCAGGTTAGATCAAATTGCATGTAAATATGACTGAGCAAAATAACGCCTGAATCTATTAACTATTAAATGCAGTACATACATATTTGTAATTATCACTTGCCGCCGAGAGCGGAGAAAAAAAAACATCGTGAGGAAACCCGCACATCCAAGAAATTATATTTTACCTAAGAAAGGTCTAATTTTCTCTCTGGACTGTGGAGGTATGACGGCATTCACTTTATATAAAAAAAAACAGTATCTTTGCCAAATCCTTAGACTTTAGCGGAGAACCCCGCTAATGTTAACGTATATGAAAACGGGAGAACGCTAAGAAGAAGAGTGCTCATAAACTTAATTTCAATAGCGATTATTAATATCTTTAATCTCGATATAGGTACTTTGCATGTTTAATGAAAGTATGAATATCGTATAAACCATGCATGATAATCCAACTTTGATAATAGATATTTTGATGGATAGGATTAATAGGATTTAATAAAGAGTGAAGCTCTTTATTAAATGTTCAGAATATTTATGTTCAGATAGATAGTAAATATTCACGTTCAATATGTCATCATCATCATTCATCATCATCATTTCAGCTTATATTCGTCCACTGCTGAACATAGGCCTCCCCTCTAGAGTGCCACGGGTCTCGATCCTGTGCCACCTGCATCCATCAAACTCCCTACAATCCTTCGTTTAGTGTGGCCTCGGCGTAAGAATAAGCCACCCCATCTTAACCCGTGGGTGTCCTAAAAAGCGATTACCCAGGAGATGGGCAACAGCGTCCCCTGATTTTAATACATTTAAAGAACTGCGGTTGCCAACCCGCCTGCCAAGCGTGGGAACTATGGCAAAATCCCCCTCAGAATGAGTACGACAAGTTCAATATATACCACTATGAATATAGTATGTATAGGTTAGTTGTAAAGGATTACCACGTACGGCGACGAGCTCGATGGCACAATGGTTAGTAACGCCGCGTTAGCGGTTTCGATTTCCACGCAAGACAAACACTTGTGTGCATGAACATGTCTGTCATGGTTTGGGTGTTTTTAATAAAGGTGGGTGCATCAAACCAGCTTGTTTGGGGAACTACTATTACCTCACTAAGAAACACAGTCAAATAACACCCCCTGGAGGGACGATGAAATACCTCCCAGTGAGGTCACCAGTTAGCTTCTAAAGAGTTGCTGTGTTAGCAGCAAGGGTGGCATCGCGTGAGTGATAATTTAATGTATTGCAAACGTTCATAGGCTACGGTATCCGCTTCACATCAGGTGGCCGTATTCCGACATTGTATAAAAAAAATGTCACTTACACATCAAGCGAGGATAGCAGGAAAAAGAGTTAAGCGCAAAATGGATATATCGTTCGAAGTTCAAATTCCAAAATATAAGTATCTGATATAGATTAAATAAACATTCCTTGGAAATGTTGACTTTCACGAGGGTTGTTGTGTTCTTGCAAGTGAGTGAGGTTAGTGCAAATTGTGTTAGCAGTGGAGGACGGAGCAACGCACGAGTAACACTCCCGGTGTTTTTTTAAATTTGGTTCCATACCTGCTTACCATCAGGTAGACCGTTTGCTTGTATGTCACTTTAGATTTGTAAATAAAATGTAAGAGCAATTTTTTTCCTGTAGTTTTGAGTGGCTATAAAATGGTTGTAAAAGGTTGTAAATCCTTTTCGCTTTTACAGCTTATGTACTCCTATTTAATACCTCTATGTCATTAAAATGACTCGTTGGATATTAATCCCTGAGGTATCAGTGCATTTATCGGGACAGTTTTAGTGTCACAACAAAAAAAAATAAGCCAAAATTTAAAGGTGAAGGTTTTTTATACCATTATAAAAGTTAGGGCGTATCAAAGCAGTCCATCTGGGGAAGTACCTCCACCACGTTGTTGTATTCCTGCGCGTGAAGTGAGGTCACCAGTATGCTCCTAAGGATATACTGTGTTAGCGGCAGAGGTGGCATCGCGCGAGCTCAATATATTGCAAGCGTTCACAGGCTACGGTAACCGCTTTACATCAGATTGGACGTATACTTGAATGACTCTTGTCCTACCTAACAAAAGTATGGCCTGCCTGATGGTAAGCACTTACCGTCACCTATGGACATTTGCAACGCCAGGGGTGAAACTCTTGTGTCGCCGACCCTAATATATGTAGGCTATAAAGAGACATTTTATCGAAGTGAAAAAAACCTTAATCTTTACGATACGAGAGTCATAAGAAAGAGCTTATCTACAGGATGTCGAAAATGTATACATAATAGATTTCTGTTTTTCTTCAGTGTCTTTTTTTATCTTCCATGGCGTCAACAGGAATAACTAATGTATTCCTTGTATATCTAATTAGGCATTTTGTGCCAGATTGCTTATCATTGACAAATGGTACAGTCTATCTTTAAACTTTCTTTTTTTACTTACATTTTTAAACGACGTCGTGAGGTAAGCAAGCGCACGGCCCACCTGATGTAAAATAATTACCGTATAAATGCTTGCAATACAGGAAATTACTCGTGTATTGTCACCCTGCTGCTAACGTAGCACCTCATTAGGAGCTTAATGGTAACCTTATTTACTCGTAGTAACAAAACTCTCCAGTATCATCTAAATACACATAATTGTATGTTCATGCAATTTTATCTAATCTGCTTTGTGTGTTTCCACCACCAATTAGTTCATGCGGCCTAGCGACGGCCGGCACCCAACCACTATCGTTAGTAGATGCAAATTAATAATGTAATAGTATAAATAATTGGTGGCGGAAGCACATAAAGCAGGTTAGATAACGATTTAATTATACGTTGCTTCACTTGCGTGATCAGCTAATCATACACGTGCAATTACTAGCTTGCTTGTCAACGAGCTCTTCTTAATTGATTAACTGGGATAATTATTTACGTACATTTTCGATAAATGTTGGCGCGCGAGTGACCCTCAGTGAGCTGTAAGGGTTGCTGTGTTAGCAGTAGAGGTGGTATTGCGCTACTACTATTCATGTATTATAATCGTTTATAGCCTACGGTAACTGTTTTACATCAGGTGGGCTGTATGCTCGTATGCCTCTCGACGTTGCATATAAAAAAGTGAGTCTTAATCACCACTTTTAGCCACGCTTGCGCAAGTGGTCCCCGTTCTGAAATGCTCAAGCTGTTGCTCAATCAAATGTTTTATGTAGTTACCATATGTGTATGTGGAATACCAAAATAAGCATGTTAGTGCATATA
The DNA here is from genome assembly GCA_947507595.1 of Pyralis farinalis. NCBI lineage: Eukaryota > Metazoa > Arthropoda > Insecta > Lepidoptera > Pyralidae > Pyralis > Pyralis farinalis. The sequence goes on along the minus strand of OX382269.1, from coordinate 10,747,166 downwards.
AAATATACTATATGATTATAGAACTTATATATTATTATGCCTGCCATTCTACATCTGTAGATATTGTTATGCATATTACTATAATGGCCACGGGCCGTGGCGACATGAGTGGCGCCACTAAAAACCATCGCTAAAATTCGTATCAATTATTAGGTTAAAACCTATTTTTAAATTTATGTATTTGCATGTATGTTACACCGACAAATGTCTTTTCTTTCCCTCTAAAAGGTAAAAGAAAACCCGTTGAGAACCAGGGAACACCTGGCTCGTCAATTATATAACACATCATTTTTTTTTTAATTTGTCGGCCATTTTGAACATGTTCCTTAAGAGATAGGAACGGTGTTCCAGAACATTCCTATTCTACTTTTTATGCTGAATCCGAATCTAAATTCAAAATTCGAATATTCGAAAAAAAACGCACACATAAACATATAGCGATATATTAAGTATCACTCGCGCGATGCCTCCTCTGCTGCTTACACAGCAACTCCTTGGGAGCTTACTGGTGACCTCACTCACACGCAGGAACACAACAACCCTCTAGGGAGTTGTTATTTGGCTGCAGTTTTCTGTGAGGTGGAAGTACTTCCGCGGATGGGCTGCTTTGATACGCCCTACCTCTCTTGAGCAGTCAGAACCCGTTATATACGTTTTCCCATACATTTCGCGGTCGTATACGACCACCCGGGTTTCGAAGGGTTAAAACATCCAGACCAAGACAAACAGACATTTTCATACACACAAATGTTTGTCTTGTGTGGAAATCGAACGAGCGTTGGTGCCAAAGTCGTCATATACGACTGAGCCACCGAGCTCGTCAAAATCTGAATGAATACATGTGCCCTACATGTATTCATTTGTGTATTCTCTCGGTTGCAGAAATCGTACCTAGAACTCTCCATTCTCATCGTATCTAGCCACTGGAATAAGGATATCATTAAAATATAACCGAGGTGAGTTCTAATGTTGTTAATTTATTCTATGAAAGTTAGATGCAGGTTCTCCAGATAAGAAATATTTTAGTTGCGCTTGCTTCATTGCGCATGTCCTTGGCTGAATTGAGTTACTTACAGTTTTTTTATTCATATCATATTTTCCATTAAACATATACTTACACTAATCTAGGTACTGTACAATAATCGTTATACGTTACTTAGGTTAATTACACCTTTCTAAACACACAATCGTTATTAATTCAAAAATACTTACACGTTTTAGATATATTAATACAAACACAAGATTATAAATGTATGTTAGGTTTGGATTTATCTGCATAATATAACACTGTTAAAATAATTATCATTGCTATTTTATGAGCACTCAATCGACTATTTAAACTCTTTAATTAGTTATATTAATAGTATTGTCCTAGGTTTTCGCGATTGTTACACATTGAATTAAACAATATTTAACGGAAGTATCGCGTGTTTTATTTATTTTGTTGAACCTGACGTTTCGAACGCTTTGCAGTCTTCCTGCGACCACGGACGCTGCAAAGCGTTCGAAACGTCAGGTTCAACAAAATAAATAAAACACGCGATACTTCCGTTTAAAATTGTTTAGGTATATTATTTTAAAATTCAATACAATTACGCGGAACGTAGGTAATTTCGAAACAAAATAATGTATCGGATTTGTAGACAGTTGTGAGTCAACCGGTCAGCAGGTAAGCGTATTATTGTTATTCGCCAAGGAAATAGCCGGTATCGATTGTAGGTACCAGAATAAGGTAAGTTTGTAAATCTACTTTTACCAATAGATGATATTAACACCTTAAAGTGATGTGGATTTTTATACAAATAAAATTTACGGGATAATTTAAGAACATAATTTTTAAGAAAAGGGAATTTTATTCCTTTGTTAATTTCCTTTTACTTACTGGTAAGATATTATTTAGTATTTCTATCTCTATTAAAAATAAGTAGAGTATTGTTATTTTAAGTGCATTTTTATACGTCTAATCCACGTGGTTACCGTAGCCTGAATATGAACGCTTGTAACTCAAGGGATACGGCGTCTTGGTTCTCTTCCCCTGCTAACAGCACCTACTCTAAAACTTTCTGGTACCCTCACTCACTTACAGGAATACGTCAGCCTCTTTATGGAATCGTTATTTGTATAAAAATACAGGACTAAACGTGTGGTCATATATGACCGCGAAATGTATGGGAAAAGGTATATAACGGGTTCTGAAGGCTTACGGAGGAAAGTTAGCAGCAGAAACAATTTTGTGTAAATGTTAACATTCGTTTTGTACTCTTGTTTATGCTAACTAGTTGTCTATTATTATCACCCTATTGTTTGTATTTATCCGAACAATTTAACTTTCTTCATTACGGCTTTTAGTATTCATTATAGTTCGAGCGCCAGCAGTGAATAAACGTCGTCATCTAATACTACGTACATATTCTCAGCATCGTTAAATAAAGAAAGCGTGACGTATTGATCGTCTAATATTGAATTTGAACTAGTACCAGGGTTCAAAATGCCGAGCAAGTGAAAATTTGTGGTTGGCACTAGCTCGGCGGCAAAGGAAAACATCGTGAGAAATCAACACGTCTAAGATATTATATTTCGAACGACGAGTGACCTTGCCTAACATAGGTCTGATTTTCCCTCTGAGTTGTAGAGGTCTAATGGCAGTCGCTCTATATAAAAATCTGTATCTTCGCCAAATCTTTTGGCTTAGGTAGCGGATACCGCAAATCCTAATAGATTAGGTAACAGGATAACGCTAAGAAAAAGAGACAGCGAAGCCTTAGTAATATGATTCAGTAGGTACCTTTCGAGTACAGAACCTTAATAATAATTAGGGTGCCAACTCTTATAACACTAGTGACTGGTCGTTTTCCGGTATAAGATATTATACCAATTACAAGCCGGTCAATTTACAGCCGGTACATGAACTATCCCCCCCCCCCCCCCCCCCCCTCTCTTCTCGCTCGGCTGCGGACGTGCGGTTGCTTCACTCAGGTCCTCCATAATAAGTTTTAAGCTACGTGCATTAGTTTTAGATAGTCTCGGAGTTGAGGTGCATTTTAATGTAAGAATGAATTTGGATACGTTATAAGTTATAGAATTTAAGTTAAGTTATGACTACATGTTATCAGAAAATTCACATATACACTGGTACTAGTCTAGAACCGCGACTCAAATAAATGAAAATAATTTCTGTAACACCTACCTACGCCTACAACACCCACTTAACTCCTATAACTTTGACGTCGCTGTAGTGGGTCATTAGGTGACCTCCATCTGTCTATATATCCGCCTGGATCTCCTATGTTAGCCCGACGGGAGAAGTACGTCCACCTCACAGAAAATGACAGCCAAATAACAACTCCCTGGAAGGTTGTTGCGTTCCTGCGAGTGAGTGAGGTCACCAGAAGATGAGGAGTTGCAGTGTTGACAGCGGGGGTGGCAAAGCGCTAGCGACATTCTTTTTGTTGCTAGTATACATAGGCTACGGTAACCGCTTTACAGCAGGTGAACTGTATGCATGTTAACTATACGTCCTCTATATAAAAAAAAAATATTAATTGTTGTAATTACTGGAACAATCTATAACGATTTTAAATGTAATTGTTTTTTTAGGGTTCCGTACCCAAAGGGTAAAACGTAACCCTATTACTGAGGCTCCGCTGTCCGTCCGTCCGTCCGTCCGTCTGTCACCAGGCTGTATCTCATGAACCGTGATAGTTAGTTAGTTGAAATTTTCACAGATGATGTATTTCTGTTGCCGCTATAACAACAAATACTAAAAAATAGAATATAATAAATATTTAAGGGGGCTCTCATACAAAAAACGTGATTTTTTTTGCTCATTTTTGCTCGATATTGATAACGGCAACAGGTAGACACTTAAAATATTCACAGAATATTTAGTTATATATTCACTTTAAGAATAAATAATTAAATTAAAATAAAACAAATATTTAAGGGGGGCTCCCATACAACAAACGTGATTTTTTGCCGCTTTTATAGATAATGGTACGGAACCCTTCGTTCGCGAGTCCGACTCGCACTTGGCCGATTTTTTTTACTTACTCTTTTCTACTTGTTTACGCTAATAGGGAAAATGAATGAAATTTATTGTTCGTTTTAAATGATACAATTATCACATAAAATTGTGGTGTGGTGTAGTGGATTTCGAAGCGGCAGAGGATGAACGGATCAAGTTTTTTCGCTCCGCAACATAGTATAGAAACATCTGGCTTTGGACCAGAAGGTTTTCTGCGGTTTTGTGGACCTCGAGAAAGCATTTGATAGGGTCGTGCGAAAAAATCTCGGGAACATTTTGCCCAGATATGGGGTTGACGGTGACCTGCTCCGTGCTGTGCAATCCACTTATGAGGATTGTACTGCATGTGTGCGGATGGACGGCAGCTTGTCGCCCTGGTTTGATGTCAACATTGGTGTCAGACAGGGATGCTTTAGGCAGACGACGCGGCATTAATAGCAGAATCACCATCCGAACTGCAAAAACTAACTACAATGAGATGATTGTATGAAGAAAGACTTACAATTGAATGCGAAGAAAACCAAGATAATGATATTTAAAAGAGAGACAACCAGAACGAACACTAGGATTAAGGTTGATGATGTAGTGTTGGAGCAAGTGAATGAGATTGTATATCTTGGAAGCGCTTGTAGCAGCAATGGAAGGTACACCGCTGATGTGGAGAGACGAGTGAGTGCAGAGAATAGGGTGAATGCAGCGTTGGGTAAACTTCTAGGCGGCCGAAATCTAAGCCAGAAGGCACAGCTCGCTGTACACAACGCGGTGCTAATCCCAAACGCTACCTTATGGAAGTGAGAGCTGGGTATAGCAGAGAGAGCATGAAAGTAGAATAAATGCGGTAGTGATGAGAGTTTGTGGTATAACGCTCGCTGAACACGTTCGTAATGATGGCGTGAGAGAAAGAGTTGGCCTGAAAGAGAGTGCCGGTGTTAAGATAAGAAAAGGCTCCGTTGGGTCGGACATGTAGAAAGAATGTAGGACGAAAGACTGACAAAACAGATATACAATGCAAAAGTGGAAGGTTGTAGGAGCCGAGGAAGACCAAAACTAACCTACCATGACCAAATTGGTTGTGTTTTATCAGAAGGTGATATCAGGAGCCCCAGAAACCGTCGAGCGTACAGGAAAAGAGCTAGAAATAGAAACGATTAAACTATGTAAGGATCACGTCTTATGGCGCTCAGTTCTCTCTGCCTATTCCGCAAGGGACCTGAAGATATACATACATACATACATATTACTTAAAAACTAAAAAAATTTATAATTCTTTTGTAGCTTAGTTTTTTTGTAGTTTTAATACTTTAGGTGGTAAAAATCGTAAAAAAGTCGAACAGTTTCTAGAATAAAAATACTTCATAATTTGAATCATTTTCATATTCTGAACATGTTTTACTATGACAGCTTCAATGTGGATGCTTGAGTAGCGGAAATACAGTTAATATTTAGATGAAATCCATACATTTCTTCATAGCCACACGGCTTGTGACGTCATCTGCCGCGGCCTTTTAGTATGAAGCGTTTGCAGATCAAGTAATGAAATGCCACTTTCAAACATCATTTTCTCGCAAAGTAATTATCGTAGAAAAAAAAATACTTTGAGATATCTTCCTATCTATATATACAGGAATATCTTCTCTGTTAAAATCTGTCCTAATAGTTTTTCATGTATATTCCCTATTGTACACGGAGTGTATGCGTGTCTTCCCCTCTACGGCCTGCATCTCCGTCCGGATCTCCTGCCACGTTCGGGAACTACTACGGTGTCCTCCCTCCTAAGCCTAACGGAACGGTCAGTAAAATAGGGCCGGGTGCGGGCCCTATTTTACTGACCGTTCCGTTAGGCTATCCTCGCGAGTCCTTAAAGTCCGTCAGAGCTCGAAATATTTATTAGTCCGAACTCATCGTTTTATATTCTAATCTTCTTCTTAACGTTATCCTGTCTCCTAGTCCATTAAGTATGGTGGAGTACGCTATCTAAGCCTAAGGATTTGGCGAGGATACTGATTTTTTACATAGGACGAGTGCCGTCAGACCTCGATAATTCAGAGGGAAAACCAGACCATTCTTAGATTAGGTCACATGTCTTTCGAAATATAATTTCTTGGCCGAGCGGGTTACTCACGGTGTTTTCCTTCACTTCTGAGCAAGAAATAATTACAAATATGCATATAAATTGGAAAATGCAAATTTAGTGGTACATGCCTGGATTCGAACCGGAAACCAGTAATTTGGTCAATAGGCCGGTTTTTATCCACTGGGCTATCACTGCTCTTTTCTATAAAAGAATAAAAAAAGAAGAACTCTTCATCGTGCTGGTATATAAAAAGGAACTCAGCACATTAAAATACTCTCTGTAAAAGGGATAATTATAGAATTCATGCATTTGTAACTGACAAAGATGTCTGGAAATAATTCAGCACAGGCGACCTATCCTTGATAATCTTTAATTCTACCATTTGATATCATTATTGTACCAATATGCTGATGTGAATTAATTGTAAAAACTAATTGAGAATTTTAAAAGAGACCTATATTGGCAAGTTTCTTTCGGCATTTCTTCTTCGCCAAATTGGTCATTTCCGAAATGCAAGCAAATTAAAAAAGAAGAACAGTAACATGAGATAATTGAATAAGACACAAGAAGATTATATTTCTAAAAATGTAATACGTATCTAAGTACCCGGGAGGGACCAATGGAAAATAAAGATTTTTTACCTTTATATTTTATTACTTTTTAATTAAGTGTAGTTTTACGAGAAGTAGGACTTATCAAAGCAACCTTTCTGGGGAAGTATTTCCACCTCTCGGTAAAACAGCAGTCAAATAAAAACTCCCTTGAGTGTTATTGTTTTCCTGCAAGTGAGTGAGGGAGTAAAGCTCCTAAGGAGTTGCTCAGAGGTGGCATTGCGAAAACAATATTTAATATATTGTAAGCGCTCATAGGCGACAATAACCAATTTATATCAGATGGGCCGTATGGTTGTATGTCTTTCGACATTATGTAAAAAAAGTTCTTTTGACGGTATTATATATTTTACTCCGTACTACATATTCACACTTCCATCAAATACTTACAGGATAACCGGAAGATTCTCTTACCAATACGCTTATAAGTCTGCTTTTGTAGTACTTATATATTTCTTTAGTTTAATAAGCTCTTATTACTTTGTACAATGAATATATTACATGCATAAGCGTAGTTTTAAAATGCATTGTAGTAGTTGAGTATCAACGCGATACTATCGAAGTTCCAACAAAGTGCATACAACAAACTACGGGGGCGGAATGTTAACTATGGAGGTACCGATCGACTAGTGCTTACAACTTTGTAGACTTGTGCATAATATGAGCTGGGTGGTATTCAGGATCTCATTCTCGTGAGGATTTTACAAACTTGCCCATATACCCTTGAAGAGCTCTTTGATAGTATAATATTACTGTGCTCCATTTCACGGTGTCATTTACAATTTAAGCATATCATGTTTGAGTTATTTGGAATTCTAGATTCTTAAAATCAGTTTCGCAGTCTAGTAGTGGCATTGGGTCGATATGTCGGGAACAAATTAACTACATATCACGATAATAAATTTTCAAACTGACTCTTGACGTATACCTGAATTCGGGCTAAAATTAAAATTGTTTAAATTAAAAGTTTTCATTTAAAATAACTTTTAAATTAAATCGATTTCATTGGAGTCCATTAATGAAGATTGTACTATGTGAAACTATTTAAATAATATTCGACCTTAATGAAGTTTGTTTTTTTTATATGTATAATAGTACTTAATTAATCAATAACTAATGACGTGCATGTGTGTAACATACAATTCATGTGTGAAAACGTTTTTCTTTCAATTTTTCTTTGAACTGGTGGGTGAGTGCATATATATATATACATATAAGTACACACATGTCCGTGAATACACATACAAAATCCACTTAATTTTCTCCCGATTTAATAAAGCAATTGAGACTGTTTATAGTATCTTGTCAGTACTTAGAACTGATTAAATTAATCTGATAATTACCTTAAAATTCTTAAACTTCTAAACCTCTAGAAATAGGAAGTTATTGCAGTATGGGAGTAAGTAAAATATGACCGCATCTGCATATTACATATTTATACTTTTAGTATGCTTTTGAAATATTTTCAAATTGTTAAAATACACCATTTCTCCTCACGGGAATGGTAATTTACGATCTTACTCTCGGTGCTAAAAGCATACAAAGTCCCCATAACTACTTCACTTCAGACAAACTATCGTTTGTTACAAATGCCGGGAAAGACTGACTCGTGTATCGAGAGATCCGTACCTTGTCTTTTTTTAATTATGCAATTAATATAAATAACTGCCATATATAAAATAAGTAAAATTAAAAATTAAATATATCGTCCATTTTTCTCGAGACGTTTTACATTATGTTTGACGGCTACTGCTTTCTGTAACACATGTAAATACAATTACGGACAGATTGTGACTGATGACTACAATCTTTGGAGAGAGGGTAGGTCGGTCAAGTTATGAATATTTTTGATCTAATTCAAAAACTGGGCAATATACAATACGTTATATATTATAAATTAACTAGCTGACCCGCCAAACTTTATTCTGTCTTATTTCTTTTTTTTTCTAATTATTTTTTAATGAAATATACTTTTTACGACCTATTCTCAGACCTAGCAAATATACATAAAAAGTCATAAAAATCGGTCGAACAGTTTCCGAGCAGTGCGACCGCAAACACCATGACACGAGATTTGTATATTATAATTATTAATGTGCTCATTAAGCATTGTTATATGAATGAACTCATGATCCATAACGAATATTTTTTCGAATTTCTATATTTTATTCCTTCTCTAATTAATCAATTCGAATTCAAATCGATAAAATGATCCCGGTATGTGTAGAAATCAGCATGTTATGCACAATGTCATGTTACAGGTGCGTATGTCTAACAGTTATGAAATAAATGCCTGTGACACTCTGACAGACGAGTAGATATAAGAGATAGGCGTGTGATATTATAATGGTTCCGCTTTCAGCTAATGGATTACGAAACACTAAAAATAACAAATTTCTCCTTGTTTTTCTTCTTCGCGTAATCCCGTTACCTAATCCATATGGATTGGCGGGGTCCTCTATCTAAGCCTAAGGACTTGGCCAAGACACTGTTTTTGACATGGAGCGACTGCCGTGAGATGTTCACAACCAGATCTTTCTTTGGTTAGGTCACACGTCTTTCGAAATATATATTTTTTGGATGCGTGGGTTTCCTCACGATGTTTTCCTTCACCGCCGAGCAAGTGAAATATGTACATAAATACGAAAACATGAATTTAGTGATACATGCCCCCACCTGGAGTCGAACCGGGGACCATTTGCTCCTTATCGACTGAGCTATAACTGCTCAAAAAATTCTCCTTTTTATTAAAACTTAAAAACCTATGAGTTTTGAAAAGTTTCTAGGGAATACAAGAAGTTAATAAGAGTTGGCTTAATGAATTCGTTGAGAAATTATTTTTAATTTATGCCAAAGTTCATAAAATGAAGGTGAATATTAAAGAGGAAATTTATGAACTCTGCAGTTCAAAGTATGTAAATATCTCAGATATTAACTTATGTATAATTTGATAGCCAGATAGTACAGCGATAACCCAGTGAATTAAGAACCAGTCTATTGACCAACTGACCCACGATTTGAACCACGGCGTGGGCATACACCATTAATAGTTGTGTTTTTGGATTGATGCACATATTTGCAATTATCGGAAAACGTTGACAGGAAAACTGCACGCATAAGAAATTATAATTCAAAAGGGTTGTGAACTAACTTGAAAGGTCTGGTTTTCTCTCTGAGCTATGGAGATCTGACGATAGTCGCTGCATGTAAAAATATGTATCTTCGCCAAATCCGGAGGTTTAGGTAGAACACCTCGCCAACCCTAATGGGTTAGGCGACGGGATAACGCTAGGGAGACAATTTACTTATGTATAATTTATGTACATATAAATATCAAAAAAATACTAAAATCTTATCAGATAATAAATATTACTTGTTATATTTTTCGATTCTAATAATTATTAGTTACTCATATCTTAAAATAAACTTACACGTCTAAGATGGCCTCCTGGAAGGAAATTCTTGAAGGACCGTATTTTTTTACTAGGTTACTATTTACTATGCTTAATAATGATCATAGAACCAATTGTAGATATTTAAGTTTTGCAAATTGGTTTTGATAGATGAAGGGTAAAGAGTGTGTTAAAATAAGAAAAGGCATGCTCCGTTGGTTCGGACATGTAGAAAGAATGCAGGATGAAAGAATGACAAAGCAGATATACAAAAGTGGAAGGATGTAGGAGCCGAGGAAGGCCAAGACTTACTACCATGACCAAATTAGTAGTGTTCTATCAAAAGGTGATGTCAGGGGCCTAGAAACCGGCGAGCGTGCATGAGAAAAGCAATGAATTTTAAAAAAGCGAGTGAGTTACCTAACGATCGAGTCACGTGGCGCTCGGTTCTCTCTGCCTACCCCGCAAGGATTTGGCGTGAAGCTATAGATACTCGTAGATAGAAGGGTAAAGAGCAAATTTCTTCTGTATGCCAATTTATACTGAAGAGCTTCTGGGGCTATTCGTTTGACATTAGGTTTTTGCAAAATCAAGATGCACTATAAGACTGTCCTTAGAATTTCATTTAAAATGGGTTAGCATGCTGTAACAAAGGCAATCTTTAAGTTACTACATAGTGTGCTACGAGTGCTACGAGAGTCGAATGTTAGCTACGTCGTAGTGCTGACTTAGTGTTTACCGTAGCACCTCGTAGGTAGCACCTTTTATTTGAGTTCAAGCGATTTTTCCCGAGCTGGTTCTGTGCCAGTTATATATTTTTTTAAATAAATAATGCTCAAGATAGCGTTAAACAAGAATGGGTGGAGTATATTCAATTAAGGCGAATAAACAACAGCAACAATGTTTTATCTACGTGACGACTTATAGGCATGACGAGCTCGGTGGCGCAGTGGCGAAACGCGCTGTTACGTGACTTTGACACCAACGCTCGTGAGTGCGATTCCCTCGTGAAACATTTGTGTGCATGAACATGTCAGTTTGTCTATTTAAGAGAGGTAGGGCGCATCAAAGCAGCCCGTCTGGGAAGTAGCTCCACCTCACCGAAAACCACAGCCAAATAACAACTCCCTTGAGGGTTGTTGTGATCCTGCCTGTGAGTGAAGGTCACCAATAAGCTCCTAAGGAGTTGCTGTGCTAGCAGCAGAGGTGACATCATGCGAGTGATACTTAATGTATTGCGAGCGTTAATAAGCTACGGTAACTGCTTTCCATAAGGTGGGTCGTATGCTTGTATGCCTCCCAACGTAGAATAAAAAAAATATTTATTATTTCTATTCTAACATTGATTTCATGGTTCATTAAATTAACAAATATTTTTTAAAGTCTGTTTCCAATTAGTGATGATAGACACTTAAAAACAGTATTAATTGAGAACGTCTTTCTTTTTGCATTCTACCTTTATTTTCAAATTAGTAAAACAAAGTTTCCACAAGAACCTTTGATATTTCTATATCAAGGGTTCTTGCGGAAACTTTGTGATTCTTCACATCGACAGATATTTTTTTACGGAGTATTTTGGATTCTGGATACCTGAATATTCCTAAATATTTATTGAGATATTAAAACAACACTATTGTGGATCGATAATCGACCTACTACTACCTACGAGTATCTGTCATGAAAAAAAAGGTATTCTCTAAAATTCCTCAGAACATGTAATCTAGTCTATTGTTCCTGTCGGCCAATTATAAAGCATTCATCTTTGATGAAAGAACCCTCTCAATAGCTGTTTTACATTACTAGAACAGAACTTGGGGAACTTAATTAAACTTCTCTCTATTACTTTAATAAAGAATATACCTACCATAAAATCGTATTGCAGTTAGGTCTATCGTTAAATGATTTTAATATTTCTGTTAGCAATAGAATACGCTTTACGTTCCATTGTCAACGGATCTTCCGATTTTTGGATCACAAAAATATTAATAAGTGACCTTACAGAAGATAGCAGCTAATTAACAATTCCTTGTAGAGTTGTCATGTTCTTGCAAGTAAGTGAGGTTACTGACGAGCTCGGTGGCACAGTGATTACTAATGCTAATTTGACACCAATGCTCCTGGGTTCGATTCCCACGCAGAACAAAGAAAGATGTATGCATGAACATGTCTGTTTGTCTTGGTCCGGGTGTATTTTAGAGAGGTAGAGTGCATGAAAGCAGTCCATCTGGAGAAGTACCTAAACCTTACAGAAAACCTAAGCCAAACCTGGAGGTCTGTTATCTTCCTGCGAGTGAGTAAAGTCAGCAATAAGCTCCTATTCTATTCTATTCGTGGGGTATTGATACTTTTTCTATAGTCTGCATCCATGTCAGGTTACGAAAGTAGGTGATATGATAATTATACTTGTTTGACAGATAAGGCTTATGCCTTAAATTTGCCCAGAATGGTGGTTAATTGAAATAGAGTTGTATGTATGTAATATCTTTATTGTACAATATAACAAAATTTACACAATAAACAGTCATACGTAGTACAAAGGCGGGCTTACCTAAGGGATTTCTTTCAGCCAAAGTATTTGGGAGGATTGTAAATACGCGAGGGTGGATTATAATAATTACAGTAAAAAAAACAAGTCAAAATTAGAAATTACACAATAGGAAGTCATTAATGTATTAATGAGCTAACAGTTCGGTGTATTATCACAGAATCAAGATTGCAAGGTAGGCGACATTTTTACGTCCAGTGATAAAGAAAGTTTGTTTGTTTGTAATTTCTTTATTGTACACTCACAGTAAATAACAATACAATAAACAACAGTTTATTATATCATACTTGTTGTATACTTGTATTTTGTTATAAAAATCAGATGCGAAGTTACTGATGCTCTTTTCTACATGTCGTGCTTTGAGACCGCTTTACTGCCAAATAAACCCTTGCCGAACGTTTATCGAGCTCGGTGGCGCAGTAGTGAAACGGGTTGTTACGGTACTTTGACACCTACGCTCGCCACTTGATTCCCACACAGGACACAAACATTTGTGTGCATGAACATGTCTATTTGCCTTGGTCTAGATATTTTTAAGAGAGGTACGGCGCATCAAAGCAGGCCGTCTCGGCATGTGCCTCCTTACAGAAAACCGCTGCCAAACAACAACTCCCTAGAGGGTTGTTATGTTCCTCCATGTGAGTGAGGTCATAGGAGACATCCCGCGAGTGATACTTAATGTATTGCGAGCGTTAATAAGCTACGGTAACTGCTTTACATCAGGTGGACCGTATGTTTGTATGCCTCCCAACGTTGTATAAAAAAAAGATAGGACACGAGCACTCAGATTGTGATAGGAATGGATCAAATATTTTATCAGAAAACAAACATATCAGTCCATTTATATGCTCTTTATACATTTAAAAAACCATTTTAGTTAAAAAATCCTTCACCTATGGACATTAAAAAGGGGCACTCGCCGGTTCCTCCAGTTAGCGTTGGTTAGGAGTCCTGGAAAAGAAACCTCCACAAAATTTGATAACAATTGTTGAGTCCAAGTGTTCAAAGAGGGAGTCTTTGAGCACTTGGACTCAACAATCGATCTCTCGACCTTCACGAGGTTTTCTGTATGAAAAATGGTGACATCATAAATAATTGTACGGCGTGTCTCGGCGTTTTAGCACAATCAACAACTAAAACGAATTAAAAATACATATCGGGCCCTATATATCAAATCGGGGACATAAATATCAGGGATTGTCGTATACTTATGATAGAAATGTTTCTACAACGCGAAAATGGTCACACCAAGTTGTTTAGCACTATCAAGTGACTTACTTTACTTTTAAGTTTTGTGTATCTACTGTAACATCATTTCCAACTACCCAGATACATGTTAGTAATATATCTGTATACTTTGTAACTTCTTGGTGTAGTATCAATGACTGTATACCACTTATATAACAACAATGACGGACGCAGCTACACTAATATCGAGTTATTTAATGATATTGAAAGATAATTCCAAAATAATTAAAGTACTCCATTTTATTACCTATTTGTAAAAAGTGTAAGGAGTCATTAATAGTTCAACTGCACTAAACTGCACCCACGCGTATGCATTTAACCCGTCTGAGTCGCTTTTCGTACTTTCTTTTTTTTTCTCGGATTCTAATAGTTGTATCGTGATGTCGAAAAGCGTGTAGTCTTCCTCAAGAATTGGGCTGTCAAATGCAAAAAAAATATATATATATATGAAAATCTATCTGGTAGTTCCAGAGGCGCTCGTTCAAACAATAAACAATGAGTAGTATCATTGCAGCAATATAATAGTGAACATTTTACAGCTCTAGCTGAAAAAATATGCTGTACAAAATAGCTGAGGGAACGTTTAAGTGATATCATAATTTTGCTGTATATACTTATACAGCTTATACTTACATTAATGACTTCAACATCACCACATAGTGATAAAAGGTTGTCTTTTATTTTCATTTCGCCAGTTTAGCGATATTGGTTCAATGATCTTATACGTGCTGTAAATCGGTCCCAGTAGAACGTTACACCAGCATTCTCGAAAACTGATGCTATGGCATATTTATGACACAATAAAACTCACAATAGCATATTTAAGAGCAAATTACACGAGTATAATCCTATAGCTACTAGATATATAGTTTTGGCAGGAAGAACGTTGTGAAAAACTACATGCTTGAGTGACCAGGACGCTGTCAACCATACCATCCTTTAGGATAATATAACCATATATTTGAGGTACAGAGTTGGTCTGAAAGTGGGCGTCGGTATTAAAATAAGAAGAGGCATGCTTCGTTGGTTCAGACATGTAGAAAGGATGAAAGAATGACGAAGCAGATATACAACGCAAAAGTGGAAGGATGTAGGAGCCGAGGAAGGCCAAGACTTACCTGCCATGACCAAATTGGTTGTGTTCTATCAGAAGGTGATGTTAGGAGCATTAGAAACCGGCGAGCGTGCATGAGAAGAGCAATGAATGTTAAAGAAACGAGTGAGGTATATAAGGATCTAGTCACGTGGCGCTCGGTTCTCTCTGCCTACACCACAAGGGATTTGGAGTGAAGTTACAGATAGATAGATGTTTGAGGTAGCTATTAGTCTTGATAACTTCCTTCAAATCGGCATACAACTATCACTTTTCCTAAGATGTCACCGAGATGTACGCAAACCACCAACGCGATGGGTCCACGTCAAGCCCGTTAAGTGCTCGGTACTCATGTATATTGTTGCTCTTCTGTGCATACTTGCGCAACTGATAAATACTGTTGCAATAAGTCAGCTTTTGTTCGCCAAGCATAGTAGCATATGTCTCTTATTGACTAAGACTAAGAATAAGTGTCTTTTTTTTATACAACGTCGGAAGGCATACAAACATACGGCCCACCTTATTGAAGCGACTACCGTAGCCTATTAACGCTTGTAATATATTAAGTCTCACTCGCGCGATGTCTCCTCTGCTGCTTAGACGGCAACTCACTCACACGCAGGAACACAGTAACCCTCTAGGAGTTGTTATTTGGCTATGGTTTTTCTGTGAGGTGGAGATACTTCCCCAGACGGGGTGCTTTGATGCACCTTACCTCTCTTAAAACATCCAGACCAAGGCAAACAGATTTATTCATGCACACAAATGTTTGTCTTGTGTGGAAATCGCACTCACGAGCGTTGGTGTCAAAGTCGCGTCATTCATAACTGAGCCACCGAGCTCGTCAAATGCAGTCAGTGCATCCTAATTTCACAGTATAGAAAATAGTCACTGAGATGACATACCTAGATTGTGTATGGTTATGACATTTTAAAAGTCACTACTTTCACACTTCCTTGGGCCATACATACACATTTTCATCACCGACGAACGTGAGTGTTGTAATGCAATACACCATCAGTAGTTACAGAAAATTTACAACCACCACGTGTTCAACTCTGTCCGAGTTCACCTTAATTAACAGAGACGTAAATCAACTGTTGAATGCCCGAAATTTGTTGCCACCTGACATGAGATTTTTCAGAGCTTTAGTCAGGCAATCATCAGTTATATTATCAAACTCCGACATCCTAAGGTGACATAATCTTTGAGAGTTACCCTGGAACTTTTAAATTATGTGCCTTGACATAACTAATGTCCTAGGACCAATAAAAACAAACCTATAGTAACTATGGATCCCATCGGTTCTTATGATGGATTTTATTAGAACTGTAACATAATGTAAACAATTTAGGTCTCTCCCTTTAACTATATCGGAAGATATACTTCTGATGTAATCAAAGGACACACCGATATTGGGATAAAATCTATCTATGAGTTCCCCGTAGCACCGAATTCGATTTGCCCATATAACTATCTGCTTCTTGGGATGTAATGTTAGTCCCAATAACTACCTAGTGGATAAAACTCATAACTTTCGGGCGATTATACCCCAATTTGTAGAAAATGAGAGTCTTGGTGGCATAGATACGCAGCTCGTTACTTGCATCACATCAGAATTCAGGAAATTGACTCGAATCACACGATAAGGCAGCATAGTGCAGAATTGAGTGGGTATCAGCCAAAACGGTTGCCCCAAAAAGACGCACATGACGTTTTCATTCCCTGAATTTGTCCGCCACATTTTTATTTTGCCATGTACTTGTTGTCAATGATCAATATCGAAAGATAGGATCATCGGTAATCAATTTTCGAAGTGTATGTATCTTCACGCCATGTATATCTTCACGCCAGGTTGAAACAAACCAAGTAGGCAGAGAATACCGAGCGCCCTAAGACACGGTATTTACACACCTCACTCGCTTCTTTAACATTCATAGCTCTTTTCACCCACGCTCGCCGATTCCTAGGGCTCCTGATATCACCTTCTGATAAAACACGATCAATTTGGTTATGATAGGTGAGTCTTGGTCTTCCTCGAAAATGGAATGAAAAATGGAAGGATGTAGTATCCTTCCATTTACAGACAAGTGACGAAACAGATATATAATGGGAAAATAGAAGGGTGTAGCATCCTTCCATTTTCGCATTGTATATCTGTTTACCGTTATTCTTTCATCATTCATGAAACTGCAGAAAAGAAATTCTACATTAAATATATATCTTACTACATTATACAGTAGATACTACCTCGAGAACACCTGCCGTGACCCGCTCCAGCGGATATCAATGGAACAATATACCGATTGACAGGTCTTGGGGAAGTATTGAGAATATGTCCGAAATTAATGGGTCAGGTCAGCCTCTCGCATGTAGAATTACATCCCGGGTCCGTTGTATGCTCTAAAAACCTATTAGCTAGAGGCTAAAAAATTATTTGTTACAGGAACAATAGAACATAAAAACAATAGAATTCATAAGAATACCCGTTTGTAGATTATCTAAGTTGAATTGAGACGCTGTCGCTCGTTTCCACTATTTTGGGAATCTGTTTTATGTTTCGGTACAAGGAAAATTCAAACAGAGCAAGCGAAGGAGAAAGTATCGCCGACACACTTTGATCAGCTTCAAAACTGTCACGTCGCTACCTGTTTTATTTGCGTTTATCGTATTCTATGCGTAAATACTATGGACGAAATGATACTTTAAGTTCGTTGCAGATTCTTTTCACTCGCAGACTGAATTGGATTAATGTTTGATTTGTTGTCACAATATTACAATAGGCTTATCTCGGAATTATATATTGATCGTGACATGCCTTTCACTCCATTTAATAATAATTTAACTGCCAACTCTTTCAAATGATATCACCTTAATAACATTTAAAAAGCGTTTATCGGTGTCAAAAACCAATGGCTAAAAGCGTTACGATTGGCACACCTTTTTCCAATACTATGACTGACTACGTGGGCTATGTTTATGTTTTATTTCATGTGTATTTATTCGTACATAATGTGTTGTGTATATTGATAATAACGGTTGAACGTAACATTGTGATTCTCGGTTTTCATTTTATATGGCAACAAAGGATCAGGCAGAAATAAGCATTGTCGGTATATTGGCCTACAGCATTCGCTGAAACCCTTCGTTTTCGGCTGAACTTATGCATTGTGTTAATGAAATATTTTAATCCTTAACACTTGTAATTCATTTCATACCATAATAAATGTATCTGTCTATCTGCTTTCTCCTAACGAATATTCTCTAGACAGCCAATAAAGGCAAGCAAGAGCAGAGGATCCCGCGAGCGTTTTTGGGTTTTTACTAACACTGACGAAGACACTCCAGAAACGTAGACACTGCTCGATTCTCTGAAGTACTCAATACACAGCAGCTACAAGTTGCTTAGGGGCATATTAAGGGCTTATTATTATTGCATTGTGTTGCAAATTATTATTCGAAAGTTTTGCTTATACGTGTATGTACCATCAAGAATATGTTAGACTCTGCAATAATTCATAAGCATTTAGTATTTCAGTGTTACGCTTATAGAGAAAAGCTAGTTAATAATTATTAGGCTGCATATTGGTTAATACGCGTTTTTTTTTATTATTTTAAGCTCTGTAGGCTTTCAACGAATAGATATATCATAAGCTTTTATCTGTATTAGATAAGGAAATACCCTGAAGGTACTGTTGTGCTTCCTTGAAAGGAAAGAAATGAAGTTAAGAAGCGTGAAATGGGAGCGTGCGCAAGAAAAACAGTTGTTGGTTATACTGATATACGTTATTATTTCAATACGAATGGACACTATAACATGGAAGTATGAAACAAGAAGTAAAGAATTACATTTAGTAAGAAATAGAAAAGTGGAAAAAAGGAGAAAGAGGGAGACCAACTAAAAGATACATGAAAGACCGAAAGGAATATATAAATAGCACAGGGACTAGAAAAGTTAAATTATTAATGAAACAAAGTGATCAATGTCATCAACTTCATTTCAGCTTGTATTGTTGCACTGCCCATAGGCCTCTTCTCGAGAACAATTCGCCTCGATCCTGTGCCACCTGTGTCCACCGACTGCCTATAAACCTTTTGTGGTCGTCGCTATAAATATAAATCGATAAATAGATACATGAGCGCAAATTCATGAACCTCGCAGGGTCACAGAATTGTTACAACGTAACGTAGACTATACTAACACGTTAGACTATACAAATATGCATAAATATTGATGTGTTCATTAATGCAATGACATCTTTATTAATAAAATATTTTCACTTGTGTTTCAGTTTCAACAAATCAGCTCACTCAACTTTCACTATATTTATCGCAACAATTAGCACTGATTACTATTATAAGTATTTGAATGTTATAATTTAGACTAAAATAATAGCGTCAGACCTGTCGATTTTCATTGAAATGACAGTTATCGAAATATTATATGAGTTGAGTGATTTATTGTCTCAAACGTTATAACTAGAATTTGCATAGTCACTGTTTTGACTTTGGGGACAATTTCGTAATACCAATCGCATTAAATACAGTAACTGTATAAGGGACTTCATTTTCAATGGCAAACAATCTGACTGACTGACTTCTGAAATATTTTCTGCCTATTTTCACTCAAATTCATTAGTTATATTTATGGGTCTCCTGAAGAAATTGCCTTTAGCAATATAGTAGTTAAAATTTATCTCACATTTGACGAAAAATCCAGTGAATAATATCACATACTTCACACGACCACAAACTTTGACTTTGGGAAAAATATTTAAATTTATCATTGACCTCATCGTACTGTATTGATTAATATTTTAGTTTTGCCCTTCGTGGTTTTGCTGTCTATAGTAGTATTCTACATTTGTTGTAAAATAAAGTAAATTTCAAATTTTAACGGGAATAGCGATCGGTTATATTGCTGCGCGGAAAATTTCTGTTCAATTCTGGGTATTACCCAATCTAATTAGATTTAGGTATATTAGACTTGACAGACAAATATCGGTCTGAGTATGAATTATCTGAAGAAATCGAAACAGATTCGAACAGACTGTTCTAGAAATTCTACCTACAATTTCAATCGGCAAAGGAGATGGGTAATTTTACACAGTGTATGTAAATATTTGATAGTATTTGAAACTTTGTCTATTATGAACAAAACTTTTATTTTCAAATATAAGCGAACCCCACATTTTATCCTGTTTCTTTTTTGTTCGAAATTTCGTATATAAAATTTTATCATGCGAATAATGATGTATCCACAAAGTTTCAAAACTACACGTACGTGTGAAATGGCACTGAGAAGTAGCGAGATGTATTGAAATGACAGATACAGTAAGTGAGGTTGCCAATAGCTCCTGAGTAGTTACTGTAAGCAACCCGTGAGTAATGCAAGTTTTCGCAGATTGCGGTAACTACTTTACGGTGAGCCACATTCTTGTATGCATCTCAATGTCATATAAAAAATGTGAAAGCACCTTCGTCTCTACATCATTTTAAAAGTGTGTTTGAGTGGCATCCCAAAAAGTCTATATTCTAAAGAAATGCTTAGAATCACAAAGATTTTTGCTTTTAGTCGCTTAGGTTAGGGTGTGTAGAAACGAGTGTGTGCAGGGGAATACTGCGAATGAACCATTGAGAAAACTTCCGCCAGAAGCAATAGTTCGCGTTTAAAATACGGTACTAATCTCAATGCATTGCAGTATGAAAGCGAAAACTGGTATGGCTAATATGGATATGACAAAGAGATCAGAAGAAGTGAACAGTAAATGCGGTCGGAATACGAGCGTTTGCACATTTAGATTTTCTTATCTACCTATCTATAAGTTCACGTCAAATCCCTGACGGGGTAGGCAGAGAGAACCGAGCGCCACGTGACTCGATCCTTACATACCTCACTCGCTTCTTTAACATTCTTTGCTCTTTTCATGCACGCTCGCCGGTTTTTAATATACCTAATATTACTATTTTATTATTATATTTTTTTGTCATTAGAGTGGAAAACAAGGAACCAGGAGCCCTAAAACCGGACAAGCATTAATATCATAATGTCAAAGAAGCACGTAAAGGAGAGTGTCGGTGTTAACAGTTACCAGAATATATTCCATAAGAATGAAGGCAGAAATAAAAAATGACGAAACAGATATGCAAATGGAAAGTGAAAGGGTGAAGGAGCCAAGGGAGACCTAGACTTACCCTACCTAATTTACCTTGAACAAATTGATCGTATTTTATCAGAAGGTGATGTAAGGAGCCCTAGGAATCGGCGAGCTTGTATGAATAGAACTTTTAATGCTAAAGAAACGAGTGAAGTGAGTGAGGACCGCGTCTTATGGCGCTCAATTTCCTCTGCTTACCCTGCACGGGGTCTGGCGTAAAGATGTACATACATTTTATCCGCAGAATATGGATGTATAGATGGAATTGAATAGGTTTATTGTAACCTCGAAAATACTCGCAAGGGTACGAGTAACGGCGAAAGATATAGATCTACGACTACTGCGAAAAGGGATAGATAGGTAAAACCATCTCAAGATTGTAAATTACTATCGGGATTTGAGGTCAATAGTTGAAATCGGTAATTAAATTTGGAACAGATGAGTGGCTAAGAGCGGTACGTTAATTGACGAAGGATACATAGGTTATTTACTGTCTATTATTAGCAGGCTATTTAGAAGAGCAATAAAATAATTGCATAAGCAAAATATCATCCAATCCAAACCAAACCAAACCAAAATATCAAATCAATAGTCTTCTGAAATCTTGTGAACAATGAGATATTCCATCGTTTTTGTTATGATCTTTAGTTAAATCCAGATATCATACTACTATACTAGTATGGTTACTAACAGAGAGTTGAAGAGCTTTGTTCTGCATTATTATGGATTTTTAAAGGAAATATATTTTCAAATAATTCGTGTATAGCTGCATAGCTTCGAGGTGGACTCGGAAATATGAGTTCTGTAGTTCGGTAATATAGTATCTTTTATTATAATTGATTGTCTCATAGGGTGGAATGATAAGTCAAGTAAAAATTAAATGAGGAATTATAATAAACGATTCGACATCGTCACATCATCATTCAATGCGGTCATCCAAGAGATCAATGTCTATTTGTTGTTCTCTTTCTCATGTAAATATGTAGGTAATTTTTGGGTGACGTACCTCAAAAGGAAAAACAGAACACCTATAGGAAGAATCATACTTCCTTTTCCGTCTGACCGTTGGTCAAGATCCTTTTTCTCAGGAACGCGTGGAGATATCATGATGAATTTAATATCAAACACTCAAGTTTATATACTATTCGAGCATTAAAATATATATATATATATATATATATATTATTATATAAGCCAACGCAATCAAAATTTACTGCTATTTATGCCGCCTATTTTGACACACGCGAGGGACACGAATCGTTGAGATATTTAGGTGCTAAAACGCTACGTTTTGGGGAATGAGAGGTGCCTTTATGCGTCGTCAAGTAATTTATTGGTTTGTGTTGCACAATCATACTTAAATTCTGTAAACCACTTGTGAGTTATTTTGATCGATGGAGCGGAATTTCCGTAGTACTTGTCAATGTTTTCATATTTTCTGTATTGTTTTTTAAAGAAACAAAATTATGTTAAATCGACACATAAAATTTATTTACCTATGCGAGTCCAAAAATTAACGCATGTGTTTTTCTTTAGAGATTCAAAAAATAATGTCGGAATTTTATATTGAAATGGTTGTTCTATATTCCACCCGTGAATTAAAATTTCTATATATTACAATATAAAAAAGACACCCTACATATATAGTAAGTAGTGCAACATATACGAGTATAGTAAGTTAATTAAAGTCTTGTAATAAATCGAAAATTTCTTCAACTTGAACGCAGAGTTTCGATTGACCTGTTCGTTTTTACTGTGACTTTGTAACGTAATTGGCAGGCTATAGATGTTCCTTACATACGCTAGCTTCTCTTATTTTTCATTTCGTTGACATTTAAACTTCATTATAACTACTATGAAAAGCCATAACATGCAAATGAGTTCAAACCTACCCCTTTATAGGTCAAATAGGTATGGCTCACTAGGGACTGCCCTACCACGCCTAACACCTAACAGACATTCCTGCTTTGACCAAAACGTATTTACGTGTACATTTATCAACCTTATTCGGAAAACAACATGAAAATAACCGTCCAGGGAGGGATTCTGGAATATAAAGTGGATTACAGACAACAATGGTCCGATGTATAATCGACCCTAAATACACCACTGGGCGTTTGAAATACATAATGACCTTGTAATTGCAACAATTTACATATACAGAGGACATTGGTGGCGAAAGCACACAGATCAGGTTAGATCAAATTGCATATACAGAGGACTTGTTACGTATTGCTTAACTTGAACTAAAGTTTAGTAAGGTAAAATAAAATATTGTCTCAGAAAACAGATGCTTTTTTTCTGCATCTATGAAGAATTTAGAGTTTTCTTCAGGATGAATACCTGTACGTAATTGATATTATTGCGTAGTTCGCCTTTCTTAAGATTCCCTTAACTCCTTAGATATTGTTGTGTACCTGCAATTCATTGAGGTCACCTGTCAGCTCGTAAGGTGTTGCAAGCGTTCCTAAGCTATGGTACTTTACATCAGACGGACCGTATGTTTGTATGCCTCCCGACGTTGTATAAAATAAAAACCTGATGAGTGAAATATTTCACTTTCATAAATTTAGAATATCGGGATACTTGTACAACAACATGGTGATATTCCGCTTGTTAAGAAAGGTATGGTCTATACATTTTGAGTTTTAATTATGTCTGATTGTGGTAACGCTGGTGGTCAGTGTCCCATCTTTATATATCCTTGAAGTGGCAATATTTACAAAAACTTATCCCCATTTACTCTACTCGATTTGCAGATTGTGCTCCTCGCAGTAGAGGAGATAACAGCAGGTTAGTTCTGCCTATTTGCACTACGACCCTTATGCAAAAAAGTGTCTTTTACATGGCTCCAATAATTTATAATAAGCTACCATTAGCAATAAGAAATCAAACCTTAAATAGATTAAAAAAAAATGTACAAAGTTTGTTGATCGACAAATATTACTATCACGTAGATGAATTTTTAACTGACAAACTGTAACAACCCAATATAATTATAATAACATTAGCATATTTTACCTGACATTTTTGGCCTTTATTTCTATGACAATTATGAATTAATTAATTTTATCATTATTTTTATCCTGATTAATAAATTAGTTAATAAATTATTAATAAATTTTGTACGCTTGAAAAGGCATAACATGTTGATATAATTAATTTATTGAACACCTTGCATGTAAACACATGTTAACAAATAAATATATCTTTATCTTTATCTAGTAATATCCATTCAACTATTTATTTGTCCATAAAATCTTTGTGAAATAATTATAAAACAGATATGTAATTATTTAACCAAAAAAAATATTGTAAAGGTCTACACGTTGCCCAAAAACAAGTATTCATCAAACGATGTCAGGTGGGCGAAAATGTCAAACGACTGTCCTTCATGCATGTCTTTATTGCACTGAAGTCGAAACGTAAAATAAAATACAACAGTAATGAAATAGTGCGTGTCAGCATAAATATTAAAACTAATAATGTACGATACTCGTACAAATATATTAACTTATACTTAAATTGTGTTTGAGTGAATGTATGCCTGTGTCGTCTGTATTTTAGTCTGTAATACTTGTATGGAATACTTACATAGGTAGACACAGTTTGTGCTTGTTCTGTGCCGAAATACTGAAAGTTATTAACCTGTCTTTTTACAGCCAGAGTATTTTCTTCTAACTCTGACTAGGTTTTCTGTTTAATCACGCTAGTCTAGGGTTTTCCCCCTAAGGTAAGATTAATTTTCTGCATCTTACCAATATTCTTCTTTTATTAATGACGTAATTGTTAATACGAGTAGTACAACGTGTTTATTTTTCGAAACGGTCATTTTATACCCACTTTGTATTTATACTGTATTATTAAGTAAAGTATTAAATATCTGTAACTAGCGCTTGCCGACAGTTTCGCGTGCGTGGTGTTCCACTTTCAACGTAAAAAGTCACCATATTCGAATTGAATTCGAAAAGTTTTTACTGAAAATTTATGGAATCCGAGTGAAAACTTTTCGAATCCGTTTCGAGTATAGTGTTTCGAGGTAATGTAAATACGTCTACAGGACTACCTAGGCAGCAAGCTGTACTGCGAGTAGTCGAATTTATAAACGGTTCACGATTGAAAAGGTAACACAAACAGATAGTAACATACTTTCGTCTTAATATATTAGTGCGAATTATCGTTAGCAGATTTTTTGTACACGTAAACGGAGCAACGTCGACGTACGCAGCCTTACATTAAATTGGTTTAATTGTCTCAAGGTCTCTAGGGCTAATTATGACACATTCAGTCTTAGCTGTTATCATTGACTATCATTAAGACAAGGCAGTGATAATTGTATGGCTTGGGAACAATGACCTTTGTCGCCTCGCCGTGGAGCAACGTGACATAATTTTACCAGGAGCAGCATACGCACAGATTAATTAAAACTTTTTACTAGCTCGGTGGCTCAGTCGTGAATGACGCGACTTTGACACCAACGCTCGTATGTTCGATTCCTGCATAAGAGAATCATTTGTGTGCATGAACATGTCTGTTTGTCTTGGTCTACATAATTTATTCGAGTGTAAATGTAATTGTTTAGAATGTATGCTGTATGCGTGTATATGTGCATATATACATGTGTATAAATATGTTTCTTATCGTAAATTCGCCACCTACCTACTTGTTATTAACGATTATTTCTCTTCCTTGTACGATTGTCTAGAAGAGATCTCTTTAGCGATAAGACCGCCTATTGTAGGTACTCTTCTGTCATGTCTGTTGAATGTATTTGTTTTGGTGCAATAAAGTGAAAAAATAAAATAAATAATATTGTTAATGTTGAAAATATAATAATAATTTTGCTGTATTATCTTATCTTTATGTGTAATAGTTTTTATGGATTTTGTATGAAATATTTTGTTAATTTTATCACAATCCGATGCTACATATTATGGTAAAATATTTTTCCATTGTGTGTTGAAATATATGTATGTATATTTATGGATATGGCAAACATATTTATAATAAAAAAAAAAACAATTTATTCGTATATTGTAGTAGTATTGAAATAAATTTATAATTTAATTGCTTGAATATTAATAAAATAATAATTGATTGCTAAATGTATAATTAATTAGTGAGATTTTCAGTATTGATAAAAATGTAAAATAAAGATGTTGCATGCATATTTATATAACTCGTACTTATAAATATAATAATAAATAAATATAAATAAATTACGCTTAAAAGAAAACCCCTACTACTGGTTAATGTAACAGAAAGCTAAATATGTTAGTAAATTATTATTATTACATTAGTATATTTTTACATAAATAAGAGACTTAGTAAAATTATGGCGACTATACCTCCTGCTATTATTAATTATTCTTACGTCAATTTTTAAGCACATAATATTATGAAATTGAAAGTAGACTGTCTGTTGTTTCTTCATCCGGTGGTCTAACGATTAATTTTGGAAATTATAAATTTTATATAATTTTCACACACAATAAAAAAGATTGAATTGAGTTGAATTTTAGGTGTTACAATATTTTTTATATTCTTTCCGTTTAGATCGCCTTGTAAGTAACTAAAATAAACTTACTTGCTTTTACGTTAAACTTAACTACGTAAACATTTACACCGCAGACAGGTTAAGACTCGAATTCTTTTAAACCCAGCTATCCGTTTACGTAGGACATTATTAACATTTAAATCCCTTTAAATCCCTCTATATATTACAGGCATTGTTTCGCCTCCAACTCAACTCCGTCACGGCATGAAAAGGGCTGAATTCGCGGTTGTCACGTTTTTAATTAATATACGAGAGGGCGAGGCTTGGAGGTTCACGCACGACCTCTTTGTGTCCCACGCTTATGTGAAATTCATCAATTAACGCTGGCTGAGTACTAGGTCACAGAATAAGGGTGTGTAAGCAGTAACGATATCATCATCATAGATCCTTCTAGAATTACCCATTTACTAAAAAATAATAAATTTGAATATGTATGTGTGTGTTTGTCTTTAGCGTTGTGACTTCCAAATATTTTTAGACCACTAAGGTGATAAACAGACATACGGCCTGCATGATGGTAAGTCGCTAACGTAGTCTATGGACACTTGCAAAACTAGGAGCGTCACTCTTGCGTTACCGACCCTGTAAACCTCCTCATGCCTTTCTTGAAGAACCCTTCTGAAAACCTCGGCAGGGAATACCTCCGCAGGGGGCAGGGAGCTCATTCTACAACAGTTCTCAGTGGAAAAATCCTATAAAACCGCACAGTATGCTGCCATTGCAGCTCCAGTGTAAGGGGATGGACTCCTAGTCGTCGGCGAGATGTGCGATTGCAAAATGATGCTATCGACATCAAGTCAACTCTACTCTTAACATTTATACACCACTACAGATTTCTTGCGACAGCGCACCCGTTTTCCTTTAACCCTTTTCGTATTGCATCCCTGTGGTGATCGACGAATATTTTTTAATATATACTCCATCTTAAATTCTGAACCGCTTGATATTTTAGGCTCCACGATGACTTAATGATGTTCACACTGTCCCGTTAATGACTTACTGATTAGTCAGTAAGTACGCAAATGACTTAGTACATAAATACTTATGTGCAAATACATAAGTGTACCTAGTATTGTCTTAGGTTTTCGCGATTGTTACACATTGAATTAAACAATTTTTAACGGAAGTATCGCGTATTTTATTTATTTTGTTGAACCTGATGTTTCGAACGCTTTGCAGCGTCCGTGGTCGCAGGAAGACTATAGAAATACGCGATACTTCCGTTAAAAATTGTTTAATTCAATAAGTGTACCTATTTAAATTATATTATTTGTGTAAAGTTTAAACTTAGTTTAGTTTAGTAATTCTGACGCATAACTAAGTTTAATCCCAGTTAAGCGTTATATTTATTTTTCACGCAAAATACTTATATGTAGAGTGTAGAGTTGTCGACTTAGCATACTTACGTTTTTGCTATCAAAATTTTTTGAATACATGTTAATTACTAAAAACTAACTTTCAGGCACAAATAAAATTAGTTAAGTATGTTTAAAATTTAATTAAGCGAATGACTTTATTACGTCTACATATGTATTGTGTATGAAGGCGTAATTCTTGACTGCTTTGCCTGACTGATATATATATATTTTTGCTAGAAACGCCTACTGCTAGCGATAGCAGGCAACATAGTGTAGATTAAATTGTCTATAATTATCTTACTACCATCTGAATCTAACTACGTAACCCGGTGGATACCACTCATACAGTACACAAGAACTAACTGGCAGAAGCACTGAAAATAACACTACATAAATTATCAAAAACCCTCATGACATAATTATGTAACTCCCAATTGTATCCCATCCCTATGTATTTTTTCCGAGTTACAAAAACTTTCGAAAAGTATGAAGTATACGTACTCTTTGAAATTTTTGTGCTGTGATAGAGCACTACACTTACTTATATATGCCGGGAAAAACATATAGCCCGAGCTTATTTTGGTGAACTGAGTGCGTGATAACGGAATAATGGAGAGACACCATTATCATTAGTTTGGTTGTAAATTTTCACGTGCTATTATGTGGTCTTTTAAAACAATGCGTTGGATTTTTGTTTTCAGTTTAAAGTGAGTTGTCAGACGAAATTACGGTAACTTACCGTCATTCTAATTTAGGTCAACATAATTTAGATAATAAAAAAGGCATATAAATAACAATCCAAATATGTCTATAACTTCACAACAAATCCCTCGCGGGGTAGGCAGAGAGAACCGAGCGCCACGTGACTCGATCCTTACATATCTCACTCGCTTTTAAGACACATTAATTGCTCTTCTCATGTACGCTCGCAGGTTTCTAGGGCTCCTGACATCACCTTCTGATAGAACACGACCAATTTGGTTATGGTAGGTAAGTCTTGGCCTTCTTCGGCTCCTACATCCTTCCACTTTTGCATTGTATATCTGCTTCGTCATTCTTTCATCCTGCATTCTTTCTACATGTCCGAACCAACGGAGCATGCTCAATCCAAATATGTAGGGTGCAAATAATGAAGTAGTGTAAAGTTACAAAAAAAGTAATAGTACAACAATACTAATTTAATAATAGTAAAATTATAATTATTTGGGTCTAGCAGTGAGTAACTAGCTGTTGGGCCAATTGGTCAGCCCATCTGCCTCGTCCTTACCAAATAGATAGATAAAACGTTTATTTTGCAACTTCCAACACATACATGCTATTGCAGTCCACAGTGTACATACAGTAATCAAACAAATTTGAAACATTGCTTAATTACACATTGTATATAGTACATACTTCAACAGCATGCGTGCGCTGCAGCAATACAAAAATGGTCATGGCTCAGTGTGGGTTTTTGCTTATGCATGCATGAGCAAAACACTGATTTTCTGCCACAGCCATTGGACTGATTCAATATATTTTATAATATCAGTATTATAGGGAATGGATTGGGAAAAGTGTAGTGTGAGGCAAACCAGATAAGTTTATATAAAAAATACTAGTGTAGGCGTAGTAAACATATACACAAGTATAACGGTTACTGAAAAAATACATGTGTAAAATTATGTATAGTACATGTATATATAATTAAAACAAAAACACTTTCTATATTGCAAAATCCGCTACCAAACACCCTTGAGGAATACCCAGAGTTTGTAAATGTACGTCAAGCCGTTCATTTTTAATAATTACAATATTTCTTTAATTAAACTACTACTCTAAAACTATTCCTTTAAGTACTCGTTTTTTGTTACCTTACAGTAGCTCCTCCTAATTTAAGCTTCTTTATCAATTAACAGATTTTTAATAATAACCTGAAACGTGTAATGGAATCTATCGAAACGAATTTCGGGCACCTGTAGCTGTATCATGATGAAACTTAACACTCAAGTGTAGTTGAGGTGACAGTTTTCTTCTTTTTAGTGTTATCTCGTTTCCTAATCCTTAAGAATTGGTGGAGTCCCACCATCAAGCTATGCGGTAATTACATATCTCATCACGACTGATTGATGGTTGGTATTGTTTTAACTAGCATGTAACTGGAGCGCACTAAGTGCGCGCACACGCAGTCATAATAAGGAGTTTTACTTTCCGACCAAAGAAATCTTTTTTCGCAAGGTCGGGAATCAAACAAATGTACGACACAACTCATCAGATGTTGTAATGTCTGAGATCTCAATTGGTAAACGACCATTATGAGTGCTCGGAATGTTGGTTACTTATTGCACTCTACTTCTCTTTCGAATTTGCGAAATTTTGAAATTAAAAAATTAGTATGTAGAGTTGGCGACTTCATACAGATTTTATTGTATCATTTTTAAATTGATATTATTTAATGAAACAAATTTTAAATTATAAATACGAAAACATACAAAAATAGTTGTTAAGGTTATATGACTTATATCATTTTGTACTTCGACTCTCACCTAATGCTGTATAGAAAAATATCACCCGATATAACACAAGGATTCTAATGATAGTTCGTAAATTTGAATTGGTTAAGGTGTTGCGTGGTTATCGTCCAATGGACCCTGAAAATATTCTACTTCATTTGGGGCTGTCTCGTAAAATTACTGTCTAGAAAGGATAAATTCTTTAAATTCGATGGATAAAATGGATAATAGTGTTTCTTTTAAGTAGAATGACTTTTTTTGTACAAGCTCGAATGGTATACAGGCATATGGCTCACCTGATGCAAAGCAGTTACCATAGCCTGTAAGCGCTTACAATACGTCAAGTATCTTAGATCTACGTATCAAAATGCCACCTCTGCTGGTAACAAATCAACTCCTTAGGAGCTTTCTGGTGATCTCAATCACATGCAGAATACAATAATCCTCCAGAGAGTCATTATTTTGAATATTTGATTGCGGTTTTCTGTGAAGTAGAGAAAAAATCAAAAAATCTGTTATTATTCCAATACATAAGGAAGGGGATCGAGACCGTATCGGTAACTATCGGCCCATATCCTTGCTGCCATCTTTGTCAAAAATATTGGAAAAACTAATAAACATAGTATTGTCTTAGGTTTTCGCGATTGTTACACATTGAAATTAAACTATTTTTAACGGAAGTATCGCGTGTATTATTTATTTTGTTGAAACCTGACGTTTCGAACGCTTTGCAGCGTCCGTGGTCGCAGGAAAGACTAAGGTAGTATTTGTCTTACATTAGTTATTCAATTATTACATCTACCGACATGGATGGATTAATTATATATGTTCCGATTCACACAAAAATCGCTCACAGTGTCCGAACATTTTTTAGTAGAACCGGATGTAATGGTTTGGTTGGTCCAGTGTATGTGAACATACACTGGACCAACCAAACCATTACATACACCTGACTTGTACTGTACTCTTGTGAGAAGTGAATAAATGTTTTTTTTTTTTTTTACTTCTTCAGACGGGCGGGCTGCTTTGATGCACTCAACCTCTCTACTGTTGCCGGTATTCAGTATCACTTCTTAAAATCAACATCGAAGACGTTTGATATTAATGTCATATCTCTCTTGATTGTAAATGGGTTTCGATTTTTTTACGGATAAATAGATATAGAGGAAATCTAATATAATAGTGACAGTGAACGCAAGAGATATAATGAACACGAGGTAGGGGGAAGCGAGCGAGTAATGCTCACTAAAGTGTCCGATCGGGCAGCGCATATCGGGACGGATTTCGGATTTAACAGCTTAAACTTGATTCAATTATGTACTTAACAAGATCAACTATTTAAATTAAATACCACAAAATAATTGTCAACTTGCAGGTTGGTCACAATCTCTATAAATCAGACCGAATACATATCATTATATAGTCAGACAATATAATAATATCTAATCTCTTCTAGAAATGTAAGGACAGAATTTGCCGGGCTCTGAGATTGATTGAGGAGAATAGGGCACGTACATCTAGATAACGCGATATCTATTTCACACAAACAATATGAACGAAATTAGTGATAATATAATTTAAACCTTTGTTTATAACTAGTGGCACAATCAGCACGAATGTGATAAAAATATTGAAGAAAAATATCATACAATTTCAATGTATATGGTAATAATGCATTTGCTTCATTTGTTATTAATTGTAACATAAATTAAACTCTAATATTGTAGCAGGTTATATTGCCAAAAGCACCTAAGTTCAGCTTCATTTATCTGGAGAACGGGGCAGTCTGGGACAATGCTATGTATGTGGTGCTATGCATAAACACCCGTAGAATAAACCAACAAAATATCAAGCTGAGATCTGCCCAGACATGGTAATTATAGTGCAAATTAGATATCGTACCATACAATTTATTTTTATTCAATTTTTCTCGTAAATTATAATATTTTTTAAGAGAGGTAGGACACATCAATGTAGCCCGCCTGGAGAAGTACCTCCACCTCATAAAAAACCGCAGCCAAATAACAACTCCCTAGAGGGTTGTTGTGTTCCTGCGTGTGAGTGAGGTTATCAGTAAGCTCCTAAGGAGTTGATGTGTAAGCAGCAGAGGAGGCATCGCGCGAGTGATACATAATATATTACAAGCGTTAATAAACTACTGTAACTGCTTTACATCAAGTGGGCCGTAAACTTGTATGTCCGACGTAGTATAAAAAAAACGGGTTGCACTCCGGGAGTGCCGGCAGAAGTGAAAACTTGAACATTAACGTTGTGCATTTTTGAATATTTTGGAATGGTTAGGGAATAGTTTCGCACGAATTGCTTTATTTATCAGTATAATAGTACTATCATGTATGTGGTAAAATACCATATTCACTTATTACGCTATCGTACACAAACATGATAATTTATATTACATTAAAAATTTAACACTTCAGAACTATTACAATTATTTTAAATTAAAAAGTTTATCTCTCAGAAAAATCAACTTTCATCCATAATTTCAACGACTCTTTCACCATCATCATTACCAGCATCATCATCTCCAATCTCTAAAACTCAAACACCCACGCACACTCGCTCACGCGCTCTGCGCCGCTTAAACCAAACAGCGATCTTGATAAACTACGTTGAACGAAACGCGTAACCGGCAAGAATATCATGGTGCTTAAAACGTTTTGGTCGCGAGAAAATAATGCCCTTTGAACGATCTAGCGCTTCATGTTTTAATTGTTTAATTAGAGGTAACTAATGTTTTAGCGCTGCAGCGAACTTAAGTTCTAATTCTCACCAAAATCTTACGGTCAGGATCACGTGTCCTGACGCGAGTTTAACATTTTTTGCTCATCCCAAAAAGTGCACAATGCCGCTAAAGAAGTTTTCACTTCAAAAATTACAAAAATGTTGCCCTAACAACGACTGATCACCTTAATTAGGACTATTGATTGGCATTAAGAAAAAAATGGTATGTTACAAAAAAAATCTAATCTCCGCAAATTCAAAATCCGGCCCAGTGTGCGGCGGCGTCTTCGGGCGGCTTGCCGTGTTCTCTTGGAAATAGTTGAATATGACGATGGCTGCCTCACGCGTCAACTCGTGAACGCAGACCAGCCCCCAAGCAGCACCCGGCTTGGGGGGCTGGTCTGCGTGCACCTCTCGAATCTCAGCTACATAATATAATAAAAGATCTATGCTGGTTCTATAGTTTTAAGACGAAGCACTTGTTGCGGATCAACAAAAGGAAAAACGAAGACAATTAAGAATTATAAACATAACACTTCGATGTTTAAGTTCGACGATTAGTAGTAAGTCGGAATTTTCTAATGTTATCTTATGTCACCATTAAAATTTAGGATATTTTCTGTCTAACGCATTTCTCCGCCATGTTTGCCGAATATTCAAATGATTGAATCGCGACTCTGAATTCTACTACTGAATACATTTCCATTGCGAGGGAAAAATAATATGTCATTTTTAAATGCAACTGCGTAAAATTTACGTAATCGATATGCTTCTATATATCCATATCTTCACGACAGGCCCTGTCATGGTACACAGAGAGCATCGAGTATATACTTGTACAAAGTCGAGTGGCATACAATAATACGACCCACCTGATGTAAAGCGGTTGCCATAACTTACAATATATCAAGTATCACTCACGTGATGCTACCTCTGCTGTTAACATAGCAACTCCTTAGGAGCTCGCTAGAAACCTCACTGACACGCAAGAACATAATAACCCTCTAGGGAGTTGTTATTTGGATGCGGTTTTCTGTGAGGTGGAGGACCTTCCACCCCAAATGGACTGCTTTGATAAATTCTACCTCTCTTAAAAACATCCAGACCAAGACAATCAGACATGTTCATGCACACACATGATTGTCCTGTGAGGGAATCGAACCCACGAGCTTTAGTGTCATTGTCGCGTTATTAACCACTGCGCCACTGAGCTCGTCAGGAATTAAAGTCAAGAAAGAAAGTATCTCACTATTTATTTACATTTAACAACATTTAACCTTACCCATCTAATAGATGAATAATATTCAAGCCTTTATTCTCCAGTTCAATTTTTAGTGTACCAACACAACTGCCTAAATTAGTTCACATATATTAGTACCATCGTAACCACGGCGAACTTCAATGGTGTAATTTCGTCATGGTATATCGTGTTATATGACACATACAATAGAATAATAGTATCAAAATACTTTCAAAAAATTCATTAATAAAATCTTAAATTTCGCGCCTATAGATTTTAGGAGTACGAAAATGTGTTAATGACGGCGAATATGTAATGGATAAAACTCGATTAATATTGACTCCTTGTTAATACATTATATGAATTAATTATAAAATTCCACCATACTTCTGACCTCTACATGTATAGAGCTATGTATTTTTTACATTATCTGAACACAAGATAAATTTAAGCAACAAATACCAATATCCGATGGGTAAGGCCGTCCATCAAGGCTTAACCTAACAACATATTGGATCGACAAACGAGGAGAGGGACAGAGGGTTACTTACACGAAAAATGTTTGCTGCCAACATTATGTTTGCTTTCCTGAAAATCCTTACTATTGTAAACACTACCGAGTTGTCAAAACCATGTATACTGTGAATATATTTTCAAACCATTTGTAAAAGCGCGCCTCTGAGGATGAAAACCACAATGACAACCTTTTTCAAACAAGAAAAAGAGCAACAGAATTTTGAGGTTGTTTTTACTAAATAAATAAATTTTGCGCTATGAGCGGCTTGGGAATTTATTAAAGGTTTGTTCTGGAAAAAATATATATACAAGATAAAGAAGTGAATTGAATTAAACAATTTTTAACGGAAGTATCGCGTGTTTTATTTATTTTGTTGAACCTGACATTTCGAATGCAGATTAATTTTTTATTTTTTAATAATTTTATTTCTTAATTCTTCCATAAATATGTACATATAAGTATTATTAAGATTACATTACTTTCTTAAAAAAATAAATGCATGTTCATTTGTAGCAGAATTTATGGCCGGACTAGGTATATAATTAAGTAACCATTTCTATTGCATATAACATTGAATTATTATTTTGTAAATATGGAAGTCTAGTGTGTGCTTTCTTCTTCGATCTGCTTTAAACAATTACAACGTAATAACTTCTACAGCATATGTTTATTGCATAGGTTTGGATCAATACTGGGATGGGCTTGGTAATAATGAGCTAAACTTGGAGTCTTTTACGTACTAAAATCTGAAGAGAGGAAATTCCATATGGGGTCAGTGTTGTTATAAAATTTTAGAGTGACGGCCTCATAAGGGACGACAGAGCATTAGATGTCTCGCCTCGAGATGGACCAATGACCTTAAATGAGCAGCCGGGAATGGGCGGGCGCCGGATACGCGAGAATCACATGTGGTGGAAATCATTAGGGAAGTCCTATATCCAACAGTGTTCAGATATGGGTTAAAATGATTGCAATTTATACTCTGAAAATGAAAAATATTAAAACATGTTTATAATACCGTGTTTTTTACTCATTTCTATGTACAAGTACCTAAAATAGGTACTTGTACATAGAAATGAAAAATAGCACGTACTACAAATTAAATCTTAGTATTAAGATGAAAAAAGCTATCCTTAACATTAACAACGACATGCTCTAAAACGAATTAAGCAGATCCTCATCCCTATTTACAGAATATTTGTGAAATAAACGAAGCCAAATTTGATTTGACTTCGTTTATTCCAAAAATATTCTGTCATTCAAAGAAAGAAAGAGACATAATTTTCACTCACATAATAAGATTTCTTATATCGGATTTCAGCAAATTAGCTAAATCAACTGTTACCCTCATATTTCCTTAAGCTGTCCATTAACGTTAAATAAAAGGAAATTTATTAGATGTTTTTTGAACATGTCTCAAGGCTCATAAAGAGAATTTCGGCAATTATTCTAAAAGCGGAAAAGCGAGAATATGTCTGGAAAAAATTGTAGAAGTGGGAAACATATTTTTATACATAGGTTTCGTATATTTATTAAGTCCATCATTATCATGCATGGCTTTACCGCAGCGTTCGTATGTCCATCTAGTGACAGCTTTCAAACACGAATGTAAAAGATAATGGCATTAAAATTGGCTTAATTGTACTGTGAACTACAATGGGAAAGTGAATGGATGTAGGATACGAGGAAGGCCAACACTTGCCTACCACAAACAAATTAGTCATGTTTCATCACAAGGTGATGTCAGCAGCCCAAGAAGCCAGTGAGTAGTGAGCGTGCATGAAAAGAGCTATGAATGTTAAAGAAGCGAGCGAGGTGTGTAAGGCCCGCGTCTTGTGGCGCTCGGTTCTCTTTGCCTATCCCGCAAGGATATATACTTCCCCAGACGGGCTGCTTTGATGGGGATCTCTTCTTTTCGCATATTTTTTTTTTCTTAATTTACATTGGCATATTTTTTTAGGGTTTAATTAATACTCAGCCATAATTGTTTTTTGGCATACATTTATGTTGATATTATTATCTTTTACTCTAATTTGTTTTGGCATATAATTTTAATTCGCAT
Source organism: Pyralis farinalis (assembly GCA_947507595.1). Lineage (NCBI taxonomy): Eukaryota > Metazoa > Arthropoda > Insecta > Lepidoptera > Pyralidae > Pyralis > Pyralis farinalis. The sequence goes on along the minus strand of OX382269.1, from coordinate 10,710,053 downwards.
AATGTTACTAGGCATAATGACATTATGCCTAATCTTATTTTGTGTAACGTAGTGTATCAATAGGTTAAGCCGCCAATATGTTTTACATAGATATGACAAATTTACACCTTACCTTTTATCTAAGTACGTTATTATTATGCGAATGCCTATAAAAATATGTTCTGATAACATTCACGTTAACTAAAAGGTGTTATGCGTAACATAACATAATATAACATGGCATACCTTTGTTCATCCTAAATATCGTTAGGATGAATTATGCCATGTTATATTATGGCTTAAAATTTATGTAAATGGGTAGGGAACGCTTTGATGTTACTCTACCTCTCTTAAAAATACCCAGACCAAGACAAACCATGAACCAAAAAAAGCCATGTTCATGTTCATAAATGTTTGTCCTGCGTGGGAATCGAACCCACGAGTATTGGTGTTAAAATAGCGTAATGGCGCGTTTCACTATTGTGCTATCGAGCTCGTAGTCTACGAGTATTACGCCATAGATCAACGTTTGCATTTCAACTGTATTTATTCTACTTTCATGCTCTTTCGTTCACTTTCTGCTCTCGCTTCCGTAAATAACCGTTAGGATTAGCATCGTGTTCTGTATAGTGAGCTGCACCTTTAGGCTTGAAGCTTTTATACCTAGAAGTTTTCTCAACGCACCACTCACTATATTCCCAGCACTTGCTTATCTTTATAGATCAGCAGTGTACTTTACATTCTAGCTGAACGATTTCTGTACGATTTATAATTTCATCCACTTGTTAACACTACATCACCAATTGTAATACTGGCATTCGTACTGGTTTCCTCACTTTCAAATACGTATATCTTTTTTATTTTTTTTGCATTCAATTGTAAGCCTTATCATTATGACTAGCGTTTGCAGTTCAATCAGTGTTTCTATAAATAGTAGCGGTAACATTTGCATAAAATAGACAATTACTACTACAAGTCACCAATGCGCAACCTACATTAGTATGCCTTTATTGTTTGACCACATCGTGTCACAGGTCTGCAGCTTTTCTGGGCAGTATTAAATATGCAACCACTCATTGTTGGAATAACATTCCACTACCAATACGGACTCTAAAAAAGAAGAAAACGTTTATCGCAGCTGTTAAAACGCATCTATTATACATCAAAAAACTAATCTGACTTGACTGTGAATCTGATTTGATTATGTTCCTAGCATAATAAATAAACAAGTTTTGCACTTGTGAGCATAAATAAGTCTGTGCTGGTCTTGACAGGTCATAAACTGTTTGCGGTGTTTATGTTTGTATTTATGTTCTTATCCTAAGCATGTTGTTTTCTGTCTGTTGTAATAGCTAAGGGCTATGTGTATATTGTTGTGCAGTGTTGTGTACAAGTACACGGTCAAACTGGCGTCCAAGAAACTTGGTGTGCTCAACAGAGCGAAGGAGTACTTAAGCGCGAAACAAATACTTATATTATACAAGTTATAAGTCAAGTTAAACCGCATATGGACTGTAGTCATCTTTGGGCGGGCGCACCTAGATACCATTTAGGATCTAGTGATTCAATTCAGAGACGAGCTGTGAGAATTGTCGGCAATCCTAAGCTTACATACAGTAGTAAGCCCGTTTAAGGTGAAATTTTGCTTACATTACTGTTTTCTACCGAGTGTACATCAAATTTGGTCTGAAGAATTGATCGATAGGATGCCAACAGATTCCTTTTGCAACCGCACCACTTGCTGATGGGGATTTCATCCTCATACAGTGGAACCGCAATGGTAACATACTGTGCTGCTCCAGACAAGTTTTTTACAGATAACTCTCAAGTTGTGGAATGTACTCCCAATCGAGGTTTTCCCCAGGGACTATATCTTGAGGTTCTTCAAGAAAAGCTTGAAGAGGTTTTCACAGGGTCAGTAACGCATGTGTGACACCCCTGATGTTGCAAATGTCCATGGGTTAAGGTAACGGCCTTGTTGTCTATGTTAGTTGTTTTATAAAATACCTTATGAAACCAATAGTAAAACACAAAAAACTTACCAGATTTTCACCAGTAGTCGTAACAATTATTTAGGTAATCCATATGCTTATTTGCCACCCTAGTGGTACATAAAAAAATGTACACAGTTATCGAGATACGGAATAATCAGTAGACTCGACGGCACGAAACCCTACATGCACAAATTTTGACATCAACTCAGGGTGATAAGCTGACGTCCATCCGCACATATACTCGTACAGTACAATCTTTATATGTAGACTGCACAGCACGGAGCATAGCGCCGCTAATCCCGTATCCCAGCAAGATATTCTATAGCGCCTTTCAACGTAATCAACCTAGTCAAATGCTTTCTCAAGAGCCACAAAATATCCGCATAAGATATTTTACATCTTATATAGGCAAATCATTATATATTATATTGGAAAGGGAGAAAATTTGATTCATACCTTTTCTTCCATTTCTGAATCCTCGTTGGGCCTCAACATTCTATCAAATTCTAAGCTAAGCTCTTCAGATTGATAGCCCCATAGCTGACACAGTCATTCCGTGACTTCTTTATTTTTATACAAATATATAATGATTGCAAAATTATCATCTCAACTAAGATAGTATTGCTGACTATCCAATTTTTAATCTTCCTGAATCCTGGCATTTCAGAGTCAGTCACAGTATTTATTCAACATATCAGCAACTTGAACATAATCATACATTACCCGAAAATATTAACTCCACAGTTCTAACACATCCCGTGCTCCATCCATCCAGTTTATCTATTGTGGAAGTCGACGTACAATGTATAGACTTATTTACCTTCCAACAAAAGAATTTGGTATTCGTTTCGAAGCTTTTCGTCAGCATCTATTCCTCATTCAGAGATATACTTTCACGATTCACTTTCACTACATCTTTGGTTTCATTCATGCATCGACAGGACACTTCTATCTTCGTCTATTTCATATTATTACGAAGGTGGGTAAACATAATCTAACGACGTTTACCTCTCTATTTTGCTTCTGAAAATTAAACTTCGGCATTCCACCAGGCGTGAGTATGATCTATGTCTATTTGCGCATCCATATGCTTCTTCCGACATCCACTATCCACCATAATTTCTTTTAGAACTTTTTATCATTTTTTTACATTCGAAGCGGAAAGGTATACGATCGCAAGTTTTTTTCTTTCGCTAATTTAAAAAGACGTACATATACACTCCTTACCCTTTTATCTACAAATTTTCATAAATTAAAATAATTGAAGTAAATATATTTACAATGTCATCCTCAAATAATAACTCCCTGGGTGATTGCTGCCCTGTTCCTACCAGTGTAAATACGAGAGGACGTTGCTTTTTAGGGTTCCGTACCCAAAGGGTAAAACGGAACCCTATTACTGAGGCTCCGCTGTCCGTCCGTCCGTCCGTCCGTCCGTCCGTCCGTCTGTCACCAGGCTGTATCTCATGAACCGTGATAGTTAGACAGTTGAAATTTTCACAGATGATGTATTTCTGTTGCCGCTATAACAACAAATACTAAAAAATAGAATATAGTAAATATTTAAGGGGGCTCCCATACAACAAACGTGATTTTTTGCTCGTTTTTGCTCGATATTGATAACGGCAACAGGTAGACGCTTGAAATATTCACAGAATATTTAGTTATATATTCACTTTAAGAATAAATAATTAAATTAAAATAAAACAAATATTTAAGGGGGGCTCCCATACAACAAACGTGTTTTTTTTGCCGTTTTTATAGATAATGGTACGGAACCCTTCGTGCGCGAGTCCGACTCGCACTTGGCCGATTTTTTATGATATTTTTATGATATTAACGTATGAGCGATACCCATTCTATTGCAAGCACAACAAAATCACTTCAGATCGAGCGAGATTTACACATGTTTGCCATATGATGTTATGTAAAAATATAAGATGCTAGACATTAACGTAAACGTAACGTTTTTTTTAAAGAAGCTTGTATCTGGTTAAATGAATAGCCCTGATTTGCTCGGTAAGGTATCGTTTCATGTTCCGTCAAGGTTGCCTAGATCTTCAACCAAAAAACTCTTCATGAAACCGTCCTACCGTACTAACTTAAGACGACACGATCCACTATCCAGAATGTACGCAGCAGATTTGAATTCTACGTCTGTCCCTGTTGAATGAGAATGGTTCTAAGTAGCTCAACCAAATTGTACAATATTATTATACAGGTATTAAGATGCATGTTTAATTAATAGTTTATACGTTGTGTACAATGCAGTAAGGTACCTTCCTTGTGTTTACTTATTTAAACAAGGCACGATGCAATTTATACGTTTCTATAATTTGCACTTGCAACATTTTATTGTTTGTCTTTAGAATCTAAAACATTGTTCAAGATAGTTACATACATTTATCGGCGCATTTTTCTGTGCATACAGCGCTTCTCTTTAAGTAATGAGACACTTAAGTTTTATTTATAATGTATATGTTGCATATGTAATGGCGTACTCGTTGTTGAAAAGTCAAATAAATAAATAAAATAAACATATACGGTATATTGGTAATTTATACGGAACCCTAACGCCAGGTAGGCGTGTGAATTTTACGGCATTAGGTTCTTGCATATACTTGAGTAAGCTCCTTTTATAGCAATGTGTCGACATTGCTGTAAAAATAGCTAAAGTACGACTAAGTGCCGGAGCGGAGGGTGGATCATTCAGATTTTTCAATTGAATCTTGTGTATGAATTCGTAATACTTTTTGGTTTCATTTCTTGTCGATAGATTTCGATAGGAACTTTTTCATTTAACTATAGTTCGATTGACAATGATGGAAATCATTGTATTTCGATTTTGACTCTAAAGATAATAGTGAGCCATTGCACCAAATTCAACTCTTTCTGCGCATTGTGCACTCTACTGATTAATAAACGTGAAATTGTTGAGCAGGTTACCAGTTATCGTGTTCTATCGGAAGGTGATGTCAGGGGCCCTAGAGACTGGCGAGCGTGCATAAGAAGAGCAATGAATGTTAAAGAAGCGAGTGAGATATGTAAGGATCGAGTCACGTGGCGCTCGGTTCTCTCTGCCTACCCCGCAAGGGATTTGGTGTGAAGTTATAGATAGATAGATAGACAGGTTACCAGAGTAGGTTACCAGTATAGAACCGGTCGATTGACCACTCTTGACTAGTCCCCGGGGCGAATCCTGGCATGTTCTACGAAATTTATGTTTTCAGATTTATGTACACATTTGTAATTATCACTTGCTGGGCGGTAAAGAAAAATATCGTGGTGAAACCCACACGTCCAATAAAATATATTTGGAAAGACCTAACCCAAAAAAGGTCTGGTAAATCAGTATCTTCATCGTCATATCAGTAGTTTCGTCAAATCTTTAGGCTTAATCCTAATAGGTTGGGAAATGGGATAACGCTAAGAAGAAGAAGAATTTATAGAGCACAATTGTGTCGCCCATCTGGGGAAGCTCCTCCATCTCGCAGAAAATCGCAGTCAAATACTAGTAAATTCCTGTGAAGTTGCCATGTTAGTAGGTTAGCAACCTATGAACACATGCGATACAAAATGTATCAGTCGCGCGTTGACATCTCAACTGCTTACGCAGCAACTTAACTTTTGACGAGCTCGACTTCGACGCTCGTGGGTTTGATTCCCACACAAGACAAACATTTTACCTCAACCTCACAGAAAACCGCAGCCAAATAACAACTCCCAGAGGGATGTTGTGTTCCTGCGTGTGAGTGAAGTCACCAGTAAGCTCCTAAGGAGTTGCTGTATAAGCAGCAGAGGAGGCATCACGCGAGTGATATATGTTACAAGCGTTAATAGGCTACGGTAAATGAATAGATCGTATTATTATAGATTTTATAATTTTCATTTCATTCGCTCGTGGGTTCAATCTCTACACAAGACAAACATTTGTGTATATGAACATGTCTATTTGTTTTGATCTGTGTATTTTTCTATCTATCTATCTATCTATAACTTCACGCCAAATCCCTTGCGGGGTAGGCAGAGAGAACCGAGCGCCACGTGACTCGATCCTTACATATCTCACTCGCTTCTTTAACATTCATTGCTCTTCTTATGCACGCTCGCCAGTCTCTAGGGCCCCTGACATCACCTTCCGATAGAACACGACAACTGGTAACCTGCTCAACAATTTCACGTTTATTAATCAGTAGAGTGCACAATGCGCAGAAAGAGTTGAATTTGGTGCAATGGCTCACTATTATCTTTAGAGTCAAAATCGAAATACAATGATTTCCATCATTGTCAATCGAACTATAGTTAAATGAAAAAGTTCCTATCGAAATCTATCGACAAGAAATGAAACCAAAAAGTATTACGAATTCATACACAAGATTCAATTGAAAAATCTGAATGATCCACCCTCCGCTCCAGCACTTAGTCGTACTTTAGCTATTTTTACAGCAATGTCGACACATTGCTATAAAAGGAGCTTACTCAAGTATATGCAAGAACCTAATGCCGTAAAATTCACACGCCTACCTGGCGTTAGGGTTCCGTATAAATTACCAATGCCTTCCCCGGCTCCTATATCCTTCCACTTTTGCATTGTATATCTGCTTCGTCATTCTTTCATCTTGCATTATTTCTACATGTCCAAACCAACGGAGCATGCCTCTTCTTATTTTAACACCGACGCTCTCTTTCAGACCAACTCTGTTTCTAACATCATCATTGCGAATACGGTCTACAAGCCTTACGCCACAAACTGTGTATTTTTAAGAGAGATAAGGCACATCAAAGCAGCCCGTCGGGGAAGTACCTCCATCTCACAGAAACCGTCAAACAAATAACAACTCCCTGGAGTTTTATTCTGTTTCTGAGAGTAAGTGAGGTTACCAGTAAGCTTCTATGGAGTTGCTGTGTTAGCAGCGGGGGTTGGTATCACGTATTGCGAGCGTTCATTTGCTGTAACCACTTTACATCAGGTAGACCGTATGCTTGTATTTGTATGCCTCCCGACGCTGTATAAAAAAAAAACTTCTTAAGAGCTTACTGGTAACCTCACTCGCTTGTAAGAACACATCAATCCTTCAGACAAATGTAGTAGTAGTGTGTAGTGTACTTAAGGATTGTTGTTTAACTAAAAACGTGTTTTTTACTGTTATTCACAAGTTATTTAATATACTCGATGGAAATAATATTCATCAAAAATATTTGCTCATTTACAAAAAAGAATACCTAAACTAAAATCGGTACAAAACCCAGCGTACAATTATTTTATGAACAATTTTCGTTGAATGCTCCAATGTGGTCTGCAATTTAACTACGGTCTGATTTTAGCATTGTTAAATTATTCAACAGGTGAATGGCTGCAAATGGAAACAAAAAATCATTTAAAATAATTTACAACTTAAGATTTTTTTTTTTATTCAAAGTCGGGAGGCATGCATGCATACGGTACAGCAAATGAACGCTCGCAATACGTGATACCAACCCCCGCTGCTAACTCAGCAACTCCATAGAAGTTTACTGGTAACCTCACTTACTCCCAGAAACAGAATAAAATTCCAGGGAGTTGTTATTTGGTTGCCGGTTTCTGTGAGATGGAGGTACTTCCCCGACGGGCTGCTTTGATGCGCCTTATCTATCTTAAAAATACACAGATCAAAACAAATAGACATGTTCATATACACAAATGTTTGTCTTGTGTAGAGATTGAACCCACGAGCGAACGAAATGAAAATTATAAAATCCTACTAATATTATAAATGCGAAAGTTTGTATGTATGGATGGATGTTTGTTGCTCTTTCACGCTTAAACGGCTGAACGGATTTTAATGAAATTTGGCACGTAGATAGATTATGATCTGGATTAACACATAGGCTACGTTATTTGACTCCACGCGACGGAGCCGCGGGCAGCAGCTAGTCTATAATAATACGATCTATTCCATCTACTTTATGCACTTCCACCACTGGTTTGTTCATACGATTTACGCCGACCGGCTACTGACCATAACCTAAGATACATGCTAATGCCGCTATCACTACTACACTCTGGTCGCCTTTACTCTAGCTATGGTCTTCACTGCACTAGTTCACCATCTGTAACTACCGATACATTCTGGTTAAAACTAGATATTTGGAATGTATTATTTGTATGAATTTACAAAAAAGCGTTTTTTTAAATAGTATGGATTTGCGCTTGGTACCACCTCACCTGATGGTAAGCGATGATTACAACTACGATAGAACGCGCTTACCCAGAATGTGGCCGTTGACTTGAAGAGATCTAGGTTGCATTTCTCAGGGTTTCTCTGCGTGCAGGGCATTCCACTCCTTAGTCGTTCACATTATAAGCCTTTGTCAGTGTTTAGTCCAGTCAATAAAGCGGGGAAATTGACCGAATAAAAAAGTTTCTTATAGGAAGATGGATCAAAAAAATTCTTTTTGCATTATCTTCTATTAACAGCCGTCATGCATAACCTATGTTGTAAACTGTTATGCAAGACGGCTGTTAATAATATTCTATATAATAGTTATTGTGATATTGTAATTATTAATATTTTTTCATTTATTGACTTTATTAATGAGAATTATATCTAACTGTTTTATGAATTTATATTACGCTTTAATGTCGTGGGTTTTTGAAATGTTTTATTTGAAGTATTTTTCGTCGTGGGTTTTTTAAATTTTAAATTTATGTTTTATTTGTGGCTTTTTTAAATTTTAATAGTAAATGCAATTTATACTAACTAAAACTAATATAATATAACTATAATATATAAATAAAATCCGTTTTATACATAATGCACGTACAAATTAAAAAAACCCCCGACCTAAAAAACGGCTGAACAGATTTGCTTAAATCGTAGCTAAGAACACTTCCGATCATGTCACACTTTAAACAAAAAAAAAAAAGAAATCAATATCGGTTCAGTAGTTTTCGAGAAAAATGGTAACAGACATACAAACAAACACCTCTTACCCCAAACGCATATACCGCCTCCGTGACCGTCGCGGGTAATGAAAAAAGAAAAAATACTTTTTCTTATGAGAAAAACTCAAACATTCATCTCGTTCTGGTTTCAGTTACATAAGAATTTGAAGTATATTCTTTCAGTATACAAAGTGGTATAGTTAAATATTGTCTATTTAATTTTGACACTATATATAGTTCAACGATGCACGTTTTTTCGACGAGCTCTGATGTGCAGCGGTTAATAACGCTACTTAGTCACCACGAGCGTCGGGTACGATTTACACACTGGACTAACATTGGTGTGCATGAACATGTTTGTCATGGTCTGAGTGTTTTTAAGAGAGGTGGGGCGCATCAAAGCAGCCCGCCTGGGGAAGTATCTCCACCTCACAGAAAAACGCAGATATCAACTCTCTGTAGGGTTATTGTATTCCTGCGTGCGAGTGAGGTCACCAGTAAGCTTCTAACGAGTTGTATTACTAGTATTACAGAATGTATTAGAAGTCTTTATAGTCTACGGTAACCGCTTTCCATCAGGCGGGGCGTATGCTTATATATCTCCTAATGTTGTTTGTTAAAAAAATGCACAGCACATTCTCTTTTACATCAACTCACGATGTACCTGTGCGACGGGCTTGTCTGTGCCAGAGTTACCGAGAATCAACACGCTTCAAGCTTATGCCACCTTAAATGCAACTCTTAGGTTCGGAATTCAGGTTGAAGACTATATAGTTAATTATTTTGGAATTTTAAATAATCTCATCCGCTTTGTAAAGAAAATTGCAAGAATAATTAAAATACGTACTACGATCACAGTTTAAAAAAAATATATGATTTTCGTCAATTTAAAAAAATACATCTGTCTAATACACATATAAAAATGATTTTAATATGTGTATTAAGAAAACACATATTGGTAATGATTTTAACATGTGTATTTTATTATTATTGCAGTGTGAAAACGCAACGTTAGTTTACAAAGATTTTTATTGCGCAATTTTATAGACTAACACATTTCCAGTCATTGACTCCTCATGGAGTCATAAATTTTCCTTATCCATACGTCCACGACTTCCTTTGTACATACATACTACACAAATTTTATGGCGATTTTACGAACGGACATGTAGGTAACACTGTATTTGACGGCTAGGGCCTATGTATAGAGTACGTTTAAAACAAACAATAAAATATCAAAAGATAAATAATTACAAAAGTACGAGTAATTGAATGTGATGGTAGTAATGAGTGCTTTTTTCTAAAGTCAGGGAACGTATTAACCGACGGAAATTCTATTTAAGCCAAAATCCAAAAAAATAAAAATCGGGAAAGCGACAGCGATTCGGCACGGATTTTTTTTGTAACATTAATGTTTTTGTGCAACCTGTCACATAATACCGTGCCTGATTGCGCCCGATGTTTGCGTTGCAGGTTGCATTCAAACACGAATATTACAAAAAACATCCGTTCTGGATCACTGCCGCTCACTCGACTTTATTGCCTCTGTGGTTTTCGTTTTTATAGTCTGAAGTTTAACTTAGTTTAAATTATCGAAATAATGAACTAAACTAGCCTAACATTTTTAGCCTGTACTTTCCGCTCTGCCCACGAGCAAATTCTATCCTAGTCTCTTGATGACTTAGCTATAACACTTGTGGTACTCTTCATTTATCTGAGTGGTAATGATGCCTAAACTTCACGGTGTAATATAAATAAAACTTATACTTACTTAGATCATGAAAGTACACGACTCCCTAACTAAATAAGGAGTAAGAGAAAATATCAAGAATTTATTCTAAAATTGGGAGATCATTTTCTAAATTAATTCAATTAGATAAATGAGAATTCGGCCGTGGGTATTATTATCAACGTTTATTTTCCCTTTCATGTTTCACCTCAAATTGGGGTGAGCTTATCGGATGATTGATTATTTTATCTGATGGATTTTTTCGTTGATGTATTGAAATTTTCTTTTTTATGTTCTCTACCTGAATTGGAAAATCGGTTTTGCTCGGTAGCAGTGCCGATTTCGTAGAGGGCTTAATGATTCTATGAAATTATTTTTTCAATTTCATTTAATTGCTTTCATGATACAGATAAATTATTAGAAAGGTAATATAAAGTTATATTTAATTACGTTTAAAGCACCTATTTATTCTTGTTATTATTACTAGCCATTATCTGCCTACTTACTCTCCGCACACGCTTCAAAGTTTTCACTTGCGACTGCTCTATTAATGGAATCATCCGAGATTACATCTCGGATGATTCCGTATCAATATGACTAAGATTCAGTGATCAGTTCTAATGACAAAAAACTTATGTGTATTTTCGTGTTCAACGCCATTGTTTATTTTCCGACTTGATCATTCATTCGCGTGAGTGAGTATATTGTGGATTCACTGATCCATGTAATTTCGGTTAAGATTTTGAAAAGTAATACAATGGTTTTTGTTTCTGCATTTATTAAATATCTATATATATGTTTTAATCTTTATCTTATTATTTATCTAGGTATTTCGATTATGATTTTAAAAAGTACATTAATGGTTTTTGTTTCTGCATTTATTAAATATCTATATCGACGTTTTAATCTTAATCTACGAGTAATAATTTCACTTGAAACCGGAAGGATACATGATAAAATACTATATATTAAATTATTAAATATTTTATTTAAAAATTTAACATGTAAGAAGTATTTTATCATGTAAAATTGTATAATTTGTGTATATTTACAAGTACAGTTTAAAATACACACGCACTTTTTATAACATCTCGATAGCGCCATACATATACCAACTATCTGATACGTAGCAGTCAGGGTTGGCGTTAAATTATCGTTTAATTATCAGAAATACAACAACATGCTAGAAGTTATTTGCCTATTCTGCATGGGACTTTCCCATTCGTGCTGCTTGTTAATGATTGGTGTATCCCGTTGTTCAAATCGTTCGTTCGTACATCAGAGCTCTCTTGCCAATAGCCGGGGTGCCATTGGTGCATTTGAATCTAAAGACGACGGTGAAATGCCAAGTCTCTGATGGTACACAATGCTTATAACATTTATGTACCTTTTTTGTACAACTTCGAAAGGTATACATACGACCCACCGCAGCATCCCTTACTCATCATCCCACTCACCCACGTAGTGACATGGATCTCCTTTCAATAACAATACTGTGGTCATGCCACAGCAATAATTTTAAGAGAGGTAGGGCGCATCAAAGCAGCCCGTCTGGAGAAGTACTTCCACCTCTTTAAAAATCTGCAGCTAACTCACAACTTACTAGAGGGTTGTTGTGTACCTGCGTGTGAGTGAGGTCACCAGTAAACTCCTAAGGAGTGGCTGCGTTAGCAGCAGAGGTGGCATTGCGCAAGTGATACTTGATTACAAGATTTCGTCTCTGCCATGTCTTTGTCAGTCGGAATGGACATCTACGAAGAATCGCAGGGCACTTAGCATTGGTGTTTCTTCATTGGATGTCCACAAAGGACTAATTAGAGCTGTGAGACTAATTAAAGCAGCATCACTTGCGCACCACGTCTGCTGCTAACACAGCAACTCCTTAGGAGCTTACTGGTGACCTCACTTACACGCAGGAACACAATAACCCTCCAGGGAGTTGTTATTTCGCTACGGTTTTATGTGAGGTGCATGTAATTCCTCAGCTGAAGGTGTTTTCATGCGCTGTACCTCTCTTAAAAATTCCTAGACCAGGACGAACGGATTTTATACACATATGTTTGTCCTGCGTGTGACTCAAAGCGGCAATTGTTGGCGTAAAAGTCGCATTACTAATCACTGCGTCACTACGTACTCGTCAAGTACTTGATGGTGGCTTCACACACTCGCAGGAACGCAACAATTTAATAGGAAGTCATTATTTTGTTGCGATGGTCTGTAAGATGTGGGTATTTGTAAAGCCGAATTGAACGAGAAATCTCGATATTCCGCCATAATCTCACTCGTAAATTGGCGGTATATCATTGACAGGTGAAGTTGACAATGGCCATAATTGGCATTGCTTCTAATCTGTAGTTTGTCATGGAGCAACTTTTGACGAGTTCGATTGCGTAGTAATTAGTAACGCTACTTTGACACCAACGCTACGAGCGCTTTTAGCGAGGTTCGATTCCCACACAGGACAAATATTTGTGTGAATATAATGCCAATTTGTCTTAGTCTGGGTGTTTTAAGAGAGGTAGTGCGCGTTAAAGCATCCCGTGTGGATAATTACCTCCACCTCAGAGAAAACCGCAGCCAAATAATAACTCCCTGAAAGGCTGTTATATTCCTTCGCGTGAGTGTGGTCACCAGTAAGCTCCTAAGGAGTTGCTGTGTTAGTAGCAGAGGTAACATTGTATGAGTGATACTTAAAGTATTGCAAGCGTTCATATGCTGTGGTAACTACTTTACATCAGGTGGGCTGTATTCTTGTATGCCTCCAGATGTTGTATAAAAACAACATCCTACGTACTATAAATCAGCATTATCATAATTACATTTTAAATTTAACTTTAAAATAATAACATACGTCGATAGTCTTTCTTGGTACCACCTCCCCGGGCCACCAAGGTGTGCATTGCCTTATCATCGTTTACACAATAATTCATCCTACTACAAACAGACAAAAGTAATGGGATATTGATTAATCATACCATATCTTCAGTAAGATAATCCTCAATTACAAAACGTTAGTTTAAGTAGAGATACAAATTCAATGATCAAAGAGATAATATTTGTCAGAACCAACAGTTGAAATGTAACGAGTGAAATGTAAAGGATAACTACAATAAATATCAAATGATTGACAATTTACAGAAATGAATGAGAATACAATAGTAGAATTTGATTAAATTATGATCGCAGTAATCCCGTCATAACGGATTAACTACATCAAAGTTCGCTACTATAAATAACAGATAGGACATCATGACGCTTTGGATGTGTATTTCGCTTCCACCTAGGTATCTCAAGAAAAAGTGTATGCCGCAGCATCCCTTACTCATCATCCCACTCACCCACGCAGTGACATGGATCTCCTTTCAATGAAAATAGCATGACCACAGCAATAATATTAAGAGAGGTAGGGCGCATCAAAGCAGCCCGTCTGGAGAAGTACCTTCACCTCTTTAAAAATCCGCAGCTAAATCACAACTTACTAGAGGGTTGTTGTGTACCTGCGTGTGAGTGAGGTCACCAGTAAACTCCTAAGGAGTGGCTGCGTTAGCAGCAGAGGTGGCATTGCTCAAGTAATACTTAATGTATTGCATGCGTAGCCGCTTTCCATCAGGTGGGCCGTATGCTGGTATGCCACCCGACGTTGTATAAAAAAAAAGTAATCATTTGGGCAAGTATCCGCAGAACAGCTTGTGACAGCTGTTAATGTAGTATGTTATATAGCAAGTGCTTCAGAGAGTCGATCAAAGATTTCGTCTCTGCCATGTCTTTGTCAGTTGGAATTGACACCTACGAAGAATCGCAGGGCACTCAGCACTGGTGTTTCTTCATTGGCTGTCCACAAAGGACTAATTAGAGCTGTATAGTACAGGGTTGGAAGTATACATATGTAGTGTATGCTCTAGGTCATAAAGCGTCTAGTAACTTAGGGGAAAGTATCTTGACCCTATATACACTGGTGTTACACCCGGCCGACTTTCCGGACATTTTTTAAGTCCTTTCAATCGCCCCTCAGTGGCCAGCCGCACCTTCCGGAAATAGCGATCAGAAGTGATAGTTAGGGCAAGGATCCGGCGAGTCCCTCTCCTGAACTAGCCCAATATCAATAGTCCCTTGGGATCTCATAACAATAGTCATTTAATTTCCGACACATTTCCTAATAGTTTCAATACCTGCCAAGACCTACTCACGTGTATATTGTTCCATTAATTGAGTGTAAAATTTTATACAATTTCTTTCCATGGGTTTTGCGTCACAGTCAAATGATATTTTTTTTAATACAATTTTATTATCGTTGTTAATACTCTAAACACTTCAATATTTAATAAAATATTCAATCAACGCGATCCCGCTTTAATTTTTACAGTAAATACATTGAACAAATATTTACAGTGCCAAAACTCTAGAAAAGACAAATTATATTAAAATATTTGTTGCAACTTAGGCAAAAATAAGTTTTAAGATATAAATATGCTACCTACTTTATTTTTCTTGTACGTATTCTGCTTTATGTGATGATGAAATGTTTTAGAGTTGGTCGAAATACTTCAAGAAGCTCAATGTCTAATGTATTATTTTTTTATTTGACACATATCTACAGTACTGTACACTAATTATTATTAATAGTATATTGCAATATAATAATAAATACTCAAGCAAGAATAATAAATACCTGTTAAGAATAATAAACATAAATAATTTAATTAATGTATTGTACATTACATACTTTTGTTGAAATACATGTATACTAGCAGTAATAGGCCAGTGGATAAAGAACCGACGTATTATTCGGCGGTCCCTGATTCGAAAACACAAATTGAATGTTAAAATTTGTGATTTCGAACCAGGTTCTAAAAACCTAACCTAAGAAAGTTTTGATATTTCCTCAGGGTTGTGGGGGTCTCACGGCAGTCGCTCCATGTCAAAATCGGTATCTTAGTCTAATCTACTGACAAGTTCGGTGACGCCGCGAATCAAAGTCGTGTTATTGACTTTGACACCAATGCTCGTGAGTTCGAATCCCATAGAGGGCAAACTTTTGTGTACATGAGCATGTCTGTCTGGTCTGGCTATTTCAAAGAGGTAGGGCACATCAAAGCAGCCCGACAGGGGAGAAGTATTTTCACCTCACAAAAACCGCAGCAAAATAACAAACTCCCTGGAAGGGGGGGTTATTGTGTTAATGATAATGTATTACCAGCGTTCGGCTACGGTAACCACTTTACATCAGGTGGATCGTATGTTTGTAAGCCTCCCGATGTTGTATAAAAAAATCCTTATGCGGATCCCGCTGCTGGCTGTGCTGGTGCAGGCGAATGCTGGCCGTGTGTGCGGATTACCTATACGATAATAGCTTTCTTTGTATATCCCATTTCGGTAGAAGTAATCGTAATTACTCCACAAGTTGATACATGAATTGAATAATATCTTCGGTGCATATTCAATGCCACAGAAATTATTTAACACTATGTTCTGTCTGTGTGGCTCTCTCTGTGTATATGTTTTTAAGAGAGATAGGGCGCATTAAAGCAGCCCGTCTAGGGAAGTAACTCCACCTCACAGAAAACCGCAGTCAAATAGCAACTACGTAGGAGGTTGTTGTGTTCCTGTCTGTGAGCGAGGTCACCAGTAAGCTCCTAAGGAGTTGTTTTGTTAGCAGTAGAGTGATACTTAATTTATTACAAGCGTTCATAGGCTACGGTAACCGCTTTCTATTAGGTGCGCCGTATGCTTGTATGTCTTCCGACGTAGTATGAAAAAAATGTATTACCACATAAACAATAAGCAAAATCATATCATCCTGTAAATAAGCAATGAGTGTATTTGTCACACTCATTCTCATTTAGGCTTGTTTAGATTTTCAGCATGATCCAAAGAGCAGTTTTTATTTTCAAAATAAAACTTTGTTAGTTTGTCAAAATGTTATTCGTTAATGGAATTCTTAACATTAACCTTGTTATTATAGTAATTTTTATATACCGTAACAACGCCTTGAAGTGACGTACTCACTCAGGGCTGTGATCAGGATAGTTGGCAGGTTTTTCTCCTATGAAATAACGGCAACAAAAAATTGGCTGTCTGTAAAGTCGGTTTACTGACGATAGTTTTACGTGATAACGTCATAAGAAAACATTCAATAGTTGACAAAACAATTCACGTGTAACCTACACGTGAACTGTTTTGTTTTGTGTGCTGCCACTGTCTCTCTTCTACTCGGACGCAAAGGCCGATGGAGTGGAGAGATAGATGCGTCACAAGCCGAACGCTTAGGCCGAACGCTTTATCGCTTGTTCCGCGCTCTCGCTTGCACGTTGGGCTCAGGCGGAATGGGACACTTTCATGCATGCAGCAGGCGTTCATCGATTTATAAGACGTTATCACGTCAAAAAGTTTAAATCACAACTCTTTGTATCTATCAGATTTAAAGTGAACAAAACACATACGCAAAGATATTTATCCTAAAAAATCCCTTTTTCCCTTACATGCCATCCATTGCGTGCTATCTTTTCCTATTCTATACTGAGCCATCAATTTTGTGGCGTTAAAGAAGCATGTACATACGCGATAAAGATCGTGAAACAAGACAGTCGTAAGACTCCGACCAAGATTTAAGTAAGACAAAGCTCTATAGGATATGAATGGTTTTACCCAGGTTAAATGATTTCTAATTACCGTATAACTTTGTTTTTATTAAAACACACCGTTACTGAAACATGAACTTATGCAATACAACTTCGGTGATCATTTTCTTTTAATTTCAATTTTTAATTCCTTTAAGTATGATTTTAAGAAAAATGTATACAGACCAAAACAGATACTCATCACTTATCTTGATATTGGTATTTTGTTTATATCAAAATGCCTAAACATAACCTGCAAGCTTAGGAGCATACATTCATATCATAATCTGTGTTTCTCATAGGCAGAGTATATGATATAGATATACCTCTCTCGCCTCTTCCACACTCATCAATCTCTTCTCGTATGCTTTTTAATTTCAAGTGCTTTCGATTTGAACCTTTTTCAGCTCGTCAGATATTTGATCAATGTGTGTGCGTCTAGGGCGGCCCATGCCGATATTTCTACTCACTCTTTCTCGAGATAAATCCTTCGTATTTTTTCTGCTATCCGTTCTTTCCAAATGTCCATACAACCTCAGCATACCCTTTTAAATTTTTGTCACTACATCATCTTTCATCTCACACAGTTGTCGTATTGTGCTATTTCTTACTTTATCAATCACTGTAACTCTACACACACTCCTCAGCTATATTTCATGTTTCTTCCGCCATACCTACGATTCAGTATATTTACTACTCATTGCTCCAGAACATCATAATAAAAATGAAAGTGAAAGTTTAAATTAAATCACAGCAGAAAATAAAACAATTGTACTAGCCTCCTTACACTTATCTCTCGGGAACTCTACAAACACATTTTATTCGCATTATCTGCGACTATTGTTTAGCACGAGTTCCCTCACGACGCATCTGTATCGAAAGTGACGCCTATCTTTTGTCTTGTCTTTTGTTACGTACGGATACAAGTTTAAGAGTAATGTGTATGGGGACGTGTTAATTTTGATACAAACTTGACAGTGGAAAACATGCTGAACAATGGAGTAATAATTTAACACTCCGATTGATCGATGAACGGTATTGTTGTAACCAGATCGTATTTATTCGTGAACGGTATTCATTAAGCGTATAATACTTTGTCTGCTATGACACACTTTCAACAAATATGCGTTAGAGTTATTGTTGACGCAACAAAATAAAATGGAATTTTGAATGGAAAATTCAAATGAAACCTATTTTTAATAAACCAAATTGTATAATTATTTATTAAAAGGAATGATAAATTGAGTACTTTAAATATTTTGATGCTTTTAAGAAGCCTATTGCACAAGTATGAAATCATATAAAAAAATGCATGTATTGGATTTTAATATATAAATATTTTCTCATAAATACAATTGAGTGAAACAAAAATAATTCTGAATGTCAATTCTAATGGTAATACAGATAATAATAATTGTAACAAATTATTGTAGACAACTAAAACATAGACCCCTACTAATAAATCATAATAGTTACTAGACTTATAGACTCGTCAAAACAAGACGATCGCCGATTGATCGATTGGTGGATGCGTAATTACTCCATTTTTGCATATTACCCTTGTTGCTACATACCATACTCAGTTAATTACATGTCACCTTTTTTCTGTACTGGGTGTAAATAAATATTTATGCTTTATAATTTGAGTGAATAGATAGTTATTTTTTTATTACTTTAAAAGAGAACACGCGGCCTGTCTGATTTGAAGCGATTACCTTAATCTTTAAATGCTTCCAATACTATGTTTGTGCTTACATTTGCACTAGAACATCTTTCATCTTACTTTTATATAGGTATATTAAAATAAAAAGTATCAACAAACTACTATACCTAAATATCCAAACCTTTACTCGCATTTAGCAGTCGACAAGCTACGAGTGAGTAATAGATATTAATCTAAGCTTAGCGATAAAAAAATATACTCCCCTCCATCATCTATCTTGATTCGCTAAATCGTAGTATCCTTGGTTATAGCACGGCAGAAAAATATAAACAGTTTGTACAGCTAAGAGCAGATCACGCTTAACAATCAAAGCACGATTGTAACTCTTATAACATACAGCATAAGGACGGTACAAAAGTCAAAGTGTAAAGTTTGAGCTACACTTAGCTATACGACTACCGCACTTAAGCCTTTTTTGATATAATTACCAACGCTCGCGGCAAAATATTTAAAGTCAACACATTAGACATTTGAGTGTAATATACAGCAGGATGACTTCGAAAGTACGTCGAAAATTGTCGCACTCGTACAGAAATGTGCAGACATACGAAACAAAGCAAATTTCGTCGTCGAATCACTCGTGACACTCCCGCCCGATTGATAACGTCTCTAGCGATCTTGTCTTCGCGAGCTTGAAAAATAATCATCCCACCGTTCTGACGCTGAGTGCTGGTAATTATGTCAAAACAGGCCTAAGTGCCTTTTATATCTTTATACTGTAACAGAACATACAAAATGCGCGGCTACATATTTTAAGAGATTTACTTTTTTTACTGCATTTTATGAGCACTAATAGCTTAGTGAATAAAGAACCGATCCATTGAACCACTGGTCCCCGGTTCAAATCTGTGTACCACTAAATTCATGTTCTTAGATTTATGTGCATATTTATAATTGTTATTACATCGGTCGTAGAGGACAACAGCGTGAAGAAACCCGCAAGTTCAAGAAATTAGAAGGTTTTCCATCTGATTCGTGCAGGCCTGACAGCAGTTGCTCCAAGTAAAATATAGTCTTCTACTTGATCGCGTTATCCCAATTCCCAATCCATTAGGATTGGCTGGGTCCCCTATTTAAGCCTAAATATTTGGCGAAGACACGGATTTTTACATGGAACCTGCCGTCAGATCTCCACTACCCAGAGGGAAATCTAGATCTTTCTTAGGTTAGCTAAGACGTTTTACGAAATATAATATCTTGGACGTATGGGGTTTCTCGCAATGCTTCTTTCACCGCCGAGCAAGTGATAAATATGTACATAAATCCGTTATCACGAATTTAGTGGTACATGCAATGATATTGAATTAAAAAGAGGTAGATGTCGTACTAGCGCGCAAAAACTGAGGCAATGAAATTAACCCAATTGGTCTAATATGCGCTATTCTATGATGCGCTGACGTATTTCAAGCGCAACTCTTGACAGATAGCTATCTCTCTCTATATCATGCGTTCCGTATTATCTATCCCCTTCTTAAGTAAGTAAGTACTATAATGTCGTAGTGGAACAATAACAAAACGACGCGCAGTATGAATATACGTCATCTTTAAATACAATATCATTGGGTACATGCCCTCGCCGGGATCCAAAACAATTCCTAGTAAAAATCAGTATTTTCGCCAAATTTTTAGGCTTTTAGGCGGATTTCCTCACGTTGTCAGTTGCTTAATAAGAAGTCAAAATAAAATAAAAATAAGAGCGGGTAGGGAAATGTGTTCAATTGGGCATTTTTTAATACACTGTGTTTTTAATACACGGAACCCTTAGTGTTCTAATCCGAATCGCACTCAGGTTTCTCTTTTATATCGCTCTCCCAACAACAAGAAAAGCAGAGAGTAATTAGTTGCTGATCAACGCACAGGTGAATTCACTGGACCTAAAAATATGAAATATTCTACAAATATTTTTTTTCATACAACGTCGGGAGACATAAAAGCAAACGGCCCACCAAATGTAAGGTACTTTCCCCAGTCGGGCTGCTTCGCCATACCCTGTTAAAACAACCAAACCAAGACGAACAGACATGTTCATGTACACTAATGTCTGCCCTGTATGGGAATCGAATCAACAAGTATTAAAGTATCAATGCTAACTAATCCTCAAAATGTTCCTTACTTAGTTCTTAGTACGAAAACCCAACGGTTAGTATTTTTCGTACGGCCTGCTTGACGGTAAGCAATTACTTATGGACATGTGCAAAACCAGGGATATCACTCATGGGTTGCCTACACCGTAAAAACTTCTTCACACATTTCTTGAATAACACATTGGGAAAACCCCGGCTGAGAAATCAATTTAACTAGTACTATATCAATCCTAACTTATCCCACTGCAGGGTTACGAGTCTTCATTTAACCGATGGGGTTTAGACCATACTCCACCACGCTGGCTCAAATGCGGAGTGTCGGAGACTTCTGACTTAGATTAACGACTGTCATCTGTAGACAGCAACCGGGACTGACGGCTCAACGTGCCCTCTCGAAGAAGCTTGAAATGGCAAACCCCATCAAATGACAAGTTGGCGGTCGGCGTTACTTAACCTGCGTTTTCAGTTAGAATGGCGCGCGCAACTACGGCATCAAGCTCTCACTGAGTTCAATTTAAACAGATTTAGATGAAAAGAATTTAGATTAGTAGTTATTTCGATTTCGATATATAAATGTTAGTATATATATCGGATATAAAAGTAGGTTCGTTGGTTCGGACATGTGGAAAGAATGCAGGAATACAGGATACGAAGCCTAAGACTTACCTACCATGACGAAATTGATCGCGTTCTACTGGAGCCTTAGAAACCGGTAAGCGTGCATAAGAAGAGGAATGAATGTTAAAGAAGCGAGTGAGATATGTAAGGATCGAGTCATGTAGCGCTCGGTTCTCTCACAGAAAACTACAGCCAAATAACAACTCCACAGAGGGTTGTTGTTTTCCTGTGTGTGAGTGAGGACATCAGTAAACTTCTAAGGAGTTGCTGTGTAAGCAGCAGAGGAGGCATCGTGCGAGTGATTATTAATATATTACAAGCGTTCATAGGCTGTGTAACCGCTTTACATCAAGTGGGCTATATGCTTGTATGCCTTTCGACATTGTAAAATACATACATGTAAAAGTTTACTCTCTGAAGAAAGTTTAATTCTGAAGGAACGTAAAATAAGGCAAGAAAATTGGAGTAAAAGTTAGTTAATTAGCCGACTTGAGAATAGTCTAGAGAATAAACTCTCTCTAAGCGATATCCGTACTATTTGGTTAGCATTGCTACTTTACCATCAATGCTCGTGGGTTTGATTCCCACACAGAGCTAATATTTGTGCGCATGTACCTACATGTCTGTTTGGTCTGGGTGTTTTTAAGGTAGGTAGGCAGCAGCAGCCTGACTGGTGAAGTACAAAACACCTTACAGAAAACCGCAGCCAATTAACAACCCCCTGGAAGGTTATTTCGTTCCTGCGAGTGAATGAGGTTACCAATAAGCTCTTGGAGTTGCTGAGCTAGCAGAGGGGTTGGTATACTTAATGCATTGGAAGCATTCATAGGCTACGGTAACCAGTTTACATCAAGTGTGTAGTATTTTTGTTCCATGCAACGTCAGGAGTCATGCAAGAATATAGCCCACCTGATGTAAAACGGTTACCGTAGTCTATGAACGGTTACAATACATTAAGTACCATTCGTGCGATGCTGCCTCTGCTGCTAACACAGCAACTCCTTGGGAGGTTGCTGTTTACCTCACTCGCACACTGGAGCACAACACCCCTCAAGGGAGTTACTCAGTCCTTAATAATCATTAATTCTACCATTTGGTATCATTATTGTACCAACATGCTGATGTGAATTTATTATCTAATTGACAATTTTAAAAGAGATGTACATTGGTTAGTTTCTTTCGATATTTCCTCTTCGCCAATGGTCATTTCCGAAATGTGACGAAATTTCCATGCTATTGATACTTCAATACAGACATTCCTTCATGTCTAATTCCCAAAAAAAAACAGTTATCTCTAGATAGAAGCACGTTTTACTAGTGATTTACAGCGACATTTATAGGTGGTGTTGTTCATGTGTACTTATGTTTCATACTTGTTAAGGTACAAAGAAGCTATAAAAGCTTCTTTGTGTATACTCTAAGGTGCCAAGCGTAACCTCACAAAGTGCATTCACATGAAATATAAAGATGATACGGATATAAATTATTAACGTTTTTGTAGTTTTTCTTTTTCAAAACGGGCGGGAGATTTCAAAAGTATGTAAAACATTGGAAAATAGTGGAAATGCGTTCGTATTTTATGTTATCTCAGGCCAGCAGTGGCGTTCAAAATAAACCGTTTCATGCGCTGACTGGAATTAGAAAAAGAGAATACTTGATGAAACATGACTAGAGCTCTGTATATTTTTAGTGACCATAATAAAAAAATTCATTTACCATTGAGTCCTCGCGGGCGCTTAAACACGTCAAACATTTATTAAATAACAAAGATATTTTAATAAAAAACCGGAAAAAAATGATAACTAGGAGATAGTTATCATTTTTTTAAGTTATACTTCATTTGGTGCGTTCGGGAAAAATCAATAGAGTGATTTTTAATGGCATCGACATCTAATATCGGCACTACTTAATTAGTTTACTTAATTAGGCAATATCTCAAGTATTTTCAAGACTAAATTCAAGATAGATTTCTAATGCTTCATCTACAACACCCACCTTACATCAATATAAATAACATATGTTTATGTATATATATATATATATATATGTCTCTGTGCGTCTTTAATTTACATACGCTGGTGAATGATTATCGTTTTGTTTTATAACCATAGAATACTGGAAAGTGGTATAAATTTTGTTTTGTTACACGAAATAAGTATATTTTCTATATATATACGTACATACATACTCGCATGTACACGTACACACACACACTCGTTAATTTACCAGCATTTGATAAATGACGTAAGAAAGAGAGTTGGTCTGAAAGAGAGTGTCGGTGTTAAGGTAAGAAAAGGCATGCTCTGTTGGTTCCGACATGTAGAAAGAATGACAAAGCAGATATACAATGCAAAAGTGGAAGGATGGAGGAGCCGAGGAAGACGAAGACCAATCTACCATGCCCAAATTGGTCGTGTTTTATCAGAAAGTGATGTCAGGAGTCCTAGTAACCGGCGAGCGTGCATGAAAAGAGTTATGAACGTTAAAGAAGCGAGTGAAGTGTGTAAGGACCGCGTCTTATGGCGCTCGGTTCTCTCTGCCTACCCCGCAAGGGACCTGGCGTGACCACCTTACCAAGAAAACGAAAAACGAAACCGTTATAGGATCACTTTGTTGTCCGTCTGTCTGTCATGACTCTTTTTCGCAGGGAAGGCTGGCCTATCAAGCTGAAATTAATATCAAATACTTAGGTATTTAATCCCTTCGAGCAGTGAAAAAATCAAACTTCTAAGTCCGTGCAATCAAAAGATATGGCTGGTTATGCCTCGTTTAAGCGTATTTTTTGACACTCGCAAGTGAATCAAAACCTATAGGGTACTTTCGGTTGACCTAGAGTCATGACATTTAGTAAGAAGCAATGTCATGTAGCACAAGTAAAGGAAACAATCCGAAAACCGTAAATTTGTAGTTACATCATAAAAAAAATACAAAAAAAATTGTGAATTTTTTTTTTACGGAACCCTCGGTGCGTGAGTCGTACTCGCACTTGACGGCTTTTTTATAGCACGATGGATAGCAAACAAGTATACGGACCACCTGTCGTATAGCGGTTACCTTAGAAAATGAACGCTAGCAACAGAATGAATGTCGCTAGCGCGTGGCCACCCCCGCTATCAACGCAGGAACCCCTCATATTCTGGTGACCTCCTCACTCGCAGGAACACAACAACCCTCCAAGTAATTGTTATTTGGCTGCCGTCTTCTGTGAGGTGGAGGTACTTCACTAGTCGGGCAAACATCGTGCCCTACATCTCTTCCGCCAGAGCCTCGTCTGTTGAGTAGGTACGCTATTGTGAATGTTGCTTTGCAGCAAACAATAAGGACTCACATTACGTCACCATAGCATTTACTGACACTTTCAGGCAAACTTTCAGATAAAAGTACAATCAATGAAAACAGCGACAGCTGTGGTTACCACATTGCCATACAATGCAATTTAGTGTACTGTTAAGTTCACATTGCGTTCATACGTGAAATCGAAATTGCGGTCAAGTAATGAAAAACGGTTCATTACTTGACCGCTTATTGTCGCAGGTATTACTATACTAGGTAATATTACTAGTTACTAGGTAATATTACTAGTTACTAGGTAATATTTTGTGAATTAAGCCAATAATCGTTTGCGAGTATTAAATATCGACGTGTTCGGTGGCTAAGTCGTGAATGACGCGACTTTGACACTAACGCTCGTGGATTCGATTCCCACACAAGGCAAACATTTGTGTGCATGAACATGTCTGTTTGTCTTGGTCTGGATGTTTTAAGAGAGGTAGGGCGCATCAAAGCAGCCCGTCTGGGGAAGTACCTCCACCTCTCAGAAAACCGCAGCCAAATAACAACCTAGAGGGTTGTTGTGTTCCTGCGTGTGAGTGAGGTCACCGGTAAGCTCCCAAGGTTGATGAAGCAAAGTTGCTGTGTAAGCAGCGGAGGAGGCATCGCACGAGTGATACTTATCTCAAGTGTTAATAGGCTACGGTACCCGCTTTACATCAGGTGGGCCGTATGCTTGTATTCCTCCCGACGTAGTATAAGAAAAATCGACATTAGTATTTGTCAAAAAAACACTTTTATTTGTATACATCGTCGAGAGTCATACATGCATACGGCCCACCTGATGTAAAGGGGTTGCCTATGAGCGCTTGCAGCATTAAGTATTATTCGTGAGATGTCACCTCTGCTAGTAACACTGTAACACCTTAAGAGCTTACTAGTGACCTCGCTCACTCGCAGGAACACAACAACCCTCCAGGGAGTTATTATTTGACTGCGGTTTTCTGTGAGCTACTTCCCCAGATGGGCTACTTTTATGCGCCCTACCTCCTTCAAAAACACTCAGACCAAGATAAACAGACATGATAATGCACACAAATGTTTGTCTTGTGTGAGAATCGAACCCACGAGCGTTGGTGATTAGTTAAAAATGAAGAACAGAATTAACTGGACTAAATATATCATTTTCTTACAGCTCTCCTTTTGGGCACACTGAAGATGATGCAGCGGGCGTCCTGCGATGATGAGACGGTGTCCCTCTCGTGTCCACGGGGAACAGCTATTAGCATTCAAGTAGCCCAGTATGGAAAAGCAGCGAGCGGCGGGCACAACTGCGTAGCACAATCGAATTCCCAAGGCGTCGCCGTGGAGGTGATCGGAGAAAAGGAGTGTCTCTGGCCGAATAATATGCAGGTGGGTGCATAGGTATATTTATAGATGTATGACGCATCAAAGCAGCCTGTCTGGGGAAGTATCTGCACCTCACAGAAAACCGCAGCTAAATAACAACTCCCTAGAGGATTGTATTCCTGCGTGTGAGTGAGATCACCAGTGAGCTCCTAAGATGTTGCTATGATAGTAGCACAGGGCGTTATGGCGCGAGTGATACTTAAAATATTGTCAGTAACCGGTAACCTCTTTATACCAGATAAGCCGTAATCTTGTGTGCCTTCCGACGTGGTATAAAAAAATATGAGGCTCATAAAGTAAATATATTACTCTTTATTGGAATAAATAAATATTGTCGGACAAATTGCACAGCGCCACCTGGCCCCAAAGTAAGCAAAGCTTGTGTTATGGGTACTAGACAACTGATAAACATACGTAAATACATTTGTTTTTGTAAATACATACTTATTATACATAGAATATACCCAGACCAAGACAAACAGGCATGTTCATGCGCACAAATGTTTGTACTGTGTGGGAAGCGAACCCACGAGCGTTGGTGTCAAAGTAACGTAACAGCGCGTTTCACCACTGCGCCACCGAGCTCGTCAAAGTTGCGAATGTTATATAAGTTTCAAATAATACTCAATTTGAGCCAGTTTATTCTGTTTTATATTTATCTAGATGCTGTTTGTAAATCTGCCGGCATGAAATTTAGCTTTTCAAGTTATAAATACACCTTAAATAAAAATTGAATACAGCCCTTACAAGTATTGTGTTCTATCAATGGACATTTTCGGAACTGATTCATATATTCTATAGAATACCGCCCACATCCAGTTTGTTATGATAAATAAAGTACTCTTCTGTTATTTGTTATAGCACTCAGGTACCTATTTATAAATGGTCCAGGAAAAGTACAGAGAGCTGAGCCCGTGTTTATATCACTGAGGCAGTAAATAGGCGTATAATATAACTTATCGTACGCAGTTTTTTACATAACGTCAGGGGTGCATGGAAGTATACCGTCCACCTTTTTTTTATACAACGTCGGGAGGCGTACAAGCATACGTCCACCTGATGTTAAGCAGTTACCGTAGCCTATTAACGCTAGTAGTACATTAAGTACCGCGCGATGCCTCCTCTGCTGCTTACACAGCAACTCCTTTGGAGCTTACTGGTGACCTCACTCACATGCAGGACCACAACAATTCTGTAGGGAGTTGTTATTTTTTTGCACATTCATACAAATATTTGTCCTGTGTGGGAATCGAACCCAAGAGCGTTGGTGTCAAAGTAGCGTACCTACAGATCTTGCAATTGACGAAGACGAGCGGGCTTTACTTGTGGTAACTACGTATCTATGTAGGTGAAAGTATAAACACAAGTGATCTGGAGCGACGGCTCGTCCGCTACTCGCTACTGATTGGTTCCGTCAGACACGCACGCTATCGCACTGTGTATGAACATGTTCAACCAGAATATGTTCAACCACTAGCAAAGCCCGCTCGCCTTCGTGAATTCCGAAATCTGTAACACGGCGTTTCACCGCTGTGCTACGAGCTCGTCGATAGGTAACACTATGGTTCAAATAAGCGAGGATGCATTCGATCCTGTTCATGGTATTGTTGAAGGACCCACTTGGAAGCAGCCAATAGTAGAATCTCGTGACGAGTGATGACTCAGTGGTGCAGTGGTTATTAACGCGAATTCGACACCAACCCTCGTGGTTTCGATTCCCGCATAGGACAAACATTTGTGTGCATGAACATATCCCTTTGCTTTGGTCTAGGTAATTTTAAGAGAGGTAGAATGCATCTAAGTAAGTAAGAGTCCGTCTCGCGAAGTACCTCCACCTCGAAGAAAAGTCAGTCAGTCAAATAAGAACTCCCTGGTGGGCTGACGTATATGTCCTGCGTTTGAGTGAGGTCAGCATTAAGCTCCTAAGGAGTTACTTAGCAGCAGAGGTGGCTACGCACTTATTGGCCAATCAACATCGGGGCTATGGGTTTATTGGTTAAAATGTTCTCCCATTAGTCAGTAGACTCGAATCTGAGATATTTAGAAGCTTATATACATTTTTTTTATGAACGCCGAGCTTTCATGAGCAGTCAAGTGGTATTGGTTTGTGATGACAGATCAATTTCATTGATGAATTGCAACATTCCCATATTTACTGATCCATGACTAATACATGATGTACCATGTACTGAGTGTCCATACAATATGAGCTCACATTCGTCTGATGAGCATATTAATCAAGTGTACACTAACAGCCATCTGGATCATGTTTGGACACGCTGTCTTGCGTCTTGTATAATGTATACACTAGGTAGGCGGCGAACTGCAGATTAGTTGGTGGTAATCAATATAAATGACGTCTATATATTTACATATACAGGTTGATGATTTTATCACTTTGGTACTTTAGCAGGCGAATGTTCTCTTGAATAGTAACAATGTAAATTATGAAAAAGTTAGGTTATAAGTAGGCATAGAAAACTCTTTGGAGGATTGTTGTATTTCTGCGAATGAGTAGGTTACTTGTACGCTCCTAAAGTTCTGTTATGTGCGGGAGTGGCAATACACGATTACGTGCATAGGCTATGCATACCAACTTATATCAGGTGAGACGTATGCTTGTTTAATATAATAACTTGACTTATTTGTATCCAACAACTTGCTTCCAGAACGTATAAAAACATAAAATTACAAATAAATTAAAATGCCTTTATTGGTTCTACAGAGTTATTTTGTTAAAAGTAGATGTCGGTGTCTACCTTTCGGTTCATAAGGTCTACAGTATTAAAATGTCCATATTATCAAAATGTCTAATTATTAATAATGACCAGTTTAAAACTTCCGTGTAATCAAAATTACCATAGTATTAAAACGTCGATTTATTGAAAAAGACCTCAACTTATTTTTTTATTCACGTCTTCTAACAGGGGCATGGCGTGTAGTATAGTGGACACTTGCAAATGCTTTTTTTATGTAAAACACAAACTTGTAATTCTTATGACTAAAATTGCTTCCTTTTATAATAAATGACAAATTCTTCTTGCAAATAACTAAAATAATCAGATTAATATTTCAATACTTGCTCGTAAAGTGTCTCTCATTGCATCATAATTATATTCTCTTTGATTGCATCACATTTAGTTTCTGCGCATTTTAATACTTTAGACCTATTGAATAAATAGATATTTTGATACTATGGACACTTTAACACTTTAGACTTTATGAACCAAAATATGCTTTTAGGCTTTCATAATAGCCTGTATCAGGAGATCTTCCTTACCTTATTGTTTAGTACAGGAACGATGATTTCAATAACTGCACGATTTTATTTCTTGAATTCTTGAATAGTTTTAATGAGAAAATTAAGCTTTTACAACTCAATGCAATAATAATAATATTGGTTTTAGTATTTTAAAATATGAGTGTCTTGTTGACTAACAGAAAAGATAGTCTTGTCCTGGCGGGTGACTCACCCTTACCCCTCGCCCTAGGGTTGGGTCGGTAACACTTCTTTTAATTATATACTAAATGATTTACATTACAACTTTGCTTATGTAACTCTTAATTTTAACAGTTTTGTACGTATGTGATAATATGTGTGTGTGTAATGGCATGAATCGTAATGTGTGTAGTACTTGTAAGTTAGTGCAGAATGAGTTTAAAGCGAGAAAAAAAAAATTATAACTATCAGTACCTGTATTACAAAAGTGTGTCTATTTCTGTCTGTCTATATCTATTTTATTTTTATTCATACCATCGGGAGGTATACAAGGCATACGAATCACCTGATGCAAAGTGTTTACCGTAGGCTATGAACGCTGGTAATATGTTGAATATCACTCGCGCGATGCCATCTCAGCTGCTAATCCAGCAAATGCTGATAAAATCTCACTCCCACGCAGGAACACAAAAATTTGATGAGCTCGGTGGCTCAGTCGTGAATGACGCGACTTGGCACCGACTCTCGTGGGTTCGATTCCCACACAAGAAAAACAAACATCTTTGTACATGAACATGCCTGTTTGTCTTGGTCTGGATGTTTTAAGAGAGGTAGGGCGCATCAAAGCAGCCCGTCTGGGGAAGTCAAAGCATTTTCCGTCATAGAAAACCGTAGCCAAATAACAACTCCCTAGAGGGTTGTTGTGTTCCTGCGTGTGAGTGAGGTCACCAGTAAGCTCCTAAGGAGTAGCTGTGTTAGCAGGAAAGGAGGCATCGCGCGAGTGATACTTAATATATTACAAGCGTTGATAGGCTACGGTAACCGCTTTACATCAGGTGGGTCGTATGCTTGTATGCCTATCTACAAACTTGGTCCGCGGGAGAGCCTTAGAGAAAAATTCAAAGAAATAAATATTCTAACAGTCGCATCGCAATATATCTATGAAAATCTTTTGTATGTCCATAAAAACATAGACTCATTTTGTAAAAAGAGTGATACTCATAGCATAAATACTAGATATAAGCATAATCTTGTGTTACATCCAAGCCGTATACACAAAATAAGTAATTCTTTTATGGGGCAATGTATGCGGTTCTATAACAAACTTCCCAGCAATATAAGAGAATTGTCAATAAACAAATTTAAAACTACTATTAAAGCCAAATTGTGTAGCAGGGCATATTATAAAGTATCTGACTATATTAATGATAAAAATGCCTGGAATTGAGTCGATCCAATTATAATGTAAATAATTAATTATGTAAATTTGTTTGGATACCAAAAGAGGGATGCCTGAGTTTTTTGGCAGTATTTTTATCAGTGCTCACCTAATCATGATCTGCACGGTAGGGAAAAAAATTGTGACGATTCCAAACAAATGTAGCCAATTTTACGGAATAAAAAGATTTTGACTTTGCCTTCCGACGTTGTATAAAAAAAACCTTCCAGGGAGTTTGTTATTACGCTGTGGTTTTCTATGAGGGAAAATGCTTTGATGTGCCTTACCTCTCTTAAACATACCCAGATCAAGACAAACAGATATGTTGATGCACACAAATGTTTGTCCTGTGTGGCAATCGAATCCACAAGCGTTGATGACAAAATCGCGTTAACTGCTCCGTCACCGAGAGCGGCAAGAAGTCGTAAAAAAGTTAAGGTTTTAAACCATTTAGTTACTTCTCTTTTGCAATCACAGTATATATATATAGATTATATATGTACCTATCTCTCTATTTATTATATTATACAAGTATATAGAGTGCATGATGTATTGTATGCTCGTTATTGTTTTTAATATTGTATAATAGCAAATGCATTTAGTAATCTACAATTAAAACTACTGTATTTTTATTACTAAAACGAATTACTACAATTTAGAATGTAGAGATGTAATGACTTACTCTATATTTTTAGAGCCTAAGACACACTCATCACCATACACACACATCCTGCCAATTAGCCTTTTATTTACCACCCCCAACACAAGTATATATTTTACTTCCTGGGGTTGTCTCATGATTTAAAAGACATGTAATGAGAGAAATAAAGAATTTATTATAAATTATTATTATTATTTATCTATTACATAATTATTTATGGCCTGGCCAGAAAAGAGGTAAAGAAGCTTCGGAGTGGTTCGTCGGCATCCAGAATGGACAAGATAAAGTATAAAGCTGGTGACATTATTGCTAGCACTAAGGAAGTATTAGAACGGTGGAGAGAATATTTTGAATAAATGTATCACTATGCCTCGGACGCTGGCACTGAGAGTGAGTATGTAGTTTACTCCACGTCGATCCGTCGATCGAATGGTCGATACGAAGCTTGAAAACTGGAAAGTCAGCGGGAATTGATATGATCACAGCTGAGATGATCAAATTAAGTGGCACTTACGTTCGAGATGCCTTCTGGTACTTAAGCAATCAATACTGGAGAACTGGAAGGGACCCAATGGACTGAGACGTGCAGTAATCATGCCCTTGTATAAAGGCAAGGGGTCACGCATGGACTGCATCAGCTATAGGGTTATAAGTAATTGATCAGCTTAGCAGCAAAAGTATATGGAAAGGAGAATGAGAGTGAAAACCGATGGAATGCTATGGGAGGTGAAGCAAGGATTCCGTAATGGAAGGGGATGTACGGATCAAGTTTTCTCGCTCCACAATATCGTGGAGAAGCATCTGGCCATAGACCCGAAGGTTTTCTGCGGTTTTGTGGATGTTGTGAAAGCATTTGATAGGGTTCTGCGAAAGAAACTGGATATATTGCCGAGATATGGGATTGCTCCTTGATTTGCAGTCCACTTACAGGGATTGCTCAGAATGTGTACGGATAGATAGTAGCATATCACCCTGGTTTGATATCAAAATTGGTGTCAAACAGGATTGCATGCTATCTCCAAGGCTGTTTATTCTGTATCTCGACAGTTGTTTGTAGAGAATAAGGTCAACGAATGCAGGGTTGCACATGGGTGACCTAATGGCGAACTGTCTGCTGTATACAGACGATATTATCAGAAACACGATCTGTACTGCAAAAACTCGTCAAAATAATGAAAGACGATTATATGAACAAAAGGCTTACTATTGAATGCGAAGAAAACAAGTATAAGTATAATATTTGAAAGAGAAGAAACCAGAACCATTGTAAGGATTACGGTTGATGACGAAGTGTTGGAACAAGTGGATGAGATTGTATATCTTGGATGCGTTTTCAGCAGGAAAGGAAGGTACTCTGCAGACGTGGAAAGACGAGTGAGTGCTGTGAATAGTGTGAATGGAGTGTTGGGAAAACTTCTTGGCGGTAAAAATTTGAGCCAGGAGGTGCATACTCTCTCGTTCGCTATACGCAATGCAGTGATGGCCCCAACGCTTATTTATGGCAACCAGATCTGGGTATGGCAGAGAGAGCATTAAAGTAGGATAAACACGGTCGAAATGCGAGCGTTGGCCAAAATTTTTGGGGTATCGCTTGTAGACCGTATTGATCATGATAGAAACAGAATTGGTCTAAAAGAGAGCGCTGGCATTAAAATAAAAAGAGGCATGCTCCGTTGGTTTGTACATGTAAAAATAATGTAGGATGAGAGAATGATGAACTAGACATACAATCCTAAAGTGAAAGGATGTAGGAGTCGAGTATGACCAAGACTTATACCATGACCGTGTTGTCGTGTTCTATCAAAAGTTGATATTAGGAGCCTTAAATCCGGCGAGTGTGCATGAGAAAAATAATGAATATTAAAGAAGCGAGTGAGGTGTGTAAGGATCGAGTCACTTTGAGCTCGGTTATGTATACTGCTTTACGGCCGTCTGGACTTATATTTATGTATATATATATATATACGCTCGCCGTTTTCTAGGGGTCCTGATATCCTTCTATGACTCTATAATATTATTGACTTGTATCTCAAAGTTATCATATCAATCAATCAAACTCCTAGTGAAATTACATTTGATCTGAAGAATGTTGTGTACCTGCGAGTGAGTCAGATCACTACGCACATAGTGGTAATAAGTTCATCCTATCAGGCGCATCGCGTGCTTGATTATTACCATAAAAATACTTATTGCAATAAAATCTATCTTTACAACCATTTTATTAAAATAGTCATTGATATCTTCCGAGATGCTGTAATAAATCTCGAGACAGAGTAAGATTCAAATTCTTAAAACGTTAGAGAATATCTTACGGACAGGCCAGCTGTAAAACTCCTCTAAATTTATAAGATAAGAGCGAGAAGACGTAAAAGCACTCTTAAAATCAAGGGACTTATGTTAAGCTCCCAAATCAAGAGTAAAATTTCCTGAAGTAAATTAAAACGTAATGAAAATTATTCGTCGTTTTTTGGGCTGTAGCTATGTTTCCACGAGCCTTCTCACGACGACGTTTTTTACGTAAAAAAAGTTCCACTTCTTTCTTTTAGATTTATTAAAATTCATAAAATTTATTCTGCAGAAATATTCGATTTTCTACATGAGTTTGATTATATATCTAGGTCAGTGAAGACCGCAGGTCGCAAATATACAAACGAGAAAAGAGAAAAACTATACCAAATTCTCATTTTTATAACAGTTCACTTTTGACATTGAGAATATTGTCATAATAATATCTAGTACACCCAAAGCGTTGCAATTTTGCTTCTCATTGTAATTAGTAGGCATTAATTGAAAATTAGGACGCAGCAAATTTATGCTTTCTAAATTTTCTATAAAAGTGTTTATTTAATATAAAGAGCACAGACAGTGAATAAGTGATAATGTGTAGATATTGGTTCGATAATTCTGTATATTGATAATTGTCTACAGAAAATAAGATCTACAAATGTAGGATTGTGCATGGGTGACCTAGTGATGAATTATATTCTGTATGCAGATGGTGCCATGTTATCAGCAGACCACATGGTAACCAGAGGGAGATTTTGTCATCTGCATGGGTACCTCTGTCTCACCCATTTTTACAGCCAACCTTATATAGCTTTGTTCCGGTTTGAAGGGTGAGATATGGCAGAGAAATTACTGGGTACTGTGACGAAACATCCTTAGGTCACAAGATTAGGAGCGCGCGAGTAAAATCCCCGTGGCGAGCGTCAATATGTTGCGGTGACGGTTACCATCTGATGCGGGTTACATGCTTGTTTGCCAATCTAGTAAGTAGTCTAAAAAGGCACACCAACTGGATACAATACTCACAATGACGAATGACGATTGCATGAAGAAAGGTCTACTACTCAATTTCATCTCAACGAACTAATCAAAATTAGCATGTACTAATTAAAATTATAACGTACTATTAGTTTTTGGAGTAGTTATCTGTCATAAAGTGAAAAATTGTGGAATTAATGATTGTCCTAAGAGACTACGCTTTGGTTATTTACAAAGGGGCGTGAAGCGAATTTTGCATTCTCGGCAAATCAATAGTCCTGGTGTAAAGTGGATGGCGGTGTAGCAAAGGTCCTAAAACTGTACGTAGTCTCTAAATATTCACCAAATGAATATTTACTACCTTAGGATAAATACATGACGCTCAAAAAATGTATATTATGTCTATGTTAGATTTATTTATAAATTTATATGTAATAAGATAGAACCTTAGTGTGCTTCCGCCACCAATTAGTTCATTTGAACTAGCGCCGGTCGGTATTCACCTATTGCCGTCAGTAGATGTATGCCTACGTTGTTCTGGTTGCTCCGGTCTTCACAACCTCTGCTGCTGCAGCCTTCCCCGCGATTGCACACCATCTAGAAAAGGTACCGCATGCACATGCCACCGTATTGCCATGGCTGTCCTGGTCGTCTCAGTAACATCTGTTTCGCCTTTCTACGAGATATTCACGTTCGTGTGAACTAATTTGTGGCGGAAGCACACGATCGAATTTAACTTTTGCAAAACAGCGCCTGAATTTATTGACTACCTACACACATCAAAAGTGTCTAGGGATCAACATATATTTTTGCAATAACTTTTCTCCTGATTGATATTAATTAAAATTTTCTTTAAGGATTCATCAAATAAAGTGTTTTCGTTTGTCTACAGTAACGATAAACCAAGTCACCTTTGCATTAATAAAGAAATTTGCCATTTTCATAATAAAGGGATTTTTGACATTTGAACCACTAACATTAAAGTTCGAAAAAAAGACTGAAATAACAGTTTTCTTTAAAATTTTATTGGGTGACTTAAACAATTAATAATCCGTGTTTCTACCGCGAACACTAACAACACAAGAACATCGGTTTGGCATACTCAAAATGAGTTCATCCAAATCACGCTGTGGAATGGCCGCCCATGTTCGTTGCAACAACAAAAAAAGGTCTTCTTGCGACTGGATACCCTCCATATTCGGCAGAGCTCTTCTCTGTAGCATATCCCATGCATGCTCAATCGGGTTCAAGTCTGGCGACTGAGCAAGCCAGGGCATGACATTGATGTTAGCTGCAGCGAGAGTCTGTCTTACAACTCTTGCGGTGTGCGGTCGTGCATTATCATGCATTAACTGAAATAAGGGACCGATTTGCACTTGTAGAGGAACGATGACGTCTGATACAATCGTCTCAGCATAAATTTGAGCGTTGAGGTTGCCTCTGATCCAAATCAACTCAGTTCTTCCGCCGATCCAAATACCCGCCCATACCATGATGGTTCCACCACTATAAGGATGGACTTCCTGGCAGGATTTTAATCGCTGTTGGCGTCCAGGGGTTCTCCAGTGTCGTATACGTTTATATATTTTATATATTTTTTTATTACAAAGCCACATCTCAATCTCAAGAAATCCGCATAAAAATGCTTGATCCCTAGACACTTTTGATGTGTGTATTTATGTATAAATTATATTTTCACCCTTATTAGTTAGTGGAAACAGAGTTTATCTACATAAAATTTAAGAATAATATTACTTTTCGTCTTTTCTCCAACGTCGTTTGTTTTAAACAAAGTATGCTTGAACTGTTAGCCAAATTTAACTTGTATGTTGTTCAAGAACGCTGATTGATCAAACTTACCCAGGAGTTTGATGCAATTTCGAACTGAACTTTAACTAAGACTTCATTTTCTTGCCAACTTGGAATATGTACTCGGTGGAAAGAAGGAAGGGACATGATTTAAAACTTCGGGTTGGGTTTTGGGTTTCAATTTAGTGTGAGTCTAGATTAGGTCAGACTTAGATTAGGTTTAGGTGAATATAAAGACCTAGTACAGCTTTACAAGCAAACTTATTTATATACGTAATATTTGAGTAACATACAGATCGAAGAGCTCAGTGGCTCAGTCGTGAATGGCGCGACTTTGACACCAACGCTCGTGGGTTCGATTCCCACACAAGGCAAACATTTGTGTGCATGAACATGTCTTTCTGTCTTGGTCTGGATATATTAAAAAAGGTAGGGCGCATCAAAGCAGGCTATCTGGGGAAGTATCTCTACCGCAGCCAAATAACAACTGTGTTCCTGCGTGTGACTGAGGTCACCAGTAAGCTCCCAAGGAGTTGCTGTGTAAGCAGCAGAGGAGGCATCACGCGAGCGATACTTAATATATCGCAAATGTTAGTAGGCTACGGTACCCGTTTTACATCAGGTGGGCCGTATGCTTGTTTACGTCCCGACGTAATAAAAAAAAAGATCTCTTGGTGAACTAGTGAGGTTTTACTTGTTCCGCTTGTTTATTTCTAAAATTTGTCGTTTGTAGATTGTGTAGGATGGAGCCTTTTAAAAAAAAGAGACTCTTAAAAAATTAATGCCGATATGACTTAGGACGGTATGACCTAGAACAAACTTGTATTACCTGATCAAAATTATCTTACTTATGTTGTAAAATTTTTATTTCACAGTATTCGTTGCTGCAAACGGTGGTAGAAGCATGTCAGAAGAAGCCACAGTGCAAGTTTGGTACGAAACCGAAGCCTGGCCTAGTGGATCCCTGCCCTATGACGCGGAAGTTCGTTGAAGTAGCATACAAATGTAGACCATGTGAGTAAGAAATAGGATATATTTTTAAATGCTCCCTAATAAACTTTTCTAGTACTGCTACACCGAGTGGAAAGTATAGTTACTTTTTATTCCTTCGGGACTCTGCAGCCGTAAAATATATGTAAGCCAAATGACGTTGAACTATGTAGTTTATCTTAGTTACACTGTGGTTGCAGTTTAGGGTTATTATACATCTTAATGGGGTACCACAGTGTACTTTTTTAGGGTTCCGTACCCAAAGGGTAAAACGGAACCCTATTACTGAGGCTCCGCTGTCCGTCCGTCCGTCCGTCCGTCCGTCCGTCCGTCCGTCCGTCTGTCACCAGGCTGTATCTCATGAACCGTAATAGTTAGACAGTTGAAATTTTCACAGATGATGTATTTCTGTTGCCGCTATAACAACAAATACTAAAAAATAGAATAAAATAAATATTTAAGGGGGCTCCCATACAACAAACGTGATTTTTTTGCTAATTTTTGTTCGATATTGATAACGGCAACATTCACTTTAAGAACAAATAATTAAATTAAAATAAAACAAATATTTAAGGGGGGCTCCCATACAACAAACGTGATTTTTTTGCCGTTTTTATAGATAATGGTACGGAACCCTTCGTGTGCGAGTCCGACTCGCACTTGGCCGATTTTTTAATATTAACTTGGCAAGTAAGTCGACACATGGCTTGCTTGACGTGAAACTAGTTTTTTATACAACGGCAACGGGCAATAAGTGTACTGCCTAACTTATGAGTATGTGAAGTTGTTGTCTTATCCTATGATTGCTTGCAACACAAGGAATATGTACGTGCGCATTGCCTCGCCGCTGATAACACAATAAGTATTCAGTAGCTTACATTGAAAGAGGATTCACTATGATGACAAGTTTCCAAGATAAATCATTTTTGAAAAATTCCTTGATTTTAACGTTTTATTTTACTATTGTCACGAAAATTGTTTACTTGGATATTTAAGCATACAATGCTCGGTGACTAGTGGTATGTAGCTTCTGTATGTTTGCAATACAATTGACTCAATTATTAGTATTAATTAGGAGTATCATGCGCCCGTATGATGTGGAGAGACGAGAGAGTGCAGGGAATAGCGTGAATGGAGCGTTGGGTAAACTGTTTGGCAGCCGAAATCTAAGCCAGAAGGCACAGCTCGCTGTACACAACGCGGTGCTAATCCCAATACTAACTTATGGAAGTGAGAGCTGGGTATGGCAGAGAGAGCACGAAAGTAGAATAAATGCGGTCGAGATGCGAGCACTGCGAAAAATTTGTGGCATAACGCTTGCTGACCGCGTTCGAAATGATGACGTACAAAAGAGAGTTGGACTGAAAGAGTGTCGGTGTTAAGATAAGAAAGGGCATGCTCCGTTGGTTCGGACATGTAGAAAGAATGCAAGATGAAAGAATGACGAAACAGATATACAATGCGAAAGTGGAAGGATGCAGGAGCCGAGGAAGACCAAGACTAATCTACCATGACCAAATTGGTCGTGTTTTATCAGAAGGTGATGTCAGGAGCCTTAGGAACCGGCGAGCGTGCATGAAAAGAGCTATGAATGTGAAAGAAGCGAGTGAAGTGTGTAAGGCCCGCGTCTTATGGCGCTGGGTTTTCTCTGCCTACCCCGCAAGGGATCTGGCGTGAAGATATACATACATACATACATCATTCGCCCGTTGACACTCTTGTTGCTAACGCAGTAACTGACCAGCTTCCTGCTTCACCTGTACTTACGTACAAAAATAATACCTCTTCGGAGAATTGTTGGTTGACTGCGTTTTTCTGTGAAGTGGGTACTTCCCCGATTGAGCAGCTTTCCTTTTATTAATCCATCTTTTTATTAAGTCGGCAGGATCCACTATTTGCAAGTGCGGTTGGCTTTATTTCGAAATGGCGTATGTGATTCACTTACACGTGTTCTGGTTTACGTTTCAATGAAGTTAAAATGATTGGTATAATTCAATTCATCCGTACATCGGTATAATTCAAGCATAATCTTGTGTTACATCCAAGCCGTCTCCACAAAATAAGTAATTCTTTTATGGGGCAATGTATACGGTTCTATAACAAACTTCCCAGCAATATAAGAGAATTGTCAATAAACAAATTTAAAACTACTATTAAAGCCAAATTGTGTAGCAGGGCATATTATAAAGTATCTGACTACATTAATGACAAAAATGCCTGGGATTGAGTCGATCCAATTATAATGTAAATAATTAATTATGTAAATTTGTTTGGATACCAAAAGAGGGATGCCTGAGTTTTTTGGCAGTATTTTTATCAGTGCTCACCTAGTCATGAATTGCACGGTAGGGAAAAAAATTGTGACGATTCCAAACAAATGTAGCCATTTTACGGAATAAAAAGATTTTGACTTTGACTTTGACTCTATCAGTCACATCGTGACAAAAATATCAACTCTGCTCATCTCCTATTTATTATCTTCGAAAAATTTGAAACAGTTACAATTACTAAAAGGTATGAGTGACATAGTAAAGTTGAAATATACCTTCTTTTTAGCATTATCCTGTTTCCTAATCCATTAGGATTGGCGAGGTCCGCTACCTAAGCCTAAGGATTTGGTGAAGATACAATTTTTTACATGAAGCGACTGCCGTCAGACCTTCACTACCCAGAGAGGGGAAGCACGATCATCAAGTCACACGTATTTCAAAATATTATTTCTTGGACGTGCGGGCTTTCTCACGATGTTTTCCATCACCGCCGAGCTAGTGATGATTACAATTTACAAATACATATGTACATAAATCCGAAACGCGAATTTAGTGGTACATTTTTCGAATTCGAATTTTAAGAGAGGCAGAGCGCATCAAAGCAGCCCGTCTCGGGAAATACCTCCACTTCACAGAAAACCACAGCCAAATAACAACTCCCTGGAAGGTTGTTGTGTTCCTGCGTGTGAATGAGGTCGCCGGTAAGCTCCCTAGGAGTTGTTGTGTAAGCAGCAGAGGAGGCATCGCGCGAGTGATACTTAATATATCTCAAGCGATAATAGGCGACGGTACCCGCTTTACATCAGGTGGTCATGCCTCCCGACGTAGTATAAAAAATAAAAATAAATCGAACCGGGGACCTGTTGGTCACAAGGCCGGTTCTTTATCCACTAGGCTCACACTACTTTCAAAATCGAATACACTGTACCTACTACAAACTTAATTACATTGTCTAAGCAACTTTCGGAACACTTGATGTGCAAATCCGACACGCTCTTAATTAAGTCGTTTTTAGGGTTCCGTACCCAAAGGGTAAAACGGAACCCTATTACTGAGGCTCCGCTGTCCGTCCGTCCGTCCGTCCGTCCGTCCGTCCGTCCGTCCGTCCGTCCGTCCGTCCGCCCGTCTGTCACCAGGATGTATCTCATGAACGGTGACAGTTAGACAGTTGAAATTTTCACAGGTGATGTATTTCTGTTGCCTCTATAACAACAAATACTAAAAAATAGAATAAAATAAATATTTAAGGGGGCTCCCATACAACAAACGTGATTTTTTTTGCCGTTTTTATAGATAATGGTACGGAACGGTCCGACTCGCACTTGGCCGATTTTTTAATTCCCCATGACGCATAAATTATATATAATAATCGAATTTAACATAATCAAGAAAAAGAGAACTTAATTTACAACGTCTATGAATAAAATTCACGTATATCAATATACCGGTGGCAGGGCGCGAGGCTGAAAAATATCAGGCTAAGTAAAACAAAGCATGGATCCAATAACTTACCGATAATGGCCACGGTGACTTAGGCTTCGTTCTCATGAGGGGAATATCAAGGCAGTTTTTCAATGTAATGCCTTCGGCAGTGAAAAGACGATATAAAAAAGTGTTCCAGGAATTATTTCTCGTGTTCCCGTTTCGGATGACATGTGTTTGGAGTTTTGCCATGAGTCTAATGCGAGTTTGCAAGATGTCAGTTTCGATAGAAAAGCAAACTTTAATTTACGACTAGCCAGCGAGTTCTTCCACAATTTTTCGGCGACAAGTTGATTTTACATTGAAACTATTTTATTTTTTGATGTAAAACTAGTACTTTTATATATTCTATCGAATGACAAACGAACCGCTATCTCACGAGCTGTATTAGCTCGTGAGATAGCGGCTTCCTTGCTTTATGCCTGCTTGTAACTGTATGAAGGATCGACATATACCTTTTTATTTAAGCGGAACATAGTAACATAGACATTTTACGATTGTTTACAAGAAAATACGACTAAATCTATTAACATAATGACAGCGGCAAAATATCTACGTACGTGGTGCTGATTTTCTATACTTCATGGTACAGAATGTTCGCAAATTGAACGCGAGGTACATCTTCACACACTGTATGGCGCAGAATCTTTACAGACATATAATGATCCAAAACCTTTACTCTCTGTCATAATAGAGGTGTGTGACTCTCATGCAAGTGTGTAGACTCGTTGGATGTCTTTATAGATGTTAAATTACCTATAAATTGGTTTCTAGACTAAAATTATAGTGATTTTGTTTTTATTCTCGCGGCTTAAATTTAGAATTATCGACATTTATATTAGGTTGTTCAAATTTTCCACAGCCAC
Organism: Pyralis farinalis; assembly: GCA_947507595.1. NCBI lineage: Eukaryota > Metazoa > Arthropoda > Insecta > Lepidoptera > Pyralidae > Pyralis > Pyralis farinalis. Next base: position 10,667,704 of record OX382269.1, on the reverse strand, counting down.
AAACCACAGTAATATAACCGCATTGAAAATATATAAATATTTTCTAGCTGATCTTTCATGCTCTGTTTTGCGGTCAGGGTGGTGTCATTGCTAAGTGCAAAATTGCGGTCGCGACGCGTGCAGGACACCGATTTAGCCGCAAATACGAGTTCGGATTTGTATCAAAGTAATATATATAAATTCTAAATATAGTGCATTAAATTCATATATATATGATGGGTAATTAATGAGTTCCCTTGACTGACTAACATATTCATGATACTGACTTTTTGCATGGATTTGCTATTGTACAGCAAAAAATTGATTGATGAATGAAAATGATATGATAAAATTATAAAACAGATTAAATACAAAAAGGGTAATAAATCTTATTATGATTGAAGTATGTTAGACAATCCATTCCGTTAAAAAACTAATGTAATTTAGTTCACTATGCCAGCTAACAGACTAGGTTCTGGTAAAGAAGAGAGCTCAGTCCCATTTTACACCCTGGGATACTTTCCTAGGCTATACCAGTTTCCCTACCACATTTGGCAACGTACAAATGTTACTCATTGTATTGCAAGCGATAGGTCACATTAATCGTTTCATATCAGATGAACTGTATCCGCCAGAAAGACTGTATCAATAAGCTCTTAGAACATTTTTTCGTTGAATGCCTTACGATATCAATGACTACACTACCCAAGACTCTGCTCGCTGCAAAATCTTGTACTTCTCTCTAATTAATGATAGTGTCTATGTAGTGGGGGTAGATGGGGTCTTATGTAGTGGCTAAGTTTTGAGAGCGATGAGAATTGAACGAGAAAAAAATAACAAGATTGAACATAGGTTCCGCCGGTACAACATAATAAAAATCATAAGTTATCGTTTTATTTTTATTTTCGAGATAGATATTTTCAAACATTTTTTTTTTGCACAATCGCATTTTTCTAAGAAACATTATATAGAGAAACTGAAATTGCTAAACCTTATCTAAATTCAAAATTTATGACCAATTCGTGAAAATAATTTCCGAGATAGAAATACAAACACATGAATTACTCGTTTTAAGATAGTATTTTCATAGAATAACACGGCTCTACGGAAACAAATAGCACTCCACCCCATCGCACAATTTTGTTCCATCATCGCACAAAGTCCATTTGGTGCTCATGAAACGCCTCACCGGGGGACGCCAAACTTCTACTTCATATGTTTGCACGGATTTTGGTCACCTGCCTTTGGTAACATTAGTGTAGAATTAAAGTAAGTTGTCTTTTTTATTTAAACTAAGTCAGTGATAGCCCAGTGGATAAAGCACCGGCCTATTGACCAGCTGGTCTCCGGATCGAATCCTGACTGTACATGTTTGTAATGATCACAAGCACGGTGGTGAAGGAAAACATCGTAAGGAAGCCCGCAAGTACAAGATATTATGTTTCGAAAGACGGTTGGCCTAACTTAAAGAAAGTCTGGCTTTCCCTCTATGTGGTGGAGGTCTGACAGCAGTCGCTTGAAGTAAAAATAATAGAATGGAGAATTAGACCTTTGTATTTAACTATGAAACACTAAGACGTTTTTATAGTGATAGATACGTCGTACACGCTCTAGAATGGCAAAACTTAAGTGCGGTAATTGCCCAACTAGCATTCAGTTGGGCACGCTCTCGCGTTGCGTCTATACGTATTTCGCCACAAAGCATAAATGTCTTAAGATATATATTCATCTCTTTCTAACGACAGGTATGCCCTATCATTTGTCTCTTTGTTAGAGCAAAATGTCATAATAAATAACCGTACGTAGATATAGTACTACTTGCGCCATTTTAAAATACAATAATATTGGTGTATAACGCGTCTACCTTTTGATACATCGCTGATAAAACAAGCATATCTGTTGCGACCCATGGCGACAACAGTAAGCAAATAATTTACAAATATTACCTATTGTGTAGATATCTACAGCTGACTAGATACAATTCTTAATTTAGATAGCTAGATAGATAGAATACACTTTATTTGCATAACACAGAATTTAAGGAAATGCATTCAAAAGATTCTTACATTCATATTAGGGTTCAGCGTTCACATGTCGATACCATTATCACAACAATTAGTAGTCTATGTTCAACCGCAGGCCCTCCCGCAATAATAAAGCTTACGTGAGTGTACAGTGAGAGGCAAAATTACTTTTACATTTATTACATTGATATCGATATAAATGACATGTTTAGTTTCGAAGTCAACTTGAGTAGGTCAATACTTCGTCCAAGAAACTTAATAGAGCAAGGGAACACTTTGAGCTCAGAGAAAAGACTTTTGCTATACAAGTGACGCACTCGGTGGTGCAGTGGTGAAACGCGCTGTTACGCTACTTTGACACCAACGCTCGTGGGTTCGATTCCCACACAGTACAAACATTTGTGTGCATGAACATGTCTATTTGTATTGGTCTGGGTATTTTTCTATGTATAATAAGTATGTATTTACAAAAATAAAATGTATTTACGTATGTTTATCAGTTGTCTAGTACCCATAACACAAGCTTCGCTTACTTTGGGGCTAGATGGCGCTGTGTAATTTATCCGGCAATATTTATTTATAAAGTATAAAGCCAGGTCATACAAGGAGTATAGACTACTTTCATATACTCCTGGTATGTAGATACTATCTTGATACACTTGTAACTTGGTGCATAGACAAGTTATCATAATGCTGATCTTTAGAACAGTTTCTCATTTTGATGCCCACAGCTTCCATATAATCTTGACGTAACGTTTATAGACCGTATTCGCAATAATGATGTTAAAAACAGAGTTGGTCAAAGAAAGTGAGATGGTGAAAGAGAGTGTCGGTGTTAAAATAAGAAGAGGAATACTCTGGATCGTGCATGTAGAAAGAATGCAGGAAGAAAGAATTGCGAAACAGATATACAACGCGAAAGTAGAAGGTTATAGGAGCCAAGGAAGGCCAAGACTTACCTATTAGTACAAATTGATCGTGTTTTATTGTAAGGTCATGTCAGGAGTCTTAGACACCAGCGAGCGTGCATAAGAAGAACAATGACTGAAACGAGTGAGGTTTGTAATCAAGGTTTGGAGTCATGTGGCACTCGATTTTCTCTGCCTACTCCGCAAGGGATTTGGCGTTAGCTTTATTTTTTTTTTGTTAGTTATTATTTAGTTGTTAGCTTCCTTAGCTCGTGAAAATCTTAGAAGCAAGAATAGATTGCGTACATAGGCTTGCTAAGACTAGTAGATCTTTTATTGTAAATTGTATTCGATTCTATAATAAATTACCTGAAACAGTTCTGTCCTTGCCTGAGAATATATTCAAAAGGTACATCAAAAATACTCTGTACAGGAAGGGTTATTATAGAATCGATGAATATCTAACTGATACAGATGTTTGGAAATGATTCAGCATATGTAATAATATATCTTTAATTGTACCATTGATTTCACTATATGTACACTCACATTTATTGTAATATATATTAACGATGAAAAAAGACCCGTATTGGCAAGTTTCTTTTGGCATTTCTTCTTCGCCAAAGGTCATTTCCGAAATGCTGGTAGATTAAAAAAGAGAGATTAAAAGTAAAAAAATTGGAAAATTATTAAGATACAATATGATTTAATATAAAGAATGTAAGACATGTCTAAGTGCCCGTAAGGGCCCAATGGCAAATAAATGATTTTTATCTTATCTTTATACAATTATATCACTCAGTGTCAAAGGGAAGTTCATTACCACTCATTGAAACGAGTGTCGGCTGCCGCTGTCAATGGATGGGATTAGTTTACTCTAGTCTCTCCGTTCTTCGGAGGGTACAATAAGCCATTGGACTCATTGGTTTCGATAGTCATGTTTCCTATAGTAGAATAGTCATTAAGAATATGTAGATAAGGCACAGCCCAATTGGTATAAGCACCGCTACCTCACCAAAAACCGCAGCAAAATAACAAATTCTATCTATCTATAACTTCACGCCAAATCCCTTGCGGGGTAGGCAGAGAGAACCGAGCGTCATGTCACTCGATCCTTACATATTATATTATAAGCTATATTTATATGTATGGTTTGGACTTTACATAATGTGGGCTGAAGGTTTGCATGCCTTCCGACATTGTATAAAAACATTACCTCATTAGGCGTTTTATAGAGTCGATAACGCACGAGTGATGCTTTTAGGAGAACTCGATGGCTTCGTTATGCCTGTCATTCTAACTAAACACTCAGGTTAAGCAACATCGACCATAGATGGGTTTGTCTATTTCTATCTTTACCGTGCTTCAGAGGGCGCATCAAGCCGTCGGTCCCTGCTGTTGTCGATAAATGACAGTCATTAAGCTAAATCAGTGGCATTCTCGCGGCTTGAAAACACTGGCCTCCGCCAATCCACAGTTGAGCAACGTGGTGGACTACGCTCTAAACCTCTCCAGTTGAAGGGAGACCCGTTTCCCTGCAGTGGAATGGATTTGGTTGGTGTAAATGCTTTGCGGTATGCTCTATTATTTACTTTTGTATAGGGTACTTTATGGAAACTGAATTATAAATGTCGCGGATAGAAATCATGAAATCACTCTTTATAAAACACTCGTCCTAAATAGTAACCCTAATACACGAACATAGCCGTAGGCTTAAGCTAATATTATCAAAAGTCCGACATCCCCAAGAGCATAAATCCCATTTGTGACGGCCCGTTTTGCGACTGGACCGTGTCGACTCTAAGTGTAAAATTGCGGTCCCAGAGTCGCCGCTAGGGGACATTGCGTCCACCGCAAACACGAGTTGGGACGAACATATTATGTCAAGTGCTCTTCAACATGATATGGAGATTGAAGGTTTGTACATTCGGTCGCATTTATTAAACTGTTGTTTGCTTTTGGGGTTTTTTAATATATCGTAATAATGAATCTCTACATATATAACAGAAGAAACTGATCAAATCACTGACTAACTTATTAGCGTAGATCCATAACTACTACAGCTAAATGCCTGAATATGCATAGTTTTTTTATACCACTTAGGTGGAAAAAAGCGCACGGCCTGCCTGTATAGTATAATTATAATAGTTGTTCCTTAGATCTCTCGCTAAAGAAGAATTTCCAGAAATTCCTGTGAGTAACGGAGCCTCAAATTATTGCGATTAACCGAGGGAAATAATGATGACCATAACATGGGAATTGGTTATGCATCAATAAAAAAAAAATAGGCGTATTAGGTGTAAGATCTTTTCTTCTTTCAAGCGTTATTCCGTTTCCTAATCCCTTAGGATTGACGGCGTATGCTACCTGAGGCCTAGGATTTAGCAAATATACTGATTTTAATATGGCAACTACGTTCAGAACCAGAGGAAATACCAGAGTATTCATAGGTCCGATCAAAGGTCTTTCGACATACAATTTCTTGGGCGTGCAGATTACACGCAGACTTTCAGGTTTCAGATTGTTTATTTCTTTTTATTTATAAAAATATAGAGAAAAGAATACATCGTTTATATTGTCTATATGTAAATAGTGTCCCATGTCATAGTATATTGTGCACGGTTCTATAACAAACTTCCCAGCAATATAAGAGAATTGTCAATAAACAAATTTAAAACTACTATTAAAGCCAAATTGTGTAGCAGGGCATATTATAAAGTATCTGACTATATTAATGATAAAAATGCCTGGGAGTGAGTCGATCCAATTGTAATGTAATTAATAAATTATGTAAATTTGTTTGGATACCAAAAGAGGGATGCCTGAGTTTTTTGGCAGTATTTTTATCAGTGCTCACCTAGTCATGAACTGCACGGTAGGGAAAAAAATTGTGACGATTCCAAACAAATGTAGCCATTTTTACGGAATAAAAAGATTTTGACTTTGACTTTGACTTTGACATGTAAGTTAAATAATTTTGTTTGGATAAGTTTCGAATTTCTTTAAAATATTAATTTTAGATGCGCTTATTGCAAAAACAATCATTAAAAATTTGCCAGGCGTTTAAAACGTTTCAAACAGTGGAAGTTAATTAATCACCATAATTTAACATAATATACGAGTATTTACCGAGCGGTAGCGTAGTGGGCACTTAGCGCTGTGTTTATAATGTTTTACATAGCGTTAAACCGTTATGCATAATTTTTCAATTGCGGCAATGATGTGTCCATCACCATACAATATAAGTTTTTGTGAAATGTTATGTTCTTTCCCCATCACTTTTCAGTACTTTGCAGTGGTTGAAGTCAGTTTAGGGCAAAAAAAATGTGTATGAAATGTCAAATTTAGGGGGTCATGTGCCAAAAGCGTGCTCGTTCGCGATCCCTGCCAATCAATTAGATTGCAATTCTGGCCCGAAAACGCACCGATGTACGGGTTAGGGCGTCCCCCGGAGGCGACGCACATCGATACGCCCCCGTGCGAACATAGGTGCATGCGGCGGCGGGGGGCGCCACCCACCACGCAGCGCTAATTCCGGCGGGTCGAGGAGAGCCGAGTGCCGCATAGGCACGTGGAATGTGAGAGGTGGATTGAATGATAAGATGAATGAACTGATAAACGTAATGAATGAGAGACGTTTGGATGCTTTGTGTGTGACAGAGACTAAGCGCAAGGGGAGCGACACTGATGATCTGCCCGATGGGATGATGGCCCTATGGTCTGCGGTAGACCGGGACGATCATGCCAGTGGTGGTAGTTCCTTATAAAGTTGATCAGAACTATAACATCACTTACGTAGACAAATTGGGGTTAGTAACTTGAGTCCACTAGCGAATTGACCATTTTTAGTTATTCTAAACTGTTTAGTTCTTAATTTTCTACGAATACATTTTGCGGTATGAGTGTGAGTTGTGCTTTATTTGAACAGTTATTTTCGTTGTAGCAGAGTTTCTAGCTTATTTCTAGTGTAAGGTCGACTCAAAGATTTTTCTTGTTTACTGATTCTAAAACTAGAAGTGTTCTTTATACTGCTCTGCTATAACAAGCTTCAGCAAACGACCAAACGAATATGCTGAAATTAACCTGTAGAATTTTACAATTATTTAGTTAATTTATAATAACAAAAATGAAATCTGCATACTATAGTGGCATTCAGTAGGATCTTTAATATATTATTATTTTATCAAAAATTTAAGGAAATCCTGTTCATATTTAAAATAATGTAAATACGACATTTTGTGAGATTATTTTTGTTCAAACGTTGAAACATCTTTCCTTTACGTATAAGCACGTATTAGTAGTAAATTACGTATCAGTAATGTCCTCTAAAAGGAAATATTTTACGTTTTCCTTTATATGGAAGCTCCTTATAAATGTGCAAGTAAAAAAAAATTATAATAAAAATAATATTTCTGCTGTATTGTGTAGAGAGACATGAGTTGCACACACAATTAGGACATAAATTATTCAAAACTGTAAACTTCATACATATTAATTTGATTTTTATTATGCAAATACTTTCATCTTGATATTTAACTATCTATATCTTCACGCCAAGTCCCTTGCGAGGTAGGCACGTGACTCGTACGTTACACCGTACACTTGCTTCTTTAATATTCACTGATTTTCTCATGCCGGGCCACCGTTTTGAAGGGCCTGGTCTTGGCCTTCCTCGGCTCAACGACCTTCGGCTCGGCTCATCAGTAAAGTCACATCGCTCAATACTCTCTAAAATACAATGTATCTGTGAATAAAGGAATTATAAGGGATATTGAATAAAAACTCATTTTTTATTCAAATATTAAATATTTATTATTCAATTTTCATATTTTTTCATCTTACCGCAAGACCCAAGAGCTAAATTGAAACGACACTATACCGAGGATATCCCGGACATCAGCCTGTACAATATTAGGATGGCTTAAACAGCAAAGCCTCAGGCGATGAAATGTTCACAGGTAACTCAATCCTCGAAACTATGTCAAGTACATAGCCACAATGTGAATGAGGCCATTAATAGTAGTGCTTTTCAACAGATGTCATCATCATTAAATAATAATAGCGAAAATAATAACTCCAACATAATAATGTATAGTGATGAAATAGGTAAAAACATGGGCCAATTATTATTACAAAAATCAGGAAAACTGGTTACCAATTATTGTTTGCCTGGAGCCAGTTTCACTCAAATAGTAGATAGAATAGTTAAGAGGGATTACCACCCCAACACAACTTTAATTGTTTTTATTGGGAGGAGAGGAAATTTAAATAAACATATAATGATTAAATATTTTAATATGTTACAACAGATAAATGTGGGAAAAGTGTTTTTATTTACTTTCCCATACAGTCAATTGTTGCCCGAGGCGGAAAATGCATCTAGGTATAGATTAAATGATAAAATGCATACATTGACATTATATGATGACAAATTTCATATACTTGACATAAATATATTTAATAATAAATATTATAATTTGACAGAAGATAAATTTTATCTTAGCAATTTTTATAAAAGACAAATAGCAGATTCGCTATCATATTGTTTTATGAAACCAGCCAAAAGTTTGGCTAACAACCCTGCTTCTTTTGAGCAGTTAGATAATTTGACATTGAGTAATGGTACCTTGGAAGGTATTCCAAATTCTTTAAATTAGGTTACAAGACAATAGAGTTTTACTCTGGCAATGTAAATAGTAATAATAACAATATTAAAAACGGAACTAAAAGTAATAATAGGACTATATCCCCATCAATTGTAAAGTGTCAAGAATATAGAAAGAATAATAATTGTATCAACCTGGTGCACCAAAACATTCAGGGGATGATAGGAAAGGAGTTAGAATTGGAGTTGTTTATGAATTGTAGCAATATTGATATTTTATGTCTAACTGAGCACTGGCTAAAACCCCATCAATTCATTTTCAGCTTCAATAACCACCAGGTTGCAAGCTCATTCATCAGAGATAACTGTATACATGGTGGCTCCTTAATATTATTAAATAAGTTGCTTAAATTTAAAGAAAGGGGTGACATTGTGAGCCTCTCTGTTGAGCGAGTTGTAGAGATTTCATGCATTGAATTGGAACGATTCATTGTTATGAACCTGTATAAACCTCCTAGCACGCCCTTTGAAACATTTTCAAATATCATGGAGGATGCCTTAAATAAATTATCTAATAGCCATAAAACTGTTATAATTTGTGGAGACTTTAATATAAATATTTTGGAGAAAAATACTGTTACCTACAACTTTTTAAATTTATTTAAATCATACAATTTGCATCATATTTTTACAGAGCCAACAAGAGTAACTGCTACAAGTGCTACATGTATTGATAACATATTTAGCACTGTAAAACCTTTGTATCAATGTATAATTAATAAAGTTCAGTCAGACCATTCAGGTCAGTTGGTTTCATTTCCAAATTCTTCAAAAATACAAAGAAAGCAAATAAATTATATACCATTTACTAAAAGCCGCTTAGAAAGATTTAAGTCTAATATAGCAGAAAAAATTGTATTGTTGCCCTGTCACGGTACTCCGGACCACTTGTACAGCTCGTTATTTAGCTTAATCACTAGTGAATTTAATACAATCTTTACTCCAAAACGACTGTCTGTAAGTGACCGTATGACATTCAGTGATTGGGCAACTCCTGGTATTTACAAAAGTCGGAATAAATTGTATGAACTTTATGAAGAAAGGACCTGTAATCACAATCCGACTTTTCAAGAACTTGTAAAAAATTATGCCAAAATATTTAAACGAGCCTGTTCCAATGCTAAGTCTATATATTTAAAAAATAAAATTAATGGTTCAACAAATATTATTAAATCTGTTTGGGATATGATAAATAATGAGACGGGTAGAGCGAAAGTACGTAGTCGAGACTTTCGGTTAAAGATAAATGATATAGATATCAAAAATGATGTAGAAATTGCGACTGAGTTTGAAAAATATTTTTCTAACATTCCTCTTATTACTACGAGAAATCTTATGTCTTCTTCTATATCTGCTGAACTGGTTCTCAAACAGAGCGTGGTAGAATGCGACACAATATTTGAATTTTCAGCTGTAAGCCCAAAAGATGTTTTGAACGCTTTTAAATCAATAAATATGAAAAACACTAAAGATCTGTGGGGTCTATCTGTCAAAACCATTTCTTCTATTATTATTTCAATCGCTCCACATTTAGCTACAATTTTCAATTGTTGTGTGGCATCTGGTGTATTTCCTGACTTGATGAAACATAGTAAAATCATTCCATTATTTAAATCTGGTGATAGTTCGGACCCTTCGAATTTTCGACCTGTTTCCATACTGCCCATTCTCAGTAAAATTTTTGAAAAACTAATGCTTAGCCAGTTGCTCAGACATTTCAATGCACATAATTTGCTTCATAGGAAACAGTTCGGATTTACGAGAGGTTGTTCAACTATAGACGCAGGGATTCATTTGCTTAAAAGTATATTCGCGGCATGGGAGGGTTCGCAAGATGCCTTGGGAATTTTCTGTGATCTGTCTAAAGCGTTTGACTGCGTGCACCATGACACTCTTGTCAGAAAATTACACCACTACGGTATCAGGAACAAGGCTCTCGAACTTCTGTCTTCTTATCTGGGCAATAGGATACAGAAGGTCGATGTTAATGGTAAAAGATCTTCGGGGTCCCCTGTAGTTATGGGAGTCCCACAGGGGTCAATTCTAGGTCCATTCTTATTTTTAGTTTATATAAATGACTTACCTTATTATGTAAGGGATAAACATGAGATTGTATTGTTTGCGGATGATACCTCTTTGACATTCAAAATTAATAGACAGTTAGGTAATTATGACGAAGTTAACGATGCTCTCTCTAAAGTTATTCATTGGTTTAGTGTTAATAATCTGCTTTTAAACGATAAAAAGACTAAAGTAATTAAGTTCTCAACACCTAATGTAAGACAGGTGGCTACCAATGTACATGTTAATGGAACTAATTTAGCCCCTGTGGAGACAACTGTGTTCTTGGGTATAACAATTGACTCCAGACTACAATGGGGCCCACAAATTGAAAAATTATCAGGAAAACTAAGTTCTGCAGCCTATGCAGTGAAAACTATTAGACGGCTCACTGATATTGATACGGCTAGAATAGTTTATTTCAGCTACTTTCATAGTATTATGTCATATGGAATTCTTCTTTGGGGTAACTCCGCGGACATTAACACCATCTTTTTATTGCAAAAGAGAGCCATAAGAGCTATCTACAAACTTGGTCCCCGGGAGAGCCTTAGAGAAAAATTCAAAGAGATAAATATTCTAACAGTCGCATCGCAATATATCTATGAAAATCTTTTGTATGTCCATAAAAACATAGACTCATTTTGTAAAAAGAGTGATACTCATAGCATAAATACTAGATATAAGCATAATCTTGTGTTACATGCAAGCCGTCTCCACAAAATAAGTAATTCTTTTATGGGGCAATGTATACGGTTCTATAACAAACTTCCCAGCAATATAAGAGAATTGTCAATAAACAAATTTAAAACTACTATTAAAGCCAAATTGTGTAGCAGGGCATATTATAAAGTATCTGACTATATTAATGATAAAAATGCCTGGGAGTGAGTCGATCCAATTATAATGTAATTAATAAAATATGTAAATTTGTTTGGACACCAAAAGAGGGATGCCTGAGTTTTTTGGCAGTATTTTTATCAGTGCTCACCTAGTCATAAACTGCACGGTAGGGAAAAAAATTGTGACGATTCCAAACAAATGTAGCCATTTTTACGGAATAAAAAGATTTTGACTTTGACTTTGACTTTGATGACGGAATCACATCGGAATTTCTGAAAGCGGGTGGAAAACCAATACTTAGAGTCCTTCAGAAGCTTTTCAATTCCGTCATCCTCGAGGGTAAAGCGCCACTCCTGCTCATTGCCAGGAGCGTGGTGGTGTTGTTTTTCAAGAAGGGTGATAAAGCTCTATTGAAGAACTATAGACCTATCTCTCTTCTGAGCCATCTATAAGCTGTTTTCAAGGGTCGCCACGAATCGTCTCGCACGCAGGTTTATGACTTCCAGCCTCCCGAACAAGCTAGCGAAAGGGCTTCTCAACCATAGACCACATACATACGCTGCTGCAGGTTATACAGAAGACCAAAGAGTATAACCAGCCACTATACTTAACGTATGTGGACTATGAGAAGGCCTTTGATTTGATAGAGACTTGGGCTGTGTTCCAGTTTCTCCGGCACTTTGATTATAAGTATATCGAAGTGTTAAGGAAAACGCGATCATGTCGATCCGACTACAGGACCAGAGTACGAAACCTATCCAAGTGCAGAGAGGGGTGAGACAGAGAGACGTTGTTTCTCCGAAACTGTTTACTGCTGCATTGGAAGATGTTTTCAAGCTGGACTGGAAAGGATACAGCATTAATATCAACGGCGAGTATATCACTCACCTTCGATTTGCCTATGATATAGTAATCATGGCAAGATCACTGGAGGCCTTGAACATAATGCTTGAAGATCTCGACAGAGCGTCCCAACGAGTGGGTGTTAAAATGAAAATGGACAAAACGAAGATTATATCGAATGTACATGTTGTACCCACTCCAGTTTCAGTTGGGAGCTCGGTTCTCGAGGTTGTTGAGGAGTATGTCTACATAGGCCAAACAGTCCAGTTAAGTAGATCCAACTTCGAGAAAGAGGTCTCTCGTCGAATCCAACTCGGATGGGCAGCATTTGGAAAATTGAGAATGATTTTCTCGTCCAAAATACATCAATGTCTCAAGACAAAAATCTTCGACCAGCGTGTGTTTCTAATGATGACTTACGGCACAGACACGTGGTCCCTTCCTATGGACCTCATACGAAAGCTCAAGGTTGCACAGCGTGCGATGAAGAGAGCCATGCTCGGAGTTTCTCTGCGGGATAGGCTCAGAAATGAGCACATCCGTAGCCGAACTGGAGTTAACGACGTGGCTCTAAGGATAAGGAAGCTGAAGTGGTAGTAGATACCCCACTCGATAAGATTGGGAGAAAAAATATTTTCCAAAACTAACATTTTAAATAAAATCCACTATTTTTATTTTTTACAATTTTAATATACCCGGTGGCACTCGCGCCATGAAGACGATTCTGACGACATATCATTAATCACAATCGGTTCAGCTGTATAGCAGTTATGAGGGAACATACGTACATACATACAGGTCAAACACAGAACCCTCCTATTTTGGATAATAATAATTTTATGAAGAATGATTGCATTCCGAGGTATCAGTATATCTGTGCAGAGATGCAGCATTAAGAAATAACAAAGTTGACGTCGACGTATGAGCGTGTATTGCAAGCTTCGGTAACAGACTCACGTCTGGCAGTTCTGAGTTAAGAAATTTTAATTAAAATACTCAACAACGTGAAACACCCGCGTTGCTTAAAATTGAAACTCAAGTATTTCTTTACTAACAAGCAGTGTACTATATTCCATTAAAAATTCATAAGTTTGGGGTGTAAGTAGCTTAAGTATCTTTAGAGACAAAATCAACCGCATCTACTTGTGGTGCACCATGCTAATTAACAAACGAGGCTTTCAGGTAAGAAAGGTGCAAGAAAAGCAGGTCAACTGGGGAAGTACAATCACGTCACAGACGACCGCAGCTAAATAGAGGGCTTGTTATGTTCCTGCGTGTGAGTTATGTTACCAGTAAGCTTCTGAGAGTTGCTATAGCAGGGGACATTTGAAGGCTACGGTAACCACTAGACGGGCTCGGTGGCGCAGTGGTGAAACGCGTTGTAACGCTACTTTGACACCAACGCTCGTGGGTTCGATTCCCACACAGTACAAACATTTGTGTGCATGAACATGACTGTTTGTCTTGGTCTGGGTGTTTTCTATCTATGTATAGTAAGTATGTATTTACAAAAAAAATGTATTTACGTATGTTGATCAGTTGTCTAGTACCCATAACACAAGCTTGCTTCGCTTACTTTGGGGCTAGATGGCGCTGTGTAATTTGTACGACAATATTTATTTATTTATACTAACGGGTGGGCTTATTTATCTCTCGTTTTTGTATAAAATAATTAGCCCTTTGATACCAACGCTTTAAAGATCTGAAGTCATTCCTTTTTCACATGCAACCTAAATCTAAGCGAATTCTACAGTCAATCAAGTTAAAGGGCCTCTTAATTTAAAAGAAGACTCGTAGCCCAGAGTAACATTAATATGGGTAAAGTAGAATGAGTCATATAATATCCTTAAATAGCTACATTCGAAAAATATGAAAGTACCCCTTGCGATTGCGCAGTCAAGTAAAAAACACTTCAACTCCCCCTTACCAATAACTTCAAAAAGCTACATCACCCATCATAAAACAATGGGTTCAGCACCAGTTATCGCGTGATATAACGTTTTGAGGGTTCCGTATTGTGATTTATGCGGTGTTAATAAATTTCTGGACGGGGTCACCGTACCGGGTGCGGCGGGAAGTGCAGGAGCGGCTAATGGGTGTGTCGTTGGCCGCACTCATTAGGGATGGGAGTAGACGGGAGCATTGTGAGCGTCACAACCGCGGCGTTTTTATGCTCGAATTAGTAATAAAAAAGTTTTAATTGACTTCAAAAAAGGATGAGGTCTTCGTCGCAATGTTTAGCATGTTCGCCGATGTTTCTGAGACGCCTTGAACAATATGAATTCCGTTAACTATAAGTTACTGAAATACACAATGAGGATTTAATCCGTAGTCAAAAACTTAAAAAAAGTTTTTATCATCAGAATTTATTAGGTTTCCCTATTTACGCTGGGTGTTCGGCAAGTTTCTGGAACTGGCCACTTATATGGAGCTCTCTGGAAACATGTTACCTAGCTCGCCTTCGTGCTTTGTGAAGTCCAGCTCAACATAGAATCGATGTGAACCAATGTATTTTACACTATGACTAAATGAGATGATACAAAACATAACGTGCTACTTATCACAATTGCTTGACATTTTACAGGGTTTATTTTATATCGAGAATTCTATGATCTAACGGTATCTAAGTCAGTATTCAATTAGGCAATTGCTTTACTTTTCCGCAAAAGTTTAGATTAATATATTTAATTAACCAGCATATAAAAGAAACTCAAAATACAGACAGACTAGAAACTTATTATCCAATTTTGAATATTTCTTCGAGAGGATAATTCTAAGACTTTTTTTATACCACTAAGGTGGAAAACAAGCATACGACCTGCCTGATGGTAAACAGTCACCGCAGCCTATGGACATTGTAACACCAGGAGTATCACTCTTGCGTTGCCGACCCTCTAAACACCTCTTCATGCCTTTCTTGAAGAACCCGTGTAGTCCCTTGGAAAAACTTCACCTGGAAGGTCATTCTACAACTTGAGTGTTCTCGGAAGAAAACTTTTTTAGAACCGCACAGTGCGTGACCACTGCGGTTCCAGCGTGTGAGGCTGAACTCCCCGCCGTCGGCTACCGATGCGGTTACAAAAAGTAGCTATCGGTATCAAATAAAACAATTCTTCAGAACACTACAAGTTGTACAATCGATAGAACACACAAAGGGAAGCAAAATCTCTCGTTAAACTTAAGGGTTCAATACCCTGTGTAAGCTTAGGATCGTCAACAATTCTCACAGACTCCGAATCGAATCACATGGTCCAAGCTGGTATCCAGGTGCTCCCGCCCAAAGGTGAGTGCATTGCTCCAAGTGCGATCTGACTTGAGACTTATATAACATAGGTCTTTGCCCCGCGCTAAAGTACAGCTTTGCTCTATTGAGCACACAAAGTTATACAATATTAAACAATGTTACTACATAATGAATATAATGAAATGAGAACTACTTACTAGAATAGTTTTGGTGAAGATTAAATGATCATATGACTGAAATTTAATTACAAAATAAAGGTAATGAAATAAGAACATGCACGTAAAAACGAAAACTCAGTGACATGAAAATCAAAACCATTCAATGTTAAAGCAAACATCTAACAAGAGTCGACTTTAATTAAATTATTTTAGTTTTTCGTAACTTATATTTTTACATATATAACAAAACGAAAATATTTAATTTGAGAGGAAAGAAGTCCGAGAGACCGAGAAGTATGCTGTTGTAAATGAATTTAAATCCGTTATCCTGCAGTCAATTTTCAGATAGATAAAGTTTATTCCTGGGGTATATTCAAATTTATTTATCAAAAAGCCGATGAATATCTAATTAAAAAAAAAACAGTCTGTAGCATTAGGATTTGGATATAATTCAATACAGCTACATAAATATTTGACTGAATGATATAGATCTGTTGTAAGCTGCCAATATATAAATGACAATCTGAAAACAGATTTGACAAGGTTATTTCGATATTTTTTCTTCGCTAGCCATTATCGAAATTATAATCTGTCATATCTTTCTATAGTACACGTTCTGTACCATCAATCGCATCGACTGACGGTAATCAGTTTCATAGTGAAAGATTTATTGCAATCTCTTTTTTGATCTTAACGGTCAAGCTATCGATCTTAAGGAGAGAAAGATTGTCCATTACGTGTTGTACAGGACAGCGAGTTTCGATCCTACGTATATTTTTCATACAACGTCAGGAATTATACATACGGCTCACCCAAAGTTAACCAAATCCTATGAACGCATGCAGTACAGGACCACTAGCTCGCGTGTTGCCACTCCTGCAGCTAACGCTGCAACTCCGTTGAAGCTTTTTTGTCATTTATATTTATTTAATAAGTATACGAGACCGAGTTTCCATCAAGTGATACATATGCAAAGCTATTGATCTGCGAGAGAGAGTGGCGTTGTCAATTGCATCTTGTGTGGATTAGTTTTTATTTACGAATAAATAATATTTATTCGTAGGTTATATGTATTAATGTGTGTCAATGTTTATTCATTTTAGGTATTTATCAAGTGGCACATGTACACTAGGTTCTATCGATTTTAACAGGTAAGCAATCAATCTTCCAGGACGAACAAGAATATCTTGTATTTCGTATGCGGGACAGTCAGTTTCCATTAAATACTTGGTATTTTTGTAGTACAGCTTGTTTATTTATAGATTTACAGTTATCACAGAATTAATGAACTCGGTAAAAGCGGCCATAGAAAACAGTAGCTAGCTACGTTTTAAAATTATGACTCAAGATATACCAGCAGTATTTCACATTAATGTGTATAATATATTTCTTTATACACACGAGCGGTTTTTAAACGCTCGCGCTCTTTAAAGTCCCGTAAGAAGTTACTTATGTGTGGGTTGTATAAATATAATGACTTTGCGTTTTTACCTGATATTGACTTTATCGATATTTAAGTAGCGACAGTCGGTTGCTTTCCAAAGCACGTAAAAAATGAGTATTGCGAAAGTTGTTGGATCGACATTATAGCGATTTATTATAGCGATTATAATACATAAATCACCATCCTACCTGTCTCCCATTGGCAGTAGGCAGAGACTATGGAATGCCAGGTGTACCGATCCAAACATACCTCTTTCGTTTCTTCCACCCATCAACTCTTCATGCATGTTCTTCGGTTTCCGCAGCTTTTAATTTAGCTTTTTTTTATCACATTACCCATTTGATCTACATTTGTGGGATAATTATTAAATACGTGTATTTGTGTATTTTTGTATGTACTTATTTCAGTAAAAAATTACCAAGTTTAGATATAATCAGATATTCTAAAGCGAAATTAATAGTGGTGTTATGATTTAACATTGTTAAAACTTTAAAATTTTATTTAACATTTAACATCCTTACAATTAAAGCAAACACAGTATGCTTTGTAGGACGCTGCAATGCTTCAGAAGACAATATAATAAGATAATTATGGAAAAGAGGGCATATTTCGATGAACAGTATATTAAAAACTGGAGTTAGTAAAACAATAACTGTTAATGTTAGTAAAAAAAATAAGAAACAAAGTAGGTCATAAAAATTAATAAGCTTGAATATTCATATTTAAAGCTTATTAATTTGGGCAGGCTATAAGAATAAATATTTATATTGGATATCAATGAGTTCATTTTACGTGCTTGAGAAGCGGAGTACAGAGTAGGCGCGAACAAATTGCTTCTGGCAATTTTAATTTTAAATAGACAGCGAGGATGTCACGGTGCTCTAATAGGCATATTGTATTGAACGTTATTGTATAAGTAGCGACAGGCTATGAAATTATTCAGCACATAATACAGTAAGGACAAGTTCCGAAAAGCTTTTCGTGCTTTTTGCATCTTACGTCCTTACGTTCGTACGTTCAAAATGTTTTCAATAACTTCACAACAAAACGTATACAATAAAAATTATTGAGATGTTTTACAACTTGTTGAATTTGTTGATAAAGGCTAGGCTTTACACGAAGTAAAGTACTAGTAGATAACAAATTTAGCCAATATTTAATATATTACATAGTTTTTATGGCTGTACATTATTACCAGCGAGTTGATTTGTATTAGAATTCAATACCTAAATACAGCGTTCCTTTCGAACGTAATTGCGGGTATGTAAACTAAAATTTTCGCTTAATTTTCTATAAGTAAGTAGAATGTCTTTTTATTAAATTTTCGTCTTAATTGGACCGGTAGTTATGTAATAATTTATAAAAATAACATTTTGAAATGGGAATTTTTGCTGTTGGATAATAGGTAAAACGTCACATCATATAGCTGTTTTTGTTTATTTTAACAATCATTGGTTACATTTCTGACCAAAAAAAAATCGGCCAAGTGCGAGTCGGACTCGCGAACGAAGGGTTCCGTACCATTATCTATAAAAACAGCAAAAAAAAAATCACGTTTGTTGTATGGGAGCCCCCTTCAATATTTATTTTGTTCTATTTTTTAGTATTTGTTGTTATAGCGGCAACAGAAATACATCATCTGTGAAAATTTCAACTGTCTAACTATCACGGTTCATGAGATACAGCCTGGTAACAGACGGACGGACAGCGGAGCCTCAGTAGTAGGGTTCCGTTTTACCCTTTGGGTACGGAACCTTAAAAAATGATTTTATCAAAAATATTATTGTTCAATTTTAGTTTTCGCGATAACCATTATATTCCGATAGTTTCGGAGTTGACTCACAAGTAATGATCAATATGAAAGAGACTTTTTCAATTAAAGTTAGTGTGAATGTATCCCCGTTTCAATGTAGGTACCCCACTACCTGACCCATCTAATTTTACGCAGTTCTAAAATTTCAAAGTTGATATCATAGCAAAAATAGCTCATATTAAAGGGAAGAATTACACCTTTCACATTTCGATTATCACTTTTTGACCACCATGAAGCTTCATCTGATCACCAAATATCTATTTGGGATCACTAAGACATCTTCCATTATAGAATACCTACATTTTTGTACACCAAATGGGGAAATTTTTGAATGTGCATAGCAAAATACTCATAGAACACAATAAGAAATATTTATTTCATCATTTCCTACCTTGCTACTCCTAGCTTTTTCTTTAAGCTGATTCGTTAGCATAAGGTTGACTTTAAAATATTGCTTTTAGCCATAACACCGCCTTGTTGCACAACTTGTCTTATATTTGTAACAATAATTTGTAATATATTTCCTACAATCCGTATTACACAAGTAAAGCATATTGTATCTAGTTATTTAAACAAACGTCATGTTTCTGGAGGTCAATTAAAAAAGAAATTGACGTAACTGACTAAATTATTCATAACTCATACTATTCAAAGTTAACTTTTGCATAGAGATTTGAATAGGTTGCGAGTAATCTGTGGTTAAGGGTAACGCTTCGCTAAACAATCTGAAATGGACAGTAACACGGTTTAGAGGTTTCTAATGGAGGAACCCTTACACGTACCATGGCGCATTCTGTCAACAGTTTTTCCTTATCATTCAGTGTTGTAATTTATTCAATTTTTCACTGATATCAACAACACAACTAGTAATATTGCATACAATTTCTTATTAATAGACCATTAATGTAGTTTTACTGTAAGGAAACATCTTGTTACATAACTAATATCGTTTCTTGTATATGGTGTACCTTTACCTTTGAAAAATGAAATGCGCCCTTTGTACATTGGCCTCTTCGTATGTACAGTGGGTCACAAAGAAAAGTATACCACCTCGATCTTAGTACGAGTTATATATATATATATGATCATAATTTCGTCATTGGATTTGTAACAACAATGGTGCAGCAATCTCCCTCGAGTCATTTAACTTTTTGGTTAGTTTAATGACGACTCGTTTTATTATTTCTTTAGTTTTTGTGAGTTAGATGTCAATGTTAATATTTATTACAATTAATAAATAATATTTTGAGATGTCTGAGTGAGTAAGTAAATGAAACAAAATAGTCACAAATAACGGTTGTTTTTTTTTTTTTTGTGTAAAACATGACAAATAATTATTATACTATAAAGGTAGAAATTTACATTAGAATGTTATATTAGAATAGACTTCATTTATACAATAAACAATAATTTATGGCTACTGTAAAGATTATCTATGTTAGTTTAGTTTGTTTAAGTCAGATAAAGAGTACAAGTTGATTATGAGATTAGTGAATAAAAATGCTATGTAGTTAGGAAATCTGACATTGATAACAATAACATCACTCCCACTTTATTAAAAATTATCAAACTGATCACCCAACTTAATAATAAAAGTATATTTTTTCAACATTTTTACATTTTAAATATATAAGTTTAATAAAAAAAATACATTTAAAAGTAAATAATACATAGAAAGTATTAATATTTAAATCATATATATACTTATTACTATAAACTAATAACAGTGCCCTACTGCCGTTATCGATAACTTCTTGTCACCAATTATGCATTTCAGCTACTATATTACCAGTCAGTCATTTGCCTTGTAATGACGTCCATGTTGTGATCATCAATTGACAGAGGTTTTTGGTTTTGACCGTTGAGGAATCCCAGTTGAGCACCATTTGACCCCACACATTTTCAATAAGATTTAAATCCGGACTTTTAAAAGGCACTCCTTAAACGCTGCACGTCATCCGTGTCTTTACAACGCCTGATCCATAGTCGAAAAGTACATTTCTACAAAATTATAATCATAAATCAATTTCAATTTATCACTGCATGAGTTAAGTCGACGAATAATTTCGCCGATATTCATATTTTGTGCAAACAGAACATTATTAGTCCTTTAATAAATATTGTTAAGCGCGCCATAATTCAACAAAAGGTTATAATCAATGGAAAGATAACACAAACAAACACAGACGATATGCGTATTGTGGACAACGAAACTATAAATACACAACGAAACTATAAACATAAAATATGCACGCGGTTCGGCATGGAATTATTATAAAGGGTCATAGATTGTTGTCGCAAAGGTTACAATTTGCAAATAGTTTATAAAATTGAGAAAAATTAAAAAAAAATCTGCCAAGTGCGAGTCGGACTCGCGCACAAAGGGTTCCGTACCATTATCAATAAAAACGGCAAAAAAATCACGTTTGTTGTATGGGAGCCCCCTTAAATATTTATTTTATTTTATTTTTTAGTATTTGTTGTTATAGCGGCAATAGAAATACATCATCTGTGAAAATTTCAACTGTCTGACTATCACGGTTCATGAGATACAGCCCGGTGACAGACGGACGGACGGACGGACGGACGGACGGACGGACGGACGGACGGACGGACAGCGGAGCCTCAGTAATAGGGTTCCGTTTTACCCTTTGGGTACGGAACCCTAAAAAGTGCAATAGTCTCGGGATTTGAACCCAGTATTTTACGACACTGAGCTACTTTACGTAGCTTGGTTCCAGTTAGCCTACGAGATACTATGACGAGTATTTTAAAATATACACAATATGACAAGTAATTTAGTGTCAGTATCAGCAATACAAAAATAGGACTGTTAACGAGATAATTGATGAGAAACGTGCGTGTTAGTGCCGTTGCGTATTTAAATTCGATTGCTGCACTTTTAAGTGAAAAGCAAAAGCTGGCGCTGCAATACCTCAAACTTATAACGTAATATAGATATTGTCGATTTTAACATATGCTATACTTTTCTGTGTGACCCACTGTATTAAGTATGTGTAGTCGTAATTAATGGCCGATATTAATAATTACCTTTTTCATTATTTTATCACATTAATCGAGTTAAATGAATAGAGAATAGTGCCTTTTTGTTTAAATAAGTATATGATATCCTCCTGATACTTTTAATTAATAAATGGTCCTATTAAAACTATTTGTACGAACATGAACATTGACACAAGATAATTGGAAAACACTCAGACGCCTTTTCTATATTAGCGGTGTCGTATTCCGCACTAATGGGAATGAAAGGATTGTTCTATGTTTACACCTAATTTTGTTAAGAGAGGGCGTAATTACGACAAACATTTTTCAGTATGTCACCTCTATATCAGTGGTCGATTTTGCTGTATATTATAATCTGGGAATACACTTCGAGTCATTTGTCTTCATCATATTCAGCAATTAGAACTTACATTTCCAATAAATACTATAACTGTACGTTTATATGTAAGTATGGTATATTATATGTTTATATCTATGGTACTGTAAATAAACCCTAAAATTTAACGTTAAATCTAAGATTTACTAACTAGTTACGGTAAAAGTCCGAAAAGTTTAGTGATCTTCTTTTATTTCGAGTATTTACCACCACTCACTTGGTGAATTTTAAGATTTGCTTCAAATACACGGTAAATGCAGATAATACATACATCTCGACCTCGCGGGCAGTTAGCAACCCCCCACTTCCCTACCACCAACTTTACCACCTCAGCTCGCCTCAGTCGATCGTTGAAACCTTTTGAACACGCAAGTTAATTCGTTTTCTGTTTGTGATGTTGATATTTTAAAGTAATTTATAGTTCGAAAGTGAGTTCCATTCGATATTTGATTATATTTTACTGCCTGGAAGTAACTTACACGTCGATATGAGTGTAAAATATAGATTTTATGAAATAATGGACGTGCTCGAAACAAACAAGAAAGATATAACTTTTACCTCGATAAGGATAAATACTCAAAGTGTTTAGAGGAAGTAAAAACTGCAAAGAACGTGAAAAAGAAAGAAGTTGTTCATTACAGACGTAGAAAGCGTTATTTTATTTTAACTATAGGTGGTTAAGAAAAGGTTATGTAGCCGATGAAAGAAGAGAATGGAGAAATCAAGTATTACATTTGTTATGAAGAGTTATTCAACATTCTCGAAGAAGTGCATGTTGCTGTTGAACACGGTGGAAGGACGAGGATGCTTAAGGCATGTAAAAAGCAAGTATAAAAATATTACAGTTGAGTCTATCATGATATATTTAAAGTTATACCAACCTTGTCCAATGAAATAGAAGACTTTGGAAAAGGGCATTGTCATTAAGCCTATACGTCATAGTGTAATGAACTCATGCTGTCCAGAAGATCTCATAGACCTACAAACTAACCCTGATGGAAATTATAAATTCATATTCATTTACCAAGATCATCTTACTAAATTTGTGATCCTTCGTGCACTTCAAAGTAAACGCGCAGCAGAAGTTGCATACCATCTTCTGGATATTTTCTACATTTTTGGAGCACTTAACATCCTTCTTTCCGATAATGGTCGGGAATTTTATAAGTAATTGACAGTTTATACTTTATGTGGCCAGATATTAAAATCGTACATGGAAAGCCAAGACACAGCCAGAGTCAAAGATCAGTGGAGCGTGCAAATCAAGACATAGATAATATGTTTAGCACGTGGATGGAAACCAAGCAGTCATCAAAGTGGTCAGATGGCTTGAAATTCATCCAGGCCGTG
The DNA here is from genome assembly GCA_947507595.1 of Pyralis farinalis. Lineage (NCBI taxonomy): Eukaryota > Metazoa > Arthropoda > Insecta > Lepidoptera > Pyralidae > Pyralis > Pyralis farinalis. Next base: position 10,643,972 of record OX382269.1, on the reverse strand, counting down.
AAAAATAGAGCATATCACGAGGGAATTAAATGCTCTCCTTATGAAGCAATATTTGGTAGTCCCATGAAGATGGGCATTGCAATGTCAGCAAGTCTTAAAGATATGATTGGATTTAGAAAACTTGTTACATTCGCAAAAAAAATAATACAGAACGAAATATTAACGACGAAAATACAATTGAACATGACAAGGAAGACAATGTTTTTGAAAATGAGTCAAAAGGGAACATTAACAGTTAATGTGTGAATGCTAAACCACAAGAAAACGAAATTATTGAAACCGAAAAGTTGAAGGATAAGCATAAATAATAATACTATTGTAACTCATCAGAGATATACCAATTCAGAGACAGAAAACGCAACTCAGTCTCAAGAATATGCAATACCGAGAAAAATTGAATCTGTCCAAACAATAAGAAAAAAGCTAAATAAAATTTAACAAATCAAGCTGAAAGAATGAAAGCCATATGGCTAATAAGTATCTAGATGTGAAAGTTGGTCAAAATGTAAGGACTAAGTGTACCTGACTAAAACTGACCCGAAAAGCATTATTGCAGTAGCGGTAGATGTAAAGGAAAACGACTTTTACCAACTTGGTACCAATATTGAATTACTGAAGCTGCATTACACTCGGAACCAATTTACTTCAAGCTCTGATCATTTTATAAAGATAGAATACATTTTTGGGAATAAAGAAGTGAGTCTTTGAGAAGTTGTCGTTGCCTGTAGGACAAGGATTCAAAAAATGTAACTGTCTCAAAAAATGCCTGTCGAAGAAATATGCTTGCAAGTCGTCAGGATTACTTTGCAATTAAATAGTTAAATTCAGGCGTTACTTTGCGAAAGTCAAATTTACAGGCAAACTTACACGTGTCGCGGAGACGGAGCAGCCAGGGCAGCAACGGTGGCGGGTGCATGCGGTTCACATTTCATATGGTGAACACTCGCTGAGAGTCATGCCGGAGCCGGAGCAGCCATGACAGCGGCGGCATGCAACTACTAACGGTAGTGGGTGGGTGCCGGCCGGCAGTAGTTCGCACGAACTAATCGGAAGCGGAAGCACACAAAGTAGTTTAGATCAAATTGCCTGTACTTTGCAATTCTAAATGCCACAATAGCGCTCCTTGTTGTAGCAAGTAATGTTTATTTACTACAAAAATAAAGACAATTTATTTATAGTCACTAACTAGTATAGTTAGTGACAATAAATAAATTGTCTTTATTTTTGTTTGTTAAATACTAAATAATAAGAAACGTAATGATTTAGTTAGATTAACTAAACCGATTAACGTTATTTTTTTAAGAAGATAAATTAATTTGTGTTATGTTTTTAAAAAGAATTTTAAAATTACAAGTTACTAATAATTAATTAATTTTTATTAAATAAATAAAGTACATATTCATATATTAGAAAAAGTACTTATTGTTTTCTTCCCAAAACCAACATTTACCAACCGCCTCTGGTAAAACCATATACCAGTTTGTAATGGTGTATAAGGTATAAGTCAGAAAAATTTACACCTTTTTACTAATACTTAGATTTACCAATTCCTGTTGGTAAATATTAAGATTTATTGGTTAAACCTATGATTTATCGTAGTTTGGACTTTTACAGTAACATATACATATAAATATGACTACAAGGATTCTATGACATTGGCATTTTCCTAATAATTATATACTGTGATACGTAATTACATTTATGCTACTATCGCTGCATTCGATGCTGTTATAAACACACCTACTCGTAGTAGTCACGTTTCTCATTTTATGAAAGGAGTAGACAGTAACTATATGTTACTTAAATGCTACGTCACTTCGAATCTTAAGTTCACTTTCATTCTAAGAAATACCATGTATTCACAAATACTACTTTTTTAACAAAAAAACCCGTATTGTATTCACAGATTTATACCAACCATGCTTTTAGACATTGATGCGAATCAATATAGGCTCTGTTACTAAGTACGCGTACGGTGTGATTAGCCTGATTTAAAAATCGGCACCGTATATAAAATATGAAAATAAGTTTGGCTTTGACTACAAAGATAATGTCTACTACTCGATATTTTGTGAATACTAAATATGAAGTACTCGTACATTCTAATATGTGTATTTCTTCATGACTTCTATTATGTAGTAATAAATTCAGCGTTATAAGTAAAAGGAGAAAAACAGTTAAAGATAAATTAAATTACCTACAGCGTCATCTAAATATATACTAAACATATTGATTGTGAACCTAAAACTAAAAACCTTAAAATATATAATATAATAGCTAAAATATATTATTAAAAAGGAGTCCCTTTAGGCAAGGTTTCGAAGATGCTGGCAGCGTTCCCCCTTTGAATAGCTAGACTAATTCTTTGTCCGAGGTAGCTGCCAGCTCTTCGGTCTCCTGTGATGTCGACTAACCTTTTTGCTATTTCCTTAAAAAGCCTTATAGCGCTAGGACCCCACGGACCAAGGGTCTCGACACCGAATGGGACAAAATCATATTCGGAGCCTGTATTTGTATGCTTTAGCTTTTTCAGCCGCTTCACAAGCCGCACCAGCTCTGTTGTTGGTTCCATGTAGATGGGAAGGGGCCAGCGTGTCTGAACAGGTTGCATCCCATACCAGCACCCGGCCCATATTCCATGGAATCAAATTTCTTCATTATAAATTGAATATTAGTCGACTAACGTTGTCAGATACTGTGTTCTGATGAACTCATTGGGCAAATAGAAAGTAGACAAAAAGTGATATCACATGGATGATCATAAAACGGGCTTTATTAATGGATCTGGGATGGTTTATTACTGGAAATTGATGACACAATAAAGGCAGGGGTATAAAAGTACTTGGAAGTTATCACGCAATATCAGTATCATATTTGGTCTATCCATTTGTCTATATCTTCACGCCTAATCCCTTGTGGGCTAGCCAAAGAAAATCGTACGCTATCGATTTTGACATACTTCTTTTTTTCTTTAATTCATTCAATGTTTTCACGCTGACACCGCAGATCAGCCAAAAACTCAGGTCAAGTTCTTGAAACTTATTTTGTGCATTAATAAGAATTTCACCAGATTTGAACTTTATCATCATTAATTGGAATGCTGAGTAGCATTCTGGAAACATCTTTAGCTCCCTCTAAGAAAATTTGGATGTAACCTCAACGTTTGTCGTCAGGCGCTGTGCGTCATTCATAGTCTATTCTTTTACGTTCCTTTTCACTAAATCCCTGAGTTATTTTTCTTCTTCTTCTCTCTTATGCTTTCCTTAGAAAAAAATTCCTTACTAAACTTTCCTTAGAAAAAAGTAAAAAACAATTTTGCACATCGCTATATGCTTCTTTTACTCAACACTTTACTTCAAAATTTAAGGTGAGGTCACCAGTAAGCTCCTAAGGAGTTGCTGTGTGAGCAGCAGAGGAGGCATCGCGAGAGTGATACGTAATATATTACAAGTGTTAATAGGCTACGGTAACTGTTTTACATCAGGTGGGCCGTATGCTTGGATGCCTTCCGACGTTGTATAAAAAAAACAGTCACCGTAGCCTATGGACATTTGCAACACCAGTGGTGTCACCCATGCGTTGCCGACCCTCAAACTCCATGCGTCACATATTATTATTAACTAGAATCGTGCACGCAAGGTTAACAATAGTTTCTTGAATACTAAGTCGCGGTATCTATTTCTAAGAGCGACTTATAAAACAGTCATATGTATACATTTGTATGCACGAATATGTCGACGAGCTCGGTGGCACAGTGGTGAAACGCGATGTTACGCTACTTTGACACCAACGCTCGTGGGTTCGATTCCCACACTGTACAAACATTTGTGTGCATGAACATGTCTGTTTGTATTGGTCTGGGTATTCTCTATGTATAATAAGTATGTATTTACAAAAAAATATATATATTAACGTATGTTTATCAGTTGTCTAGTACCCATAACACAAGCTTCGCTTACTTTGGGGCTAGGTGGCGCTGTGTAATTTATCCGTATATCATTTTTTTTTATTTTTATGTTTATATATTTCAATAAACAGACAGTCTGAATATTTTTCTATGACAGAACTTAAAAATAACTGTTGTCACCTGCACCAATATTTTTTTTTAAGATTTGCTAACATATGAATAAATTAAATACATTAATAAACTCGTATTTTCCACATACAACAGATAATATTATA